>OX387425.1:30342725-31542725 GCA_947563755.1 Lochmaea crataegi | reverse complement strand
TATATATATCTTTTATTTAGTATGTCTTCTATTACTTTGTTCCAAGTTTTTTTTGGTCTTGTTATTTTGTATTTTCGCTTTCCAAACTCTTTTTAATGGTCTTTTTTCGTTCATTCGCTGCAAATGTCCCCACCAATCTAGCTGTCTCCCTTCTATAAATTCTAATGTGGATTGTACCTCTAGATCTTTTCTTATATCTATTTTCCTCAGTCTCTCTCTCTCTCTCTCTCTTGGTGACTTCTATACAGTTTTTCTAAGATATTTCATTTCTGTTGCTTGTATCTTACTTTTATGTTGTTCTGTTAAGACCCAAGATTCACATCCAAATGTTAGTATTCGTCGATAATAGCGTTTTGAAAACCTTTATTTTTTGAAATTTCTCTTTTATTTATAAATTTTGTGTTCATTGCATAGTAAAGTTTATTCGTTTTATAAATTCTATTGTTAATATCGGCGTCTTGTGTCCCTCTTTCATCCAGTGTTACTCCTAAATATTGGAAATAATTTACTTGTTCTATTTTTCCTCCAAAGATGCAAGTGATTAAGTTTTTTCTCTTCTCTCCTAGTATCATTTTTTATCTTCATGCCATTTTCCTTCATTACTGTGTTCCATACATTTATGTTTATTTGCAAGTCTTTTTCACTTCCAGTCAGTAATACGACATCATCTGCGAATACTCCTTCGGTTATATTTACTTTTTGTAATTATTGTAAGTGTCCTACAATAGTAATTATGCGCCAAGGTAGAAAAGTGAGGTATTATTGTCGAGGTCCAAAGCTTCTCGGTCTTTAATGGATCCGAGACATTAATACACTTTTCTACCGTGGCTCATATAGCATTTTTTTCACTACTTCACTACTGGCATTTTATTTTTTTAAATATTAGTTTGTCGACTCCCGTTTCACATGACATGACAGCTGTGCACAAGTTAACCTCACATTCTATTAAATGGATTGAGATTTAGTTCTAATCAAGTAGGCTCTGTATTTTTCAACCTTGGTTAATAAGGAACAACTTTACTACCTCAACAAAAGTCAATAAAGTTAGGTTTAGAGGCTAGTAGTGAAAAAAATAATTTTTTGTTAGCGGCTTAGATTTCTTTATTATTTCGTCCATGAATGTTATAAACAGTAGCGGGCTCAAGCTGCTCAAGCTGTCGTAGCCCTGTATTTGCAGTGAATGTTTGTAATATCATACTGTTTTTTATAATTGCGTTTTCATTGTTCTTATATATTTTCTGTGTTAATCTAATAATTTTACCATTTATTCCTCTATCCATAAGTATTTTCCATAATTTATGTCCTGGAACAGCATCAAAAGCTTTCTCTAGGTCTAAAAAAGCGATAAAAATTTTCCATTTTTCTTTAATTGCTTTTTCAGTTATCTGCTTTATTGTGTATATAGGGTCATGTATACTTCTGCAGTTTTTCTGAATCCGCTCTGTGTTTCTTCCTAACCTAACCTAACCTAACCTAACCTATCCTTTATTATTAGAGGTAAAATCCAAATCTGCGGGTTCTGACTCACTCACTATTGATATGATACAAACAGTATTGTGCGAATTGATGTGAACACTTTGGCTTTTAGTATAGTGCTCAATGATTGAAAAGTCGTCTAGAAACTAATTCATTTTTCTAAATGATTTGACATATTTATATGATAGTGTATCCAAGTGAAATGTAACTGGCAGTATAAAAATCGTGACGGGGGGGGGGAGGGGGGGGGGGAGCATTTTTGTTATAAAATTTAAAAAAAACAATTTATCACCCAAGACGAGTTCTATCAACTAGTTAAAAACGGGTCCTCTATTATCAACGGAAACTAACAAAAAAAAGTTTCTTTTCAAAAATTACATTAGTTTAAATGGACAATGAATTTTATTTCTGTGATTTATGGCTAAACGGTAACAGTAGCGTTTTAATTGTTATTCATCGCCATTGCGGCGAAACAAGAACTCCAATTAAAAAATTCCCCAAAACAAAGAAAATAACACTTTCTTTTCAGCTTCTAATGGTTTTTTGTTTGCTAAAATTGGCTGGATAATAAGCGAGAGACTTAATTTTGATTAGGAGAATGTCACTAAAAGATGCGGCGCACTCAATGCAATCGGTACCCTCAAACGCACCCCGCGCTGCCGGTTATTTCCCAAATTTATGCATGTATGCTAATACTCTTTTTAGATATTCTAATCGTGATTTTTAGTTCCTTATTGTTTGTTTTTATTTATAAAGAGAGTGTTAGTTTATCTTTTAAGTGTGACACTTAAGTTATAATGTTATTGGACAGATGATTGATACATTTAGATCCTCTATCAATATGAAGTATGATTCTGTAAGCCAAAATATTGAAATTGAAAAACACTAAAAAATACAAAACCTATATCTATGGAATCAGATAAAAAGTCAAAAAGAAAATTGCACCAAGGTCAGGAGTTTCTTCAGAAAATATTGGCAGCAACAGAAATGGGTCGTGTAATTAATTATAAGGAAATGTTTAAACACGAAGTTACTTCCTCTCCAATGGCACTTGCTCCTAATGAAGTATTGAACACACCATCTAATAAAAGCGCATTAGGAAAGATTATCGAAACTTTTAACATGCTATATATTTGGGAAAACCAGCTAACGCAAAGACTTTTGGTGATTATTTTGAAATATTGAAGTCAATAATAATTAAAAATACTCATAATGCTCATAGAATTGACGTCGTAATCGACCATTACCAAAAAAATTCCATTAAAAACTGTACACGGATTAGAAAAGGATCGCAAAGTAATATAGATAGAGTTATTGACTGTGCGTCAACAAAATGGCATTTATTTATCCATTCAACCTCAAATAAACATCAACTTTCGACCGAAAATCTTTACAAGCATTCTTTAAAATGTAACATAAAATTTGTAACAAGTGGAGGGTTCGAAAATATTATTGACCACAAAGCAAACTATTCTCTGGACAATACTGAAATACTCTGTTCAATTCATGAAGAGACAGACACACGAATATTATTGCATATAATGTCAGCTAAATCAGAAGGCTTCACTAGATGTATTGTAGATACTGATGTTATAATTCTTTTAGCACATTTTAAGAACTTTTTAACTAAAGAAGTATTGATAAAGACAGGTATTAAAGAAGCTAAGCGATTTATTGCTGTACACAAAATCAATCTTGGGTCGAACTTATTGAAAAGTTTACCATCTTTCCATGCTCTAACAGGATGTGACAGCACAAGTCAATTCGCTGGACTGGGCAAAAAATCATATTGGAAAATATTTTTATCCCATCACGCATTTCTAAAAGACGTAGGAACTTCGGAAATGGTCGTGGACACCCTCTTTAATCAAATGCACAAATTTGTTCTTAAACTCTATACAAACAGTGATGACGTTGACTGCATAGATACTCTAAGAGGTATTTTAGCTTCTTCTAGAAATATCCGTAAATTACCTCCAACTAGAGATAGCTTACTGTTGCATTGTCAGAGGGTAAACTACCAGACTCACATTTGGTTACGTAGCTTAGAATCTGAACCTGCCACTTTGAACCCTTTACAAAAAGATTGGGAGATGCACAACGACGAATTACAAACAGAACTTACAACATTATCGGAGTTTCCTTTACACTTATACTTTATTACCTTCATGTAATTGTTTAAAAGGTATATACAAGTTATAAATTTTATTTTTGTTTAAATACTACGTAATTGCCTTTTAGGTTGCAAATCAAGAAACTGTTCGTGCATTAAGTTGGAGGTAGCATGTATTGGATCATGCAAGTGTCTTGGACTAAGTTGTAATAATATGATACAACAAAATGTGGTATCAGATATGGATTCCAGTTCCGAAAGTGATTAAAATTTCAAACTTTTATGCTGAAACCAAAATACACAAATTTTTTTGGAATATTTCAATAATGATGGTTTTAATTAACTATTAACATTCTATGGTAAATTAAAAGAGTTCCTTTATGACTAAAGAACTAAAAATCACGATTAGAATATCTAAGAAGAGTATTAGTTGCATACATTTGGAAATAACGTGCAGCGCGGGGTGCGTTTGAGGGTACAGATTGCATTGAGTGCCCCGCTTTTTTAGTGACATGCTCCTAATCAAAATTAAGTTTCTCGCTTATTATCCAGCCAATTTTAGCAAACAAAAAACCATTAGAAGCTGAAAAGAAAGGGTTATTTTCTTTGTTTTGGGGTATTTTTTAATTGGAGTTCTTGTTTCGCCGCAATGGCGATGAATAACAATTAAAACGCTACTGTTACCGTTTAGCCACAAATCACAGAAATAAAATTCATTGTCCATTTAAACTAATGTAATTTTTGAAAAGGAAATTTTTTTCTGTTAGTTTCCGTTGATACTAGAGGATCCGCTTTTAACTAATTGATAGAACTCGTCTTAGGGAATAAATTGTATTTTAAATTTTTTTTAACAAAAATGCTCCCGCCACCCTTCCCCTCGTCACTGTTTATACTGCCGGGTACATTCGACTTAGGGATACACTTTCATATAAATATGTCAAATCATTTTAAAAAAGAGTTGCACACAGGTTGAACGATAGAGATCAAATTGCACTATACTATTTTAATAAAGCTTCATAGTATCAATACATTTTTTGCAGTTTTCTTTAATTTTGTCATCTCGGACAAACACACCTGAATGAATCTTAGTTTTTGTTGTACAAAACATTTTCAGCAATCTGGCTTTGCATATAACTTTTTTGTCCATGACATATTTCATTATCTTCTTTGAAACATGACACGGTGAATCTTGCTGGAAGATTGGCTCATCAACTTCTTGAACTTTTTCCAGTTCTCTAGACAAATATTTTTCTAAAAACTTATATTTTTCACTTATTTTATTTATAGAGATAACCATTTATTAAAATATTCGCTTTGTTTGAATCTAGTGGCGATTGAGTTCTTCTGCTCACCGGAAAATGTTCGTGAAACAAGGCATCTCCGTATTGTGGTACTGTTTATTCAGAAAACATTTAAATAATTATCTATCTATATTCAGATATTTAAATTTAAATTTTTCAATTCTCTCTTCCTTTTTTGAAATTTACATTTTTTTTATTATCTACTGTTTTTACTGATTATACCTACGGCTAATATTCTATGAATTATGTTTGTCAATTTCCTTCTTAATTTTCCAATAACAAACGCTTTCAATTTATCTTTATTCAAAGCAAATGTCATTTTTTCTGATATCTATTTTAATATCTAATATTGTCTTATCAATTTCCCGTTACATATATACATGCTGTAATAAACTTCTATAAATATGCACATTTACCAACAGTTGCTACTGTCAAGATACACAATATTATTTATATAATTGTCATTGTGTACTTTCAACGGTAATTCCTTATGTATATGAATTTCAATTAGGTATACGAAAATGTGTATGATAAAAAAATCGTTCATTCAATTCATGTATTGTAGTGTTGTAGATATTCGGATTATTCATTCTTTCATATTAAAATTCCAAAATTGTGCGACAAATCATGTGTTTACTCAGCTTATTATTTGTTTACCCAAAGAATTTTTGTTTTGTTTATCATGATCTATTTTCTTAATATGAATGTGTATGTATACCGGGTTCCTTTTTAAATGATTACACATTAAATTCCCAGCGTTATTCAATAAAAAAAAAAGTTGTTGAAAAGGAGAAATTTTTTTGTGGTATAACTTTCTTGGGGCGAAAAAACGGTTGATTAGGTGATTCAGCAATACACCTCTCAATTGAACTTCGGTTTTTCCAAGCGTACCGTTAACGTTTAATAATAGCCTCCATGACCACCCTCTTCCCATCCATATCTCCCTCTAAAATCGCCTCCAAATCCACTACTTCCTCCATGGTCTACCTCATAAGAGATAAGATAAGATAAATATGGGGCTTATGTGCTTCTAAGAGCCTCTCCACTACGACCTTTGCAGATCTACTGTGTATGCCCTCCTGTTATTCTAGAGTTCCTTGTCTAGACCCGTCGTTATTACTAGACTTCGAATGCCAAGCCTCAGGTCCTCCATATATTGGGAGGGTTGTGGTTTTTCATCCCCTATCGTCGAAAAACTCAGCCTAGTCAGGCCTTCGAAGTAGCACAGTATGTGTGCTGAGGTTTCCTGCATATGCAAGTGTGTCTGCCAATGCACTGTTATTCATTTGTTTGTAATGCCCTGTCAGGAGCCCAACAAGGATCTCAATTGTTCTCCTATTCTGGCTCAGTAGGTTCTCCGAGAATTTTTATACAAGTACTGCTATTTGTTTTTTGGTTCTGGGTCAATGGGAGCATATCGTGCTAGTGAGTCTGCCTCTTCATTGCCCTTGCGATCTCTGCCCAGCTCTTGTATCGTCTCCATATAGTCCCAAACAAGTTTTTAATTTATCTGCATGGAACTGATTGCTTTTATAGCCGATTGGCTGTCGGAGTACATAGCTATGGTCTTTTCCTCAAACTCTTGCCTTAATAGCTGAACTGCACAGTGCTGTATTGCTCCAGCTTCTGCCTGGAATATCGTCACATGTTTGCCTAAGCACGGTGAGACTCTTATCTTTGGCTTGGCTATATATATTCCTGCTCCTACACCTTCCTCGGTTTTTGAGCCATCTGTATAGCAGGCCATTTCTGCATTAATTGGAGGTCCTTTCTTCTAAGTTTTTTAATCATCTCGTCCGATGGAATTCCCATTACGGGGTCGATTTCCAACTATTTGTATAGCTCGTTATACACCTTACCGTGTAGTCTACTAATGGGTAATTGCCCTCTGGACAATCTATTAGTGATTATCCTGGCTTCGCCTTGTATGTAGACATGAAGTGGCGACAGGTTCAGCAAGACTTCTTGTGTAGCTATTGGGGTTGTACTCATGGCTCCCGTGGCAGCCAGACAAGGTTGCCTTTGGATGCCACTTAGCTTTTGGATCGTCCTAGCCTGCCGAGTCATATGCTATCATGGATCTGATGACTCTGGTATATAGCCATATGATAATTTCTAGTTGTAGCCTCCAGTTCTTTCCGCACATTCTTCTGCACAGATTGAGGGCTATCGTACCTTTTTGTATTATATTCTGAAGGTGTCAACTTGTGGTCAAATATGACTCCCAAGTATTTTACGTCTTCAGCAATTGGAATTTCCACCCTATTAAAAACTGGCGACTTCAAGCCTCCCCCATGTCCTCTATCTATGATCTTGAATAACCTCTGTAGCCTCCATTTGTACATTCAACCCCTTGTCCGCTATTTCCATATCCACCACTTTTTTTTCGGGCCGAGATGGGAAACTCATGTTGGATTGTCATCCAACAGCCTCTTCATCATATCACCCCTTAGGCCATCTATCCCTGGGGCTTTCCTTACTTTAATTTTCCTCCTTCCCCTTCCCCTTCCCCTCCTGTTTTTCCCACTTCTCTACCGGCTTTATCTTCCACATTTTACCTACCCCCGTAGTATCCTGGTCTTCTTGAATCCTGCCTCCAACTCCTCCTTCTCTCCCTGTGAACAATTTGCCTATAACCTCCTTCTCCCAATCTTCCTCTAGTACTTCGTTCCTATTTCCACCCATCCTCTTCTCCGCTATCTCATATGCCTTTCCCCTTGGATTGTTTTCCAGGTCCCCCAGTAACTCTTCCCACTTCCCTCTCCACCCTACGCTCCAGTTCCTTATTCTTCTCTTTGTATCCCCTTTTTCCCTCTATCCTTCCTCTTGCCCTTAGCATCCGTCTCCGTTCTTTCTTACACTCCCTCCACAGCTCCTTTATTTCCTCATTCCACCAGTAATTAGCCCTCCGCTCACGCCTATTCCCCCTCTTTCCCTCTCTTTTACAGCCCTGTATCACATTGTACAATATCCACCACTGCCTCCAGATCAACCCCCTTGACTTCCCCTAGGTCCCAACTCTTTGGCAATGCAATTTACTTTTAGGTAGTTCAGATTACTAAATACGATATAAATTTAGGCCTTCATGATCGGAATTATGACTATAGTAATAAATGTTGGGTTTACTGACCATGATCTATTAGAGTTGGATCCAGACGTTTCGGTTGCGACTACGGCAGCCATTGTCAAAGGAAGCGGTAGGAGTACCTGAGTACTCTTCCCACTGAAATTGAATTTTGATTTTGAGATGACACTGACGTAATGTTGACTTCTAGATTTGTTGGAAGTGGACTTATCTTACTGGATGGTAAGGCACCATGCCTAATTTGGTTGACGTTTGATCTTTCCTCTTTTTTATTACAGTTGTTTTTGTGCTTGGCTTCACGATGCTATCTTAACATATTGGTTATCTTTGAAAATCACTTCAGTTCTCACGAAACGAATGGTATGCTCTTGATTTGTACACCCTGTACATTCTTAGGTCTATAAACTCAATGATATAAATATAATACCAACGTTGTTAAAGGAATTCTTTTTAATATTTAATCGTCTTTCAGTAAATTATACAAGTATTCTGTGATATACCGTCAAGGAACATTATAAATCTAGAAGATTCATAAACTGAACTTTCGCGGTTGAGAAATATCAAACAATAGACAAGTAACATCGACGAACAGTTATTTAAAGTAGCATCAGACCATACAACACTGTACAACAACAGCATAATTATTATCGAAAGGAACTTCTTTGATGCATGAAAACGATGTTTAAGATTTTTATCTATTAAAAGGTGCAATTAATTCTCACTTGCGTTTACAAGTTTTCATATAAAATAACATAATTGTATGATGGATGTACTTATAAACTTCCTAACTGACAATATTAATTTAATAAAAATGTTTATAAATCTATGTTTATCAACTAAAAATTATCTCTATCGAAATAATTCTAATAACTTTGGTTTAAGAAATACGCAAGGAATATGGTGAGTTAACGCAGATAGAGAACAGTACAGGCACGTCATCCATCTATCCGCTCGTTCAGTAACGTAGCTAGGGCAGGGCAACCGGGGCCCACGCCAGGGGTGCAAGCCTCGTGAGGCGCAAAATCGCAGTCTGACAAATCACGCACGCCACTTGACTCTAGAACTACATGTTCTTTAATACCCAACCTGAAAGAGGCTAACTTAATAGATGTGTTAAATTGTATTCATGAATATGAGTTATCGTCGAATTATCCCAATATAGAAATATGTCTCCGCTTAGCACTAACGCATCAGTAACGTCCGCGTCTTGCGAGAGATCCTTCAGCAAGCTGAAACAATCGGACTTTTTCGGTGATGATAGCCTGTACTGTTCTCTATTTGCGTTAACTCTATCAATGATCTATAGATTACTTCAGGGATGAGTATCATTGACGCTTCTGTAATCCTTTCAACGGTTTTAAACGTGAAATCTACATTGTTCTTTGCCACATATTGTTTCAACGATGCCCATAGTTCAATTGGGCTGAGGTCAGGATGGTAAGGTGAAAATCTCAAATCAGAGTGACCATTTTCAGCTATTATTTTGTCTATCTCCATAAGTTTCAGACGTAAATTTTAATTATGCTATAAAAATCAATTTTCAACATTTTTTCTGTGAAGGATATATTTTTTGTCAAAGCCATTCTCTTATTCCGTATTTCCTTGAGCCCATTGCTGGATATTTGTCTAACAGCTAAATATTGTGCAATGGAGCGTTATCAATCACAAGAGCGCTATTTGGTGGTAGTTTTTCTTGGAGCCATTTTTTATTATTATTTCACTATGATATTCAGCTATCACTATTTGATTTAAACTTCAGATATGCATTTTCTACAAAGCCATTCTAACTATCCGCGTGCACTATAATTAATCTTTCTCCTTTCAACACAGGCTTATGTTTTGTCACTCCAACTTCTTTAGTGTGTAGGTATATGATGATAGTCCAACTTCATCAGACTGTATCATTTGTATATATAAGTAGGTGTATGTATGTTGGCTTGGGCATTTCGGGTACATCAGATACTGCGCAGCCAGGTGAGTTCCAAAAAAATTCCGAGCACATGAAGTGTTTGAATCACAAAGAAATAAAAATAAATCGAAAGTCAATCAATTTTGAACTCAGAAGAAAACGGGCTAACACTTCTGAGGGGGTTAACAAGTTGCATTTTTTATAACATTAGTATGATTGATGATTATTCAAATTAAACGAGTTGTTTCAATCAAAGCCATCTAAATGTAATATTTTAACTTCGGCGGAGATAATGTAAATGTAGCTATAACTCCGAAATCATGGGATATAGGGGTATAGGTAAAGGGAACAAAGATCAGACAACAATGTTAATACCACTGTAATATCGGCCACAATGATAGCACAAGATCCTTGCACACCAAAATCTATAAAAATCGTGAGATCTGCTTCCGAGATAATTGAGGTGTTCCATACTTAACACTCACTCTGTATATTTTAAGACGAGCACTTTTTTTTAATTCAAGAAAATGCAACTTTGAGGGTGTCTACCCCCACGTTAACCTCCTCAGAAGTGTTGGCCTTTTCAAGTTCAAAATTGATTTATTTTTATTTCTTTGTGATTCAAACACTTCATGCGCTAGGAATTTTTTTTGGGACTTACCGGGCTGCGCAGTACCTGGTGTACCCGAAATGCCCAGGCCAACATACATACATCCACTTATATATACAAATGACACATTCTGATGAAGTTTCATGATGGATCAAACACTTCATGAAAAAAGCGTCACCAGCTCTCCGACTATGAGTGTATATACATTCCATCCATATAAATTACTTGTGCGATAATCTCTGATGTCTTTAAAAAATTTCTCTTGAGGTGCTGCATTTCAAGCTTTATCATGAGCAATTTTCGATTAATTTCTGATTTCCTCCAAATGTATTATAAATCGCCGTAATACTCCTTTGTCGCACTCGTATAAGTGAGATTTGGATGCCGTTCTTTGTCTTTTTTTTTGAAAAATTTTGTGAGTAAGAAATCCGTTTTTGTCCTAAAATATGATATGTCTTTCCAAAAACATTTCTTTCCTACTTTATTCATCTATGAATATTTTTAATCACCATTGGTAACTGAGAACACTTTGGTTTTTTCAAATTCAATTCACGTCTCCGTTTTAAATCAGCTGCACTACCAACCACTATTGCAATAATTTTCAACAACGCACACCCTGCCTATTTTTAATTTTTAACAATTTTAATCTTTCTATTTCTTACTTTAAGTTTTTATTATTTATTATAATAAGTAATGTTTATAATTTGACTACTGTCATTTATAAAAACTAAGGTTAGATTTAGATGGTATTATATTTGCAATTGCGACGCTGCGGTGAAAAAACAAACTGCTTACATAGACGATTTTGAGGACAGGTTTTGTCAATTTTCCGTACGAGTTCGATCTCCTTATCTAGCCTCCATGGTGGACAAGCTCACACCAGCTGTCATGGCTGCACGTTCTTGCACCTTTTTAAATGCTTCAATTGGCTCGTTATCTTTGGCCTCCCGCTGCATAAAAACATAACGTTTGCATCCACTTCCCTGGTTTAACTTGTTACAACTTTGCCTTTTACTTTAGAGTTAAAAACCATCATCAATAATAATTGACTAAATATCTACTCTAACTCAACTAGATTAGATTTGATGAGGTGGCTAATCGACCTATTCCCCTGCGACCTTTTCAGATCTATTGTGGTCCTTTGAATCTAGATTCTCCAGTCCGACTCTTTTTAAGTTGCCAAAACGCATCGAGACTGAATCTTTCATGTATTTTCTTGCCGGTGGCTTCTCATCGCCTAACACAAGAAACCGCACATTCGCCAGACAGTCGCACTGGCATAGGACGTGCTCTGCAGTTTCCTCTTCTATAACTCAACTATACTCTCACTGACTGTGCTCTGCGATCTTAACTCGTCTAAATACCTCTAACAATTGACGAATTCAGCCGCTGTCCATTGCGCACTATGGGACGTTTGACAAGTTGTGCGAAATGATCTTCATTTAAATCGGGAAGCAAACAAAAAAGTAAATACAATGTGGAACACTAAATATCCATAAAAGTACCATGGCGTAGCTGAAAATAGGATGTGAATCATACCGCTCTATAAACAACTACAATAGCTAAATATGACTGCTCCGTATTTTATAGAGCACCAAAAAGTGGATACTTAAAGAAGCCTGTCAGCTGTTTAGAATGTATTCCTATTATTGGCTTTCTCCGAGCAGCAGGCTTCAAAGTATCAGCAACGGTTTGAGTAAACCTTTGGCCAGCGATACATCAGATGGAACACCATCAACCTCCCAGACTTTAGTCAAAAAATGGCTACTTCTTTTCCGTGCTCATAGAGCACCACCGTGATTCCTTTCAACGGGTAAACATTTGAACTGGACCTGGAACCTTTGAACCAACTAATTGTATGTATGTATGTAAATTGGGGTGACATTCACTGAGACCTAAAAGATCTATTGTCCCCCCCTTACTTCTACTTAGTTCCTGAGGAAAGTTTCGTAGCTCCTTTAGTCCTATTTCCCGGAGGAATTTTAGGATATCTGCAGGCTTCAACTTAGGTAAATGTCCCTCTTCTATCCAGTAATCTCCAAGGTGTTGTGCCCTAGGATTCTGAATTCCTGTGCAGTTCGCAAGCATGTGGATGGAGGTTTCTTCTTCCATGCCACAGAATCTACATTCTTCTTCCTCCACTATTTTGAGCTTTTTCAGGTGCCCATTCAGGCGACAATGTCCCGTAAGGATGCCTGTTAAAACTTTTAGTGCAGTTTTACTTTGACTTATGCATTCATTTGATCTCAACAGGTTGTAATCACCCAGAAGAATCTTTGATTGTCTAAGTCCTACTAGATCTTTCCAATGGTCAGATCTTCTCTTTTCTTCGGCTTTGCCTATTTCTTCCAATATTACATTGGAGCTGGTACCGCAAAAGGGTGTTCCAGTCCCCCTCTTTGCTAGTTCATCAGCTATTCAATTTCCTTCTATCCCAGCGTGTCCTGGAATCCACAGTAAGGTGACTATATTGTTATCGCCTAGTTCATTTAGTTTGCCTAGGCATTCCCACACCATTTTGGAACTGATAACACAAGAGCTCAGTGCTTTAATGGCTGCTCCTATCGTTCCTTCTATTGCTTTTGAGCCGTCTGTGCACCATTGAATGGCATTCTTTCCAAGTCTGGTAATGGTATTTGAATCCCATTCCTTCTTGTTGCTTAATTCCGTAACGAATTTCTTTGAAAAGTTATACTTTTCCATCATACCATCTTGTGGCATGTCCCAGGTTTTCTGATTTTTAAGAAGTAAGAAGGTGGTTTTCTTTTAATGATTCCCTCTCTACTTAGTATGTATCTTGTTGTTTCTGCAACACTTTCCACCATCATATGTAGTCGTGTGAGCTTGAGAATAACTTCCATGGCTGCCGTTGGGCATGTTCTCAGTGCTTCTGTAATGCACATACAGATTAGTCTTTGAATTTTGGAGAGGTTTTCTCTCGTTGTCAATAGGCTAGTTCTACTACTCCACGCAATGGCTCCATAAGTGATAATTGGTCTAGCTATGGCAGTGTACATCCAGCTCAAGGTTTTTGGGTTACAACCCCAATTTCTTCCTGCCAGATTTCTGCACACCATTGGAGCCATTTTTGCTTTGTATATAATCTCCTTTTCGTGTTTGTTCCACAGGAGTTTACTGTCTAGAGTCAAACCTAGATAATTGACTTCTTGTCTCCATTCAACCTCGCTCCCATCAAGTTTAATGGTTTTGAGGTTGAGCTTTCTAGTCTTAGTGAAGGCTATCCGGATGGTTTTGGTGGGGTTGATGTTAAGACCCAGCTATTTGTATAGTTCAGCCCCTGTTGTACGATGTCACAAAGGGTATTTTCGAATTTTCCCCTGGCTGTTATGACAATATCATCGGCATATCCTTGGCAGGATATTCAGAGGTCAGTCAAACCACACAGGAGTTCATCAACCGTCAGGCTCCATATTAATGGGGATGCTACTCCTCCCTGTGGACTAAAAGTAGGATTGATGCCTACAAAAAGCCAACCATGGTGGATCCAAAAAAAGTTTTAGCAGTACAGTGTGGTACGATACTGGAGATTAGATTTTGCCCAACAACGTAAGATGTGGAAAGTTCGGACATAAACATTGTAGGGTAGTGAAACTCAGGACATAGAGATTTCCGGAAAGGGAGAATATAGAGCTTATATAGAGGTGAATTGTAGCGGTACAATGAACGGATAGGATAATGAATGAAAAATAGAGAAATAAGAGAAGGATGAGTGTGTGAGGTACATTGATTGAAAGAAGATGGTATACGATAAAAGGGATTGAATAATGGAAGAGAAAATCGGGGATAAATTGAGAAGGACGTGGTTACAGTAATTGTGAAAATTAGAGATTTGTTATAAAAAGAACGTCTATTAAATAACGCATAATTTCATCATTAGTTAACTAAACAGTAATATGAAAAAATTTCGAAGCAGATTGATTTTTGATTTTAATTTATTATTATTCGATATAATAATTTATTATACAGGGTGTTTGACGTCAGCATCAGTATTTTTAACGACTAAACAAAAATATCATAAATATCCAAGTGCAATTCCGTATTGTTAATCCAATTTAACAAACTGTTTTGTTAAAATGCATTTAACTGAAAGTGAGAGGATTTAAATGATGATCGACTTGTTTAAGGAATTTTCTATTTAACTTCATTTAGCTAATAATGAATTTATGCGTTACTTTATGGACGCAATGTATATTCAGGGGTCTGGAGGCGTAGTAGGCCACCACTTCAGCACTTACCCAGTAAAAGAACAGAGATATATTGAAAATAAATGGTAAGTTCTCCAAATTAATCGGTATTTTTTCTTGTATTTCCAAAACAAACCACTGAAGAAAATGATTTGGAGATACCTAAATTGGTGGGGGGAAAGTACTTTCATGCTCTCAGAAAATTATAATAATTATTTTTTTTGAAGAATATTTAGCCTATAAATCCTTATTTGTATAATTAATAAGTCACATTAGTTAAATACGTTCCCAAAAATTCCGACAAACTGTTTTATGTCAAAATAAACTTCATACCCACTACATTCCGAACAGTAAAAAAATAAACAATTATCTATAAATATCTACCTAATCAATTCAGGTACATACAATTTATTGTTTATTGTTATAAATAATGTTTGGCATTTAGATATTAAAATCACCTAAAATAAACGCGTTAAGCATTTTCAGAAAAGTAAATGTATTTATATCATCGTTAATTCGACATAATAAATTGAAATGCGAGCTGACAAACTATTCTGAAAGTTCTGTCTAATCAAACACGCTTCAGGTTTTTTAGTTGAACGTTTTTAAATGCACACAAACGATAAAATGTTGACCGTGTGATTTTTTTGATGTAAAATAATTGGTTTGTGGATAGATCAATGCTATATGGTGAATAGTTCATCAATTCGACGTCAAAGCTATTTATGAGTTGGCATAGTTATGATAATAAATAATACACCCACAGACCAAAATATTGCATATTTTATTATATGTTTTTTTTGCTAAATGCTTTACAAAAAAGTCAAATTAATCACATATTGAAGCTTTGCAACAGATTCGTAGAAAATCTGATAAAATAACCAGATTTTAATAACAATAATAATATTTAATTAGAACGAGTAACAATAACGATAATACTGTAATGTTTTTGTTATTTATTTAAATAGTTTTTAACGGTGGGATAAAATTTACACTCTACTATGGCTAATTACTATCTTTTTATTTAAAGAAACACACACTGCATTAAACTTAATTTATATACACACTATACTTAATTTATTTACACTCGGTATATTAGTTCTAATTTATTTTCACCACTTGACTATTACACTATTTATCTGCACTATTTAATCACTGACCGATTACTAAGCACTTCTGTGAACTAACCTTTTACTGTCCGTTTCACTAATTCTCTCGAACTAACTAACTGTATACGCACTCGAAAACCCGCGTATATATAGTCCTTATCGGTTCTGGAAAGTTCTAGTATTTTATGACGCTCCTCGTAAATACTACAATAGACCAGAAGGTACTAGAAAGCGCAGTCACCAAAATTTATAATCGAGGGACAGGACCGGCTTTGAGTTGGTGACCTCGCAACAATACAATGCTTTAAGCCAACATAATAACAAATTATTACTTGGTATTTCCTCCTCTAGCTCTAACGATAGCATGCATCCTCCTAGACAGGGAGGTGAAGTACCTTGACAGGACACTCACGTAGAATGCACACCTCGCACATATTACCTCAAAACAAGGGCTCTCTGGACGTGCCGCAGGCTTTTTGGGAAAATGTAGGACGAAAACCGAAAACGATCTACTGGTCATATCTAACGGTTTTCAGACCAAGCAGAGCTGTTAGCAATCTGTGCTGAAGAGTGCCTCAACTTAGCCAGAATATTTATTGCAACTGATAGTCAGGCTGCTTTAAAGTCTACAACTTATAAGTCTAAAACTGCAAACAATCCAAGCAGCTGGCTAGACACTACAAAATAAATTTTTGTGGGTGCCAGAGTATGAAGAAATTGTCGGAAATGAGATTGCAGATGGTCTCGCAAGGGAAGGAACTTGTACTCCTTTTTTCGGACCGGAACTAATCTGTGGTATCCCAAAAAGCCGCATCGTAGAAGTAGTCTGAAAATGGGAAAATAAACTTAGTGCAGGCTACTGGAAAAATACTCCAGGCCAAAGACAGGCAAAAAGGTTAATACGTCCTTCTGCTCACTACGCTAAATTGCTCCTGGAGCTTCAGAAATCTGATCTCAGAGTAATCACAGGTATTCTTACAAGACACTGCTCACTCAGATACCATCTCTACAACATAGGCAAAGTTGACATTGGAACATCCAGATTCTGCGATGATGCAGATGAGACGACGGAACACATTAAATTCAATTGAACGGTAATAGTCCGCCAAAGTCTTAAATACCTGGAACAAGTCCACTTAGAGCCTGATCAGGATACAGACCTAGCTCCAAAACGGATGATAGGTTTTCTCAGAAGCCTAGATCTCTTGGACTAATCTATAGATGTAGGCTATACACAAAAAATGTTATAGTTCGCAGTGTGGTAAGGCCAACTGGGCCAATCGACTTCCTTGTGATCTAATCTAATCCTCCTAGGGATGATTCTCGGAAAATTTTTAGTTGTATTTTGTGTAATTCAATTCCATTATTTTTGTGCAGCAAGTCTCAATTCTGTAATTGAGCGAGGATAAGGATTTCGTGCTCGACTATTTCTTTTCTGGAAGTCCCATAGATGTTCTATGAGATAAGCATCAGGACCCATTGGTGGCCAATCTGGTGTCTATTCTGATATCCTTAAGATACTGGATCACTGTTCTCGCAGTATGGATGCGGGCATTATCGTGCATTACCACAAAGTTATCATACCCAATAAACCCTGCTCATAAAAGTATTCTATGTGTACCAGTTAGCATTAATTCCTAAATTTATCCCAACCAATGACTCTCGAAAGCATAATGTAACATACTGTTAAGTCACCAACTCAAAGCCGGCCCTGTCACTCGACTATAAATTTTGGCGATTGCGCTTTCTAGAATCTTCTGGTCACTGCAGTGTTTACGCATATGAAGAGCGTAGTAAATTCGAGTACTTTCGAGAATTGAGAAAGGCTATATATACGCGAGTTTTTGAGTGGGTTAACAGTTATTTAATAAGTTGTTAACAGTACAGTACCGAGACAGTTTATAGAAGTTCTAAGTAATCAGACAGTGAATGAAAGAGTGAAGATAAATAGTGTAATATTCAAGTGGTAAAAATAAATTGGAACTATTATACCGAGTGTAAATAAATTAGTAGACATTAAGTAAAGTGTGTATATAAATTAAGTTCAATACAATGTGTGTTTCTATGAATAAATCAATAGTAATTAGCCATAGAAGTGTGTGAAATGTTATCCCACAAGTAAAAATTATTTAAATAAATAAGAAAAACATTACAATACATACGTAACTGACATAACGTACATGTTACAAGTTAGCTACAATCACAGATGGACTTCATAGCTTTACTAATAAAGATCATTAAGCAGTTGTATACTTTGTTCTCATTGAGACTTAATAGATGAAGTATATTCAATAGGGGCCATACTTATAATGACTACATTTCGGATTATATAAGTTTGTTTGATTATAATAATTTCTACATTCAAAGAAAAAATCAGTCGTGACACTGCGGAATTTACATAAATCTAAGATTATAACTTCAATTCAAAATAAGTAAATAGGCGTATTTAAATCTTAATCAATTTATAGTGATATAATCACTAGGGAAACTGAAACTTTTTAACTAGAAAACATCATCAGGTATATTTGGTAGAAGTAAATTATATTCTGTTGTTGAATATAAGCAGCCCAAAGGTCCTTATTTGAAAATCTGTCGTAATTGTACAGTCTGTTTCAGAACGCCGTGCCAGATCAAGGGTACATTTTTTCAAATGTAGCACCCAGTATTTTACTCCATATATGAATTCTGATTGACTTCGCTATTGCGATGCTATGAGGATGTAATAGGTTATACAGTGTATTTAAAAAATTCTGGCCACTTTTTCCTGAAAATCGAAATGAATTCAACTGCACAATTTGAAGTTAATATTTTACTACCATACGTCTGTGATGGTCGTCTAGTATCATAATTCACTTGACCTGCTTCCATATCTAAGAAACCGTATACAGGGCGAGCCCAAACTCGAACACATCGGTCTCACAATTTTTTTTAATGGATGACTCTGTATTTTATTTTGGTACATGAAAGTTACTTTACTATACAAACTGTATACTTTTTGTGATATTTCAATTTTATGATTAAAAAATCGAATAATATAAAATGTATTCATATCAATTAACTAAATATACTAAAATTTTAAAAAAATCAACAATAAAGTTGTGAAAGATGCTCTACATCGATGGATGCTTGAAAACGGTCTTCGAAAGCGTTTGTTCATTAACATTATGAAAATCCTGCCTTATTCTATCTTTCATACCGCCTGGTGAAGTGACAGGTACTTTGTACATCTGATCTTTACCATAACCCCAGAAGAAAAAATCGACTTTATTCAACTCTGGTGATCTTGGTGTCCAGAAAACTGGCCTGTTCGTCCAATCCACTTTTCAGGAAACATAATATCATTTAATTGACTGAATGAGCGCATTTTGGCATGTACATACCACATTTGTAGAAAAACGAATTAGCAAATTAGTTGATATTTCAGAGCCTATAGGTACCCACTACCTACCTAATTACTAAGAACGTTAATGATGATGTGGTTCTAATTTAATTATTTAAAAAAAAGTACATAAGAAGTGTTACCCTCATACACTTTTAAAACCTTTTTCTATGATAACACACTTTCCTAACACGTCAATTGTTGAGAATTAATTTTATGTAAGTAGCTGCTTTTTAAAATATTATTACAGTTTCCTGTAAAATTGTCGTATTTAAGGGTGCCCGATTCAAAAAAATGTAACTTTCATCTGGCACAGCGTTCTGGACCACGTACTACAATTGCCACTAATTTTAAAATATGTGCCTTTGAGCTGGCTAAAATCGGTCAAAATTTTATTTGAATATCATTAAGATCTATAAGATATTGGACTTTATCCCACTAATGTACCAGACTGTATAGCTTATCTACATGCTCAATATAAGCTTTTCCAATATGAGCTTTAAAACCAATGAGAAAGATGTTTGCATTTGAACTACTGTTAAGCTTTGCTGGTGATTGTAAATTGGTACAGATAAAGAATCTTGTTTGTGGAATTGGAATTCCTCATATATTACTATGGCTTCAGAACTAAAAATAGATAGATACCTGGACAATTCAATGTTTTCAAACGAACTTACTGGAAAATAGAAGGCACACCCATTGGATATTTGTGGCTTCATTACGATTTTTTTAATGGAGACTAAATAAGCAAGACCAAGACCAAGCACAAGACTGATCTTGCAATACCAACATCGAAATCGATACCGAGGCTGTCATGGTCTTGTTTTGCTCATCTTTTACCATAATACAATTTTCAGAAGCCTCAGCCAAATTTACGGATTTTAAAACAAAAGTCGCAAGAATTCTCTGAATTTACATTCTAGAAGATCCCCTATTCACGCTGGGCGATCTTCCGGATAAAACTTCCAAATTGCGTGTATGTATATTTGTAGGTTATTGCGAATGTTTGTTCGATTAGTGGTCGTGTAGAGTTCTGTCCTCTAGTGGAGTTAGTTCTATGATCCTGTAGCAGTCACAGGCCGAGTCTCAGAATTAGTTAAGTGTTTTAGATCTATCAATCTTTTTAGTTGATAGTCATGTTGAAATGTCATCTATCTTGTTGGTAGTAGTTGGCTTAGTTTTTTTGGAACTTCCTTCTTTCCTATAAATTGAAGATGGAGGAGGAGACGCGTGCTTTCCTTATTAAAGGCCTAGTTGCCTTATTGTTTTTGGTGCCCCTTTTGTTTCATGAGGGTAAGTTTGTAGAAGAAATAATTCTTTTTCTGTTTGACGATAACATTTTTCTAATAGGGACCACCTTTACGGTGAAAAATTAACTGCTGTCACGGCCAACGATATCCTTATAGAGGCCATTTTTGCTAGCCGTCAAAATAGCTACTCGACTAGCCGATCCAGTTGTGGGATCAGATCCAGGTTCGGGATCAAGCGGTCAAGAGAATAATCTTGATTTTTATTCCAGGATTGATGGTGCAGTCCTCACTAGTAGAATTTTACGATTTCTACGTCCAGTCGTAGTCGGGGCCATGTGCGTCCTTTTCTTGACATTTTGTTGGTGACTTCCTGCTATCTCCCGCCCTCGCCCGGTGTAATTGTTGACAGACATCTGTGCTGCTCCCGTAGAAGCCCAAGATGACAAATAACTCCATTTCACTGCTACACCACTGCCATTAGTCCTTTTGTTAAGTTTGGAAGGATAGTTTCCACTTCTAGGATACAGGTTTTATTTTTATTATTATGACAGCAGATGTCAGTGTTTTGGAAGCAGATGTCAGTGTTTTGAAAGCAGATGCCTTGAATTATAGTATAGTATAGTAAATACTTAGTACTTTGGTTTCAGTTTTGGTCTACACTTATAACATTTTCATAAATTTTTTGGTACATCTTCCAAGTGATATTTTTTTTGACAATACTTCATTTTTCTTTATTTTGGTGAGGTTTATAACTATACTGTTAAAAATAAAGAGGCGCTCACGTGTAGACTATTTTTTTAATTCAATACATTTTTCAATTTCATAACATTGCAAGAATAAGCAACATTTCCATGACTTATGCTCACTGACCAGAAGCTGCCGTTCGCAAATTATGTAATGAGCTAAAAAAGTTCGAATAAAAATAGGGTAAAAATTAATTATAGTACTTTTTCCCCTTTATTTTCGTTAAATTGAAAATTGTCTTTTCCAATTTCCAGCTTTAGGTGCCTATAGTTCATTAAAGTTTGTGTAAATCTAAATAAACAATACATACCTTTACATATTTAGAGAATCAATGACGTTGGTCGGTTGAATAATATCTACCAAAACAGAGGATCCTCCGAGGTTTCCGAGCGTAAAAAGCGGAAGCGGTGTGCAATTAATCCAAATAATAGACGGAACCGTGGAGGGGCCGAAAGGGGAACACTAATCCAGCCCATTGGTTGGGAGTGGAAGGCAATTGTTCTCTTTTTTTCCCGGCAGTGAAACATACGGTAAAATAAAAGAATAGAATGTTTAATGGTGTTATAAATGTTTAGTGTTCTTCAACAAATGATATGAAATATCGTTGAAATAGTGCTTTTTTCACCGTCGACAATGAAGAATTATTGTGAATATACTTAGTGGTCATCTCTTTCGTGGTAAGTTTTGTACTAAAAATTATGTCAACAATCAATTATTTAAATTATACATTTTAACCTCCTAAATTAGGAACTAATGAATGAATTTTCATGGACTACTGGTCCGAAATAGGGAGATCAATTTATGAAAATGAAATCATTCAATAAAGATTTATTTTTATTTTTGGTAACCTGAACAAGATTTGTATATGTACTTTAAATTAACATTTAATGTAAGTGTTTAAAGTCGAAGTCGATATAAATATATACACACAATTTGGAAGATTTATCTCAATTGAAGTATCATTAAGGTCTTAAATCGGAGACTCATGAAATATCTTTACTTAGTGAATATATAGTGTGTCCACACATGAAGTGCGCAAGAGGAGAAACATTTTCATGTTTTCCTTGCTCTCAAATTCCATAAAATGAAATAAAACTATAGTTTTTATTTTATGATAAATTTTATATAAAACCGTATGAATTTTTGGTCCAAGTTCGAAATTGTAATGATAATGGGTGACGTTTAGTATTTACTCAAGTAACTGTCAATTTCGGTAGAGTATTTACTTCAACATAAAACATATTCAGCCTTATTCATACTCACAGCGTTAGTAGGTATTAAATACCCTACTAAGAAGTAGCCACTAACATGCTACTAAATGTGTCATATTCATAGTCCGTAAATGTCATGTCTATTTGGTTCTTGAGTATTTTGTGCAATTTGTTAATCGGTGAAATGTGAGATCCAATTTGAAACGACATAATCATTTAGAAAATTATTATTAAATTTATTCAGTAACAGATATCACAAATATATATAATTGGGGCCTATAACTTCTGCCACGCAAGTTTTGAATATATTATAAACAACGTAATAAAAGGTTTATTATAAAATAATAAGTTATTTTGAAATTTGGCAATGCTAGTGCCTGTTTTCTATAAATGTATGAAATGAGGGGAAGTGCTGAATGCAATGTGCATAGATTGTGAGTTAGAATAAAGTGGACAAGGAGGATGGAAGTGATAAAATATATCGAGTAGAAGAATAGAATAAATACCCTAATCTCATTATGAGCAGTAATAGTTGGTTTAAAATATCTCAAGTTATATTGGATATAATAAGAATAGTTTACTATTATTTATGTTTTTCAAACGAATATAAGAGCAGTTCAGAAAGGCAGAATTGCAAATACATATCACATATGTGTAATCTTGCTATAAAAGATCACCGATATATGAATATAAGGTTCTAGTAGACTTCGCAACCCTCGGAATTTTATGTTAATTTTAAATTTGTTTGATAGCTTACCTTAAATAAAGCAACTTAGAACAAAAATTTCGTTGGATCATTTAGTAATTACTTTAAAAATCACGAATTTAGTTCAAAAAATGATACTTTTTCAACACTATTTAATGCTATTTTACGATGAATATTTTCACTTTTAACTGTAAAGGTTATTATCTTAAACTAAATATAAGAAAGTTTCACAAAAAAAACCGCAAGAAAATACTTAAATTTTGCTAGTTTTTAGAAATATATTGAGACATAATTATTTTCACTTGACACTTATAGGTTATAAAATGATACACTAAAATCTTATGTCTAGGTACCCTATGTTCACAAATTAAGATTGTTGTGTGATTAGGTGATAGTTTTAGCGGCGTTGTCAAATGGTGTTTATTTTCTTTTAGTTGAATTAATTTTGCATTGTAATAGATTACATGAATATATAAAAATACAAAATGATTTGCATTTATAATCATAGAAATTGAAATAATAAACATCCTTAGAATATAATGTTTATCTTAGATTTGCTTTATACCTTACATTAAATATAAGAGTTTATGACAAACTTACTGCTGGACCACATATTTTTTAAAATATATATTATTACTTTAAAATAATTGAAATGATACTTCGGATCTTAACCTCTCTCTTTTATTACATTGTTTAGTTTCATTTGGTTAATGTAAGTTAGGTTAGGTTTTGGTTCTAGTTACACTTTGATTTGTGTCAGTTGGTCGGAAAGCGATATGTGTTGGATTATGATGAAAACTATTGTTTGTCATTACTATTATTTATTGTAGTTATTTCTATTGTTATTTACTATTTTCTTATTTGTTTTCTGTTTCTTGTTTTTTGATATTGTTATAGATAGTTACACTTTAATCTCTGTCCGTTCGTCGGGAAGCGATGTTGAATTGAATTATGAAAACTATTGTTATTTGTAAAAGATATATTTTTCCTAATTATGCTAATTCGGCACTAAAAATTTCCATTACAATTTCACTACAAATATTTGTGACTGTTAGTCGGGTTATAATTGGTTCGACGGGTGGAAGGAAATATGTGAATCTTGGTATATTCCCTTCCCCTTCTCGAAAAAACATCAAATAATTTGTATTCCACATGAAGTTTTCCAAAAAGGGGAAGGGATTCCCTTCCCCTTTCAAAATATTTGATATTTATGTCTATATATATACAAACATATTTATACCCTCCCCTTCTCGAAAAATCCCTTCCCCTTTTTGGAAAACTTCATGTGGAATACAAATTATTTGATATTTATGTCTAGCTTATACTTACATATTTACTCCCTTCCCCTTCTCGAAAAAATATCAAAGAATTTGTATTTCACATGAAGTTTTCCAAAAAGGGGAAGGGAATATTTTATATTTATGTCTATCTATATACATACATATTTATTCCTCTTCCCGGAAAAATTCATGTTGAATATGTAGTATTTAACTATTGTTTAATAAAATATCTATCCAAATAGTGGTCGTGGTGAAAAAATATTGTTTTTTGGATATTTCTCTATAAATTCTGAATGTACAAAAAATTTTTTAGTAAAAAGATCTAAAACCTTATGTAAACTATTTCCAAGCCGTCACGAGTTACGGAAGTGAGAACTGGCAACATTGTCCATCCACCGCACTTTCTAAAATTTGTGACTATCTGATATCTAGACCTAATTGTCAAAAAAATGGCGGATTTTTAGTACTTATAATTGCAATTTTCTTTTTCAAAAGTGCATGATCCAAGAATTTTTTTCTTTTAAAATGTTATATAGCAATAGGGCTTTCTAATAAAAAAAAATCGTTGCAAAATTCCGAGGGTCGCGAACCTTACCGGACCCATATTGAAATAAATTGAATTGAATAGTTCATATTATTATTATGATGGATAGTGAGTTTGAAATAACATGTACTCCCGAAGAAATCATAGAAAAGGCATATGTCGCCACATTAAATTTTCGGGTGAAAATTTTCTAGCTGAAACTAGTTTAAAAAAAATTTTTTTCAGTATATAGGTGCTTCCCCAAACACAAAATCACAAAAAACTTTCTGCGGAAATGCATCATTTTCCCAAACTTCAGAATAACTGAAACTGATAAATAAACTATAATAAATAATATAAACAATGTAAAAATTGAGTTTAATCCTCTTCCCGACCTTTAACACAGATCAATGAATAATATCTATTCTTATCAACTTAATATCGCTTCAAAAATCTCAAGAGACAAACGTTTTTGTACACGCCTGTTTAAGGAGCCCAATTGCTGAGTTCGAATCATTCTAAATTCTACAATATTTTATCAATAAATGAAAATGGTATACTTCCGCATGAAGTTTTTTGCGTATTTAAAACAGTAACGTATTTTCTTGTAACTGGTTTCAGCTATTCTGAAGTCGAAAAAATGAAAATTATGCATTTCCGCGAAAAAAATTTCTGTTTAGAAAAGGTTCCAAATAGTAAATAAACCAATATTGCTTACATAACTGATTTCAGCCAAACGAAAGTTGATCCAAATTTTCTGCCGGAGAAATCCAAGGAAGATTATGTAAAGGAATATGACACTTTTATGAAATGGCAGAACCAGAACAATATTCTGATATGGATTTATTTGTATGATGAACGTTTTTATTTTGTTTTGCCCGGTATACCTATTTCTACAAAAATGTTATTATTTAAATAATTATAAACAATACAATTATCTCTATGCAGTAACAATAATAAAATTTCCATGAAAATTCAACTTCCCAGGGTTCGAGGTTCATAAGTTCATAAATAAAAAAAAATATATTTAAAACGTGTCCAAATACATTTTGAATAAAAATTGTTATGAATATCACTCAAATTAAGGTAAGGAAAACTATAGTAGGTAAATTAATTTAAACTTCGATACTACAAAACCTTTCTAATTTTTTTTAATAAATGATACGTCATTTTCGACATAAATTATCTTATCTATGATGATCTTTCACTCATCCTCATACATATAAATGGAAAAATTTTCTTCAAATAAAAAATAACATTAATATAGTTTGGCAAACATAACTGAAGCTGTGAAAGGAATGCGGTCGAAAACATTCGATATTGCCACGTTTAACTATGAAAAAGCTAAAGTGCTAAGTTTGTAGTGAGAATAATTAGAAAATGGACTTTTTATTATTAACAATATGTCAATAATGATTAAACGTTATAGTTTATTTCAGAAAGGTATAGAGTAATAAAACCCCATTAGGTATGCAAAGGGAGCACAGAGTGACTCAACGAATATTTAAGCCACTTTCATAGTTTGGCATTGATTTCATTGTAAAATTCTTTCTTTTTATCAAGTGCAGGTAGTACCACCCGGGTTGGGGTCAATATATGTGTTTAGCCTATTGTTATCCATTCACAAACACTGAAAATAGTGTGCCAAAGGCGTGCCGGTAGGATACTCGTAAAAAGGAAAGAATTTTATTTTAACAGAATAAAAAGGAAAGAATTTTATTTTAACAGAATAAAAATTAGGTATTATGTACATAGTATTAGGTACACTTATTTTTTATTGAACATTATACAAAAAATACATTATACAGAAATTAAATTATAAAAAATCATAATATTCTTCGTCATCTGAGGAACTGTCATCTCCTCTTGACGTTATAATTAACGGGTCGACGGTCCGATCGATCAAGTAGTCAAGATCCCACATTTTCTCCTTTTCTTTAATGACATGCTGGACTGCTTTTCGCCAGTTCTCTGGTGTCACCTCCTTAATGGCTTGATCAAACAGTAGGTTAACGTCTTTCATTTTGAATGTCGTGTTGTGTCTTGCTACAAATCCTTTCACTTGCGCCCATATAAGTTCTATAGGTTTTAGTTCGCAATGATATGGCGGTGTGCGCAGCACAGTTACACTATGATTTTCTGCTATATCTTCCACGGCTTATTTCATAAAACGATGTTTGTGTAAATTTGCTATAGCTAATAGTTCTTTTTTTTATCAAAATATCTTCAAATTCAATACTTTTGGTGGTTAACCAGTCAATAATTTCTTGTTTTCTCCAAGATGAAGTTGGAGTCTTCTCTATGCATCGAGAATGATAACTCGCGTTATCCATAACTACTACTGAATCAGCCGGAAGATATTTCATCATTTCACCAAAATAGTCTTCAAAAACATCCGAATCCATGTCCTCGTGGTAATCTCCCGTATGGCACGACTGACAGGTTAGCAAACCTTCTTTTAAAAATCCTTCTTCGCTTCCAATATGGACGATTATTAGTCTTTTCCCTTTACCTGAAGGCACCCTAATACCCGTTGACAGGCCTTCCATGAAAGCTTGGCAAGCACTGGTTATATTTTTGTCTTGCCACATTTTTGGTACTGTATAACCTTCATTGATCCAGGTCTCATCAAGATAAAATATTTTCTTCTGCTCTGTTCTGTACTGCTTTATACTTCTTAAGTATTTTCGTCGCCAGCAAACAATTTCATCGCTTTAAAAGTGCTTTACGGTTATGCTTTTCCCAGGCAAAATCCATATTTCTCAAAGTGGTCCATAAAAGTTTTTTAGTTATCAACGGAATACTGTCATCCTGACCAAGCTCCATTAAAATCTTTTCTAGGGTGGGTATTTCTTTTTTAAAATAAAAAGAGTGAACTTTTCTTCGAATTACACTTTTGGTGTCTTCATCAAGGACTTTTACTGGTCTGCCTGGACTTTTCTTGGGAGGCTCCACTTGGCCTGCTATCTTTCTCCCCCGCAATAATTTAAAAACGGTGGACTTTCCAACTCCAGTCATTCGGGAACATCGGTCGACAGTTTCTTGTACAGTCAATTTCGGGTAATCGTATTTTATGCAATCGTGTACATTTAAAATAATAAGTTTTTCATTCACTGATAGTGGAGAATTATTGGAACATCTTTTCGTTGGTGTGAATGTCGCCATTTTATTACTAATCTGATAAAATGTGAACACTATTTACGGCTCAACAGCAAATACTGATGCGTTAAACTAAACAAATATACTTATAAAGGTCTAAAAATTTTGGGTAAGGCAACTTGCGGCGCAAGGTTGAGCCGAATCTGAAACATAGTTGGAATTAGGCAGAGGCACTAATAGAAGGTTAAACAGTACCTGTTAAACTCAAAATGTAACTGTATAATCTACTACCTCAGTAATCCCTACACAATATTTCGATATTGACACTTCAAGCCAGAAAACATACTTTTCCTAATTCTCTTACGCAATTACTTGAAATTTTAATATTACAAACAATACTATTTCAAGACCTACGCCTATGGCCGACACCGAAATTGAGCCGAACTGTACGGAATTCCCCATTTTATTACTATATACCTTTCTGAAATAGACTATAGTTCTTTAATGTGCTTGTTTCATTGGATTTTGTTTATTAACATTATTTTTTCAATTTCTGAATATTAAAAGATGAACACTCTTCCAAATATGTTATGGGTTTTCTTCAAGCCGGCTACGTCGTGCGAAAATCATAATTACCACGCCCTCCTACTAACTCAATTGGTGAATATTTATGGAACGTACGTTGCTAAGTAACCACCTGACTCCCTATTGGCAAGCGCGTGCGTGTGTTCTTCCCCCTCACTTCAACAATTGACTGACATTGATTATCCAGTGGCGTTGTCAGTGTTTAACTTTGTATTTTCAGTTTTACTTGGTATCTTATTATTTCGTATCCATATTGAATTCAAGTACGATTTTTAACATTATTTGTTTTTAACAAATACCGAGTTTTGAAAAATACCTTACCTTTAAAGCAAAGCATAAATCAGTTTCTATATAGATATAATTATTATATAATAATAATTATTATATTCAATACTTTTATAAAATAGGTACCATACGCCATTGGTACGTTTATGACAGATATCGGCCATGTTTCCTCACCTCTTACCGATGCTGCGTAGCTTCAGATGGACTTGCCAAACTATAGGTAATATATCTACAACGCAAGCAAGTTTCCCTCTATTTAAAATAGGTTTATAAAAATACCTCTTTACTATCCGCTACAGTCCCAAAAACATGAAAGTTCACTTTTCCAAATATCTAGTCTTCCAATGTCCGAATCGCCTCCACAAAGGCCCGTTGCTCCGGCTACTACATTAGAATTATTACACTTATGTAATTCACTCGACATTCATTTTCTTCCCAAAACGTCCCAAAAAGGTTAGTTTCACTTTTAAAACTATGCTTAGTCCAACCAATTTCCCAAATTCTACAATATGCTTCCAATTGAAAATGACGTATTATTTTTTATTTTGACTTCCCTTCTCTATTGTCAAAGATCCATTCCCAATACATCTAATAATCATTACCATAACAACCCACGTTCAATTTATATTTTTATTTCTACAAACGTCAAAAAATGATCAAAAAAGGTTTGCGCATTGACAACAATATGCGAAGTGACACTTTTTTTCGAATTCTCACGTTACAATGACACCGTGCGCGAAATACTTCGCGCACTAGGGTGCGAACTATTTCGCACACTGCATGTAAATTAATAAGACTTTTGTATTTCAATCTTTGAAAAAATGAAGCAAAACTCCAAATTATTATTTATTTTTAAATGAATTACAATTAAATACTTTTAAAATAATCATAGAATTTTAAAATAACTTTAGTTAGCGAGGTTTGAACCTCGCCCCACTGTTAATTGTATTGTTATTTTGTTGTAACTATAAAGATTTTGTTAATAAAGACCTTTATTATTATTTACAATATTAACATTAATCCATAGTAACAGTGAAAATTTGATTAGGAAAGACATTTTAAGCCAGCTCAACACTATTTTCTATAATAAATTAGGCATTTTACTTATTTATAATATTTTTAAAAGATAGATTTTGACGTTTGTAGAAAAAATATTGTTTGCATCTCGTGCGCGAACTACTTTGGTGGTCCCGTATAATCTTTTAACTCGGCTTCGCCTCGTTAAAAAATTCAATTCTCGATCACCAAAGTAGCATATCGCGCACTAGATACAAAAATAACTATTATTTATTACAAAAGAATTTAATAATTTCATTAAATAGATTTAACCTTTTTAAAAAGAAATTTTATTTATACACTTGTTTGACATCCTAGGAAACATTTTCACAGGGTATACTATAAAAGCTTTAGTCAATTTGTTGAGGTTAATTTAAATAATTTTTTTTTAAACTTTTATGATTACAACTGCTATTGGTTATGTGGCTAATCGTTTTGTTATATATATATATATATAGTGTGTAGTATCATTTTTCATATGAATTCATAGGTTTACAGGTTTAGTCAAGTAAATTCATGTCTCCTACATTAAGGTCCAGCTATTCTAAACTAAAAGCAACCTTAATTATTATTGATACCGAAGATATTTATAATGCGAAATAAAACTAAAATACATAATATGTCTATCAATTTTTCTTAATATTATTGTGTACATTTTCCAATTCAGTCATTATGCATTCAATAGTTGTAATTTACTGAAGGGGTTTAATTAAAATATTCCAAATTACTATTTTGATTTTATTATAGGGCTGTAGAAAAAATATTGTATGCAGCATGTGTCTTTTTCACTCGTGGAATTTGCTTTTCCATTCGTGAAAAAAAGTACCACTTTTTGCACTTGTTACATAAATTACCTACTATTATTGTCTAGGAAAAACTTTCTCATTGACAAAGGTTAAACATATAGTTTGTAAAAGAAACAATTTATAAAAAGCAAAATCAATTCACAAAATGTCTAAAACAAATATCACAGAATCACAATTTATATGTATACACTTTAAATACCACCTTAAAACATAAAATGAATAAAACATATTTTAATTCAAAAATAAATCTTAGCAAAGTTTCATTATAATATTCTTCAAGAAGTAGATACGTCTTTTTTGCAAGGGCATCTTCAACAATCATTTTGTAGCTCTTTCTTTTCCGATTCGATGTGACATGGTTGTAAAGTTAATCCAAAATATGAAGCACGTGTTGGTCTCCTTAGCCGTCTTTTCCCTTTCATTTGCATATGCTGGCATAGACGAAACGAACAGATGCTTCAATTTCTGCAATTGATTTTGGATAAACTTTTTACTTTGATAAATCAAAGAATCAGATGTCAGACTTGATTTTGGAATATACAGAAGTATGTTATATTCTGTTAGAAAACGCTTTTCTACAGGCTGGTTCATAGCAGAGATGTATAATTATTTCATGTTCTCATCTGCCGAAGTCAAAAATGATAGTGGGACTTTCAGTATGTCCACCCTGTATATAAAAACCAAATCGGTAATTAATCCGTTTGTGATGAAATAGCTGGTTTAAATCACACTAATAAATCAAAATTAGAATGACAAAATAATTATATAGATTTATATATGGAAAAGAAAAAAATTACCAGGCAAATATACTAACAGTACAACTATACATTAAGGCGGAAGCGAAAATGGCTGCATACATGTTGGAGTGCAATGGTAATTGGCAGGAAGGAACCAACATCCACAGTCATTACAGAATCACAGATGATATCACAAAGTCGCTTCTTGCTATGAGAAGAGATCAAACATGTTGGCCACAATTAATGACAACCAACCATACAATATCCAGCTAAACTGGGATGGGTTGGAAGTATGTAGTCAGGAAAGAACGTTGGTGTGGTAAAATGATGGTTCTAAAACTGATGAAGGAACAGGAGCTGGTGTCCACGGTGCTAGACCCATAGACCGGTAGCCCATAACACATGTAGGCTCCATTATTTCAAATGGAAAACGTATTCACCATCGAGTTTCAAGTGGAAAACAAGTTGTTTTTTTCTGGTCTAGATGGGAAACTCATGTTCGAATGGGTCCTATCCAGGACCCAAACAGTGTTGGACTTAGCCCCACCAACCAAACACATCTCAAACTGGCCGTTACCACCGCCTCGGAATCACTACCCAAGCAGACTTCGAGACGGGCGGCGGTCCCTCGCACACTCTCCGCTCACACCGTCGTCTTCTCCCTAACTACCACTCCTACCTCTCATGCCATATCGAGTCGTTCTCCCCCTAATCATGCTCTCCACTACGCCACTCACCTCCATCCGTTCCTCCACCATGTTCTCCCAATACACCGCCTTCCCTTGTTTCCTCTCCAACTTTTTCAGCACTTCCTCGTTCCTCCAGCATCTAGCACATGCCCCACATCATCCTCCACTGTGAAAAACAAGTAGAATAAGGCCATTCCCCAAGACCCAAACTGGATAATCAACGCTACAGTGAACATTGAAAATCTTAGAATTTTCACGAAAATAGAACAATTAACTAATGAATGCCGTGCACTTGGATGCACTTGGGTACTAATGTATCATAAAAAAACATGGCATACAAATCCAAGTGATACTAAGGGATGTTAAGCGAGGGTTCAAAATTGATAAAAAGGTGGAAAAAAAAATAATTAAATAATGTATGCCGAAGAGAGTTTAGATTTTGCAATCTTAGTAGATTTGGCATACATTTTTCGGCGGTACATCATTTGTGAACCTTCCTGTGCCCAAGTGGGGTCCAAACAGACCCCAGTCCCCATTTAAGATTTTTTTTCCAACTGTTTGGAGCAGTATAGCGATAAAAAATCATAAAAACAAATGTTTGTTGTTGATTCATTTACGTCTGAATGCAAAAAAACATGGTTGGGGTCCGGATGGACCCCAACTGGCCTTTGTTTCGGTACACGCCAATAGGTGATGTGATGTTATTGGTTGTATGAAGACGCGTGATCGTATTCGAAGTGCGCAAGGACAACTGGCTTCAATCTGGAATCAAGGTCCTCGAGTGGTGCTTGACTTGGTCTCTATTATAGAGAGCGGCTACGGTATTACGACTTATAACTTATTCACCACTTTAGAGTTAGTTGAAGACCTCATTGACCGAAACCTAGCCCTTTGCGGTACTGTACAGAAAAGCAGAACATTGATTCCACCACAGTTCTTACCATCCCCTAAGCGACCACCATTTTCATCACTTTTCGGTTTTCAATCAGAAGTCATGTTGGTTTCCTACGTCCCCAAAAAAAACCAGTCTGTCGTTTTGTTATCAAGTGAACATTATTCCCCAGATGTTGGTGATGATACTCAGAAGAAACCAGATCATTACAACAAAACCAAAGGAGCTGTAGACACGTTGGATAAACTTCTTGGGGAATACACTTGAAAAAGACAAACTAAAAGGTGGCCGCAGGTGCTATTTCCCAACAGTATAGATATTGCCTGTGTCAATGCCTTCATAATCTATACCAAAATGAATCCTGACTGGAAGAAAACAAACTTGGACAGAAGGCGCTTCTTCTTGCTTGAATTGGGACAACAGTTAACTAAACCACTTACTTTAAGGCATCTCCAGAATCAAAGTGTGTGTAACCGTATTTCTAAAACAACCCTGAGTATGATGAAAATGTGTGTTGGAATAGAGGCAGAAGAAGTTGTCGTAAATCAACCTACCTCATCGAAAGGTCGCTGTTATTTGTGTCCCAGGGCTAAAGATAGCCAAATGAGATCAAACTGTTCCATCTGCAAAAAATTTACATGCAGCAAACATTCTGAAAAAAAATTGTATTTGTCAATTGTAAAAAATAATGAACTTTTGTATATTTTTAATAAATAAATGTAGAGATAATATATTTTTTTATAACTACTACCTACAACCCTTTTTAACCTGACCAACAGTTAGAAAAAAACAATTAGAAAAAGAAGAAAAAATAAAATAATGATATAACATGCTAATAAAAATTGGGGTCCACTTGGACCCCTCTTGGATATTTTTCTTTCAGATTTCACTTGGTGCCAGGAAGGTTAATCATTTTCCAAAGATGATGTAAAAGTTATATATATATATATATACAGTGTGGAAACCACTTATGGAATAAAATTATTTATGTCATTATTTTAGAAAATTATAAAAAATGCTGAGACACGTCAACTTTTGAATTGAGGGGGACACTTTTTGGCGCTAATGTCATAAACGTCAGATTCACCCCCTCCCTATTGGAGACACCCCTTACATTTTTTCAAATGGCATTAGGTATCACGTCACACCTCATTTAAAAGGTCTGGTAAATCTCTATTCAATCATTTTGTTTTGCCTTTGATACGAGCCTTCCATTGTTATTTAATCGTTATTTAAAATTGGCTCTTTTTCAACTTTTATTGCCTGAATGTTAACGGTGGTCACTTTGACGGCATGATTAAATGGCAGTTTTTCCTTGTTAACAGTTGTCTTTTTACTATTTGTAGATTTTTCATTCTTTAAAGAGTCTTTCTATCATAACAAAATGTGGGAGCATACGAAAAGTTGAAAAAGAGTCAATTTTAAATAACGATTGAATAACAATGGAAGGCTCGTATCAAAGTCAAAACAAAATGATTGAATAGAGATTTACGAGACCTTTTAAATGAGGTGTGACTTGATACCTAATGCCATTTGAAAAAATGTAAGGGGTGTCTCCAGTAGGGAGGGGGTGAATCTGACGTTTATGACATTAGCGCCAAAAAGTGTCCCCCTCAATTCAAAAGTTGACGTGTCTCGGCATTTTTTATAATTTTCTAAAATAATGACATAAAGAATTTTATTCCATAAGTGGTTTCCACACTGTATATAATCATATACCCTTATACCCTTAGGTGTCGGGTTTGCATTTAATTCTCGTATATAAATTTTTTCCATTCTTTCCTGTTTCTTGTCAATGTTCTCGCCTCTTCCCATGATTTACCTCTCTCTCTTAGTATATTACCTACTATTGTATTCCATGTTTGTCTTGGTCTTCCTTTTTTTCTTTTTAATTGTATTTTTGCCTCATATGTCCTTTTAACTTGTCTATTGTTATTCATTCTCTGAATATGTCCCCACCAGCTGAGTTGTCTTTGTTCTATAAATTTTAGTACGGGCTGGACACCTAATTCATCTCTTATTTTTGTGTTTCTGATTTTGTCCTTTCTTGTTGCTCCAAATGTTCTTCTCAAATATTTCATTTCTGCTGCCTGTATTTTGCTTTTTTGTTGTAAAAGTTATAATAATAATAATTAATTATTAAAAACAATATAACTAAATTGTTTTTGGTTTTACAATTCGAAATTAAAGTGAACAGTATTTTAACATATCAAAACCCAGTTAAACAATTTATTTCATACATAAACATTTTTTTTTAATTTAGTGTAGTTACATATATAGGTAATGGTTTGATTTATCTAAAAATTTCCCAATCGTTATCAGTTACCGTCGTTGACAGCCAAACCACGCGTCGCGGTTGCATTAACTGCAGTCGAAGTTAATTTTGATCCCAGAAGGTGCGTCGACCGTAAGCGAGCGTTGTTGTAAATCGATTTTGGACGCCCGCCTAAGTGTCGAGACGTCGAAGAGCGGCCATTTTAGCTGAAAATAGAACATATTGTTTGTTTTTGTTAGGATTTTCAGATTAGTTTTAGAGTGCGGTTTGGTCGACGTAAGTGTGGTTGATCTAAGTGATTATTTCAAAAAAATTTAGTGCTGTGATTTTATATACATCAGGCGATTTTATTTTCTGACAGGTAGGAACGTAAAAATTTTTATTTTATTGATACGTGTGGAGATTCATAGAATTTTCATTCGTGTGAGGTAGGTCAGTATATTTTAACGTTCTAATTTGACCTAAGTACCATTATTTTTGTGGAATAATAGACACCCGGATAAAGTTATCGGCTCAGTTAACTCGCAAACATCGTTTTAATGGTATAAATAATTTTGCACAAAAAACAATGATGAATCATTTTTAGTTGTATTCGATTAAACCTTTGTTCACCTGAGTGCATCACAATAAACTACTAGTAAACCATCAGTGACGGGGATTTGGAATTTTAATATGTAATAAATACAGGGTGAACATTCTCCTACTTCATATTGAAGCTACTATGGGAAATTTCAAATGGCCATTAAAAAGTGTCTGCTTCACTTTCCTAACTTTGCTTGAAAACACCCAAATTCTGTTAACTTGTTTAATATTCTCTTTACCGTGTGACGGCTTGGACGGGGTCGATCTGGATATCTCGTAGCAAATAAAACACATGTTCTTGTAACGACTCTGTCACATTCCAAACGAACCATTTCTATCACTGTACGATGCGATTGACTTCAAATAATGACAATTAATACTATTTAATTGTGACGGGTAAATAATGACTGCTAAAATAAAACAATAAACAACACGGCCTACGCAATAATAAGGCTGAAATAATTAATATTTTTGGGTATAAGGAAGTGAACATAAACTGCCCTTATTTTCGGCCTTAGAATTAAGTAAAAGAATAAAAATAGGGTTGTTTCATTTAAAAAAATTGAGATATTTGACATTTGTGAACTTTTTTATGAACCGTGAATACAAAAAAGAAGTTTTCGACATGTCACCAATTACCTTGTTCGTCCTACTAATCAACCCGACAAGATGTTTTTTTTTGGTATTAGGGATATTCACACAGAATTTTCAATATGAAGGACTGCACCTGTCAATTTTTTATTAAAAAAATTATTAACTCGATAAGTATACATTTTAGATATAGGGTATTCTACACAAGTTAACATTAAAATTCAATGTAGAATCGAAAAAGTTAATAATATACAGGGTGTTACATTTAAAATAACAAAGTTGTAGTTCACTTTCGGTATAATCGAATATTTTCCATAAATTCGCCATAACTTGTTCTCCATCTATGCCAATTTTTATAGAAATCGTGTGAGTATAGTCTCCAATATATAGATAGTATAAGCTCGTCGTGAAACATCCTGTATATAATTCTTCTGTCCGTGACTGAACTCCTCCAAAAAGGCTGGACCGATTTTGATGAAATTTTGTTTGTGTGTTTAAGTGGATTCGAGAACGATTTAGATTCACAACTGGTCCCGGTAGGTGGCGTTGCAATCGAGTTAACACTGATCAGATCGTAAACGGATGCACCGATTTTGATGAAATTGTGTATGTTTGAGTATGTAACTGGATGGTTTAGATTTTAAATTCACAATTAGTCCCAGTAATCGGGTTCATATTGAACTTCTCCTAAACGGTTGGTCCGATTTTGTTGACATTTTGCGTACGAGTTTTTTGGTAAGGTCATTAAAAATATGGGTCAAATTCACAAAAAAAATTGTTTGCCGAAAAGTTGAAAGAAAAATCAAGACAGTCGAATTTTCAGGAAATATATTCCTTTCATCAAAAATATAACAATACTATCTGATTTTTCAACCAAAAAAACGTAACAATGAGATATTTTTTCATTAAAATGAAAATATTAAAAATGTTTATAATATGACGAGTAATATGATAGGACAAGAGGTTAGTAGAGGACAACGTCTGTCGGGTCCTCTAGTATTATGGTAAAAATTGATTGAAACTAGAAAATGAATCGGAACGGTGTTTGAAGATTAGTTCGTTTTGTTAATATAAAAAACTTAACCTTTTATATGATTGTTGGAAACTCTAATCAAGATTTAAGAAAGCATACAAATAGATAACAAAAACGGCATATTCATTTTTTTCCTCACACGATAATTCAATTTTTAATAAAAAAATCAAATTTGACTATAAATTATTATTAGCAAAATAAAACAATGATGTCGATAAATATGCAAAAATTTAAATTTTCGTACAAAAACCGCATTTTTAATAACCAGTAAACCCTTTCTAAAGTAAATGGAAGACATGAGAAAAAAGCAGATATATTTTCTAAAATTGCTTAGCTCACTATACATGTTGTCCTTAAAGTTTGGACGAATTTAAAAAAAAACATACAAGGCGATTTAGTGTGATAAAGCTCACGCTACGCTCGCTCGCGCTGTTAAAGCTCATTTTCTGCCCTTATGACAAAATATACTATTTCGTATAACCTGTATTAAAATTGCGAGTTTCAATGCATAAGGCCAACCATGGATATACCGGGTGTCACGAATAGAGATTTTCGAATGGGACAAAAACTGATTTATTCCATTTCTAATACACTTTAATATGAAGTAGAAGAAAGCATTCCCTAAATATGCATCCCTTAGTTACAACCCCTAACTTTAAATTTTTTAATAGCACCCTGTACATTTTTTTTATAATTTTGGATGTGGTCTTCTATCGTCTATTCAACAAATTTTTCAAAAATAAAATGGGTTCGTAAGTAATTAAGAAAATATCAGTTAATTTTTTATTTTTGTTAAATTACTCAAGGAAGCCTTAAAGCTTAAAGGAACAATAAAAATAAATGTAATAAAAATTACATGAAAAAAATAAATAAAAATAACAATTAACTAATTAATATTATTTACATTAGATGTTCGAATTGTCCTGCTGCAACACACATTTCGAATCGTGCCAGAAGATTTCTGATATGTAGGTAAATCGTGCTCGATTTGTCATTTTTCGGTTTTTCACATTTTCACAAAAATGTATCGATTGAAGAGAAAACTTCAATTAGAAAAATGTTTCTATTATACTATTATACGTGCCTCTACGAACTCCGTTTTGTTAATTTTTTGGTATTTAATTCTTTTAAAACACTATCTTTTGTTTTTCAAAATTTGGGCATCGTAGAGGCATACATTATTTTCTTCCAAATGCGTGTGCAAAAATTCACAAAAAATCTCTTATAATAAAGTCACAATATTTGAAAAACTTTTGCGGTTATTTTACGTCTTTGATATCGCCCTTAATCCAGGTTGCCATGATTTGACCTGTCAGATCAACAATTATTCGTGACGTTTGGAATAAAAGTATTAGACCAGTAATAATTATACGTGATGTAATTGTGTATAAGATTTCAATATGCCTTATTTATTTTCGCCTGAAGAATACGTTGATTAAATGGAGAATGCCTGAAAAATAAGAGAGTTTCTCGACAATTATATCAAGAAAGGTTTCCAAATCGAAACATTCCAAGTGAAACAACATTTAAGAATTTGGAACGCTCACTTAGATAGGGACATTCTCCAAATAATAAACGAGGTACAATTGAACGCACAGTAAGATGTGACCAAAATCTTATCAATGTAATGGCATATGTGAATTTTAATCCCAAGGTGTCTATTAGAACCGTCGCCAATGAAAGTGGTATTTCAAGAAGTTCGGTTCATAGAATTTTAAAAGATTTTAATTGCCATCCTTTTAAGTTCAAGGATTACAACCTGGTGATGATCAAAGATGTCTTGATTTTATTGCAAGAATCATGATCAACTTTTCTTATCAAAAACATTGTAGAGCGATGAGGCTAGATTTCACAATAATGGTGTAGTCAACCGTCACAATTCAAATGATTGGTCTCCCGTGAACCCACATTGGATGATGGAAACAAGATTTCAAAATATTTGGGGTGTAAATGTGTGGTGCGGTTTATTTAATGGCCGTGTTATAGGTCCTTACTTTTTTAACGGCACTCTAACAGGAGTTAGATATTTAGATTTTTTAGAAAACATACCTACCGATTTGCTAGAAGATAGTCCTCTTAATGAACGTCAAGAAATGTGGTGACAACAAGACGGAGCTCCTACACACAGCGATCACCTACAAAACCGTTTCGATAACCACTGGATAGCAAACAACTCTCCAGAAATTATGTGGGCAACACGTTCACCTGATTTGTCACCTCTTGACTCTTTCTTTTGGGGAGCGATAAAAGATATTGTTTATCAATCAAAACCGCAAAATGTAGACGAATTAAAAGAAAACATAAGACAAGCATGTCGCCAAATTACTCCTGCAATGATTCAAGCCACATGTACCAGGAATCTTCTGGCACGATTCGAAATGTGTGTTGCAGCAGGACTACAATTCGAACATCTAATGTAAATAATATTAATTAGTTAATTGTCATTTTTATTTATTTTTTTAGTGTAATTTTTTTTTTACATTTATTTTTATTGTTCCTTTAAGCTTTAAGGCTTTCTTGATTAATTCAACAAAAATAAAAAATAAACTGACATTTTCTTGATTACTTACGAACCCATTTTATTTTTGAAAAATTTGTTGAATAGACGATGGAAGACCACATCCAAAATTATAAAAAAATGTTTAAGTTAGTGTAACTAAGGGATGAATAGGGGATGATTTTTTCTACTTCATATTAAAGTGTATTAGAAATGGAATAGATCAGTTTTTGTCCCATTCGAAAATCTCTATTCGTTTAAGAGATATAGCCTGGATAAATTAGTCTGGGACACCCTGTATAAATATTTTTAAGGTTTTTGACTTTTTTCATATCGACTATTGGCGTTTTTCCACTTAATGAATTAAAATCATCACCACTGCATGAGCCACGCTTGATTTTCTATTGTTACAATAGTTGTTTCTCTTGAAGATGAAATCTGAACCAAACTATAAGGGGGCGTCCATTAATTACGTGAGGCATTTTTGAGAATTTTTAAACCCCCCCTCCCTCCTTGGTGAGATGTAGTAAGATTTTTCTCGACCCCCTGCCCCCACCCCTAATCTTACGCGAGATTTTTCAAAATTTGTTTTTTCGGTGTCAGATTTTATTCAAGACACGTTTTTTATTTTTATTAAACTTAACTTTGACGCAATTTTACATCGTGTTCCACTAGAAAAAAATTACGTGATATTTGCCAAGACCCCCCTCTCCCTCGAGTGAAATTTGGTAAGATTCAGCTCGATCCTTTTCCACCTCTAAACACCTCACGAAATTAATGGACGCCCCCTTTTCTTTAAATTCTAAAAGGTTATAGGCATATATCAAGTTACAAATTGGCGCCCAACGTGGGGCCGAATCACCCTTAAAGATGGGTATCATGGTCAGCTTTCAACACCACAAATTAGGGCCTAATCATATATTAATTTATGAATAAAAGTGTAAAAAAGACAAAAATATAAATGAATATTTTTAGAATAAAAAACCATTTCCAGTTTTCCTTTTTTTCAACTTTTAATTATCTTTGGGGGCATCCATCAAGTACGTGGGGCATTTTGAGGATTTTTTGACCCCCCTACCCCCTTGGTGAGATTTGGTAAGATTCTGCTCGATCCCCTCCAACCCCTGAACACCTCACGTAATTAATGGACGCCCCCTAACTCACCTCGACACGTAATAAAATAGGGAAACAAACTTCGTTATTCTCAATTATTTGAAAAACTCCCATGAATGTTAATTACATAACAACACGATTTACTGATAAACATAACCACAATTTTTTCACAGTTTTTGCGTTTTCATTGTAGCCACTGCTTTAACCAGTGAGTCAACTGACAAAATATTGGCTACCTTTTCTGCGAGCGATTTGTCAGTGAACCTTCGGTTAAAATGATTGGTTGGTTATATACAGGTTTGTTGATCTGCAATCAACCAAGTCACCCTATAAGTAAGTTTACGCATTGATTTATAATAAAAAAAATCGATTACTTTTTTTTCCGTAAATATACTGAAAATATTTTTGGGTATGACGAAAATAAAATATTGTAAAAGTTTGAACTCTTAATATTCATATTGATAATTACCATTTTGCTTTTAAATAACCTGGAAACAAAATTGTCTTGTGCTTTGGAATTTTAAAGCTCACGTAGGGAGCAATACTTCGGAATGACTAAGATATATTCTTATAGGAAATTTGACGTACTACAAAAAATGTCTCTTATAATTTTTTTTATATTTCTACTTCTTTCAAAGGTATTCAAGGTTAAAGTTAAAGTTCGACGCTACAATCAAGTTTGGAAAAAATTTAAAATATATTTTTTGTAGAACGCTTTATTGACTATAATTTATCTCAAATTTTTTTTTTATATCTCTTATGGGTCGTAAGTTATTCGCATTAAATTGAAAATTTTCTTGAATAATCATAATTTTTTTGTATATTATTAATTATATTAATTAAATAATTATATTTTCAATCAGAAAATTGTTTTTCAATTTTATTTTTATTAATTGTTGAACTAAAAGATTTTTATTTCAATTAGGAAATTTCTTCTTGTATTGACTTATATTATTTAATGCGAATAACTTAAGACCCATTAAAAATATGAAAAATATTTGGAAAAATGAATTATAGCCAATGAAACGCTCTACAAAAAATATCCTATAAAATTTTTTCATAAACTTGATTGTAGCGTAGAAGAATTGAAAAAATGTCAAAATGTATTACTAATTTATCTTTAACCTTGAATACCTTTGAAAGGAGTGAAAATATCAAAAAATTATAGGAGACATTTTTTGTAGGGCGTCAAATTTCCTACAAGATTATATCTTAGTAATTCCGAAGTATTGCTCCCTATGTGAGCTATAAAATTCCAAAGCACAAGATAATTTTGTTTCCATGTTATTTAAACGGAATATAGAAATTATCAATGCGGCACCTTTTAATACAAATATCAAAGTTCAAACTTTTACAGTATTTTATTTTCGTCATGCCCAACAATATTTTCAATATTTTCAGAAAAAAACATTATCATTTTTTTTAAACAGTCTAATTTATACAGTTCTGTATGGCTCCAAACATTAAAACTGTCAGTTTCAATACAGGATATAAGAAAAATATAGTGTGGGGCGCGAGTTGTTAACGATTTATTCGGGCAGTAAACTACATCCCCCTCTGAAATAGTTTTGTTTTATCCTTTGCCACACAATATAGTATTGTCGATGGTTGATGATTTCAGGAAATTAGACAAAATATGAAAAATATAGGCTACCCATTTTATTTTTGTTTGTCAAAGAGATGATAAAAACATAGAAGTAGCCCATATTACAAAAATAAGGTAATGTATAAAAATCGTCAATTCTGCATCGAAAAGTGAGAAACCTACTATTATTTACATCTTTTGCTATATGTATAAACACTCAGACAGATACATAATTCTTTTCTCATCCTTTTTTTTCAATTTGAAAAGAATCAAACTGTATTTTTCTTTTCCAAACAATATTCTGTAGATTTTGATGGTTATTTGATATCAATGACATACGTCATTGTTTGATATTTCCCATTGTAACGAGTGAATTTGTCACTACGTCTATTGTATATATCAAGTATTTGTATATAGTAATTACCTGACGGATTTTTTCTCTATGTTTCTAACATCATTTGTTCACTACGAAAGTACTTCAGTAGTTAAATAATTTCTGTCAGCCCAGAGTTTTAGGGACTACTCTGCCATCATCCTTCCGGCGAAGTGGTGCAGGCTGTAACCTGTCTTCACATCATGACAACAATTTTATATTTTGTCGCCAGGTAGTGTAAATAATGTAAGTTTTGTGATCGTATGATACAAAACGAGCATCTATCATGTAAATGTCCGTAGGTAGATTCATGCTAGTTGTTATTTTGTTTGTTATAAATCATAATTAAGGGTAATAAGGGGTTTTCTCTCTTGTGGATTTTACTATAGTTTTTAGTTACCGTGGTGCTACTAATTTTTTCCTGGCTTTGATTATATCACCTTTGGGGTGTATCCACAGTAGTCCAAATACTTTTTCTGCTTCAGCTTGATAAACGCTAAAGTTTATTTGGGCTCAGTTATAAATTACTGACTCCTTGGCTTGAAGTCTAAAACATTTAAAGTAGTTATTAGGTTTGTTAAAACTTACTGATCTTTGCAGTTAGAGGTATATTTTCTTCATTTATCTACCATATTTTGGCTTGAGTAAAGACATACTAAATGATGAAATAAAACAATTTAATTTGTTTACATCTCCATTTTATTTTGAACTGACGTTCAATTTAAAATTAGTGACGCGTTTCGCTACACAGTAGCTCTTTCAAACTAGTGAAGATACAATGAAAAACTTTTAATTTATATAGTGGCCTAATAAGGAATTCTAAGATATTGACAAAAGTATTATAATATGTTTAAATGGAAATAAAGTACAAAAAGTGCCTAAATACGGAATTCTACGAATATTACAAAGGTATCAAAAAAGTACTTTTGAGTGTTTGATCTTGCCTTGTTTACGTTGGCAGGGGGGTATTGTGGTACTATTATTGCTCAAATTTATTTGAATAATTTATAATACACACTTTATGATGTCTTCTTTACAAAGTGGAATTATTTGTTGGATGACATTGACAATTCGCCGTGACAGTCGTGTCTTGGATGAAAGCGTTCAGGGAAGTGCAGCACTCTATGACTTGATCTGTGCGGAACACGCTCGGTGTAGTGAGCAGTGTAGTTCGGATGTATGTTTCGGGTAGGTTTCTCTATGGTAGTATTCTGTATTGAAGTTGAGGAAGTGTCGGTCACTTTTTTTCGCTGTGTGCTTTTCTACTAGATGGCTTAGTTTCCAAAAGTGCATCGAACGAGAATCTGAATTTTGTTAGTGACTCGGAAGTCACCCCTTGCTGGGTTTTATAGGTTCTCGTTCTGAATTAGTTGTGGAATATACGGTTTAGTATTTTGTTCTACGGGAGTTCGTATTTTTGGAGAATTCCGTCCCGTTTTGGAAGCCGTTTTCACAAACCCTTATATGGGATATATTGCACTAAAACGATTGTAAGTATTTTCTCTACTTTCTGATTTCGCATCTTTATGTATTTATCACTATTTAAAGGAAACTGCCAACGTTGAAGTTTTGGAATTGGAAGTGTGCAACATGTTGTTGTTGGTTCAATATTTGTTGGTTGCCATCCAGTAAGGAAAACTTTGAGCATTGGAACCGTTTTGGAAAAGGTATGTTTCATAGATTTGTAGTTTTTGTAGGTAGAACAGTTGGTGGTAAAATACTACCTGTTGATTGCACATTATTGATTATGAAGGCTGTAAGACAGTCTATTATGTTACCCTGTGTATATTCTGTTTTTCTTTGCCCGCTTTAGTCTAACGAATACTATAATTCGTGGGTGGTTCTTCAAACCTACCCTGGCTATGACCAAAAACAGTTTATTTTAGATGCTTATCGTATTCTTATTATTTGATTTAAATTCAGTGTAGTATACTGTTGCTGACACTGTTGATTGTAAGTAGGCCTTATGACTACTTTGTGGGTTTGATTAAGTGAATTTGGGGTTGATTTTGATTTGTACATTACCTACTTGTAAATTCTTATAAATTAGCTTCTGGCATAGGCCGAGATAAGCTTAACTTGTTGAGGTGTAGGATTTGTACCTGTATAGGCTCAGTTTTTAGCTGATACCTGTTTTAATTTTCAAGGGTTCACCTGAGGGGCCAGAGGATACTTAACACCCTCCGGATACACACTTCGGGATGTTTGGAGTCTACCTGGTAGCTAGATAGAGTTGTCTTTTGCTGTGACTGCTACTTTTCCACAACTACGTGAAGAAGACCATATTGAGGGTAACCCGGTATCGAGGCTGTCCTAATTTAAGTTACTTATTTTTTTTCCCTAACCGCAGAATGTTTTGAGGTTGAATAGGCTTTATGCCATTATGTGTATATAGGTAGTTCCTTATTCATTTATATTTTCATGTAATTTATTGTGATGGTGGAAATTAATATCTTGCGGTAAATTTTCATAATTTTATCCACTTGCGCATGCGTCTGTGCTTTGGTACCAACGCCTTGACTAATGTGTCGCCTTATATGGAATTGTTTTTATAAACTTTACATTACTTTTCAGGTTCGTTTATAGAACATATTATTAATACGCTCATATTTAATCGCTACTTGTTCACTTGAACAGCCATATTAATTTCACACTACGTACGTCAATTAACTGGTATAGTTTGGAATTTTATTGTTAATTATTTGACTATTGGTGTGCAACAGATGTTCATGCTATTTTTTTCAAGTGGGGGGGCATTTACTAGGGTAGTTTACTCAGTAGTTATTATTAGTAACACACCCCCTTAAGGGTATTAAATGTTTGTCATTGCATAATTATAAGGAAAATAAGCTGAGGTTTGCCTTTTATTTTCATCCCTTGTTTTACTGAGTTATCGGGGGAAATTAGTCGTGCTAGGCCAAAGTGGAAAACTCAGTTGGCGCCCACACAAGTTGTCTACTATTTTGTCCGGAAGATCAATAAGAGGGATCCACCCCTACCTCCGTTCTGAGCGACGTCGAAGGCCTAAGGTTGTCACCGGAACAACCGAAACTTTTGTGACCAAGTAGACACAGTAATTGATTATCTTGCACTTTTTTTTATTATCATTTAAATTTCATAAATAAATTCTTATTTGGGTTCGAGCTCAATTACACCATAAGAGAGATTAGATTTGATGAGGTGGCGAATCGGCCTACACCACTGCGACCTTTTCAGATCTATTGTGGACCTCTGAATCTAGATTACATTCTCCAGCCCAACTCTTTTTACATAGCCAATCATCCTCGGGACTGAACCATTCATCTAATTTCTTGTCGGTGGCTTCTCTTCTCCTAGTACAAGGAACCGCACATTCGCCAGGTAGTCGCACTGGCGTAGAATATACTCTGCAGTTTCCTCCTCTAGATGACATAATCTGCTGAATGGCTTCGTCTGTCAACCCTATTAGCTTTGCGTGTCTGTCAAGCTTACAGTGCCTTATTAACATACCTACAGCGGCTTTGACAGTTTTCCCACCTCTGCCGTAAAAGTTGGCGAATGTCCTCTAATGAACCATTTCCACCACCATTACAATAAATTACATGAAAATATAAATGAATAAGGAACTACCTATATATACATGATGACATAAACCCTATTCAACCTCAAACCATTCTGCGGTTACGGAAAAAAAATAAGTAACTTAAATTAGGACAGCCTCGATACCGGATTACCCTCAATATGGACTTCTTCGCATAGTTGTGGAAAAGTAGCAGTCACAGCAGAAGGCAACACTATCTAGCTAACAGGTAGACTCTAAACATCCCGAAGTGTGCATCCGGAGGGTGTTAAGTATCCCCTGGCCCCACAAGTGAACCCTTAAAAATTAAAACAGGTATTAGCTAAAAAACTGAGCCTATACAGGAACAAATCCTACACCTCAACAAGTTAAGCTTGTCTCGGCCTATGCCAGAAGCTAATTTATAAGAATTTACAAGCAGGTAATGTACAAATCAAAATCAACCCCAAACTCACTTAATCAAACCCACAAAGTAGTCATAAGGCCTACTTACAATCAACAGTGTCAGCAACAGTATACTACACTGAATTTAAATCAAATAATAAGAATACGATAAGCATCTAAAATAAACTGTTTTTGGTCATAGCCAGGGTAGGTTTGAAGAGCCACCCACGAATTATAGTATTCGTTAGACTAAAGCGGGCAAAGAAAACCAAAATATACACAGGGTAGCAGAATAGACTGTCTTACAGCCTTCTTAATCAATAATTTGCAATCAACAGGTAGTATTTTACCACCAACTGTTTTACCTACAAAAACTACAAATCTATGGAACATACCTATTCCAAAACGGGTCCAATACTCAAAATTTTCCTTACTGTATGGCAACCAACAAATAATGAAGCAACAACAACATGTGGCACACCTCCAATTCCAAAACTTCAACTTTGGCAGTTTCCTTTAAATAGTGATAAATACATAGTGATGCGAAATCAGAAAGTAGAGAAAATACTTGCAATCGTTTTAGTGCAATATATCCCCTATAAGGGTTTGTGAAAACGGCTTCCAAAATAGGACGGAATTCTCCAAAAATACGAACTCCCGTAGAACACAATACTAAACCGTATATTCCACAACTAATTCAGAACGAGAACCTATAAAACCCAGCAAGGGATGAATCCCGAGTCATTAACAAAATTCAGATTCTCGTTCGATGCACTTTTGAAAACTAAGCTATCTAGTAGAAAAGCACACAGCGAAAAAAAGTGACCGACACTTCCTCAACTTCAATACAGAATACTACCATAAAGAAACCTACCCGAAACATACATCCGAACTACACCGAGCGTGTTCCGCACAGATCAAGTCATAAAGTGCTACACTTCCCTGAACGCTTTCATCCAAGACACGACTGTCACGGCAGATTGTCTATGGCATCCAACAAATAATTCCACTTTGTAAAGAAGACATCATAAAGTGTGTATTATAAATTATTCAAAAAAATTTGAGCAATAATAGTACCACAATACCCCCTGCCAACGTAAACAAGGCAAGATCAATTACTCAAAAGTACTTTTTTGATACCTTTCTAATATTCGTAGAATTCCGTATTTAGGCACTTTTTGTACTTTATTTTCATTTAAACATATTATAATACTTTTGTCAATATCTTAGAATTCCGTATTAGAGCACTATATAAATTAAAAGTTTTTCATTGTATCTTCACTAGTTTGAAAAAGCTACTGTGTAGCGAAACGCGTCACTAATTTTAAATTGAACGTCAGTTCAAAATAAAACGGAGATTTAAACAAATTAAATTGTTTTATTTCATCATTTAGTATGTCTTTACTCAAGCCAAAATATGGTAGATAAATGAAGAAAATATACCTCTAACTCAAAAGTAAAGTATGTCTGCAAAGATTAGTAAGTTTTATCAACCCTAATTACTACTTTGAATGTTTCAGACTCAAAGTCAAGGAGTCAGTAATTTATAACTGAACCCTAATAAACTTTAGCGTTTATCAAGCTGAAGCGGACAAAGTATTTGGACTACTGTGGCTACACCCCAAAGGTGATATAATCAAAGCCAGGAAAAAATCAGTAGCCCCACGGTAACTAAAAACTAAAGTAAAATTCACAAGAGAGAAAAACCCCTTACTACCCTTAATTATAATTTATAACAAACAAAATAACAACTAGCATGAATCTACCTACGGACATTTACATGAATTCTCTCCAATGGATATTTTTTGCACTAAGAGCTTTATTCCGGTACTTATCGCCTCATAATTGAAAAACTGTCATCAAACTCTCACATTTCTGTTTCTCCTAAGCGATATTCAGTATTTAAATTCGATATTTTGTTATTCGAAATTTTGTAAACCTCTTATTAAAGTTAACGATTAAGATTAGTCTAGACTAGAGAGAGTGATTCTGACATTTTAATTTATACAGGAACTAGGAATGAAGAACTATCGATGGACAATCGATAACTATCGATATTTTTGACTATCGAAAAAAATCGATCGTTTTCGGTACTATCGATAATTAAGATGTTAGGTTAAGAGCATATTTTGAAAGCTGATATGGAGTAAAAATGCGATCAATTTGATGCTGTACCATTGCTCGAGCAGCTAAAGGTGTTAAATTAAGCAGATTGAAAGAAAGAATTCTAACGTCAAACAATCAGATCATTATCAAACGACACGCATGAGAACACTGTCAACTGTCACACCAACCCCAAAAGTGAGATTATTTCCTAGTTTATATGTATTGACGGATGTTGAATTGATGAAAGTTAATACGTTGTTTTGGAATAAATTTATATTTATGTATATTTTCAACATTTTGACAAAAATCGTACAATGATGTTACTGATGTAAAACTATCGAAAATTATCGATAGTAATCGATAGTAAAAATAACACTATCAATGAATATCGATAGTCGGTACTATCGATTTTTCTCCATTCCTAAGAGGAACTCGTATTTAAGCTCCCATGGGTCGGTTAGGTTAGGCTACAGCTTTCCAAGCGAAAGTGACGGCGATTCATCACTGCGTTGAAGAAATTAAAAAGCACGAAAGAACATACCTTCCGGTCTTCACAGGCAATCAAGATTCACTGAAGGCACTCGATTCCATAGAGGTCAACTCTAAGCTAGTATGAAATTGTATCGGTGCCTTAAATGTATTTGGAGACCATCGCAAGGTCATGATTGCATGAGTACCAGGGCACGAGGGTCATAAGGGCAACGAACTGGCGGATTAAACGGCCAGACAAGGCTCTTTAATGCTAATCATTGAAGTGGAACCCTTCTGCGGCGTCGTAAAGTCGACAATAAATATGGCCACAAGGAAGTAGGGGGCACATATCATCAGTACAGAGACAGGCGAATACTAAATATCGCTTAAGAGAAACAGAAATGTGAGAATTTGATGACAGTTTTTCAATTATGAGGCGATAAGTACCGGAATAAAGCTCTTAGTGCAAAAAATATCCATTGGAGAGAATTACATAGATTGCGAGAAAGAGGAGGAAGTGATGATGCGATATTGAACATAATTTACAATAATTAGTGCACCATTTTTGACATACAGGCTGATTGAGTTTATAGAAGGTGTGTGTGTGGGTGACAAAGGTGGCAAGGAAATTACTCCATTTGCCACAGAATTTTGGAAATTGCTTTTCTCTTTTTAGATAGTTTAGAAATTTATTAATAAATCATAAATTATTCTATTAGCATCATTGAGGTGGTGGCTAATATTTTTTAGCGAAAGTTATAATTGAACTTCATCAGCGACTCAATTAAACGTTTGGATCTTACGACGTTATTGAAGCAACTAAAAAAGGAGTGTTTCTGGTCACCATAAGGACACTCGTTACAGTTACAGAATGATGATCTAATGATACCAGCTTTGCTAGGTGTAACATTTAACTCCAAAAACCAATGGCGGCTCGTGGTTAATTTGATAGGGGGTCATAGGTGATGTGACCAAAATCTTAAAATTACGGAACGCCACTGACCAGCCCCCCGGAGGCCCTATTTTTCGAAAAACCACTCCCAATTTCTGCCCAGAAGTCGTTAAAAAAGCAAAATTTGTGGAGTTCCTTTCCAAAGCCCCAGAGGCTAAAGATTTTTTGGGCCACGCTTGTTTTATATAAAAATAATGCTCTCTTAAAAAACAACCATATTTTATTCATTTCTATACATATTGAATATGACAAACTTAAATTAAATATTAATTAGTCCAAATCTTTAAAATTTGTGTGAAGCCTTCGATCTTTTGTATTTGCAACAACTTATTACGTCAAAACACAGCTCATTATTCTAATTATTCCGCTTCAAATGCTCTCCTTTAAATCAAAACATAACGCAGCCTGCCAACCCCTCTACTCATCTCTTTTCTAAGTGTGTAATAATCAGCCGACGTAAGTCGATTCATCATAGATATTAAACCGGGCTTTTGACCCATCACATGTAAACTTCGGGCGTGTTTCTCTCACGCCGCGAAGATCGTCAGCGATCGGCAAATTCCGTTCCCATGTAACACCTTGAGGTCAACGGTGGACTCCAGCCCGCTTTCCAATTTTGGTTTTCTCCGAGTACTTGATGCTTGATGCGGAATAACGTTTACACGGGGGTCTTGAAAATCGTTTACACGGGGGTCTTGAAACGTTTTAGGCAAATTTTATTGAAGAGGAATACTAATGGAGGAGCCGCCACTGCCAAAAAAAATAGATTTGATCCTACAAAGTACAGGACATCCAATACCCCTGATCTTAGACAAGGTGTAAGTAGATAGAACAAAATAATATTAAAAAGTTAAAATGAAAATTTCTCACCTAAATTAAAATCAATATTATATAGTCTCCATAGTGAGATTGTAAAGTCTGTAAACAATAACTTCGAAAATAATAATTATTTTTTATTAGAATTTAAGTGCCTCGACAACTATGGCCATTGGCACTATACAAAAGTACGTAAAATACACAATCATTAACATAACATAAATAGTCATATGAATTCTGTCAATTTTATTTCATATTTTGTGGTAGAGGTTTCAGAAGACATCAAGTAACCGTGAGTATATTTGGTATGGTTGATCCGCAATCCAATGCTCTGGGAGCTGAAACGTTGTTGTGGTGAGGGAAGAGGTGACTTCTTTGGCATGGTGGTCAACTTTTTCATTGCCAGTAATTCCAATTTGAGATGGGAGCTATATAAGACAGACTGTTACAACTCGAGCTGAGAGAATTTGATAGATTTCATGGATGTTTTGAACTATTGGATGATTATAATAATAATTTGTTTGTGTGAAAATGCTAAAAAAAGATCGATTTGTAAATTTAATTAGTTAATATCTCACAATGTAAATTAATTTACACATAGGCGTATCATGGGGGTATAGAAAACAATTGAATTGTTTCAAATGACAACCTGTTCATATTTTACCCTGGTAGTAAAATATGGTATGATTGCATGCCAAAAAAATGTTACGTTTTTATAATCTTTAAAATTTCCTTCTAAATGTTATAAATCGATTTATAATGTTTTTCTCTATTTTGTTTTGGAAAAACGTCTTATTACGGATTTTTAGCATTTTCAATTTTTTTTTGTCGAAAATTTAGTCGAATATGTAAAATTTTCCGCTGAATCGATTGGTCAAGACTAGAACGTTCTATCTCTCCAAATAGTCGAGTTATAAGTATTTTCGAAAATGTCATGACTCCATTTGAAGGCGAAATAATGATTTTATCAAAAAACTGATTATGCCAGTCGATTTTTCTTCCCAAAAAATCCCTTATTACGGATTTTTAGCGTTTTGAATTTTTTTTTGTCAAAAATTTAGTATCAAGGTATATGGGAAGATTTCGCGATATAAATTGCTTCTTCCCAACTCCCTTAATACTCTAAAATATCGACTCAAAATTTGGTCAAATATGTAAAATTATCCAATGAATCGATTGGTCAAGACTAGAACGTTCTATCTTTTTAAATAGTCGAGTAATGAGTATTATTTTTTTGAAAAGTGGATTTTCGAAAATTTCATGACTCTATTTGAAGGCGAAATAATGATTTTATGATTGTTCCAGTCGATTTTTCGTCCCAAAAAACGTCTTATTACGGATTTTTAGCATTTTCAATTTTTTTTGTCGAAAATTTATTGTCAAGGTAGGTATATGGGAAGATTTCGCGATATAAATTGCTTCTTCCCAATTCCCTTAATACTCGAAAATATCGACTCAAAATTTGGTCAAATATGTAAAATTATCCGCTGAATCGATTGGTCAAGACTAAAACGTTCTATCTCTTCAAGTAGTCGAGTTATGGGTATTTTTTGTTTTGAAAAGTGGATTTTCGAAAATTTCATGACACTATTGGATTTATATATTTGTCTTTTTATCATATTATGTGTACAATTTGTTTAATTATTTCAATTTCTCTTCCAAAATTTATGGTCGGCTGATATTATAATATATATGTGTGTTGGTTTTCTATCAATTTAGTATACAAGTAGGTTTTCAACATTGAGGTAATTATAACGAAGATAATAGAATTAATATGTACTATTATAACGCCTTACAAAGTTTTGAAAATTACTTTTCAAAAAACAATGACCGATGAACTAAGAAGAAACAACTACTTCTCGGGCTGTATGCCCCGACCAACCATTTTGATTTGTAATAAGAAGTGATGCTTTCCCTTAGTCCGAGAAGTAGTTGATTTCTTCTTAGTTCATTGGTCATTGTTATTTTTCAAAACTTTGTAAGGCGTTATAATAGAATTAATTCTATTATCATCGATCTATTAGTAACACGCTTTAATCAAAATATGACAATTTTACAGGAAACTGTAATTAAGGAAATTAAGGTAGCGTCGTGCGATGTCAAAAATTTTTGAATTATCGTATACTTTAAGGATACTATGCTACAATTAAAATTTAAGTAAATTGACCGTCTCAAACCAAAGATAAACGTAATTACAGTTCGCTTGATTAACATAGAGAACAGTGGAAAGTTTGTTTTTTACAGGTTTTTCAATTCTAAAAAATATTAACGGTCAATTGATTGATTTGTTCTGCGTTAAAAAAATATTGACCGTTTAATTCTTAATATGTAACAATGCAGAGCTTAAAAAAATAAGAACAATATGCCTGCAGGGAAATCGAACAGAAACATCTCGCAGCACTGGATTCGTGTACAGTGATCCAATTTGAGCGTTAAATTCAAACAAACAAAAAGTAAGCACTAGCGGCGTTGCAGCTATATTATATTTTATCCACAATCACATTATAATTGGAGTTTTATTCACTCTTATGAAGTACCACTTTATGCACTAGTAGAATAATGGAGAATACAATCATGAATCAATTACATTTTAATAATTATTGACGTTACAGCTGCTGTCAGAGAGAAATGTCAAATCATTTTTTGATGAAAGCTGATGATTGTAAATGAATGTGATTGTGGAGAAAACGTTGTATTGCATTCCTGTTTTAGTTGCGTTTTATCCACTTAAGAAAATTAATTACGAGAGCGAAGCTCGAGGGTTTAAACTTTCTTGCGTGGATAAAACACTATCTAATACACTTATAAAATAAATAACTATTATCAGAAAATCTTTTGCATTCTTTTGGTTTTGAAAACATACTACTTACAAGAAAAAACTAATTTTACATTTGTGGAAATTTCAAAATTAGTAAGTATGTAATAGTATATTACGTAACAAGAGTACGAAGTGCAGCGGCGAGTGCGTAATGGGATTACAACTCGTGTAACCTACTATACTTTTTCCACGCCCATCTATTTTCTTCTATGAAAAAAAGGAAATCGCAATTATTTAAACTTTATTATAATAGTTGTTTATAACAATTGAACAGTGATTGTAAGTCGTTGGTGCCTTATTACTTAATGGTGATGAACGGTTATCTATAACTGTAGTACTGCACGGTACATCAGAAGATGAAGATTGGTAATCGCTTCCGATATTCGTAAAGCGTTGTCATTTATATTTTTATGAGAGTGATTCACATAGCCTTCCGCCACTGAAGAAGATATTATATTTTGTTACAAAAATTGACAGCATAAATGACATGACGTTTATTTCCATATCATGCGAAGAAAACGAGACTTATTTTTTGAGAAATTGTATAATGTGTTGCCGACATTTAGGGGCATTACTCTTTTAATCTAAAATGTATTTCACTAATGCTAAAAGCTTTTATGTTTTCCAATTGACTAAATTTATGTAAATAGACCAAATAAAGTAGTACGTCGATAAAAATTTGATTGCAATTTGATTAAAAAAAGAAATTTAAGTTTTCTTATCATAACGCACGTGTATGTTATGAGATCTCATTATGTGCATGTTATTGTTAAATGTCACTTACAAGAAATGTTGACAGTGCGATTTTTGACGTTTACGGACATGGGCGTAGAAAAAATTGTTAAAGCAAATAAATTTTGAATGCAATAATAATTATTTTCCCAATTATTAGTTAATTGTGGGTCGGACAGGGTAAAGGAAGATGAAGGGCGAATTTATACAATTTCCATGATTGGAAAGAACTGTTAATTATCATTTGTGTGGAGCCACTTCTCTGCAAAATCATGATAACAATATTTTTATTGGTTTTTCATATTCCATTTGATTAAAAAAAATAAAATAAAAATAGTTGCACTTGTAATAATAACATTTCGCATTATATTCCCGGCTTACATTGTTCTATAAACATTATGTTTATCATTTTTGAAGTGGTTAATTAGCGATAACACCTAGCGATATCATAAATAGTGAAAAATGTATTGCTCAGAAGATAATACAGGTGACTGATATATGAAAAATTGAAAATTGGTATCGATAAAGATATAATGAGTATTTCTAAAAAAAAACTTGTTTCCATAACTACCGAGTGATATTTAAAATGTTTCGTACGAATTATAATGACGTCTACATTACTTTGCAGTGATTAATAGTTGTTGCCGTCATGCGTTGAATACATATTTTAAATTGCTATTAAAATGTTTAACTTTTTACACTATGATAACATTATGTAAATACACAGCAAATTATTTGCATAGAAATATGCAGAATGGGGAATAATAAAAGTTCAAACTTCTCTAATTCATAAAAGTACTCTCATTTTTGACGGAACTCGTCATTGAATTGCTATAGCAACAAACTATTTTTCAAAATAAAGATAAGATATAAATAATTATTTATGTAATCCAATCATATACCTATATTATCAATATATCGGTTTTTTATTTAATTACAATCCAGGATCATGTTCTCAGAGCTTCTGGACGGATGACATCTACCTTGTACTGATGAAGCACAAATACGCCGAAACCGGTCTGCAAGTGATGTCCCTTCTAATTACAAACCAGAATGGTTGGTTATATCTTGCAGATATACCAACCCCGTTTAACTTAGAAGTGTAATCCAATGCCTGTCGGGGCATATAGCCCGAGAAGTAGTTGTTGCTTCTTAGTGAACGGTCTATGTTCTTTGAAAAATATTTTTCAAAAACTTTGTAAGGCCTTATAATAGTATTAAACCATTATCTTCGACATCTATCGGTTTTTGACTAGATTTTTTGTTAACGATACTCAAAATAAATTGGTATAGAAATAAACTATGTACAGCTTGCCAAACTTTGAAAGAGATGCTAGTTTTTAAATATGGCCCCGCTCTTAAGTGTGGAATGGAGAGCGGTTGAATTCATCTGTCAAGTCAATAAATATTAATAATGCTGTATAATTAATCAAACCAAAAGTGGCTGCAAACGTTATATTTTTTATGCAGCAGGACGCAAATGATAACAAATCATTTAAATACTTCAAAAAGGTATTTCAATTAGACTTGTGACAGTGATTCTGAGAATTCTAGCACTGGCAGAAGTTTAGACTCTGAAAGGGGATTGAGCCACTTTGTAACATATTTGAATTCAATTATAAATTTGTCATTTCATCACTTCCCAATTAGATATAAACTAATTACTGAATTTTTTCGTAATTTATTAACATTGAATTTCCTATATGACCTTAGTCGATGCCTCTCCCGTTATATTGTAATAAACTGAAAAAAAACTCTGACGCTGAATACTGTACTGTTTTTCTTATTTATTTAAATAGTTTTTTACGGGTGGGATAAAATTATACACACTCTAGTTACTATTTATTTATTTATAGAAACACACACTGTATTAAACTTAATTTATATACACTTTTTACTTAATGTCTACTAATTTATTTGCACTCGGTGTAATAGTTCTAATTTATTTTTACCACTTGAATATTTCACTATTTATCTTCACTATTTCATTCACTGTCCGATTACTAAAAACTTCTGTAAACTGTCTATGAACTAACTCTTTGTCTTTGTTTCACTAATTCTCAAATCACTCAAAAACCCGCGTATATATAGTCTTTATCTATTCCGGAAAATTCTTTCATTTTCCACGCTCGTCATATGCGTAAACAAAACCGTCTTTCTAGAATGTTCTCGAAAAAGCGCATTCGCCAAAACCTTGCGTTGCAATTGCCGCGTAATGTAGGTGCCACTTTACTTATGAGTTATTACTACTCAGGTTGTCATGGAATTTGTTTGACGTTTATAAGTTGACAGCAAATTGGTCAGACCATAAAGCCAAAATGTATATGACGCTACGAATTCTGAATACTTGTATAAGTATATCTATGTTGAATTAAAAAATATAAAAAAGATTGTGGTTTAATTTACCAAAACAATTAACAAAAAGAATAATGAATACACCACAAGGAACATACAGAAAATATTAGAGAGGCTAACTGTAGTTATGCTATATTTCTTTTTCCGTAGGAGCAAAGTGCCTCATTATTTATTCAAAAGTACTATAAGTATAGGGTGAGTTTTTCTTTTTTTCTATGTGGAATAAAATGATAAAACAGGTCGGTTTTACCAAAATTAAATCGACACGTCCTGTATCGCTTCAAGTACCATAGGGTCGTAAAATTCGGCACAACGGTTAATGATTCATTAATATGATAAGCATTCAGTTTAAGCGTTTTGCCGAGTAGGGATGGGTCTTACAGTTTTTTTATTATGTTAAATACTTAATTTTGTATTGGGATAAATTTATATATTTGGATTTTTTCTATTAGATGAAAGTATAAAAGTATAGGCTGAAGTATGGTTGGTAGATATTCAATAAATTACAAAAAATAATCCTAAAGATTTAAAAATTATATAAAAAGCCAAAGATAAAGATAATAATTATTTAAAAAAAGTCCCAAACAAATATTCTTTATTTTGCTTTATTAAAAAGAAGCAACATACAATATTGTGAAAAATTTAGAAGAGCAATGATTAAAATTATAAATAAAATTTGTTTTTGTATACTTACTCATTCTAATATTTTAGAAATTGTTTTGACATTTATTTTTGCATACCTACTTTAGTAAATGTGACCAAACTATCCAAACATATTTTCATACAGTGAAACCATTCAGGTGTTTACCGAAAAATGTAACGCCAATGGTTTATTGTCGCTTTATGGCTATCGACCCTTTCTTGTGCTCCTATGCAATAGGAAATCTAGTATAATTGTTGTTATTACATTACCATTGTAAGGAATGGAAAACTTGACTTGAGGAGAATGAGTAATTTGTAAAGATTGATATATTTAATTAGAATTTAACTTTTAATTACTCACTGTGTACTTACATTCAATTGTTTATAATATAGATAATAAAACAAATCTAAATGTAGAAAATAACTATTTACAAGACACTGGACGTGATGCCTGGATTTAATTGAACAGTCCATGTGGACATGGTCCAAGTAGGTTGAACAACCGAGATGACGTACCTGGAATTAGATAGAAAAACACTCTGAGTATTCAATTTGCCATAAATAATGATTAATTATTTAACTAACGATTAGTATAGTTGAAATCCCCAAAATTAATGAAAGTATTAATAATATACAAGGTGCATCTTATGTGTTTGAACTGTGATTATGCATATCAGTACTAAAGTAAAGTTAAAACTTCACTTGATCAAAGATAAATGCCTAATAGTAAATATTTAGGGTTATTAGGAATGGTGCAAGGGGCGCAAACTCTCCCCAATGCATATAAGGAATATGTGGCACAAACTCTCCACAAACAATATTATAACTACTGTAAGTGGCACAAACTCTCCACAGTACAGCAAAATAATAAAACACTGCAAGTGGCACAAACTCTCCACAGTACAGCAAAATAATAAAACACTGCAAGTGGCACAAACTCTCCACAGTACAGCAAAATAATAAAACACTGCAAGTGGCACAAACTCTCCACAGTACAGCAAAATAATAAAACACTGCAAGTGGCACAAACTCTCCACAGTACAGCAAAATAATAAAACACTGCAAGTGGCACAAACTCTCCACAATACAGGGGGGTGGAAGGAGATATAGGTGACGTAAGAAGTCACCCTGTATCAGGAATGGACAAACCGCAAGTGGCGCAAACTCTCCACAGTACAGTATAGGTATGTGAGTTAAACTGCAAGTGGCACAAACTCTCCACAGTACAGCAAAATAATAAAACACTGCAAGTGGCACAAACTCTCCACAGTACAGCTAAATAAGGTTACACTGCAAGTGGCTCAAGCTCTCCACAATACAGGGGGGTGGAAGGAGATATAGGTGACGTAAGAAGTCACCCTGTATCAGGAATGGACAAACCGCAAGTGGCGCAAACTCTCCACAGTACAGTATAGGTATGTGAGTTAAACTGCAAGTGGCACAAACTCTCCACAGTACAGCTAAATAAGGTTACACTGCAAGTGGCTCAAGCTCTCCACAATACAGGGGGGTGGAAAGAGATATAGGTGACGTAAGAAGTCACCCTGTATCAGGAATGGACCAACCGCAAGTGGCGCAAACTCTCCACAGTACAGTATAGGTATGTGAGTTAAACTGCAAGTGGCACAAACTCTCCACAGTACAGCTAAATAAGGTTACACTGCAAGTGGCTCAAGCTCTCCACAATACAGGGGGGTGGAAGGAGATATAGGTGACGTAAGAAGTCACCCTGTATCAGGAATGGACAAACCGCAAGTGGCGCAAACTCTCCACAGTACAGTATAGGTATGTGAGTTAAACTGCAAGTGGCACAAACTCTCCACAGTACAGCTAAATAAGGTTACACTGCAAGTGGCTCAAGCTCTCCACAATACAGGGGGGTGGAAGGAGATATAGGTGACGTAAGAAGTCACCCTGTATCAGGAATGGACAAACCGCAAGTGGCGCAAACTCTCCACAATACAGTATAGGTATGTGAGTTAAACTGCAAGTGGCACAAACTCTCCACAATACAGTAGGATTGGATGAATAGGAAATGCAACAACAAATTAATGTTCTAAATAACGTTGAATATTAAAGAACTTTAAACAAAGTTATTATTAAAAATAATTAGCGAATATATATACTCTATGTGATAAAATATCTTTTAAAATCAAATATCAAATAACAGGCGAAACTGAATTACTCTGTGAGATAGACTCACCTATTTAACTCCTGACATGCACCACATTACACACTATATTTTATATATTTAAATTTATCTGGCTCAAGTGAACACTTTAGTTATCTTCTAGCAACTAAAACCCAAATTGTTCTTAAAACCTTTCTTTCCCCTTTCGTGGCCTACTACGTGACATTTTGATGTTTTACTTATCTGTTTCAGATAATTGTCGAGAAATGCATTTCTGAAATATTAGGGTGTACCCATGATTTAATTTATTTTACTTGAAACGAAAACTATTTTAGGAATAACAGGGTGAGAAAAAAAAATTGTCTTACACCATTATTCATCGAAAATAGGTGGCACTTATTTTTCAGTCTTTTCTTACTATAAAATTAATAAAAAAAATTTATGGCATCCATCAGATTATTGTTTTAGAAATTAATGAATTTTAACCTTTTAACCGTGGCAGCCACTAATTTATACCCAAAAAAAAACATCCGCCATTGAATATTCGATAATGTTTACTTATACAGAGTGAGCCACAGAAAACAGTCCACCCCGATATTTGGCAGTATTCCTTAGATTCCAAGGGAATTAGGAAACACGTCGATATTTGTTCTAAGGGGGACACATTTTTAAGATACAGGCATCTGTCATTTATCAACTCCCTTTCTACCAACCACTTATTTTTAAATAGGGAATATACCATGTGCGGCACATAATTAGAAAGGCATTTAGATAGAGAATTCAGACATAATCATCGTCCGCGATTTTTTCCCATATTTATACCATCTTTGCAAAAAAGTCTTAACTAATTTAAAGTACATCACCTCTTAAAAATGAAACGCAACGCCTATGGTTTGCTAATGTGTCATTTTTTCTGTAACATCAAAAGTAAACCATAACCAAAACCATAGGCGTTGCGTTTCATTTTTAAGAGGTATATATTCTACTTTAAATTAATTAAGACTTTTTTTGCAAAGATGGTATAAATATCGAAAAAAATCGTGGACGATCATTATGTCTGAATTCTCTATCTAAATGTCTTTCTAATGATGTGGGAGGGGGTTGACAAATAACAGATGCCTGTATCGTAAAAATGTGTCCCCTTTAGAACAAAAATCGACTTGTTTTCTAATTTCCTTAAAATCTAAGGAATACTGCCAAATATCGGGGTGAACTGTTTTCTGTGGCCCACTCTGTATATCAAACGGCATCCATTAGTTAATTGTTCTAAATTATAACTTTCACATCATATATGGAAAATTATTAACAAATTAAGTATCGCTGCAAAATGTATGCCACTAATTTTTTTAACATCTACTAAGATAGCAAAATCTAAACTCTCTTCGGCATACATTATTTTAACATTGTTTTTCTCCACCGTCTTAAAAACATTTAACCCTCGCTTATCAACCCTTAGTATCACTTGGATTTGTATGCCTTTTTTTCTGATAAAGTAGTACCCAAGGAATGCATCCAAGTGCACGGCATCCATAAGTTAATTGTTCTATTCTAAGATTTTCAATGTTCACTGTAGCGTCTATTATCCAGTTTGATTCTTGGAGAATAGCCTTATGGCAGTATGCACCGTTTACAATTTAACTCGTTTAAGCATTAAACTAGTTTACAATTTTTAGTTAGAGTGCGTTTCTATGGAAGTTAAACCAGTTCAAACGTTTAAAATTAAACGATCAATATTGGAGGTTTAACTTTATACTGTTCTTTTTGACAATTGGGTAACTTATGTCAATGTCTCATGAAAGGTTGGTTAGATTTGCTGCTCGTTTTATCATTGAAATACATGTAATTCGGAATTCAACCGTCACGTCCATAACTGTGAACGAAAGTACTCAAAACTTGATGGTGAAAACGGCTTCCATTCGAAATAATGAAGCCTACATGCGTTATGGGTTACCGGTCCATAACCTTTACTCGTCTCTATATTGGTGGAAACGAATTGTTTTCAACAAGACCAAACCTGATTGATTAAGCAGAACTGGACTTACAACCGTTTTTCCATAACAATGTTTCCATTCTTAGCGCAGAATTTTTTGAAAAATACAAAGACGGTTTTTATTGTGCTCCTTTATTTGAGTAAATTTTAATTTTTTTAAATCTAATTGCGCCACCTGGGGTGACATTCCGTTCATATAAACTAGTGACCGCTTTTTAGGCGACGTCGCTTGCGACTTTATAGCCGAATGCGATCGAAATTAAGTTCGGAAACATTCGTTAAAGAAGTCAATATTGTGTCAAAATATAGGGATATTAAGAGTAATTTTAGGGTTTTTTACGTCTTGTGGCGAGTATGGCGACATTGAATGTCCAATTCGATTTGTTTTTTTTTTCGTTTATGATTATTTGTTATTGTTAATATTTACTAAAGTTAAAATTTGTGATCGTATTTCAAACGTTAAAATAAAATACGGATAATGCGTTTGACTGCAGAACACCACGAGACCATCGTAACATTTGCAGAAGAGCATCCTGAAATAATCACAAATACGTTTAGTGGTCTTGATGGCAAACAAAAGCAGCAACAGCTATGGGAACAACTTATGTTAAAGCTCAATTCACTTGGCTATGTCCAATAAACTGCTTATCAGTTGTTGAAAAAGGGTCACTATCACTTCTTAAAATACGCCTCTCTATATTTCTTAATATTAACTGTTCCAATTTTTCTTCGTTTTCCAAAACCAAATGATTAAAACTTTGAATTGGCAACATTTTACTCTGATATTTTTCTATTTTTACCATTCGGATAAAGAATAAACATAAAATTCAAATAAATAATAAAAAACTGCAAATAAAGAAATTACATAACCTAACTAAACATTGACATTTTGACAAGGAAATATAGAGAATAGAGATGCCACATAAAAAAACATTTCGTCTTTGTTTTACACACGTAGGCGACACTTCATAGGTATCAGAAATTCGGCGATCGCTTAAGAACTATTTGTCGCGCCAAAACGACCAAATTTGGTGAACGGAATGTGTTTATCGACAAGATCAATTCAAGACTACTCGCTAGTGTGAACAGAATGCCACCCCTGGTATTCCTACCTATGAGTCTGTAAATCATTTTCAGCTTCTTTCGCGACCATACATTGTGAGTGTTTCTTCTGCTCAGTAACTGTTCTAAAATATTTCAGGTTGGCAACTTGGATCGACAAAACCTTTAACAATGGGCACATTCAGACGGGCTCGACGGTTGAGTTGCTGACCTGACTCATCGGTTGCCTCTTAACTGTTGAGCATCAGACCCAGCGGTAATTATTTGAGCTTTGTTTATTTAGCGCTGTCAAGGATGACATAAAATTTATTTTTTCATCTTTGGTGCTGTCGAATTGTTGCTGAACGCGTCCAATGTTTCAGTTGATTCAATAAAATTGACATAACAAAATTTATTGTCAATTTTTAATTATTTGTGGTATATTTTGTGGTAAGATATTTAATGAATAATTATGTAATACATCCCTTTTATTGCATTTCGATAAAAAATATATTTCGAAATTTAAACTGTTTGTTAAAATGTTTATCCCGATCATAAAATTACTTTTTAATTGTCAAAAACTGTCATGTCCATGCTTCTCTAGCAGTAGAAATATTTTTCAATTAACAATTACAAATTCAAAAGACTTGTGAAAAAGTTCCTGTTATAAATAGAAGTACCAAGAAACATCATATCCAATATTTTTTAATATCAAAACGTTCTTAAATTCCTGAATATTATTATTATGTTTTATTTGTGTATTTTCACCCATTTTATTTTATTTATTTATATTTTTTATCCTTCTTATCTGTTGCAATTGATTAATTCTCAAAACAAGTGCTTGGCACTTATTGAGTATCAATTTATTCTTATTTATTGTAATGTGATGTATCTATGTACTTTTCAAGAATAAATTATTATAATTATTATTATTAATTAGTTGATTCATATATTTTCAATGGCTGACTTTATACAGGGTGTTTCATCAACAATTGTCCATATAGTAACCGGAGAAACCTTAGCACGAAATATGAAGATTTATTGCTTATTTCACATGATTGTCGTTAATAATTTAACCACCTTGATGATAAAATTTGTTAACCTAACATGTGTAAACTCTTTGCGAAGTACGAACAAAAAATATTGGAAGGTGTCAAAACTATGGGCTAAAATCATTTAAAATATTTAAAATAAAACACCCTATATCTCGGTTAGGAGGAATATTTTATTTAAGTGTTTTGCCTTAAATCTTCATTTTTCGTGCTAAGGTTTCTCCAGCTACCATACGGACAATTCACCCTCTATAGACAATCATTAACTAACCAACTTATAACTTTAACCCTGAAACTAGTACGCAGATTGGTTTTACGTATCATAGATAAACATGTTATAGGGAATTCAATATAAGCGCGACGCCCTCTTGCGGATATTCAATATAACTACATGAAAGTACATCAGATGTTTGTTTACATTTGTGTTTGCATATAGTTTACATGTGTCTGATTCAAAGTTTAGTGGTATTTGTGATTGTATCTGCATAAAAACCGTTTGAATATGGCGAATCATTATTGTTCAGTTCCTCAGTGTACTTCTTGGGCTAAAAGAAACCCTGAATTGAGTTTCCATTTATTTCCTGAAACAGGCAAAGAGCGTGTTTGGATGGAGACCAAATTGGGAAACAGAGTCATGATTGACAGACAAAAAGCTTGGATTTTGAAACTAAAAATTGGCAAACCAGTGTCCAAATACATGAAAGTTTGTTCACTACATTTCACAGACAATGATTATTCCTATCGAGGTAAATTATGTAACTTTTTTAAATACTAGTTTCATAATAAACATTTCATTTTCAGGGGCAAATTGTTCCAAAAGAAGGAATCTAAAGAAGATTGCAGTTCCTTATCAAAAACTTCCTCTTCTAAAATATGAAGCTGAGCAATCTACCAGTAAAATAGAAGTGGGTAGACGTGAGAGAATTGGAAAAAGGAATGCTTTAAAGGAAAATATTCCTGAAATGTGTGATTGCGAAACTGAGGAGCCAGAACAGTCTACTCAGGAAAATGAATTTCTTGAAACTGAGGAGCCCGAACAGTCTGAGGTTATTGAAATTGCACAGCAGTTGCAACAGGTACCTCCTACAACTTCCCGGGAAACAGGAGTCCAAGTAAATACGCCAAAAGTTTATACCTTATGTGACATTTTTGCCACTGATATGGCCCTCAATAGCTTCACAGGACTTAGTAGTGAAGCGATGTTGGAAACATTAGTTGAAGCAGCGCAACTAGTGTATAGTGATCAGAGATCTCATAGATTAAGTATAAAAGAACGCATAGTTCCATTATTAGTCAAACTAAAATGTGATATGACTTATGCTACATTGTCTGTATTATTTGGAATATCTCATGAACTTTGTAAGAAGTATATTTTTGAAATGCTACCAATTTTAAGTAAGGTTTTGTGTGTGACAATAATATTCCCAGACTCCATTGAGATAAAAAAAATTTACCAAAGTGTTTTGAATTTTTAAGGGTGGTATTAGATTGTACTGAAATTCCAATTCAGAAACCCAAGTGCCTGCCTATGTTGCCGTATTCGGTTCTATTCACAATACAAATCTAATACTACTGTAAAATGTATGACTGGTGTATCCCCTGGGGGTATTATTACATATATTAGTGAACCTTATGGTGCACGAGCTTCAGATAAAACTATATTTGAAGAAAGTAATTTGATTCTCAAATTGGAAAGTTCCAAAGATGCTATTATGGTAGATAAAGGTTTTTTGATCGATGGTATATGTGAACGCTTTAAGATTAAATTGATTCGACCACCATTTTTACAAAATCAAAAACAATTGAGTACTGAACAAGCATTAGTCAATTCTAAAATAGCTGCTGCTAGAGTTCACATTGAGATCAACGTATAAAAATTTTCAAAATCTTGAGTAACAAGTTACATTGGTCATTAGTTGGGAAAGCAAAAGACATTTTTATAATTGCATGTGGAATCACTAACTTGTTACAGCCCATATTAGCAGATGATAGATTTTTAAGTGACTAGTTACTATTTTCATTTAAACAAGATTTTATTGTAACTTGATCAATCCAAACATTGAAAATTTTGACCTTAGTATAACCAAGTTTTGAGTCAATTTTACTAATGTATATATATATATATATTTTATTAGAATTGTCGATACCCTTACTTCGTGGAATGTGTCCATAATAAATATAAATAAATAAAAGCTTTGTTATAAATTCCACTATATAATGATTGTAAAATATATATATATACAGTGTGGAAACCACTTATGGAATAAAATTCTTTATGTCATTATTTTAGAAAATTATAAAAAATGCCGAGACACGTCAACTTTTGAATTGAGGGGGACACTTTTTGGCGCTAATGTCATAAACGTCCGATTCACCCCCTCCCTACTGGAGACACCCCTTACATTTTTTCAAATGGCATTAGGTATCAAGTCACACCTCATTTAAAAGGTCTGGTAAATCTCTATCCAATCATTTTGTTTTGCATTTGATACCAGCCTTCCATTGTTATTTAATCGTTGTTTAAAAATGGCTATCTTCCAACTTTTATTGCCTGAATGTTAACGATGGTCACTTTGACGGCATGATTAAATAGCAGTTTTGCCTTGTTAGCAGTTGTCTTTTTACTATTTGTAAATTTTTCATTCTTTAAAGAGTCTTTCTATCATAACAAAATGTGGGAGCATACGAAAAGTTGAAAATGAGCCAATTTTAAACAACGATTAAATAACAATGGAAGGCTAGTATCAAAGGCAAAACAAAATGATTGAATAGAGATTTACCAGACCTTTAAAATGAGGTGTGACTTGATACCTAATGCCATTTGAAAAAATGTAAGGGGTGTCTCCAGTAGGGAGGGGGGGAATCTGACGTTTATGACATTAGCGCCAAAAAGTGTCCCCCTCAATTCAAAAGTTGACGTGTCTCGGCATTTTTTATAATTTTCTAAAATAATGACATAAAGAATTTTATTCCATAAGTGGTTTCCACACTGTATATATATATATATAATTTTTTATATATATGTATATTTTACAATCATTATATAGTGGAATTTATAACAAAGCTTCTATTTATTTGTATTTATATATTTTTTATTTTCGTTCTAATTTGGATTTTTCTTTGGTTATGCATATTGAATTGTGATACTTTTCACTTTACTATTGTTTATGTAATTTTTTATAAGATGTATAAATAAAACACTACAATGTCCAATATTTAATATTATAATTTTATTTTCTATTTTCACATAAAAAATGGATCATGTTATCAAAAAACTTTTTTTTTGTAACTGACAGAAGTTTCGATGCAAAGTCATAATTGAAAGGAACTTCAATTATTGCCAAAGATTTATCGAATGAGGCATATATCACTAGATAACATTTATCCACATTAAGTAAACCCATTCCTAGTTGGATTTGCCCATTATATTTGTGATTTTCCTTCAGAAAATATTCACCATTAATTTCTCTCAGAAATTTGGCATTTTCCATTGCCTCTATGACTGTTTTTGATGCACCTATAAAATATACTAATTATTGTTATGGTCATATAATACGTAGGGAAACATACCTTCATACAAACATTCAATTTCCAATAAAGCCACTGGTTTTCCCTTCTCCAATATTACACCATCTGGGGAATAACCAAGCCATGGATTTGAATGTGATAAAACCATGCGAGATTCTATCACCTCCAGACCAGATGTAGCAATGAATGTGTCCTTTGCCTCACTTTCATATTTAATTCCGTGCTTTACAAATTTATTTGTAAATGATTTCGGAAAGAAATATTTAAGTGATTTTGTTTCCCAGTCTCCTCCAGAATAGGTGAATATTTCATAGATTCGAGAACCTGTCACTCGAAACTGCCTTTGTTGATGCCATTCTTTTGATTGCTGAATTATTGCAATCACTACATTGTCTGATGTAAGATCATAAGTCTCAGTACAGTATTCTTTGCAACAATCTTTATCATTCTCGACTCTGATGGAATGTAATTCCATCATCAAAACTGATTGGCATGAATGGTCAAGAATTGCAGTGAAGTGAAGTGCAGATTGTTCTACCCCACTGAGGTTCATCTCAACCTGTTCGTTAACACTTCTTCTTCCTACACTGATGAAAAAATATTTCAATGAATGAATTTGTGGTATATAAATTATTTTGCAGTATGACTAAAATTGTAAGGTTTCAATATACCTATGTTTCGGTATTGCTGAATTTGGCAGTTTAGCAAATAAAAAAATTCAACATTTCTTTTTCATCAAATTATATGTTCACATGTTCCTCAACTTTCTTTGTGAAACATGGCATATTTTTGATAGGAACAGCTCGATATTTTTCGCTTGTGGTATGTTTTTGCTTATTCCAAACACATTTGAGGTCTGTCTGACAAATCAACTCCAATTCTTGGAGATCGCTCCTGAAACAAAATAAACATTCATAAAAAACATGAAATCAGTGAGTTATATTAAAAATATGAGTCAGTATTAGCCTAGTATCACCATACTTTGGTACACAATAACATCACACACCTTGAACACTTGATCAGAACATCTGAAATGTGTTTACATCTGCCACTGTTACCATCCTTACAGGGGCAGGACATTTCTTTAATTTGGACGTGCCCATTTCCATCCAAAGCTAGTATTCCTTTTATTTGATGAGGATCAGAAGTTAGTGCACTAGTTTGGAGACATAGGGCACACAAATTCAATTTCTCCGATGTGGAAGAGTTGAGTTTCCCACACAGGATTACATGCCCAGCATTGAGGACTTCTTCTTCTTCATATATACACCTGGATGAATGAATGCCCCCAATATATCTCATATATTCTAAGAGACTCAATCTCATATTGATAACACTGAAAGAAAAAACAGTTTTTCAACAATTATTCATTGACTACTTAATTTGTGAAAAAAATAACCTCAAAATATGGTTACTAAAATTACTAAATTATACCTATTCACCTGTAATTATAATTCACTGGAATACAAAAATAGAGCCAAAATTACAGTCTGCTTTGCTTGAATCACCACCAAAGAATGGATAATTTACACATAAACAATAGAACAATAACAAGACAATGTACTTTCATGCAGTTCCGTTCTCGACCGTTTTGGCGCTGCGATCTTAAATTCAGTCGCCTATTGGCCCAAGATTGTTTGACAGCAGATCTGTGCGCATACAATAAAAAGAAAGAATTATATTGCGCATATAGGCGTGTCGTCACGCGGATTGCTTTCGGGCATGCAGTAAGGCAGCGCTGTCCCAACTTCTCTTAGCCAGCGGGCCATTTTTTTTTTAACAAATATTTCGCAGGCTGAAAAGAATAGGTAAATAAAAAGTCAGTTAATGTCGACTCAAAAGTTATTTTATTTATATTATAAGCGTTTTATGATTTAGAATATCGAAAGATTTATTCTATTCTAACAGAGCCAAACAAAAAACTGGACTAGACTGATTATAAAAAAATTTAAATTATCAGCGGGCTATATCGGAATACAAAGCGACTGGCGATTTATTTAACGCTCTGCGTTACTTTATGCGCGAACCGTACAAATTTGCAACGGCGATATATCATACCTTCATTTTTTTTTCGTGCATGCGTACTATTTACAGTGAAACCTGATTAACTGTTCCCTGGGTAAGTGAGAAATATTTTTGCTGATACTCACAACACTTTTGACCCAAAATACCTCTAGAAATACTTAGTTCTTGGTATCAGAGATTTATATTTCAATATTTTATTTCTGTTACCTCTACAAATGGGAAAATTTTGGTGGAAAGCTTGTATAACTAAGTTCTTTGGTTCAATTCAGTGCACATCTGTAAGCAAATCTATAACTTTCTATAAGCCTATAGACAATTTATAGCTCTGCGCTTCCTATACCTTACAAAAAATCTTTTAAAATTATAAATATTTTGGCAATCGATAAGTCTGATAGTTTTTTTTTGTGAGGCTACTTTGGTGTGTATTTATTTGTGAAGATATTGTTTTAGCAAAAAAATAAAAAATAGATATTTTCAAATGTTCATTGCAATATTAGGTATTAAGAAAAGCATAGTCCCCATCCATTGCCTCCAAATATATCTCAAATTGTTTAGTGGTGGATAATTTTCATTTTATGACTTCCTCATTTGAAACTTATTTCTTCCTATAACCTAATTCCCCCTTTTCAATAAATTATTCATAAGAATAAAATAAAAATAACACCACAGGTTTAAGCCAAGATTCGTTATGTTAGGTTATGTACTATCGTACTGAAATAGACTTGCATCTAGCTGGCATAGGCAACAAATCCTCAAGGAAGTGCGCACAGCGAACTCCGAATTAGTAACCGTCGAAAAAGTTATTTATATTAGATCAAACGTCGCGCCGGTCTTTTCACGCGGTTCGGTTAACTACTGAATATCTTATTTCTAAGCCAATTAAATTAAGTGCAGCCATGAAGTGCTGTAAAGTTATTTGAGATGTACCACTTCATAAAACACAAATTAATTTACAATTCCATAGTAAGAAGAAGTACACTATTTATTTGTACGATTTTAAATAGTAATATACTTACAGGTAGTGGCACTTTTTCTAGAAGAGAAAGGGAAAATAATCTTTGTATTCACTCTTTCCAATTCGTTGGACAAGTGAAAAAGCAACTCATTTACTCGTCAAACGATCACAAATTATATGCTCTGTTGTTTCATCATCTTCCAGACAAAGACGACAAGTCGGACCTTCCGTCAGTCCAAGTCTTAGCATATGATGATTCAGATGACACTGGCCTGTTGAAAGGCCTATTAGACAACGTAGGTCATGCCTGCTATTGTCTTACATTTGTTTGGAGACATTCTTCGAAGGATGTATAAAAGCCTTTGAATGAACCAATCCTGGTAAATTATGCCAGAATTCTAAAGCTCTTCTTGCAGTCCAGGTATTTAGTGTTTGTTTGGCAGAGCTTATTGCGATGCCATTTGTCGGATAAAAACGCGTGCGGCACCCTCCCTTGCAAGAAAGTCCGCCTTCTCATTGCCATCCATGCCAGAATGGCCAGGGATACTCTATTGAGTTCTCCTATTGAGGAGTCTTTTTTGGCAGTCTAAAACCAGTTTCAACGTTACATGGTAAGAGCTAAGTGCTTTCAAAGCCGCTTGGCTGACCGTGAAGATTTTTATTGATTTATGTGTGAGATTGGTTTGCTCCAATCTCTCCAAACATGAAGCAGTGGCGTAAATTTCCGCCTAAAATACGGTTGTATAGGATCCTAGAGAGGTTTAAATTTCTGTCCTAGGTCTGCGCCCGTATACACCTGCACCAGAACCTGAGGGTGTTTTTGATCCATCTGTGTACCAACAGCTGTCTGCTCTTAATAATTCATCCGTACGGAGAACCCATTCGTCTCTATTTGGAATTAGGACGGTATAAGGCAGGTCGTAGTTTAGTGTCAGCGGCCATTCCCAGAATACTGTGAATTTCAGTGTCCACTAGCATTCTGCTTTGCTCTGTATAAGCCTGTTTTGTGCATTCAGAAATATGCGCAATTCTATGTTATGTTGTCCATCTAGCCTCCCTTTCCAGAAATATATGGAGAGGAAGTAGGTCTAGAAGGTTCCATGGCTTCTGACGGTGTGGTACTGATGGCACCAGTAATTTCCAGACAAGCATGTCTCTGTATGCCAGAGAGCTTTGCTTGGGCCGTTTGTTGTAAAGCTTTTGACCACCAAGCAATAGCTTCATATGTGATCATTGGTCTAACAATTATCACATATATATCCAATGGATTTGTTTGGGTCCCAAGCCCCAAGATTTTCCACAGATCCTGCGACATGTCCACAAGGATATTCTGGCTTTATAGATAACTTTTTCCACCACCCTAGCCGTCAACCAACTGGGTGGTATGTAATCCTATACAGTTTAATAAGGATGGGTAATTCCAGTCCGCTTTGCAGCAGAGCTATTACCTCACCAGGAATATTGCTAACACCGCTTTCTCGGTCCGTGTTTCCTGTCCATGGTTCTTGCAGAAAGGCAAGGTCGATTAATTCGACCTTGAACCTTTTGCCAAGGATATAAGAAGCGGCCTTGGCGTGCTGTAAGTTACACTATCTTTATATTGGAAACTGTTTATATGATTTTTATAAAAATTGATCTATATCGAATTACAAGCTATGGTGGATGTATGCAAGATATTTGCCAGTTCCCATTATAGGCAAAAATAAGGCAAAAATAATTAAATTCTTTGAATGCATGTTAATAGTTAATATCTCGAGAACGCTTACGTTTGGGTATCTATAGGTGCACATGAGCTCCTCTTATTTTTGGCTGTAGATTTGAGTAAAACGGGAAAAATGTTGGTTTCATTGAAAAAATTGAGATACTTGATATATCTGAAGTTGAACTTTTCATTACCTTTTGTACCAACCTCCACAACCTCTTCTTCCGCTACAAGTAGGGAGGATTGATTCCTCTCCCTTTATTCCACTGCTAGAAGAATATACTTAGGTCAGTTCCTGTGAATGTTCACATAGCATGGCCCTTTACTCATCACAACCCATCAATTGGTTCCCACCATCCATTATGTATATTCTGTAGGTAGTCATTCTCGCCAACCTCTCAAAGTGGAGATGAAGGGGTGTTATGTTGAGAATGGTTTCCAGTGCCACCGTGGGAGAGGTGCGAATTGCACCCGTAATGACCAGGCAGGCTTGTCTCTGCAGTTTGGTTAGTCTAACACCTGACACTTGCTCCACCAGGCTATAGGTGATCATAGGCCTAACTGATATCAAATGCAGCCATTATATATGTCTTGGTCTCCTGCGTTATTTTATAGTTATTAGAAAGATAAATAAATTACTAATGAAGACTGGGTGATGTTATCAATCAAAGCTAGTTAGGCTAGTTTGATAAGCATTTTGGGCAAGCTGCGGCATTAAGTTTGTGTTTGATAGCCGTTGAAAGCAGATTTCCATGAAAATGGGAAAAGTGAATGAAATGAAATAGATTTGGCTCAAAATTAAATTTTTTTACATTTTATTATAATTGGCAAGGTTTTCTGTTTTGAATGGCTGACAAACACAAATTAAATGACGCAGCTTGCTCAAATCTTAGTAGTAGTCTATTAATAGATGTCAACTGATATGAGCAGTATTAGATATCGATAATAGATTTGATACTATTATAATGCATTACAAAGTTTTGAAAAATATTTTTTCAAAAAGAATGACCGATGAACTTGAAAGAAACAACTACTTCTCGGGCTATATGCCCCGACAGACATTGAATTACACTTCTACGTTAAACCGGGTTGGTATATCTGCAAGATAGAACCAACCATTCTGGTTTGTGATTAGAAGGAACATCACTTGTAGACCGGTTTCGGCGTATTTGCGCCCCATCAGTACAAGGTAGATATTCTCCGTCCAAGAGCTCTGAGAGCATAATCCTAGACTGGAGACAACACTGAAATCACATCAATCAACTAATCAATCAATGCGTTATAATAGTATTAAATCTATTGATAACACGCTTTTCTAAAATACGACAATTTTACGGGAAACTGTAATTAAGTATATGAGAAGTATTGTATCGAAAGTTAGAAAGCGGAAAATTCAAAAAGTCACTTACTTATGAAATTGCTTTCGTATTACGTCTATTTAAACATTTAAACAGTCTTTTCAATATATATTTTTTGTTTCAGATTTAAAATTATTAATGGCGGGAAATGAGCATGATTCGAAAGACACGCCCGAAACGAAATCAAAAAAAGAAAATGTGAGTGGCTGTTCTACTTCTGGAAGAAACGGTGCATTTCCTTCCGTTTTGGAAACGGGAACTTCCAATCCCGTGAACGTGGACAGCTTGAACCACGTTTGTAAAGCATTAAATTTCGGTGATTCTATTGATTCGAACGAAACGTTCATGATTCGTTTGTGCGGCGAGTCTGAACGACAACGACAAAGAGAAAAATGGAATTTCGATTTCGAAAATGAAGTACCTTTGGAGGGAGATTGGGAATGGGAACGTGTACAAACAGAAAACCCCAAAGTTAAAGAAGTCGTTTCGTCTTTGAAGAAAAATAATGAAAATAGAAATGTTTAAATGAAAAAAATATATAATCTAGAAGATCTTGAATTGGTAGTTGAAATTTATCCAATAAACTGATGAATTTCCTCATTAATTTGACATTAAAAATAAGTAGCCCCCTCTCCTATACAGCAGTTTATTTTTAACTAATTATGTTTACGTTTCGATGTTTCGAATCTTTCAGGACTAATGTCAATGAGAAAACCCAATTAAAATATTCGAAATTTTGGAGTTTAATCGAAGAAGGGAAAAAGCTGGTCACTAAGGTTTGAAATACACGAGCTTACCTACATCATGTGCACCTGTTTCAATTTGTAATATGAATATTCATTTTCAAAAGAGAAAACGCGGCGTTATGAACGCGGCATATTAGACGCTCATCGATTTCAAGCCTTGAACTTGCGGTCTGTTTTGGGCGAGTAGTCGAGGCGCTTAAACGCGGCGTTTAATCGTGCCAATAGGTTGAATATGCATACCATAGTGATAGTCTGGCTTAAGCGATCTGTCGCTATAAGTCGCCACAAGAAGATGCGTCTTGGAACAAAATCGAACGCCATTCAAATCAAATGCGCATGCTTATTTAATATTTTGCGATTTTAGCCAAGTACCTAAAAAGAAAATACAGTTTTGTATATTTCTACAGTCATTATTGTCAACATAAATTGGTCTTTTAACGCATTTAGTATACTCTGTCCATCCAAGCAACGGAGTGTTCCAAAACAGTATCATGCATAGTGCACGTGATCTCTCAGACTCTGTACCAATGTACCAAAGACAATGAATTCTGCCGACCGATTGCAGTTAAATCCGATTGGCCAGCGTAGGGAGGCATATTTATTTTAGCCATATATAAAAAGGAACACGGTGATCATTGTTTGGGTCGCTCTGTTTGTTCGATGGATATACTTTAGAAGTTTTTTCATGTCAGCAGGTACAAGATTAACAATTCATTAAACTGACATCTGGTGAGCTTATTACCTGAATTTAGTTTCGTCATCAGCGTAAAATGAACATTTCATAATAGCAAAATGTCATCACATTCTGCTTCCATAAACAATCGAAAGATCACTAGAAGCCATTGGACGAGAACAATTAAGTGCCTTGACTACTCTCACAAACCAGACCGTTATTTCAGTTGCTTTTCTTAGGTTAGCGAATTGAGCGCTAGGTTTATATAAAGCGATCTATCTTCCAATTGGTTTAGTAGGTTGAGTTAAAGGCTTAATATGGATATTGTGATTGGTTTTTGCCACTTGGTACGAATCACCAGTATACTAAAGACGGCTATTTTTAGTATATCAACAATCATTGGGTACATTTCTTTAGATTGCTATCAAGGGAAATGCTCTAAAAGACCCTTAAATAAGTTGTATTTATATATTTTTCGAATTATTTTTTCACTTTCAACTACATATTTCCAGAACCAAAATAGATGAACAGGTATAGATGAAAGCTAGTGATGAAGCTCACAAGCTGTACAATTGTTTTTTATTTTAAAAAAGATATAGACGAAACAAAAAGCCAAAGTTGCAAGGGAATAATAAGTTGAGAAAGTCTAGAAAAAAGTGTTTACAGAAAATAAAAAAAAATTTCAAACGGTGCCCGAGAAGAAAAAGATTTTTTAACGCAAGATTTTTATTTATTTTTTTGTTCGAACATGATTTTACTATTGAAAATTAATTAATCCTATCGATCATTTTTTGTGTCCCCAGTTGAACTCATCCGTGATGCTTTTGGGTCTTTTTTTATAATCAAACGTAAGTGTCGCCTACTATTGTTGTCTTTACATTCATAATTTTGAATTTTTGCTTTGCACTTTGCTTTTGAACCAAATAATGTCAAAAATTATGTAATTTTACCGTTTCAATTAATTGCTTTTGTAAAAAACAGTACGGAGAGTGTTCTGCTTCATAGATTTTAATACTGAAGTATTTCTATTAATTTAAGATCTTGTAGATTTTGAATAATATTTCAATGTTTAACATTAAAATTAATGCCACACACAGATGTATTGTTGGTGCTGTGAACAATTTGTAATTTTAATATAAATTGCTAACCTTTAATATTTATTTATATATTTTTAATTGTTAGTTTTAGATTCTATTTATTTATACATTTTTTAATTTATACTAATATTTATTATATTTCATACTATATTAATACGATTTTAATTTAAAAAAAAAGGTGAGCGGTCGTCGGACCGCCGACAGAAGCTTGCTTCTTATGCACAATAGAATGACCATTTTTCAAAAATGTTGACAATTATTGACCATTTTTTCAAAAATTTTGACCATTTTAGTCCACTTTTCCAAATTTTAACAATTATTGACCATTTTTGAGCATTTTTGACCGGTTCTGACAATTATTGACCATTTTTGACAATTTTTCAAAAATGTTGACCATTTTTAATAATTATTGACCATTTTTGAATTTTTTTCATAATTATTGACAATTTTTTCAAAATTTCAACAATTTTTGATCATTTTTCAAAATTTTAACAATTATTGACGATTTTTAACCATTTTAATAAATATTTAACAATTTTTGATAGTTTTTGAGCATTTTTGACCGGTTCTGACAATTATTGACAATTTTTCAAAAATGTTGACCATTTCTAACAATTATTGACCATTTTTGACTTTTTTTCATAATTATTGACAATTTTTTTCAAAATTTCAACAATTTTTGATCATTTTTCAAAATTTTAACAATTATTGACGATTTTTAACCATTTTAATAAATATTTAACAATTTTTGATAGTTTTTGACAATTTTTGACAGATTCTGACAATTATTGATCATTTTTGACAATTTTTCAAAAATTTTGATCATTTTTCAAAAAATTTGACAATTTTTAACAATTATTAACCATTTTTGAAAGACTTTTATAATTATTTATTGACCATATTTTCAAAATTTTGACAGTTTTTGACAATTATTGACCATTTTTCCAAATTTTTGAAAATATTTGGCAATTATTAAACATTTTTTCAAAATTTGGACAGTTTTTGACAATTATTAACCATTTTTCCAAATTTTTCACAATTTTTGACCATATTTCAAAATTTTTGACAATTTTTCAAAAATTTCAACATATTTGGCAATTAGAGGGAGAGAGGCGCGATACTCTTTTTCTCTCTCTCTCTGTCTCTCTTCTGACCGTTTGGGAATCCCTCGTGCCGGCGTGTATGAGAGAGAGAGCGACAGAGAGGCGTGCCGCTGTGTAGCCTACGAAAGAGAGAAGAAGAAGGCGGCTGAGGAAGAGAGGGGAGAGGGCCGAGAAAGAGACGAAGAATGAGTCATCGCGTGACGAACGCTTTTTCGTAACATTACACGTTTCACGAGTTCACTAGCCTTCCCAAAAGTCCTATGTCGTGCAATAAGAAGCAAGCTTCAATTTAAATTTCATTGGATTAGTGTATTATTCAGAAATCTGGCAACACTGTTGCGTGACGAACGATTTTCGTAACATTACACGTTTCACGAGTTCACTAGCCTTCCCAAAAGTCCTATGTCGTGCAATAAGAAGCAAGCTTCAAAAAAACAAAAGGGACTATAATTTTACCATCTAAAATCCCACACCATACGTTAACTGACCAGCGACCATGGTTAAAATATTGTCGCGTGACGAACGCTTTTTCGTAACATTACACGTTTCACGAGTTCACTAGCCTTCCCAAAAGTCCTAAGTCGTGCAATAAGAAGCCTTCAACAATATATTTTTGCTTTTTATGACTAACAGCTATGAATCAAAAATGTTTTCATCGATTTTTAAGCCATTTAGACCAAACTAATGGTTCCTAGTTTTCTTTCAATTTTGCATATCTCTAGCAGTAAGTATCTTTTTCTATTTTTCAATTCTGTATTTATCATTTTTCAAACATTTCAATTGCATTTTCTTTTGTTAAGCTGAATTTTTATTTTGTCTTCCACAAAGGTTTTTGTGTCAAATTATAGCTATTGATTATTTACAAAAGTCCATTATCAGCGCTTTTCCGGGTCTTGTTATATCACAGAATGAATAACAACCAGACCTCTTTCTGTGGTACTCCCATTTGATGAGGCTTTGAGTGCGATACCAACTATTTCATGACCTTGTGCTCAAAGCGAACCAATAACTGACTATATCATAAGAATTATTTGTTTTACGAATACATTTTACAAATCATACTTATGATGTAGGACTTTTCACACAAGGATACAAATAATACCTCAAACGGGTGAAATGTGAGAAACAAAACATTTTAATAATTATTCTGAAATATCGATCATAAATTATAAAAATAATTTTTTTCATTTATAACTTTCTTATTTCCGCTAATTACGATAACAAGAAACATCCTGTCATTTCTCTTTCCAATAGAAACATCTGAAGGTACGTTTACATCTGATACTTGTGTTATGACAGATGTGTAGAATATCTGACATAAAATAACATAACATGACTATTCACATTAATAATTATAAAAATTACTATATATCTAAGCACGACACTTCCACATACTTAAACGACTAGTCAACTAACGCGATTTCTTTCAGGCAAGTCGGAATTTGTAGAAACAGTAATGTTTACATTAATCGTATAAATATGTAGATACTTTTTTACATTACAAAAATCATTGCCAAACATAAATATCATGCAATAAATGTCAGATGTAAGCGGAAATGAATAAAATTTCGTATTGGTAACCTTTAATAGTAGTAAGAAGAACCCTCCTGGAGTTGCAGTCGTATGCGCGAATTTAACGAATGGATCGCCGCGGCCGCAGTAAGATTTGTTTTATCTATTACGTCACACCGCATGTGTGATATTACTTTTGACATTTGGCAGTGTGGTTAAAACAGATCATTGGTTAATTTTTGAAGAAGGAGAAGGAAAAATAACTAATGATGAGCAATATCGAGATTTTTTAATCACGTTGTAAAATGATATCGTGATTTTTTAATATCGGTTATTTTAAAACGTGACATGATCACGACATTTGATATTATGTTTTGAATATACGATGGGAAAATGGTTTCAAATTCATGTCCTTATTTTCTACTTTCCAATGTTTCCAAACATTTTTTTCTACAAATTACTAATAGAAAAATCTCCTCCATGTTACCAACTGCAGCACTCACTATCCAAAAAAGTATAGACATGAAAAAAAAAATTCGATTTTGTTGACGAATTTTCGTCGAGTGAGAGCGATAAAGGTCAATATTATGTTCGATTTCGAATATTTCGATTAATTCATTCAATTCATTGTTGTTTTCGCTGGCTGTGATCACGTCACGCTTTAGATTTGCTTATAGGAACTGTGACTGATTGTGATTTGTTCGTATCAGTGAAAAAGTAACAGTTCGTGAAATATCGCTCATCACCAAAAATAACCACACTACTTGAATTTTTCAAAAAATTCATTCCCCGAGTCAAGCTTAAAGAAAACGAAACATCTCAAATTCTTACAATATGCCTGCGATATATAAATTTAATTTTTCTATACAGCATACATAACAGATTTCATGCAATTCATTTCTTTTTAAATTATTATTTTTTCTTTCAAATGTTTTGTTGATATCTCCGTAGACAACAATATCATCAGCTGATAATGGTCATCTGTCAAAAGTAATGTCACACATGCGGTGTAACGTAATGGACAAAATAAATCTTACTGCGGCGATCCATTCGTCGAATTTATTGTCAAAACCAGCGCCATATTGTAAAATTGACATTCGATTTAGTATCGTAACGTTTTCACATTTTTTAAAAAATATGTGGGTCTTGACTGTGGATAATTTTTCCTTTAACACCAGCAAGTTTTTTAGGAGGTATGTTTTAGACTAAATGAAACGCACAACACTCATAGATAAACTAGCTAAACGTCTTATTCAGAAATATTCGACAGTAAATGTTTGCTTCAAACACAACCTCAAATGTTAATAATAAAATGGATGTCGGCATGAAAATTGTTTGTAACGCCAATGTCATGAAACGGTCGTTACGAGGCGACACAGATAAACAAGACCGATTTTGGTTTCTGCGCAAGACAGTTGGCTAACTTCAAGTAGCTTCTTCTTATGTGAAACGGAGTCTACATTCATTGCCGAACCAAAACGAAAATAAGAAGTGTCGATAACTGTTCTTACATCCCTAGTTACTATACTGACCATTTCAGAACTGGCGGCGAATTAGATTTCTGGTAATTATTTATTCTGAGATATTCATTAGAAGTTTTAGCTCACCAAAGGCGTTACTTTTTTCCTACTTTCCAGACACTCCCCACATGTATGAATAATCTTATTTTACTAAGTTTGCTTAGTAGTAGCTGTCTGTAATCATTAGATTCAGTCTTTTATGTTGCTGATAAAAGTTTCTCCTCGTGCTGAACACTAATGCAGTTAATAATTTCAAATTTCTTTTTTTCTACTATAGAAATGTACTTATAGGCGTTGCAAGATATAGTAGAAAGCGCAACGTTCTCGATACGTTGATTAGAGTCCGTACAGTATTACTTCAAATGTCAGGCAGACGCTTTTGGTCTGAATTTTATCGAAAAAAAAAATTGGCAGGTACCGGGAAGGATTATAGATTTTACCTGGTAATCCCATGACTAGAAAAATTTTTCTCTTAATAAAACAAATTGATAAAAATTCTTACAAAATATTAATCTTTTCTAGAAAATATTAATATTTCCATTTATATGATTTTAATGCGTTTTCTATGATTAATGCAATTTTATTAAATTAACTAATTAATTTAAGAATGACTAGTAATTGTGATAATAATTGTAGTTCGTTTGTATTGATTTTTTTATTATGACTGTTTGAGAAGATTCTCTACTATAATTTGCAGCGGACTATACGAAGAGTTATTTATAAATATTAAGTAGATTATTTCTGTTATTAAAAAGTGCAATGTTTTGCATACTTTTTTTTTATCTGCCAATATTAAAAGTAATTTAAATTTTTTCTCTAGTCAAAGTAAAATAATATTAAGAGATAGTTTTAAGGAATTGTGCAATTCCGATTACGGCTAATAGACCAAAAATTGTAAATATATAATATTATGCTAGAAACATATTTATTTTTACTGAATTCGCATACTACTATTTTTCAATAAAATTATTTTATACAGAATAAATGTTTTTTTTTCCCAAAATATGCATTAGTACTTATAGTACACGGAAGTTAAACACAAAAACATCGAATAGAAGAAAAAAATTATAAAGTTTTCATTTTACGTGGATCTGTTCACATATACGAGTGGGAACAAAACCCCAATAAGTTCCTTTCCGAATATTGTCCGTAACATCTCTTATTTCACTAAAAACCACCCCCAAATCGTACTTTGCTCTGGTTTTTCTCAATTTTCTCGAAACCCGTTGTTTAAATCCAAAAAATGCCTATGATCAAAGTTGTTGCAAATTAAATTTTAAATAAAAACTATTCTTTAAGTAATTTAGCTAATCCACATGGAATTCCCGTAAATTGCGGTCAAAGTTGTAGTAGTTGTAGTTTTTAGTATACTATTTAAAATATGTGTAATTAGTCCAGAAATCGTACGAAATCAATGCTTTAGGCTGGTGGTGGCTTGTAAGAGGGTTTTGGGATACCGTCCCACTATCTTTTTTATAAATAAAAAAATAACAATTTTATTATTACAACAATAGCATATCCACAATTTCGTGACATTTATTCAGTTTATGTTAACTTTAAACGTAAGCATTACAGTCATCATGTAACTGTAGTGTTTGATGGATACGATGAAAATGCAAGTAGTACAAAGAGTCTTGAACGACAAAAACGTTTTTTGAAACGAACCTCGGCTACAATTGCATTCAATGAAAATACACCAATACTCGACCAACAGTAGACATTATTAAGCAATTTAGCTAACAAGGATCGATTAGTTTCTCAACTTGTCGTGAGAATATCAATACGTTTACTACTTTAGACGATGCTGATTTTCTGATCGTCACAACCGCTATCGATCTATCCAGTCACCATGACACTGTGGTTGTAGTTGGTCAGGATGTAGATCTTCTCGCCCTTATTATTGCTCTTGCTCCTCCTGCTAAAGAGATATGTTTTTAAAACCAGCCCAAGCAAATATAAAGAGCAGGATTTACAGATCTTCTGATTTACAATCATCCAATATTATTAAGAATATTAAAGAATCTGTACTTTTCGCACATGCTTTTACCACCTCTGCTTTTTTCGGAAAAGGAAATTCTCAAATAATAGGGTTACTAAATAAGATATTTAAAGGATTTGGAAGAGGTTGTTAATATTTTCAACAATTCTCAAACTACAAAAAATGAAATTGAAAGTGCTAGTGAGAAAATTACTCTAGCCTTATATAAAGCCAAACCATCTGAAACTTCTTTGAATAGCTAGAGATTCAAATCTTTTAATAGGTTAGTTGGCAACTCCAATCATGCTGTAATTTTACCTAGATTGCCACCAACCTCTGCCGCATTAAAACAACATTCTTACCGGGTATTTCACCAAATTCAGTCCTGGCAAGGAAATAATATCGAGCCAACACAGTGGGGTTGAAAAAAACTAGGTAACATTTTATCACCAGTTTTAACTACCGAGGAGCCGGCACCAATTTCAATTCTGAAACTTATATCGAGCAGCTGTAAAATGGGTTGCGGTAAGCGATGTGGCTGTCGACGAGTTGGGTTACGTTGTTCAAATATGTGCTCCAACTGCCATGGACAGAGTTGCACCACAGGAAGAAATAATAAATGAAGAGGATCAAACAAACGAGTAAAAATCGAGCTGTTAGTGGACTAGGCCTACTGGGGACACTACTTGAAAAAAACGCGCCTAGAGTTCTACCTCAGGGGTGGTGTGGAAAAGGGCTTAAATTAGACAATAAATTAGCCGCTGTTGTAGCAAAATTTTAATATTAGATTTAGATTATTTCATTTTCATAGGTAATATTTCTAGATTAAGGAATTATGTAAAATCACTACAATTAAAATCATTCTTTAAGAAGCTGCTAAAAACTACCCCTAACTTTGAACGATATTTGCGAGAAAACAGTGAGGAATAGGTCAAATGTTTATAGAAAAATTTTTATGCAAAATTTCATTACCAACAATATTTGTAACTATGATTTTTCACGTCTAAGCAACGGGTTACGAGAAAATTGAGAAAAACCGGCGCAAAGTACGATTTGGGGGTGGTTTTTAGCGAAATAAGGGATTTTGCGGACAATATTCGGAAGCGAACTTTTCGGGGTTTTGTTACTACTCCTATATGTGAACAGATCCACGTAAAATGAAAACTCTATAATTTTTTTCTCCTAAAAAGTACTATTTACGTGTACTATTATAGGCCAAGCAATGGAGCATCAAAATAGTTTTTGACAAAAATCCTTGTAGAAAACGGACTGTGCCATCATGTAATAGTATTTTATGCAACGATAATGTAATGATAGCCATTAAGACACGAGCCTGTTGTAGGATACGAAACGAGCCGCAGGCGAGTTTCGTATATAATATGCGAGTGTATTAATGGCCATTACATGAAAGTTGCATACAATATTTTTTCTACTCCGATTAATAAGAATTATTTAATTAATAATTATCATATATAGTTACTTTTGAAAATCAAAATTATTTGACAGCTGTCAAATTAAGTGTCACCTAATATAATTAATTTCAGAAATGTCAACCAGGTATCCATGGCTATATTAAATATTGGGCGAATGTCGCATTCCTATTGGCTTAAAAATCTGTATCATAATAAAAATTTGTATCATAATGAATATCATTATGATACAGATTTTAGTCTTTTAATAAGTATATTATAAAACAGGAGTAGAAAAAATACATTACAGTATGACACAAGCACCTGAAAGTTTGAAAACGATGCGCATTCGTCGTGCGGACATACGGCCCAGGAGCAGTCAGTTGCTGTGAGAAATTCAGCGAGTAAACATCTACGTACAGTCTAGGAAAAATTATTAATAAAATAATGGAGTTTCAATCAAGTCTCACAGCTAATGTTATCCATTTTATGAGAACAGAGGCTGTAAGTAATCAACCATTAAAAGACTTAAAAAAGTTCAGGAGCGTGTCGTATTGAACGGGTGTCAGTTTAAGCAGTGTTCAAAAAATTGCTCGTGAAATGAAGTTGATTGAAGACGGTGAATGTGCATCATTTGTAACACCAAACATAAAGATAAAAACAAGTGCTACAAAAACTAATTTAGACGATTTCGATATAGGACGTCTTAGACGATACATTACAAATTTTCATATAACTGAAAAACAAGTTCCAAGTTTTAGACGTATACATAGAAAATTTACAGAGGAATACAATTATACAGGTTCCCGAGAAAGCCTACGAAAAATTATGAAAAAGATGGGATTCCGTTGGAAAAAACCAGAACCAACAGAAAGTTATTGATGGCAAAAACCTGAAATCCAACACCTGAGACTCAATTTTTTACGCCAGATGAAACGTTATAGAAACGAAAATCGCCCAATTATATATATGGACGAAACATAGATCAATTCATGACATACAAACCAGAAGGGTAGGGCTGATAGTTCAAACGAAGGACTACTTAAACCACTGTCAAAAGGACAGATGCTAATAATAGTGAATGCTGGCGGTGAACATGGTTTAGTCAAAAATGCTTACCTTCGCTATAAGCCAACTGTAAAATCGGGAGATTATCATGATGCCATGAACTACGAAAACAATAAAAAATGGCTTCAGCATATGCTGATACCAAACTTACCACCAAATAGTGTTTTAGTTATCGACAATGCGTCGTATCATAATGTTCAAAGTGAAAAAGTGCCTCCTACAGCTTCGAGAAAAGCAGAAATGCAGGAGAGGTTAACGACCCGAAATATTGGATTTACAGATGATATGATGTGCAAAGCCGGCTTATACCACCTTATAAGGTTAAACAAACCTCAGTTCAAAACTTACGAAATCGACAAAATACTTGCGGATAAAGGACATTCGGCTTTACGATTGCCTCCCTATCATCCGGACTTAAATTCCATAGAGTTAGTGTGGGCTTCTATGAAGCAGTATGTTGCTGAAAAAATTGTGTAGTTTGTACGTAGTATGAACCTTGATATATTTTCGACTCGCAAATGTTGCTCCTGAAATTGTCATAAACATTTAAAACGAAAAAAACGTCCTTTTTTTAGTAATCGTAATGATGTCAAAAGACGAATTGTAGATAATAAAAATACGAATACAACGCATTTTTCAGCGAAGTGATTGGATAATTAGGAGCGAAAAAAATTTGGAAAAACTGGAAAATTCGTCATTTTCTCAAAAACTCCTATCTTTGTCGTTTTTCAAGTTATAGCGTTGAGACTTCGTAGAAAACAAGTCCTTTGTATGCACTTTACCATAACAACTGCTCTGAGGTAACCCGTTCCTCTAGGAATAAATTAACATGGTGGAACTTGAGCTTATCAAACTAAAATCGAGAACTCACAAACTGTTCAACAGTGCGAAAAGGACAGGAGAGTTGGAAGAATATTATTCCACTCCGACTGCTTACAACAAACAGATCAGGAAGGCAAAAAGCGAGACCTGGAGGAAATTCTGTGGTGAGGTGGAAACAACCTCAGAAACGGCTCGACTCCAGAAAATCCTTGCCAAAATCCTATCAATCCCAAAGGCAATATTTTAAAACCTAAAGGATCATACACGGGCACTAGTAGCGAGACCCTGCAGATTCTACTGCAGGCACATATACCAGACTCTGTAGAAATAGGAACGGAGCTATCCGTCACACCTCCAACTCCACTGGCTTGTGCGAGGAAAGAGGATTGGAGTGCGGCTAATAAAGTAATAATCCAGTGCAAATTGAACTGGGCTATTGACTGGGTTGACCCATACAAAGCTCCTGGACCAGATGGTATAATCGCAGCGCATCTGCAGCAGGGACAAATACTTTGTAAACTCTTCAAAGCATCACTAGCAATTGGATACATTCCAAATGCTTGGAAAATAGCCCGAATCGTCTTTATTCCCAAACCAGGTAAGGATTATTACCAGGCAAAGTCATTCAGGCCAATAACTCTGTCTTCTTTCATGTTGAAGATAATGGAGAAACTTATTGATACGCATGGTAGGGAAAACTTTCTCATTGAAAGACCACTACATTATAACCAACATACCTATCAATCAGGATAATCATGTGAAACAGCCTTACACCAGCTGGTGTCGAAAATTGAGGCTGCCCTAGGAAATCAAGAAATAGCTCACGGAGCATTTCTTGATATAGAAGGAGTGTTCGACCACTCCTCCTTTGACTTCATGATAGCTGCTGTTGCAAGGCGTGGAGCAGACGACACCATATGTCAATGACAACCTTATTTGGAGATTCCATGGAGGTATCAAAATGAAGGGATGCCCACAAGGAGGTGTCCTATAACCTTTGCTGAAGGACCTAATCATAGACGAACTTCTGGCGGAATTGAACATAAAGGGGATATACTCCCAGAGGAATGCAGATGATCTGACAAAACTTGTAAAGTTATATCGCAACAAGCTCTGGAAATGGTGGATATTTGGTGTAGGAGGGAATGTCTAAGGGTGAACCCTGCAAAAACTGCGCTCATTCACTTCACTAGAAAAAGGAAGCTTGAGAGTCTAAGCCTCTTCAACGTGCAGCTGTGTCTCAGCTAGAAGGTCAAGTATCTGGGCATAATTCTGGACGCAAAACTAACCTGGAATTCACACCCACATGACAAAACCAATAAAGGGAAGATGGTCCTAATGGCTGCCAAACGGGCGATAGGAAACACATGTGGACTAACTCCACGGATCGTTCACTGGCTGTACACAACTGTGGTGAGACCCATGGTTACCTATGAAGCCTTAGTTTGGTGGCCAAAAACAGATCAAAACTTCAGAGGCTCGCCTGTCTGTGCATAACGGGAGCGATGAGAAGCAGCCCGACTGCGGCAACGGAAGCTATTCTCAATATTCGGCCTCTTGCTCTGCATGTTAAGGCGGAAGCGAGAATGGCTGCATAGAAGCTCGAATGCAATGGGAATTGGAACCAACTCCCTTAATCATTCCAGAATCACAGACGTTATCACAAACTCGATTCTTGAAATGAGAAGTGATAACTTGTTGGCCACAATTAACGATAACCAACCATACAATATCCAGCTAAACTGGGATGGACTGGAAGGCATGCAGTCAGGAAGGAACGTTGGTGTGGTACACAAACGGATCTAAAACTCACAAAGGAACAGGAGCTGGAGTCCATGGTGCCAGACCTAGGTGCAATGTCCACGAATCGTTGGGGAGGTTTGCATCTGTATTCCAGGCAGAAATCTACTCTATCGACACGAGTTTGCAAATGAACATCGAAAGGGGGTATAGAGGCCAAAATATCCTCATACTCTCGATAGTCAGGCAGCACTGACATCTTAAGCATGTCCCCTGATCAGATCTAGACTGGGACTGCCTACAAAAACGTTTAACCCTGGCAAACCACAATAGAGTAACCCTTAAGTGGGTCCCGTGGCACAAGGGTAGTGTAGGCAATGAAAATGCAGACACCCCAGCAAAGGTCTGAAACTGCATTCACTGGTCCTGAACCAGTATTTGGAATATCAAAATCTGCTGCACGTGGTTTTACATCTCGGTGGATTCAAACTAAACATCAGACGTACTGAAGATACGTGCCAAAATAGGAACACGGCAATCTCTTGGTCAAAAAACCCTCGGACTTGCTGACTAACGAAATATTAAACCTCAGCAGGGACCAGATAAGGAAAGTGACGGGATTACTCACCGGTCACTGTACCCTAAGGAAGCACATGCATACAATTGGCATATATAGGGCGGAACCTATCTGTCGGATGTGCATGGAAGAGGAGGAAACAGCCTCTCACATTATTAGGGGTAGTATCGGGGTAATACTGCCATGGCAGTGGAGCAATACCGCCACTAGATTTATTGGTTGCTATTTTCTTGACATGTAAATATTTATATGTATTCTGAAACGAGAAACAAAAAGTGAAAAATGTTCTTCTGAAAATTACAACGTAAAAAATAAACATTTATTTTATCTCAAAACAAGAAACATTCGTTTAAGTGAGGTATTCATTAAAAAAATCAAAAAGTTATTTGCAAAAATCACAAAAGAAGTTCTGGGAACAAGCTGCATGGGCCCATTTGCCGCAGGTCACATCTGTACCAAACTTCGTTTGTTCGGAACTCATTGCAGACTAGGCAAATTTCATCCTCTTGATCTGCAGCCAGGAGCCACCATGCCGTAAGATGCCGTAACATCCTATCAACTTACTTACAATCGAAATAATGCAAAACATATAGTATAAAATAATCTCCTTCCATCAGTATAAATAAAAAAGTGAAATAAAAAATGGGTAACAAGTTACCGCCAAAATTGCCAAGTATAAAAATAAGATCACTTTTAGAAATATGTATACAACGTTGGCTACAAGTGAAACGCGACGTTCTTGAAGTGCCAAACTCAACTGAGTCTTGTTTTGTTCAGTTCGCACAACGTCTGCTCTGTTACCGAAAGTAGAGTGGCATGCAAAGCATGCCTATTAACGTATGTGGCGGTATTCCCCGGGGTGGCGGTATTTGCCCGGTCTCCCCTATCCAAGGGAGGATTTCTCCAAGAAGGACCTAGTGAAAAGACTGTTGAGCCTGATAAGAGCTACTGGTCTCTTCACATAAACGGTATAACCAAGAGCACAAAAAGCATGAAAGGCTGGGGTGCCCAGGTCTCTAAGCCTCTGACTGGTGGTGTCGAACTAATCAATCAAGCAATCAATGCACTTCATGTGCGCGAAGAGCAGGTACCATGGGACAATTACGTTTGTTGCAATTGCAATGATTGCCTTTTTTATGCAATATTTAGCAGTTGGTCTGGATGCGTTATAGATAGTCAGATTTCAAATTTTAAAACGGTATTGAAAAGTATAGGTGTAGAGCAACAGAACGAATATTTTCGATTTGTTATAAAATGATGCGAAATCGGTCAAAAACGCCCAAGAACACCGCCGAAAATGACGCCAGTGCGATCGTATATCTATATAGTATGCCTCTCCTCGATCCCTGCTATCCTTCAACTCCGTTACTTTCCGGCGGTCGGTCATTCGGCCGTATTCCCGAGCGTTTTTGACCTACTTCGCAGCATTTGATCAAAAATCGAAAATATACATTTTTTTTTAAACCGCTTCAAATTTCAGAATCGGACTATCTATAACGCATCCAGACCTACTGCAAAATATTGCATTAAAAAATTGTAATTGCAACAAAAGTAATTGTCCCATGATACCTGCTCTTCGCGCACATAAAGTGAATGCAAAGGACTTGTTTTTTACGAAGTCTCAACGCACAACTTGAAAAACGACGAATACATGAATTTTTGAAAAAATGACGAATTTTCCACATTTTCCGAATTTTCTCCGCTACTAATTATCCAATCACTTCGCTAAATAATGAGATGCATTTGTATTTTTACTATCTACAATTCGTCTTTTAACACCATTACGATTACTCGATAAGCTTTGGTGTTATTAACAAAAAACTAAAAAAAGGACGTTTTTTTCGTTTTAAATGTTTAAATAACAATTTAGTGAAGAACGTTTGCAAGTCGAAAATATATCAGGTTCATACTTAGTAATGTCTTTTACATGATGGCACAATCCGTTTTCTATTAGGATTTTCGTCTTAAAAATTTACCTATTGCTTGGCCTATTATTCTAAACGTTTGGAGCAAAAATGGCGGATTAGCCCAGTTAGGCACACATCTGAGTCACAGCAACGCGTTGCCGGATTTTAGCTAGTTATTAATAAAAATAAGCAGGTTTATTCAAACTATAATGAAAATAAATGTATAATCACAGAAAATCATCTGTAGTACCAATACGTTGCGACGTAGATGTCCCAATTTCAGCAAGGTGTTTCTGCTGCAGTCTTCTTACGTTATTTTTTCTAAGGACATCGCTTATGATGCTATTCGCCTCTTCTCTGTCTTTGCAATTTTTCGATTTTCGTCTCACCATCCAATATCCAGCAACACTTTCAGAGCCTTCACAAATTCTACATTCTCCCAAAAATATCGCAATTTTTTTAGTTTTAGTAGATACAGCTGTAATAACGACCAAAGATTGAAGTGGAAAGGGCGCTAAAGCAGTAACGTTCCAAGCAGTACCATTCAAAAAACCATCCATCGGCGGTTCTCTCGGCACTATTTTTACTCTTGGAGTTTTTATGTTAATATTAGTAGATATTTGAATCTGCACTCCTCCAGCGTAACTATCCCAATCGCCGGTAACATTGCAGATATTCAGTTCTCCTTCAGTTTTTGGACGACTTTCGTATTTTATTAATTCTTCAACATCTTGTAAGACTTTGTTCAATAACTTGGCTTTGGTGGTGAGTTCCATAGGGATGTTTCCATAATCGTCTGATTCTTCATCGGATTCTTCAAAATGTTCTTCAATTTTCGTTGTTTTATGGAACATACCTATATTACTGATAGTACTAGTATCACTCACACTACTTGTAATAGTTACAGTACTGGTGGTACCGCTTTGAATACTAGTATTGGTAATAGCTGGGCTTATAAATGTAGTTGGTTCAATGATTGGTACTGTTTCACAAGGATCTTGCGTTTTGGGTACTATTACAGGTAAGACCGTGAATCTCAAATGATCTAAATTTGGCTCTGAACTAGTGGGGTATTCTCCATCTACATTTCTGATTTGAATTTGATTTAAAGGTACTACATTTCCATTGTTTAGTACGTACATGCTATCTTCTATTCCATGTTTGATCCTCGCTTTTGGAACTTTTGCTTTTCTTTTATATCTATTTATGAAATTTTTCAGCTGTTTACTCATCGGCTGGTTCTTCAGGTATTCTCTTTCTTTGCACATTAAATTTCTTTTTGCTCGTTTCAATATACTCAAATCGTCATCGTTGTTTACGTTAACTAGCGTAGAAAATCCAAAACTATTCAAACAATATATAAATAGTACCAAAATCCGAAGTAACATGGTTAAATTCATCGGTTTTAGTTGAAAATTTTGTTCAATAGAACTTTAATGTGCTATTAATGCATATTTTACTTTGACATTGATTATTCAATAAAGAAATATCTGTTTTGTGTTATTAATTTAGTTCTGTGGTGTCCGTGTGAATTCCACTCTGAAATTCGACCATAAATGAACTTTGTAAAACGTCCACAACATAGGAGACGTTTGCAAATGGCGACCGAGTAAACAAGACATGTCAAACTATATTGCTCAGATAATCTAGGTAGGGATGGCGATTCTTTCTAAAAAAGATCGATTTTTAAATCGATTCGAATCGTAACCTGATGAATCGATAAATGAAAAAATCGAGGTCTAAAAGATCGATTTCAAAAAAATCGATTTTTAAGTTTGTATTTTTTACAATGTAAATATAAATCGATCTTTTTTATTGAAAAACAACAAGAAAGGTATCCCTAAATAAACAATCTCTCTCCGGGATCTCTTATCAGTAAAATTGGGGATTTTTTTCAAGTTCAGGGAATTCGATAATAATAACAAGTATTTTTTTATTACCATATTATTATCACAAAGCATCGGATTAGGAATATGTGAGATTAATGGAAAAGAATCATCGATAAAATAAAAATCGATTTTTCTTTATTCAAAATTAATGGATTTGTCGAAAAAATTGATTTTAATAAAAAATAAATCGATTTCTGCGAAAAGATCGTTGATTTTTTTTTGGATTGTTTTAAAAATGGACATGCTTTTCGTATATATTCCGATAATAAACCTAAGAGATTTATTTGTTAACGATATTTATCGGATTGAGAAAAAATCAAATAAAATTATATGAAAATTGTCAAGAATTTTGAAATATGGTCAATTATTGTCAAAAACTGTTGAAAATTGTCAATAATTGTTATATGTTTGACAAATGGCCAAAAATGGTAAAAAAATTTGGAAAAATGGTCAATAATTGTTGAAAAACTGTCAAAATTGGTCAATAATTGTTGAAAAATGGTCAGATTTTTTAAAAAATGATCAATAATTGTTGAAAAATTTGTAAAAATGGTCAGTAATTGTTGCAAAACTGTTAAAATTGGTCATTAATTATTGAATCACTGTCAAAATTGGTCAATAATTGTAAAAAATGGTCGATAATTTTTAAAAAATGATCAATAATTGTTAAAAAATTTGGAAAAATGGTCAATAATTTAAAAAAAAATGATGAGTAATTGTTGCAAAACGGTCAAAATTGGTCAATAATTTTTAAAAAATTATCAGTAATTGTTGAAAAACTGTCAAAATTGGTCAATAATTGTCAATTAATTGTTAAAAATGGACGATTTTGGTCAATCATTGTTAAAAAATGGTCAATAATTTTGAGAAATGGTCAATAATCGTCAAAAGGTGTCAAAATTTTGAAAAATAGTCAATAAATAATACGAGAGCCATTTCAGAAAATCCACTCCTTAAACACACGTAATTTATACAAAATCGATTATTATTACTCGAAAAATCGCTAATTAAAAATCGATTATAACAAATAATAATCGATTTATATAAAAATCGTTTAATTTTTCAAACATCCCTACTTATAGAGTTCCCTATAAGTTTTTTTGAAAAAAAAAGCAACAGTGTCTGTCGAGTCTACTGGGATCCGAGCGGTTCTGCTCTCATCACTACTTGCGATGTTGCCGGGGCAATTGAAAAAAAAGCCGCTCTACCAAAAAAAAATAGCTTTTACTACATCAGAAAAATAAGATATTTATAATTCTTCAAAAATGTACGAATATATAATAATGAAAATCATTGTGTGGTTTTGTGAAACCACGACACAAGTGAAACTTTTTTTCAGATTCTAGGCAATTAACTAAAAATTTTCGGATAATTATTATTCTATTTATCTTAACTTATTAATTGGAAAATAATGGGAAACCAATAGTAGACAAGAGAGAAATCTGCTCCACTTACTGAATAATTGAGAGAAGTATTTAATCTTAAAATGGAAGATGATAGAAATATACCAACCACGAGATATGGTATTACGATCGATGTGGTTTTTTCTAGATACATTGAAAACATAAGATGCCGGTCATTGTTTACTTATTTTAGTTACCATAAAATATTACTTCCGTTTATAGACTCTGAGACTCAAGGCGGAGATGAAGTTATTGATGTTGAAGCTAGTGTCAATATTCATTATATAGTTTGCCAAAAATTGTATTTTGTGACATGTATGTCAGAATAAAAAAATTAAAAAAAATATTAATCAGAAAAGGCTGTCAACAATTTTATTATCATAAAGTAGTAATATTGATAGAATCACCGTTTTATATTAATAGGTTATGGGCCCAGCACGCTTCCACTTGACCAACACATACTGAACCATGTTTCTCTTGATCGATTTCCAATCCAAAAAAATAACTTGCAGGTTTTACAGAAATTTTGAATTCTTGTCTTAACGCTTCAAGAAAATGTTTTTCTATTTTCTTGTCATTCGATGCGATAAGACCGTCGTCTACGTAGAGTGCCATGAGAAGTAAACTTTTGCCTTCCTTCTTGATGAAAAAACAAGGATCTGCTTCACTTCTTGTAAATCCATATATCAAGATAAAGCCTACAATCCGCTTGTTCCAGCACCTTGGTGCTTGCTTGAGTCCATACAGGCTTCTTTGAAGACGACACACACGATTGGTGCTATCGCTGAAACCTTCAGGTTATCTCATAAAAACTTCCTCTTTCAGTTCTCCGTAAAGAAAAGACGTTGATACATCGAATTGCGTTAGTTTTAGATTTTCACTTCCAGCAATGCTCAAAAAAGCTCTGATCGTTCCAGATTTTGCCACGGGGCTGAAGGTTTGATTATAGACGGTCTGCTCTTTGGAAATTAATTTTTCTAATTTCGTAAAGCGTTTAATAGTATTGAACTATTATTTTTTGACGTCTATATATCACGCTTTACTAATATGACAATTATTTACAGTTAACTGTAATTAAGTAAATACCTACAAAACCGAGATGGTTTTTTGTCGATATAGAATTTTGGTTTGTGATTAGATGTAGAGATGTCGCTGATATCGCACTCTTAGCATTTCCTTAACTGAGGCTAATGTATTGGTGTGGTATTAACGTAGTCTCTAGTCCAGGATTATGCTCTCAGAGCTTCTGGACGAATAGCATATACCTTGTCCTGATGAGGCGAAATACGCCGAAACCGGTCGACAAGTGATGTTATTCCTTCTAATCGCAAACCAGAATGGTTGGTTCTATCTTAACAGATATACCAACCCCGTTTACTTTAGAAGTGTAATTCAATGTCTGTCGGGGCATATAGCTCGAGAAGTAGTTGTTGCTTCTTAGTGGACGGTCTGCTCTTTGGAAATTAATTTTTCTAATTTTGTAAAGCGTTTAATAGTATTGAACTATTATTTTTTGACGTCCAAATTGTAGATTTATAAATAACAAATAGCACAATCACTAGAGTTTGTAAACCAGCGTATGCATACAAAGGGTAGTTCTTTAATATTATTCTGTATCCAACCACCCCTAAGGTTAGATTGGATACTTTAAAACTTTTCTTTTTATCTATAAACTTGGCCCTGCTTTTTAATAACCTAGAATAAATATTTAAAGCTAACTTCATATAAGTAGTTTGGTACAGCGGAAATACTTCAGGGAGTTTTTGGCGTTACTATAACAACCAATATTATTTTATTATATTAAACCAACATTTCATCTGAATCAGTTTTTTATTTCGAATACCACCCTGAGATGAACAGGACCTTTTAATCAAGGTAACAGTTGTTGCACCATGGGTGGAGAATGAAGAATTCTCGTTTCAATATCTTCTGTTGTAGAATATCAACAGTCAATCTTGGGGATAGATGGAGATAAGTTTCTAAAGAATACGGAAGTTTCACGACTGTCAGATAATTGAACTCTTAAAGTATTATTACTGCCGCGGGATTCTATTTTACGATACCATCGTAACGACCGACCAAAATTGACAATCAACGATTCTATTTTTCGATTATTCGTAGAAATACGAGTCGATTCACTCGATAGGTATGGACGTGTCGTATTCGTTTACCTATTTTGAAACTTATATAATATTTGGCATTTCCTGACTTGCGCGTTCTAATTTCTAACAAAAAATAAAGATGTGTTATGTGTTTTCTGCTGATTTTTGCAAATTTACGAAAATAACATCAAGAGAAGTCATTTTTCATGCAATAAACTATTATTCTTGGTTCAATGTTGCCTATAGTAAGGGAGGGTCTTTTAATGGCAGAGCAAGCCCAAAGAAATTTACTCCTTTGTCGACAACTATAAGAACTTAGAAATAGTGACCCCTTTGAAATACCTGACTTGCAATTTATAGAACTTTATAGATTAAATAAGAGATAAGTTGAGAGTAGTCATCTTGAAAATGTTGATATTATTACTATCAATAATCTATATGTTTTAAATCAACTAGAACCTTTATAGAGTGCAGATCAATAAAAGGATTATTATTTCTCAAATCACAATTAATTTAGTTTGAGGGCTAATTCAGCCCACACATTTTTCTGTTTATCCCTCCCTGAGGCCCCAATGGACCTGTCATTTGCAAAATCTCTATTTTTCCCCATGAATTGGAGAATAATTTCCCAGTAGCAAACTCGTATCTTGAATGACATTAATATAGTATTTTAGCAAATATAAAAATGAAAAGTTTTTTTTTAATCTGCCAAAAATCAAATGAATTCTGTCGACAATGTCAAAAAACATTTTCGCCTAACTTCACTTTGAAATACTCTTATCAAAATTGCTGTCCAAATCCGAGAACAACCGAATTCAATTCGATCGTAAAATAGAATGGGATGATCCGATACGATCGAATTGAAGATCGTATTCGACATCGAACGACTCGATAAAATCGTGTCGTGAAATAGAATCCCGCTGCTGATTCCTGTAAAATTTTCGTATTCAGTAAAGCATGTTACCAATAGATATCGAAGAATAAATATATTATTCTAACGCCTTACAACAAAGTTTTGAAAACTATAATTGCACTGTAGACCGATAATTGACCTTTTCCAAATACGACATCATGACGAATTTCTGTCACCGGACAATCTTCACACTAAATTCTAATATAACCTCAAACCGAATAATACAACACGATAACACTCCTTTAAAGTATTATAGTACCAACTAATACATACAAATTTACCGTCACTTGGAAACTCTCTATTGCACAGTTCATATCCCATGGCAATTCCATTCTACACTTTGACAATACAGCGACAATTTATAAGTAACGTCAGTTTGACAAGTAGGTAATGTCAAAAATATTATTTATTAAAAATGTCTCGTTTCGGTCGGGCTTCATTAAAAGCTATTAAAGAAAATGTGTTGGAAAACGAACAAAATAAGAGTAGAAACAGAACATAAAATACGTGTAGCGTCAGTTTATGAGCTTCTGTGATGAGAAAAACTATACTTTGGATGAAAAAACACAAATTAATATTCGACTGCACAAAAAATTCCTAGAAAAGCGGGTTCGATAAAAACAAAACGACTATTTCTCACTAGAAATCCTGCTTGGAAGTTCAACAGAAAATGGTATAAAGATATTCCTGCTGGACGAAATACAGTAAGCAAATGGACTGCTCTACAAGCCAAAGCTTCTGGTTTAAATAAAGAGAATATCAAGCTTACTAACTAACCATTCCTTAAGAGCTACGACCGTCTCCAATATCGCAAAAAAGTAGGTGGGCCAGCAGCAACTTATTTTTTTTTACTTTATTAGCAATCAAAACATATACAGTTCTTTAAGCTAATGGGATGGCTTCAGAACATGTAAGCTCTACTATGGCGCGATGAGGTCTTCTCCAGTCCTCTTTACCCGGTTTGTAGGTCTGCTGGGCAATTTCTTTTTAGTCTTCTACCATCTTGCGGTTCTAAAAGTGGATGGAGTAACGTGTTTTCAAGGTAAGCCAGTCGTTCATGATGTTTCGTACTTCGTTCTTTTATGACATCTTTGACGAAACTGACGTTTAAGTCTTTATGTAGGGTTAGGTTCGACACATACCATGGTGCATCAGCTATCATGCGAAGTATTTTGGACTGGCTTCTCCGTATAATGGCTATATTTGATTTATTAGCACAACCCCAGAGCTCGATACTATACATCCAGATTGGCTTGATTGTAGCTTTATAGAGTAGGAGCTTGTCTTCGAGTGTTAATTTGGATTTTCTACCAATTAGCCAGTATAGATCTTTTACTTTCAGGTCGATTTGTTTGCGTTTTTAATGATATGGTCTTTCCATGTGAGCCTTGTGTCTAGGTGCATGCCTAAGTATTTCGTGTTAGTAGCTTGTGGTATTTGTACGCTGTTCATATAGACAGAAGGGCACTGGTCTTTTCTTAGAGTGAAGGTCACATGGGAGGATTTTGTTTCGTTTGTCTTCATTTTCCATTAGCTCAGCCACTTTTGGATGCCCTGTCGAATGCTTGACTAACGTCTAAAAACACTGATGTGCAGTATTTTTTTTCTTCTAGTGCTTGATTTATTGTGTGACTTATCCTGTAGATTTGTTGTATAGTTGAATGTTCCTTTCCGAATCCAAACTGGTGTTTCGGTCTAAGTTTATTCTTTGTAGTAGTAATCTTCCAAGGACCTTCGACAGGATTGGCAGTAAGCTTATTGGACGATATGAAGAGACAGTGTTTGGGGTTTTGCCTTGTTTTGGGATCATTATTATTTCTTCAGTTTTCAGCAGTTTTGGCCAGTAATTAAGACGTAAAATAGCATTGAATATGTGGGTGATAAGTATTATACCTTTCCTTGGTAACTCCTTTATCATTTTTGGGGTTATTTTGTCTATGCCAGGAGCTTCTCTGGGATTTATGCAATTGATTTCCTGTTGAACTTCGTTTGCCGTTAGTGGTTTAAATGCTGACACGTTTGGAGGAATTTCAGATAATTTTCTTACTATTTCAGGATTAGGTACGTCGTTAGTGGGATTATACACTTTTGCAAAGTGTTCCGCAGATAGCACTGTTTTTTCTTCGTCGGTTCTAGCACATTGTAGATTATGTCCTAGTTCGTTACAACTTATAAAAATCACGGGCCATTCAAATTCAAAATCAATAACGCCATATTCAAATGGATGAAAATCACTATGAATAGTCAAAAAAAATGCATGGCAATGACGTACCACAGGAACAGCATTCTCAAACATCCTCTTCAGCCGATAATTCACCGATAGCTGCACTGTCTAACCAGAATACTTACAATAATTGTGTATTTCACTGCAGTTCCTTTTGATTTAGTTTAACCTTGAATAAATAGTTTTTAACTATACTTTCATAGTATATAAATGAAAAATATTTAAAAAAACGTATTTCTGCATCTCTTCTTTTTTTTCCAGTTACGGGATGGGTTATTCATAATAGGAGAGATTGGATGGACCGGAAATTCGGGGAAGTGAACTACTTCTTGACACAGGTGTTCACTTTACATGGGTCGAGAGTAGGGTACCTCCACAAGATTGGGAAAAGAGAGACTGGAGTGTGCGAGAGGTATGAAGTGGAGGATGATGTGGGGCATGTGTTTAGATGCTGGAGGAACGAGGAAGTGCTGAAAAAGTTGGAAAGTAAACTAGGAGAGACGGCGTTTCCCATCTCGGCCCGAAAAAAAAAGAATTAATAACGGCAGTTTGACAAGTTGACAGTTTATTCGGGAAATATTCCCCCACCCAAAAAAAAGGTGAGCGGTCATCGGACCGACGACAGAAGCTTGCTTCTTATACAATGGAATGACCATTTTTCGTGAATTTTTAACCATTTTCAAAGATTTTGACAATTTTTGACAGTTTTTGACGAATTTTGACAATTATTGACCGTCTTTGACAATTATTGACCAGTTTTGACAATTTTTAAATTTTTTTTACATATTTGGCAATTATTGACAATTTTTTCAAAATTTTGACAATTTTTGACAATTATTGACCAATTTTGACAGTTTTGAAAATTATTGATCATTTTTGACAATTTTTCAAAAAATTTGACCATTTTAGACCATTTTTCCAAATTTTAACAATTATTGACCATCTTTGACAATTTTTGAGCATTTTTGACAGGTTCTCACAATTATTGACCATTTTTGACTATTTTTCAAAAAATTTGAACATTTTTCAAAAATTTCAACAGTTTTTAATAATTATTGACCATTTTTGACAGTTTTTTATAATTATTGACCATTTTTTCAAAATTTTGACAGTTTTTGACAATTTTCGACGATTTTTCCAAATTCTTGACAATTTCCGACCATATTCAAAATTTTTTGACAATTTTTCAAAAATTTTAACAATTATTGACCATTTTTGACAGTTTTTGACGAATTTTGACAATTATTGACCGTCTTTGACAATTATTGACCATTTTTGATAATTTTTCAAAAATTTTATTATATTTGGCAATTATTGACCATTTTTTTCAAAATTTTGACAATTTTTGACCATTTTTCAAAATTTTAACAATTATTGATCCTTTTGGACCATTTTTGATAATTTTTGACGAATTTTTATTGGATTTGAGAATTATTGACCGTCTTTGACAATTATTGACCATTTTTGACAATTTTTCAAAAATTTTAAACATTTTTCAAAATTTTTGACAGTTTTTGACAATTTTTGACAATTTTTGACAATTTTTGACAATTTTTGAAAAGATTTGGCAACTATTAACCATTTTTTCAAAATTTTGACAGTGTTTGATCATTTTTCCAAATTTTTGGCTATTAACCATTTTTTCGAAATTTTGACAATTTTTGACCATTTTTGACAATTTTCCACACCTATAGGTGTGCGAGCTCAGTGCGGCAAGAGAGATTGCGGACAGTCGCTTGAATGAGTTATCGCGAGACGAACGCTTTTTCGTAACATCACACGTTTCACGAGTTCACTAGCCTTCTCAAAAGTCCTATATCGTGCAATAAGAAGCAAGCTTCAATAACCGGATAATTTAGGATTCCAACGTGTCTTTGAAAAACTGCATTCGGTCATTTTCATATTTTGGAGAAAGAGCCTTACACCTTCGATGTCAAGCTCTTTCTCCAAAAATGAAAATGAACTCATGCAGTTTTTTGAGAACACGCTGTCGTGCGAAATTATCCGGTTATTTTGATGCACTTGTGCAATAACTTACGATAATTGGGGTTTTATTGTAATTAAAAGCCAACGATTTGAATATAACTATACCATTAATCTTTATTTTTTTAACGGACATTCTATCAACTATTTCTGTCAGAAGCTAGCTTGAAAAGTGCATCAGCATAAAACATTCAACTTAATAGTAAAAATCCCATTCAATAAATGAAATAAAATAAATATAACTTCAAAGCAAATGTTGATATTGCCGACCATAAATAATAGCTGTATTTCAATCTATCGCGTCATACTATGTTCGATGTTGCACGTTTGTACACGTCTTCTAAACGTTATACAACCTAGTTAACATAATATTAAACGCTATTTTTCTGAACTTATAAATTTTTTCAAAGAATTTTTCACACATCTATCAAGTTATCAAAATAATAATAAAGAAACACATCCATCCAGGTGTGGTGGTGATAAAAACATTCGTCCATATTTCAAATACGTGACAACTGATCATTTTAAATGGGCTGTTGTCCAGGATATTATAAACTAGGCAGCAGTTCAATCAATTTATTTTTATTCTCATACAAAACGCATAGCTGTGCGGAAGGGGATACGGAATAGAAATTGTACATTGTATTATATTGTAAGGCGCATTAATGTTTCTGTTTACGCTGTAATGAGTTATGGTTTCCCTTGAGATAAGTTTGTTATTTAAACATCTTTTTAGATTTTATATCGACTAATGAGGCATTTATATTTTTTTAGTGTTTCTTTTAAAAGCATTATTAGGATAAGAAATTAGTAATAATATATATTGGTTTCCTATGTTTATATTTTTTTAAACTAGCTGAATTGTTATTATAAGTAAAATGAAAACGTAGTCAAGGAGTGACTGTTTTTAAATAAGAAGAATATAGAGTTAATATGTGCTGATTGTTAAAGAGATCGAGACGTGAATTAAAATATACGGCAATAGAATTTTGAATATTCGTGTTTGATTTCAAAATACCTTGTTTAAGGGTGTTTTTACAATATCGTTTTTTCCAACAACCAAACGCACATCTTATAATTAAAATTATTTTATTTCATACTGATACATTATAAACAAATAAACCCTTAGTTTCGTAACTATAAACATGGTTATAACTTCCTTGGTAGTTATAAATCTTTAACTCCCTCTAATGTATTTACAAAAACAAACCGACAATTGTCGAATCTTCCACTGAAATTATTTCCCGAATTGCAAGGATTCTCCATTGAACTGTTGTCACTGTTTATGAATGTGGTCAAACATGAAGTTGATGTTTCCCTTCATTCATCTGACATGCCAGCCAACATTCTTGCAGTTTTATTTTTCAATTCCATGTTGTTAATCTTCATATACAAAAGTTCTTGACCTCTACAGCCCCCGAAATAACCCATAATCAGAACTACCTGTAAAACAGACCAATAAATTTTCAATCGTTTCAGTTTGCATCCCATACCCTATGTACTTAGTAAGTGTTCTTGATCAGAAGCATTCTTCAAAAATTTTAAAATATCATCCCGACTGAACACTTGAAACTTAACTTATTCGTTTGAGAAACGCTTCCAGTTCGTGAAACTTACTCCCATATATCATTATAAATTCTCATAATTAATTTTAACATTGACCACTTAGTCCAAAGGGAATTAGGACTGTACGATTCACTGTAAGAAAAATAAACCAATTCACTTAGACTAGAACGTAGAAGAATAAATACATACCATGTCTTGAAAGTAGGCCAACATTATAGTTTCACTCATATTTTTGATTTCAATACGGTTAATTAACTTTCAGCCACTGCAGGAATTTGTCTTATTCTTTTTTAAACTTTGCTACCGACTTTGTCGGCAGTAGTACGACACGAACTTTTTCAGCCTTTCGCAACAAATCACCTGAAATCTCAATTATCTCCAAGTTTTTATTTATTTTGACGAATTAATAAATTTGACAAATATTTACAGATTTTTCAGTCGATATATCCATGGTAATCATGCCTACTTAATTCTTGAACAACGTTCGTTTGATTTTGAAAACCGACAAAATTTGGTTCTCATATATTTCATTTAGTATTGTTACGCGAGCTACTGCAATAATATTCTCACTTAGTGCCCCCAGTGAAATCCCCGTATGAGACGACTATGGCTCCTCCGCCCAATTTTCGAGAAGCATCCAGAATACGAAACATCGAGAATATCCAGTGCACCTGCCAGAACGTCGAGAGATTTCTAGAATTACGGCGCGCGAGTATAAATAGGCCACGAGCATCGCTGCAGTCAATTAGTCAATCAGTCAGTGTTGATACCGAAGGAAAGTAATCGCGCATCGATAAAGTGTTTATTAAGTGACTCTCATATAAATTATAATTAGTGTGTTTAGTGTATAACATAAATTATTAAATAAGGACTGAATTACATATAAATCTGTAAATATAAATTAATTGTAAATATAAATTAGAATAAACGTTACATTGGTGTCAGGTGTAGGATTAAAAAAAAAATAAATAAATATACAGGAAGATGGCGAAGAAACTTTGTGAATTAAAAGTTTCAGAGCTTCGAAGAGAGTTGGAGGATTTCGAACTGGATACAAGTGGGGTCAAGTCGGTGTTAGTGGAACGACTAAAAAAAGCTATGATTAACAATGGATTGGACCCGGAAACGTTTGAATTCACCGACGAAGCGTCCGCCTCTATAATTTCATCCATAGAAAACAAAATGTCGGACATGGAAAATAAAATTTCGACGGATGTAAAAAACGAAATTTCATCCGTGGAAAACAAAATGTCGGACATGGAAAATAAAATTTCGACGGATATAAAAAACGAAATTTCAGCCATGGAAAGTAAACTCTCGGCGGACATGGAAAACAAATTGTCGAACGTGGAAAATAAAATTTCATCCATGGAAAGTAAACTTTCGGCGGACATGGAAAACAAAATGTCGGACATGGAAAATAAAATTTCGACGGACATGAAAAATGAAATGACATCCATGAAGACTGATATTTCTGCCGTGGAAGAAAAGATTAAAAGTATGGAGCAAGAAATGAAACAAAAAATCAAAGAAATCGAAAGGAAGACTAGTAATAAACCGGATATTACAACTAGGCAAGCCCCGAATAACGACGAACTGGCAGAGAAAGTAGAGTTGAAACCGAAAATGGAAAACGATATTAACAGCCGAGTGAAACTGCCAACATTCGATGGTAAAACGTCATGGCCGAACTATCTTAAGCAATTCGAGGCGGCATCAAAGGCAAACAACTGGAGTGAGAAGGAAAAAGCGTTAAATTTAACTCTTGCCCTTAGAGGAGACGCTATGGATATCCTCCAGACCATTCCAGTGGAAGAGGCCGAAGATTTTGAACAACTCAAAAAGCGATTGAATATGAGATATGGCCTGGAACACCTGGAGCATCTGTACCAGTCGCAGCTGAAAAACCGCAAACAAAAACGCGACGAAACTCTGCAAGAATTCGAAGCAGACATTGCGAGGTTGGTGCGGTTTGCCTATCCATCGGCACCGGAGAATGTCATGGAATGTTTAGGGGTACAGACATTCATTGACGGGGTTCGTGACCATGAAATGCAGAGAACTCTACGCTTGGCTCGGCATAAGACACTGGTCGACGTACTCTCTGCAGCCTTGGAGTACGAAGCAGCTACACAGGCTTCCGGAGTATACGGCAAGGTGAGGGCTGTAGCAGACGAAGAAGTTGAGAACAAGCTCGACCAGATTGTCAACATGATGAAAAGCATCTCAAATGGAAAACTGAAAGCTGTGAGATGCTGGAATTGTGGAGAAATAGGACATGTACGCAGTTCGTGCAAGCGACCGAGAACTGCTACAAACAAAGATGCCCAGCAGGAAAACTAGGAAGGGTCGACCTTCAGAGGGCAGCTTCGACCCGAAGACCTTCCAAAGACCCTCTCATCCTAATAGCCTCTCTGAAATGTCGCGATGATAGTGTATACGTGGATGGTGAAGTTAATGGAAGGAAGTATACACTATTGGTGGACACTGGAGCAACGAGGACTATTATTCGCCCCGAGACTGTCAACACCCGGAAAAGACTTTTACCGACGAGACTGCGACTCAGGACTGCCACAGGTGAAAGCGCCAATGTCCATGGAGAACTACCGGTGCAATTGGGAATTGGCGCAGAGAAGTTCACCCACACTGTCGTTGTCGCTGATATCGAAGAGGACATAATACTCGGAATGGACGTTATGAACCTACATGGCTTCCAGCTAGATTTCAAGAACCGAGTGATTAGAGTAGGTTCTGAGGAGGTATTCCTTCACCCACACGAGTATAAGACTGTTCAGGTAGCCGTACAGGAGGATACAGTTGTACCCGCAAGGAGTGAATTTTTCACTGTGGCAAGGCTACAAGGAACCGTCGAAGAAGGAACACCGGTCATGATGGAACCATGGAATCACGATGAAGAGGTTGGTCGAGGAATCCTGGTTGGAAAAGGGTTAGTCATGGCTGCCGAAGAGAAATACCTGTACGCATTATAAATGTAAATGACCATCCAATAACTATGAAGAAGGATACCAAAATTGGAACTTGCGTACCAGTGGCGTCAATAATTCATCAAACAACAACCTCCAATGATGCCAAAAATAAATTTGAACAAATGATGGCAGTGGCTGGACAATCCCTTAGCCTGCAAGAGAAGAGAAAGATCAGAGAACTCTTGTTACAGTCCGATCTCTTTTTGTACCAAAAGGAGGAAAGACAGGAAGAACATCTGCTGTCAAACACAAAATTGACACCGGCGACGCTAAACCGATAAGACAATCGGCTCGACGGCTACCACAGGCCAAAAGAGAGGAGGCGGAGAGAATTGTTCGCGAGATGGAAAAGGACAAGGTAATAGAACCTTCTACCAGCCCTTGGGTCTCTCCGGTAGTCCTGGTAAAGAAGAAGGATGGTACCACGAGGTTTTGCGTGGACTACCGGCAGTTGAACAATGTTACAAAGAAAGATAGCTATCCTCTGCCGAGAATCGACGACACTCTGGATACGCTGGCCGGTAGCAAATTGTTTTCTACCTTGGACCTGAAGTCTGGATATTGGCAGGTAGAAATGGATCCAGCCGATAGAGAAAAGACAGCGTTTACCACCGGATCTGGTCTATGGCATTTCACCGTTATGCCCTTTGGGCTGTGCAATGCGCCCGCAACGTTCGAAAGACTGATGGAAAACGTATTGCGAGGGTTGTCCTGGAAGACATGCTTAGTGTACCTTGATGACATCATAGTCTTGGGAAGGACATTCGAAGAACATCGAGAGAATTTGGAAGGTGTCTTCAAAAGGTTGCAAGCTGCCCAACTGATGCTCAACCCCAAGAAATGTCAACTATTTCAAAACAAAGTCAATTACCTAGGCCATGTAGTCAGCAAGGATGGTGTAGCTGTAGACGAAGAAAAAGCTGCTGCCGTACGAAAGTGGCCAAGACCCACCGACAAGCACCAAGTTAGAAGCTTCCTTGGACTCTGTACATACTACAGGCGATTTATAAAGAAGTTTGCAGATATCGCTAAGCCCTTGACACGACTTACAGAGGAAGCAAGGGAGTTTCGCTGGGACGAAGATTGCCAAACTTCGTTCGAAACCTTGAAGAAGCACTTGACTACTGCACCTATACTCGGCTATCCACTACCAGAGGGAGAATTCATACTAGATACTGATGCTAGCAATGTGGGAATTGGAGGAGTGCTATCACAGGTTCAAGGAGGACAAGAGAAAGTTCTGGGATATTTTAGTAAAGTCCTTTCCAAACCAGAACAAAACTACTGCGTCACAAGAAGAGAGCTCCTAGCAGTAGTGAAGTCCGTGGAGCACTTCTATCAGTATCTGTATGGGAAGAAATTTGTGATCAGAACCGATCATGCAGCACTTAAGTGGCTTATGCAATTCAAGAACCCTGAAGGTCAAATCGCTAGATGGATCGAGCGGCTCCAAGAATATAATTTCACTACTGAGCATAGAGCCGGAATAAGCCACAGAAATGCAGACTCCCTCTCTAGAAGACCATGCCCTGCAGAGTGCTCTCACTGCAGCAAAACAGAAGCTAAGGAAGCTGCGATTCGAAGAACCACGGTGACCACCGACGAATGGACACCAGAAAAGTTGGAAGAGGAACAAGAGAACGATCCCGACTTGAAGAAAATCCGACATTGGAAAAAGGATAACTGTCGACCTACTTGGCAGGAGATTTCAAGGTACTCGCCAACGATGAAATCGTATTGGGCCCAGTGGGACTCGCTGGTTTTGGAAAACGGTTTGCTACAGCGAGTAATCGAGAACGATGAGGGTTCCGAAAGTAGAAGACAGTTGGTGATTCCAAGAACAAGGATAGCAGCAGTACTGCGGAAATTACACGACAGTCCGTCAGGAGGACATCTAGGTGTGAAGAAGACCCTCCAGAAAGTGCGAGAACGGTTTTATTGGATGCACAGTTCCGAAGATGTGAAGGACTGATGTAAGAAGTGCACTACCTGTGCTACGACCAATGGACCGCACGGGAGAAGAAAGGCTCCTATGAAGCAGTACAATGTCGGAAGCCCTTTTGAACGCATTGCCCTGGACATTGCCGGACCGTTTCCACCGACAGCAAATGGCAGCAGGTACATTTTGGTGGTGATGGACTACTTCACAAAATGGGTAGAAGCGTATGCCATTCCAAACCAAGAAGCCGCAACGGTTGCCGATGTGCTTGTGAAAGAGTTCATTTGCCGATATGGAGTGCCCCTGGAAATACACAGCGACCAGGGCAGAAACTTCGAAAGCCAGCTGTTCCAGGAAGTTTGTGAAAAGCTCGGCATGAAGAAAACAAGAACTACGGCTTTGCACCCACAGTCGGACGGAATGGTAGAGCGAATGAACAGAACCCTTGGCAAATACCTGTCTAAAGTAGTATCTAACCATCAGCGAGATTGGGACCAATATCTCTCGCTATTCGCGATGGCCTACAGATCCGCCATCAATGAGTCCACCGGCCAAACACCAGCAAGAGTTCTGTTCGGACGCGAAATGAGATTACCCTGCGACCTTGAATTTGGATGCCGACCCGGAGAAGACATAGCTGGTGAAGATTACGTGACCCAGCTGAGAAAAAGAATGGATGACGTACACGAGCTGGTTCGATCGAATCTTCAGATCGCTAGCGATAGGATGAAGAAAAGGTACGATACGCAAGCTACGGAAGGAGGTTTCCACGAAGGAGACAAAGTCTGGCTGCATAACCCAAGAAGACAAAAGGGTTTTTCTCCAAAGTTGCAGAAAGCTTGGGACGGTCCGTACCTCGTAAAGAAAAGAATCAGCGATGTCATCTATCGTATCAGCAAGATCCCAAATGGAAAGCCAAAGGTGGTACACCGTAACCGATTAGCGCCATTCGAGGGTGACCACGATGAGGAAGTAAACCAGCTTCAGGAAGTAGCCGATCCTGCTTTTGTAGAATTCATGGGTGCTTATGGTGGTACCGGAAAAGCAAGATTCGGCGTCACCACTGAGAGACGACAAGACCTGCTTACCGTTCCGGAGGAATACTCACTGGCAATAAACATCCCTGCCAGCGTAACCGATGCGCGCGGACTGGCATCTCTGTTTATAAAGAAGAGTGGCGCACGACCTTTGGTAAACCAGTTACCAGTACCAGGTAAAGCTTTGAAGCTGCAAAATGGCTCCCGCTACAATTTCCACCTAGTGACGAGGAACACCTTCGACGAAAGACCAACGTACGAGGATGTCTGGGAAGCATTACGAAGCCTGAGAGAGCATGTGCTTGAATTGAACGTGTACAGGCTAGCCATGCCCAAGATTGAATGTAGGCATTTAGATTGGCGGATAATCCGTAACATGGTAGAAGTAATCTTCCGAGACACCGAAGTGCAGGTACTGGTTTGCGGCCATGCTCGGGAGACACAGCCAACAGAGAAGACGGTCGCATGTTACTTCCATACAACTGGAAAATGCAACAAGGGGACCAGTTGCCGATACAGTCATCTCGTTCCAGTTTCCTAGCTAGTTCCAGGAGGAACTGTCTCTTAAGGAGGGGGCAATGTTACGCGAGCTACTGCAATAATATTCTCACTTAGTGCCCCCAGTGAAATCCCCGTATGAGACGACTATGGCTCCTCCGCCCAATTTTCGAGAAGCATCCAGAATACGAAACATCGAGAATTACGGCGCCCGCGAGAACGCCGAGATACTTCGAGAATTACGGCGTGCGAGTATAAATAGGCCACGAGCATCGCTGCAGTCAATTAGTCAATCAGTCAGTGTTGATACCGAAGGAAAGTAATCGCGCATCGATAAAGTGTTTATTAAGTGACTCTCATATAAATTATAATTAGTGTGTTTAGTGTATAACATAAATTATTAAATAAGGACTGAATTACATATAAATCTGTAAATATAAATTAATTGTAAATATAAATTAGAATAAACGTTACAGTATGATATAAAATTAATTATCTATCACGTGAGTTATTGGATTTTAACAACATCGGGCGACTTAACAATCCCTCGGGACTTACGTCCCTCAGGATTGAAATCTATTGCCCTCTGTAATTACCATCCCCATAGCTCCCTTGATACATAAATAACTATTATGTTTAAATAAATTGTTGTTATCAAGCAAGTTTGATTTAGCAATATAATTATTATTATTTGAATACCAATGTAATACATACAGATGTCTCAATAAAAGTAACTTCATTTTTCTAGAATTATATTGATTTCTATAATTGCTCTCTTTAAAATGAAATATTTTTAATTGTTCTATCATTTTCTGAAATTATATATAATGTTTTTTTAAATTTTATTTTAATTGTTAATTTATTTCAAAATTTCCTATCTCTGGGTTGGGTGCTATTTTAAATCGAATTTAGTTTCTAATATTTATTGAACAATATTATTAATAAATACAAAATTTCAAATAATCAACTATGTCGCTTTAAAGAAGTGACTTTATGTTATAACTTTTTAATTTGTGATTAAACTGTATGTATAAAATACCAAAATTTCCAATTTATGAAAATTAAAATTTTACATCAATTATTATACACTGTGTTCATTTGAAAAGGACCCACCTTTAATATTTCAAAAATGGTACATATTAGAAAAAAATGCCAAAACACGTCAACTTTTAACTTTTGGGGGACAATTTTTGGCGCTAATGTCATAAACGTCAGATTCACCCCCTCCCTACTAGAGATACCCCTTCCATTTTTTTAAATGGCATTAGGTATCAAGTCACACCCCATTTAAAAGGTCTAGTAAATCTCTATTCAATCATTTTGTTTCACCTTTGATCTTTTTTTTCTCTGACAATATTATCGGTGCCTAGGTCTGACAAAAAGGAAAATAATCACATTTGCTGGAATTTATATGGATTAAATGCAATTTTCAATCTTCTGGCTGCTATTTCACAAATTAAATACAGCTAAAGGTCTTCGCTGAAATTATGGCACCTTTTTTGGTCTTTTTTGTTGATTTCTGGGTATATTCTATTGAATTTCAAGTTTAAATTGTGAATTTTGTCAAATTAGCAATTTTTAACTATAAATTTTATAAAATTTTTACTTTCAACTGTAAATTTTGTTAAATTTATCATTTGCAGCTGTAAATTTTGTGAAATTGTCAGTTTCAACTATAGGTTTTGTTTAATTTCCAACTTTTAACTTTAAATTTCCAACTTTTAACTTTAAATTTCCAATTTTAAATGTAATTTCCGATGTCAACTGTAAATTTTCTCAAATTTAAAATGTTAATTTTGTTAAATATCCAATTTCGACTGTTGTTTTTATGAAATTTTCAATTTTAACTTCAAATTTCCTTAAATTGCAAATGTAAATTTTTGGTTCAAGTGTAAGTTCTTTTAAATTTCCAATTTTGACCGTTTATTTCCTTGAATTTCCAGTTTTAGCTCTAAATTTTGTTAAATTTCCAATCTCAAGTGTAAATTCTGCTGAATTTACAATTTTAACTTTAAATGTCTAATTTCAACCGTGAAATTCCTTAAATTTCCAGTTTTTTGGTAAATTTCTAATTTTAACTGTAAGTTTTGTGAAATTTCTAATTTTAACTATTTCAAATGTAAATTCTTGGTAAGTTTTCTATGTGTACTGTAAGTTTTGTTAAATTTACGATGTCAACTCTAAATTTTGACAAATTTCCAATTTCAACAGTGTATTTCCTCAAATATCCAGGTTTAGTTGTAAGTTTCTGCTAAGTTTTCAATTTCGAGTGTAAGTTCTGTTAAATTTCCGATTTTAACTTTAACTGAGAAATTCCTTAGATTTCCAGTTTTTTAGTAAATTTCTAATTTTAACTATAAGTCTTATGAAATTTCTAATTTTAACTATAAGTCTTATGAAATTTCTAATTTTAACTATTTCAAAAGTAAATTCTTGGTAAGTTTCCGATGTGAACTGTAAGTTTTGTTAAATTTATGATGTCAACTGTAAATTTTGACAAATTTCCAATTTCAACTGTGTATTTCCTTCAATATCCAGGTTTAGTTGTAAGTTTCTGCTAAATTTTCAATTTCGAGTGTAAGTTCTATTAAATTTCCAATTTTAACTTTAAATTTTTTTAAATTTCCAATTTGAACTGAGAAATTCCTTAAATTTCCAGTTTTCTGGTAAATTTCCAATTTTAACTGTAAGTTTTATGAAATTTCCAATTTTAACTATTTCCAATGTAAATTCTTGGTAAGTTTTCGATGTGAACTGAAAGTTTTGCTAAATTTCCGATGTCAACTCCTTTACAAATGCAACTGTGTGTATTTCCTTAAATATCCAGGTTTAGCTCTAAGTTTCTGCTAAATTTTCAATTTCCATTGTAAGCTATGTTAAATTTCCAATTTTAACTTCAAATTTCCTTAAACTTCTAATTTCAACTGAGAAATTCCTTAAATTTTCAATTTTTTTGGTAAATTTAGAATTTTAACTCTAATTTTGGTGAAATCTCTAATTTTAACTTTAAGTTTGGTGAAATTTCTAATTTTAACTATTTCAAATGTAAATTCTTTGGTAAGTTTACTATGTGAACTATAAGTTTTGTTAAATTTCCGATGTCAACTCTAAATTTTGAGAAATTTACAATGTTAACTGTGTATTTCCTTAAATATACAGGTTTACCCATAAGTTTCTGTTAAATTTCCAATTTTACATTTAAACTTCCTTAAATTTACAGTTTTTTTGGTAAATTTATAATTTTAACTCTAAGTTTTGTGAAATTTCCAATTTTAACTATTTCAAATCTATATTCTTGGTAAGTTTTCTATGTGAACTGTAAATTTTGAGAAATTTCCAATTTTAACTGTGTACTTCCTTAAATATACAGGTTTAGCTGTAAGATTCTGCTAATTTTTTAAATTTCGAGTGTAAGTTCTGTTAAATTTCCAACTTTAACTTTGAATTTGCTTTCCAATTTTAATTGAGAAATTTCTTAAATTTCCAGTTTTTTGGTAAATTTCTAATTTTAACTGTAAGTTTTGTGAAATTTCTAATTTTAACTATTTCAAATTCCAAATTCTTGGTAAGTTTTCCATGTGAAGTGTAAATTTTCTTAAATTTCCTATGTCAACTGTAAATTTTGACGAATTTCCAATTTCAACTGTATATTTCCTTTAATATCCAAGTTTAGCTGTAAGTTTCTGCTAATTTTTTCAATTTCAAATCTGTTAAATTTCCAATTTTAACTTTAAATTTGTTTAAATTTCCAATTTTAATTGAGAAATCCCTTAAATTTACAGTTTTTTTGGTAAAATTATAATTTTAACTCTAAGTTTTGTGAAATTTCCAATTTTAACTATTTCAAATCTATATTCTTGGTAAGTTTTCTATGTGAACTGTAAGTTTTGTTAAATTTCCGATATCAACTGTAAATTTTGAGAAATTTCCAATTTTAACTGTGTACTTCCTTAAATATACAGGTTTAGCTATAAGATTCTGCTAATTTTTTAAATTTCGAGTGTAAGTTCTGTTAAATTTCCAACTTTAACTTTGAATTTGCTTTCCAATTTTAATTGAGAAATTTCTTAAATTTCCAGTTTTTTGGTAAATTTCTGATTTTAACTGTAAGTTTTGTGAAATTTCTAATTTTAACTATTTCAAATTCCAAATTCTTGGTAAGTTTTCCATGTGAAGTGTAAATTTTGTTAAATTTCCTATGTCAACTGTAAATTTTGACGAATGTCCAATTTCGACTGTATATTTCCTTTAATATCCAAGTTTAGCTGTAAGTTTCTGCTAATTTTTTCAATTTCGAATCTGTTAAATTTCCAATTTTAACTTTAAATTTGCTTAAATTTCCAATTTTAATTGAGAAATCCCTTAAATTTCCAGTTTTTTGGTAAATTTCTAATTTTAGCTGTAAGTTTTGTGAAATTTCTAATTTTAACTATTTCAAATATAAAGTTTTCTATGTGAACTGTAAGATTTGTTAAATTTCTGATGTCAACTGTAAATTTTGAGAAATTTCCAATTTTAACTGTGTATTTGCTTAAATATACAGGTTTACCCATAAGTTTCTGCTAAATTTTCAATTTCGAGTGTAAGTTCTGTTAAATTTCCAATGTTTACTTTAAATTTCCCATTTTAACTTTAAATTTGCTTAAATTACCAAATTCAACTGTGAAGCCCACGAATATTTAAAATTTCTTAGAAGAATTTGGAGTAGAGGAACTGCTGTCTCGGAGACTTTCATTAGAAACTGAATAGAAGAAGGGCACAAAGTAGATCTTTTATATTTCAGTGAATATTATCATAAAAACATACACACATGCATTGGAACAACTTTTCAAGAGAATTTAAAATTTCCTCCATTACTTTTATTTTTTTCATTGTTTTAAGTGTCTCAAATCGATGTTATTTCCACAAACCAGAACGTTTCTTTCAAACTATTTTTCATTAAAAATATTTCAACAAAATTTTATTAAAAAAAAAATAAGATTTTCACCCCTTCCGAACCACACATTTGATGTTTATTTTGAAGATTAAAAATATCCTTCATACAAACTCGTCTATATTATTGAGTTAATCCTGGTTAAAATAGTGTTTCATCCATTTGATAAAGTAAAACATTTAAACTAACTCGAACTTTTAAAATCTGTTCAAATGATTTATTTTTAGTCGCCTTTATTTTTCGGTATGATACCCTTTTTCAGTCTTGCGGTAAAATTATTATTCTACGTTCTAGTGACTGAGTCGAAAAAGATTTCCATTATTCGGAGGGTACGGGATTGACTTCCTTAGAGTTTACGGTTCAAGGTATTTCACGCTCTTTATTTGGCAATCAAGATTCCCACCCATCCTGTCCTGTTATTGTCGACGATGAAAAATTAGCATAATTTTATAGGTTAACGTTTACATTTCATGGTCTGGAAACAAGAGACTGAAAAACTGAAATGATAAACAACCAACGAGCAAGTGAACGCTCAGGTGGGTTTCGATTGTTCTACTGCGATTTTGTTGAAAGAAAAACAATTTTTAACGAGAACAAAACGATAAGTGTAGATCCTGTCACTGAACACTTGTTTAAATGCGTTACTAATGTCTTTTGCGTATTTTTGTACACATATTTGAGAACAAATCGGAAATTTTAAATAAAAATGAATGTAAAACAACTTTCCAGAACAGAAATAACAACGAACGTTGAAAATTAGGGAAACATTTTTGTGTATACAGGGTCCACCAACAAGTAAAAAACATTTAAAATACACCCACCGGTGCTATTTTAAATTAGATTTTATTATTTTTTTGTATTGTAGGTAAATTTATATGACATCGAACACATGTTTTGAATTTTAAGAAAATTGGACGTACTTCATTTTATACAGGGTAAGACAAAGTGTGTTTTTTAATCTAACTTTAAGACCACGTGTGTAGAGTCACAGTTGTTCTACCTTGTAATTTATTATTTTGTTATTACATCGTGTCTTCACAATTCTATTTTTTATTTATTAGAATAACTCCATTTTTGTAAAAGATACCAGGTCTTAGGAAAACGTTACATTTTTACAATTTTCCTTTGGTAATAACAATATAAGTTTACGAATTTAACTAAGCACCGAACATAATGGAAACAAAGTGGAAAACATAAAGGACTTCGTTTTCTCCCACGTGCACGGATAACAGCTGTAATTCGTCTTGGCATCCTCTCAATCAAGTTTTGAATGTAAGCCAGGATGTCTGATTCCATTCTTCAATTAGAATGTAACTGAGCTGCCGTGAATTTGGATGGTACACGAGATAGTATTTTCCTCCCAAGAGCATTCCAAACATGCTCAATTGCGTTTAGCTCTGGGGTTAAAGCAGGCCAATTTACTACTGGATTTTAACGTCGGCTAAATACTCATATGTGGCTCTAATACTTCTCTTATGTACCTATCGGCTGTCATGGCTCCCCTGTTCATTATAACCAAGTCCGTCCGAGCATCAAAACTTACGCGCCCCACACCATTACCGAACCGCCTCCATAATTTACTCTAGGAGAAAAATGGTTTGGGAAGAAACGTTCATCGGCTCTCCGGTAAATTCTTTCACTTCCTTCCGGTGTTCTAAGACAAAACCTTGACTCATCCGCGAATAGAATACTGCTCCATTCTTCGTTACTCCAATTTTCATGTTCCCTAGCAAATCTGAGGCGTTCAACTCGATAGTGTCTCAATAACTCTAGACCAGTGCACGCAGTCCAATATCAAAAAGCCGCCGTCTCATTGTTCTGTCACTTACTGGAACTTGCCTTAAATCCTCCAATCTGTTTTTCAATTGCACAGAAATAACTTTTCTGTCTCTCAAAACATTTATAAACCGATTATCTCGCTGGCTAGTAGATTTTCGACCACAATGATTGAATAACATGACCACCACTCCTCGGGCAAAGTGATTACCAACCGTACCACGAGCAGGTCCAAATGTAAAAAAGACAAGAAAAAATGCAATATCAAAGTGCCATCATATTATGAGTTGTTGTAATGAATTAACTTTTATTCTTTGATGAATTGTGTACGTCTTATGTATAGTGAAATTTCCGTATATGAAAAAAAATATTTGTGTGTGTGTGTTGGGAGTGATGGCATCAGCTTTCACCATTTGCCACATACTATTTTAAATCTGGAGGTAATTTAAAAGGAATTTTGACTTATATTTTTATATTGGTTCTTTTTATATATATATTATTACATGGTCCAAGATAAATTTGCTGTTTGTTAATATTACTGAGGTGGAATCCATTTCCTGTTAAATCGACTATAAATTGTTCAATAGACGAAACATAGTTAGTGCATTCAAAGAATGGATGATTTAGATCGGCAGTTTTGTTATTATTGCATAAAAATATGGTGAAGCAACTATATCAAGTCTATGAAGATGCAAAGAAATATTTACGATTCATTAATCATCCGACAAGCAACGAGTACTCTCTCCTTTGTCCAGTCACAGCGTTGTACACAATGACCGGTCATTCTCAACTCTGCCCGGTCATACGATGATTTTTGAAACGATTAATCGCTTTGCCCAACCGGTCCGGGCATTATGCTCATTGACCGGTTATTGTGCACAATGCCCGTATTCATCGCTTTGACCTTAACAATTATACCAAATTCACGAAACCGTTTTACAGCTCTTTACATCTTGAAACTCTCAACACTCTGGCCACATAATACTGTGTCCTACCATCCTGAACCAAAGCAATAGCTCTAGATGCATCCTCTCGTCCTCGTCCTCGTCTTCGTTCTCGTCCTCTCCTCTCCTACTGCATGCACGATTATATATCTTGTGCCCTCGCCTGTTTTTTGCACTGAGTTAATACAGCATTATCTTGCCTTCTTTTTCTCTCTGATATTTGCTAAAAATCGATCTATCATCTTTTGGTTTATATAAGTTGGTACCTTTTTCTTCGGAATATTTTCTAAGAAACTGTAATCTCTTGGATCGTAGCGCAGGAAGCTCTATTCAAAAATTTTCTCTCATTAGTTTGCTTAAAGTTAAAATCAATTTTATGTATACAGTTAATTATGGTTCTTTTGCTACATTGTACATCAAGCATTTCTTCTCTAACAGTCTTAAACGGAGGCACGGAGCCGACATTTATCAACGCCCATAGCCAAACATTAATAGATATTACGCTGGCGACAGCTAAAATATCAAACAATTTTCTAGACTGGCAAGTATCAGATCACATTTCTATGTCAGACCACCACTGGCTGACCTATAAGAAAAGCCAGGATCTCAGACCACTGTAAAATCCCGTGACCCGGAGAGGACGGATGTAGCTCTCTATAACCGCCTCTTAAAAGGTGCTCTGCGGGAAACAGAAGTCCTGACTCCTGGCAATAATGAGGAACTGGAAAGGTACACGGTATCTATCTACAAAATGGACATTGCCTATAAGGAATCCTGTCCGATGAGGATGGTCCAGACAGATGGCAAAACCAATACTTGGTGGTGCCCTGAACTGGAACACCTTAGAAAGACAGCGAGAACGACCTTCAACAAGGCAAAACGAACAAAACTCAAAGGAATGGGAAGTATACCATGCCAACCTCAAAAAGTTCAAAAAAGCCTGCAGACAAAAACAAAGAGCATCCTGGAGAGCCTACTGTGAGGAAGTCGAAGACTTCCCACAAGTTTCTAGGCTACAGAAGGCACTCTCAAACGACCACCATAAGAGTATCGGTATCCTGACGAGGGAAAATGGCGACAAAGCCGCCAACCTCCAAGAGAGCGCTGAGATTCCTATACAAACTCACTTCCCAGGTTCTGTCTTTCCTGGAACGACGAACTGGGCGGAAGTACCAACAGTACCCTCACAATACGACTGGCAATTTGCTAGAGCAGTAATTGATGAGGACAAGATAAGGTGTGCCATTTCGGGCTTCTCCCCTTTCAAGTCACCAGGACTTGACGGTATAAGACCAGCCCTACTTCAGTGGGGAATGGATATCCTTATGCCACACCTGGTTTGAATATTCAGAGCCTCTTTAGCTCTGACGTATATTCCCAGAAAATGGAGAGAAGTACGAGTGGTATTTATACCCAAACCATGAAGGATGGACTACACCTTACCAAAAGCATTCCGACCTATTAGCCTCACATCGTTCTTTTTGAAAAGAATGGAGAGACTAGGTGGGAGGTATATAAGAGATGGTGCTGGGAAACTGGCGCCGAAGAAATATTTGGCGATGACCAGGAAAAACCTACGCTTAACAGTAGGATTTCTTACTGGCCACTGTCAACTAAGGAAGCACCTCCATACTATGGGGCTAGTGGACACACCTCTATGCAGAATGTGTGAACAAGAAGATGAAACTGTCAGGCATGTCTTATGTGATTGCCCGGAGTTATCGTCAATAAGAGAGTGTGTGTTCGGTGAGTCTTGGCCTACACCTGCCGATATAAAGGAGATGTCTCCTAGAAACCTGTCCACCTTCCTGAAAAGGACAGGATGGACGATGACCTAGGAGAACAACTCCTCGGGAGGATGACAATGGGTCGCATGTGGCCTAAGTGCTGTGGGCCTAAACTCACCCTCCCCACTCTACAGATACAGAAGCATTTCTTCTCGGAACCGCTCACGAATTCTTTCGTCGTATATTTTTTGCACCACTTGTCGTAAACTACTAAGAATAAGAGGTGTACATCTAGTTTATATTTCAGTGTATTTTCTAGAGGGAGTTCTTTTGAATTCAGCATTATTTTGGTAATATCCCCAATGCCTCTGCAGTTAGTTCAGTCACTGATTTATTTAGACTTTTTAAGAGATCGATGTATTTTTCAAAAGAAGCGTTGGCTTTACTTATGAACATATTTCCTTCGTCGGTAATTCTTGTGACCATATTTATGTTTTGTGACAGGCTTTCAACTGCCATCTAGTTACAATTTATTTGAATAACATGTCTTCTTTGATTGTTGCAAACGATACAAATTTTCAAGCTATATCAACATATATTTGGATACAATGTTCAAGATACTTCAAAATTATTCTAACAATTCAAGTTCAATGTTGATTAGTATTAATTTACGACGTGTCCAAATTTAGTTTTGTTTCATACATAATATTATTATGTAAATAATAGAGAAGAAAAAAGGACTTTATATCCGATTGTCTCAAAAAATGACGTTTTATGTTATGGTTTAGATATTTGGACGAAAAGGTAATCTTATATTTTTCTCTTTTCGATAGTCCTTACATTTTGTATAAGCTCTTTCATATATTTCCTCAGATGACAAAACGTCAGTTAAATTTAATTATTTGTTTTATCAATAGATACGCAAATGAGGTGACAGGTTTCATTTATTTTTCTGTGCAAAATTAATTGTATTGATTTACTTTAATTATACATTTTAGCCTTTTGGATAAAAAACAATCGGATAAAAAATATCGTATGTAATATGAACGAAAAATGTTTTTTCGGACTATGTGGGTTACCGACCTCGGCTTCACCTCGCCCGGTAATCCCCCACATCGTCTAAAAAACTTCATTTTTCGTCCTTATAACGTGATACTATTGTGACTTTTCTTTAAAGCAGGCAACTTAGCAGGATAACCCCGCGAACCATATTATTAGCCTGTTTCCTCTAAAGATTTATAATTCACTAGAGGCCGCACTAGTGGGGGTATATATGTTTTGATTTTCCATTTGACAGCAACGTTAATTAGGAAATCCAGATCACGTGACCTAATATGGCCGTCCAGGGCAAACGATTTGGACAGCTGGTCAGTTTTTTATTATCTATTTAATGGTAAACAGTGTTCAAGAATTTTTTCACCGATTTTATTAGTATGTGTTATACAGATACATTCAAACACAAACGGAACATAGGGATTTAGTGTATTCGCCGATCTAAATAGTCCACCAACAAAACATTTCTATAAGTTCACTTCAATGAATATCAAGTATTGATCTGGACAGCTGGATTCAGAACCAATGTATGAAACCCCGCCCATTCTCCTTCCAAAATTTGTTAGTTATGTGCGAACCTCTGGCGGGAACTGCGATTTAGTATTGAATAATTATTTGATGGGGGTAGTAAACGTCGCTACATATTGAAACAATATGCTTACGTTTTATGTTGTTAAAATCGAAAATTAATTGTTAAAGAGAATTTAACAATCAATGTTTCGAGTTAAGATAATATGTTTTGATTTCTTTTGGCCATAACGGCTTTCAAAATAAAAATAAATTCGTAAATAAAACAAAATAGGATTCTTTAAATTGAATCAAAGTTATGGGCTTGAACACTCTCACCGATCGACTGACTGACTGACTGTCTGACGCTAATTAAGGACCGCCCACCGTTGAGAATACGGAGTGGTGGGAATTGTACGATACGTTATAGGTGTCCAAATAAACGATTGTAATAATCGTGTTTTTAATCTGTTGAAGCTGGATGTTGGTCGACTAGTTCAAAAGCAGTTCGGATACAATGCTTAAAATCCCTATGTTCCGTTTGTGTTTGAATGTATCTGTCTTTGTGTTTCTTTGAAAACCTTCATTGGATTTTAACCACATTTGATAAATCGATGAACTCCTAGATATGGATATAAACAGTTATTTGGTAGTTTTTACACCAAAAAGCAGAGGCTTTCAAAAGTTTACATGCCTAGAAATATTTTGAATTTGGCTTTATGCTGAAAGTAGGATCGACTTTAGCCAATGGATTATTTCTTTTAGTAGGCAAGGTAATACTTAAGTTCATTCTTTTGAATGTTATATTAGCAACTTCCTATATATGAAAAAACAAGTACCTGAGAAACCCAACAACATGTAGAGGAAGTTTACATATATGAATAAGAATAGATAGGTCAAGAGTTCAAAATTCTATTGCAGGCATACCCTCATCCCATGCAGAAGCTTGACGAGCTAGAAAAGCTATTTTTTGTAATGATGATGATGGTAGACCAATGATATTGTGTGATCAAGTAAATAATGATGAAATGATTCCATTTTGATTACGTAAATTCAAATACTGTTGTTAATTTAAACTTAAATTTTTTAGTATACACTTATAAGTATAAGCAAAATATTATTCACAAATTTTTTCAGAATGTACTTACACTTAAAGCTGAATCTAATAAGATTGTACTTATGCTATAACTTAATTCTTAAAGTAATTATTTTTTATTCACACTGCCTAATATACAGATTGCGAAAATCTCTTTCTTACAATGCGACTTATACAAGTACGACAAGGAAAATATGAGCAAAACTACGTGAAAGAGAGCGAAGACTTGTTAGCCCAGCGATCAGTCCCCTCTACCAAAACAGTTGGGTGTGTATTCATTCCCCTCCTATTTATTTTAACTGTTGTGTTGCCAAATGTACTTATCTGTAAAAATTATTCCTAATTTTTGTCTCGAAATTATTAACTATGTTCAAAATTGTTGTTCGAAAGGAATTGGGCGATTTTCAAATGCCACAATAAACAAATTAAATATGGCATCAGCCGAATGACCTCCAAAATACCATTTTATAATTTGCACTTTTTCGCAGGTTTCGTATTTTTTTTATGGACATTGTAAAATGTTCTATTTTCAAATACAACGGCGTGCGCTAACAACCAAGGTTTGTAGCGAAAAGATCACATACGTTTAAATGTGAGTTCTCTATGTAAAAGAGACTGTTGCCGGATGAAGGTGTTTAATTTTACCTAATAGTGTATGAGCTCGAAAAAAAGTTAACGATAACGAGACAAAAATATCATTTATACAAATTAATCTGAACTTCTGGCAACAGCGGTTGAGATAGTGGGGCGATGAACACACGCCCAACTATTTTGGTAGAGGGGACTGATCGCTGGGCTAACAAGTCTTCTTTCTATTTCACGTAGTTTTGCTCATATTTTCCTTGTTGTACTTGTATAAGTCGCATTGTAAGAAAGGGATTTTCGCAATCTGTTGATCATTTTCATTACTTGAGCAGTCCATTACGCTGGCAATTGTTGATCAACGATTTTGCTTTGCTTGCTTGTTCTTGAACTCTCGGTGTTTTTTGTCATAAAGATGAGTATATGGATGTAAAAGTCAATTAATATTCCTTGGTCCATTATTATTTTGGAAAATTATCAACGAAAATGCCTTCGGGCGATTTTATTAATATTGTAGAAAATGATAACATTGAAAACTACCAAAACTTAAATCAAAACAAACCTGGGAATGACAGCTGAAACATTTTTGGTACATGCGGTTTCATGGTTTACACTAAAAATATAATGTAATTATAAATTTTAGTTGAAAGTAGACCAACTTCTTAATGCAATATTCTAATTGAAATTCAATAATGTGGTTGCATGAACATCATACAGGAATAGTATATTGGAAAGTGGAAAGTTCCGATCGCGAGCCGTAAGGCGAGCGTGAGAAACCACGAATTTTCATTCTAACCGAGTAGCAGACTATACTTTCTCCACGATCAAAGATTTTAAATATATATTTTTAAATGGAAATGAAAAAAAGATAAGAGAATCACAATTATATTTTAGGTAAACACTCAATAATTCAAGAAACATTCTACTTTGTATTAATTGTTATATTTGTACAATTCTCGAAATGAAAAACTGGTGTATTATTGGAAGAATTTTCAACAATCAACTGCCTCAGGGCTAATGTTATTATTGCTAACCAGTGTGAGAGTATTATTCTATCACAAGAATTGCATGGGGGCAGAGGTGTTGCAGAATATTTCTTCAATCTCAAGAGAGAGAATTCCAGCATTACGTAATCAAATTGGCAAATTCTGTGATGATTGTGGAGAAACTATAGTTATCAACCTTTTCTAATGTAAACGTAATTATAAGATAATGAAAATGTAATAATAATGAACGAAGCGTGAATCCGCCTTAAACTAACGAAAAATGAATGTTTTTATGAAGACACAACTAAAAGTTGGTTCAAAATCCACATTTGCAACACAAAACTTTTATAAAACTCAACTTTTTATTATTTATTATTATCATCAAGACTGGAGATAATCCTTAAAGCCAAATAAAAGCAACTTTCTCCAAAATAAACACTCTAGTGTATACCAAAAGACCAAAACCATATTTTTGTTTGCCCTGGGACGCCATATTGAATTTTGTTGTGACAGTTCGCTGAGGTTTTCAAAAATGCATTAATTTCCCGCCAATGACAATGCGGCCTCTAGTGGATTATTTTTAAATCTTTAGGGGAAACGGGCTAATTGTAGGCGCGAGTAAAAAATGACATATACATAATTAATTTTAAAAAATATCAAGACGTTAATTTGAATATCTTTCTATTTTACATGTTCATACAACTTTTTCAGTTGTAAGAATTGTTTCCTAACCCCAAATAAAGTGTAAAGTAGGGAAAGTTTGTTTTCATTAAAGAAATACAAATCATAAAAGAAGGCAAATTTCCTAATAGACTTGAGGTATTTCTGCAACTAATAACTAACATATTATACTGTTGTTTGAGTTTTATAATATTTACTGTGGAATTTTATTTGTTACGGTAATGCAAAAGATGGCTTCGCTGTATTTTTTTTTCCATAAAATGTTAAGCTACTGTTGAGATATTTTAGGACATTCTATGTCCGAAGGAAGAACAATGGAAAGGGAGGTCGGATATTTTTAATTTTGTAGCTGAACGAAACAAAGAAAAATTGGGAATTATCAGTGTAACATTTAACCTTGCAAGTGAATGAAAACGGTGAATAAATAAAAAAAATTCCGCAACAATAAATAGGAGACAGGAAGTGGTAACTGGTGCATTGTTTACGGGTCAAATGAAAGTCAATTAAAAGTAATTTTATGTTAATAATAATTAGTATCGTTTGTCAGTTTTGTGATACGGACTACGCGTTAATTTCGTCTCTATATTTCATCAAAAAATGTCGGTGAATCAAGGGATGTCTAACCCTCAATATTTTGTAGAAAAATAGTGTATTTTTAAGGTTTTGAAATAATAAATCAAGTTTTCATCTGTTATTATAATAATCTTATATCAATTCTTTGATGCCCTGCTTCATAGGATCTTTGTTAAGTAATTCGTACCTTCGACTGTATCTACATTTTCTAATTACAAATTCAGTTCATTAGGTATTTTATTCAATAATTCCAATACAGTACCTTTTTCTTCAACCTTTTCTTATTTTTTATCTTTATGGTTCCATACGTCCAAGTGAATCAACGGAACCTATCGTGTTGTGCCTGTCGGTTTGTCATAGTCCAATTACTCTAAAGCAGGACTAACCTTCTTTTCTCTGAGCAGGACACGTACTGGATCTACTCGGCTCGGTATGGCACGGTAACATTCGTCAGATGGCATCTTGACATTTTTAAATAAAAATACCTAGTACATTAATAAATAAAAATAGATAGTTCATCAGAAGATTTGGATGATGAAAATTTGATTACTGTAAGTTGTTAAGAAATGGAAAAATGCAAACCTAGATATTGCGTTCACGATATTATTAAAAAAAAGACAAAATCGACTATTCAAAGGAGGAGTTGCCCTTCCTTTGTTGGTGTCTTCCCTTCTGGTTGTAGACTGTATTTTTAGGTGGTATTTATTAAGACTTTTGAAAGCGAGGTACAGTCCACTACTACGATACTCTCATAAGATTTCATTTAAACCAGAATCAAAGAAAATTACCTAGGCAGTTAATTTGAGCAAGACCGCATTTTATGTTAAGTCAATGTCTTTGAAACCCGCCGATCTAACGGAGCATCTTGAGATTCTAAGGATTCACATCCATAGAGTAGGACAGAGAAGGCGTAGCAACTGATCATTCGAGTTCTGAGTTCCAAACTAAAGTACAGTCTTGTGAAAAATGATTTCATACTCATGAAGATTTTTCTTGCTTGCTCAAACCTTGAAAGTATTTCCCTTTTTTTGGGTCGCACTGGCTATTGATGTTAGCTCCCAGATATTTTATTGAGTTCACTTGTTCGATTGTTTGTCCCTTGACACGCAGGTGTGCATTTATTGGAGTCTTATAAAATACCAATAGTTTGGTCTTCGAGACATTGAGATGCAATCCAAACATCTCACTATAGTGAACTACGGAATCTAGGATGATTTGTAGTTCTTGTACATCAACCAAACTGGGTGTTGTCCATCTGATATTCGCACTTCTTCTAGAATATCGTATGGATGATCCTAAGAAAGATTTTCAGTACATGGGACATAAGATCCGATAGACATCACATTGTGAGGCGTTGGGTTTCTGGGTTACGAATGTTGATTTAAGCCAATCTGACGGTATCTTGCTTGAGCTATATAATTTGTTAAATAATGCTGTTTTTAAATCTAGGCGTTTACTATTATTATCTGCAATTAATTTAAGTATTTCAACGTTGATTTTATCGGGACCGGTAGCTTTTCCGTTTTTCTGTGCTTTTATTGCATGAACAACTTCGTCTCTGGTTATTTCTGGAGCCTTTTCATTCAATATGTGATCTATCGGTGGTGGGGAGTAAGATCTGTCATCATTAAAATGTGTTTCGATATATTTTTTCCATCTCGCAAGCTTAGCTTCTACTCCTAGAATTATCTCGTTGTTATCGTCTCTTAAGATTGGTCCTTGATGTTTTCTGTGTCTGTTTGTAAATTCTTTCAGTTTTTTATGAACATTGAAGGTGTCATATTTTTCTTGTCATTGTTTTATTTTTTGGCACTTTGTCGACATCCAGATCTCTTTCGCTTCCCAGCACTTTTTCCTAATGATCCTATTTAAACGTTTGTATTCTGTCGGATTTGCCTTATATTTCCGTCTATCATTCATGAGGTATAATATTTCCTGCGTCATCCATTCCTGTTTTTTGTTGGTTGCCGTGAATCCAATGTCTTTTTCCTGGATATTTGTTATTTTAGTTTTTATATCATTCCATGTCTTTTCAACATCTCTTCCCGTACGGATATTGTGATGGAAGCTGGTGGTGGTAGTAATAAAATACTATAGTGAAAAGAAAGAGTTTTACTTTTATGAAATTACAAACTGAATAATTAACAGATTAATATGGACATTAACATAGTCCGCCATTACATACACACGACAATCAACTTGTCATATGTCAATACATTGTACCAACCCATAATACAATTTTGAGTGTTACTACTACAGATATCTCTACCATTTCCAGTTCTTTTTCGATATTAGAACTTATCTCCTTCTTTTTCTTGGGGTTATTCAATCGTGCGATGTCTATTTTTTTGACACAAAACGAAATAGTTCTAGTGGCTATATGGGTCGAAAACAAACAAAGGAGTAGGAATAGGGGCTACAGGTCTTAAAACTAGAATATCAACAGCCCTGGGAAACAATATTCCAAAAACAGCCAGGAACTGCAAACAATCTGTTAAGCAGCTGGCCAGATACAACAAAGTAACTTTGTTATGGGTGCCAGGGCATAAAGGAATATTGGAAATAAGATTGCAGATGGTCTCGCGAAGAAAAGAGCTTGAACTCCTTTTATCGGACCCGAACCATTTTGTGGTCGTGGAAGAAGTCCGAAAATGGGAGAAGGAACTTAGTGCAGCCTACTGGAAAAATTCTCATCTGGGCCAGAGACAGGCAAAAAAACCTCTGCTCACCACGCTATATTGCTAAATCTAATCTCAGAGTAATTACCGGAATTATCAGTGGACACTGCTCACTCAGATACCATATATGCAAGATATACACATTATCTGCAATTGCACCAACGCCTTAAATACCTAGAACTAGTACAAGTTGTGCAAACGTCTTCTCAATGTATTTCTAGAAAAAATCTTTCAGTTTCGTTAGTTTTTTCTACTGCTACGTCAAGAGTTGGAGGAAAGTTATCCATAAAAAAAAACAGTGGACTACTTGTTATATGTGTTACGAGTAGTCGATTTTTACTACCTTCTTTATATTGGATTATCGTTCGTTCAGGATTCAGGGACTTCAGTCATACCAGAAACTTCCGCACTATTTCTTATACACTCTTATGATTAGTACTATACAACCATTAGTTAAAAATATTTTACAGTAACTGATTGCATTTGCAGTTTAACTCTTCACTGTTTTAGATTTTACTACACTTGCGAGCAGCTGATTATACCAGAGATAACCCTGATGAGACGCTCAAGTGCTTATGAAAATTGGTTCAGTGAGAGTATGAGAAGTGTTCTTTCTCTGATACATTGGAACTGAATAAAGACGTCTTTGTTCGGGAATCCAAAAGGTAGAGGCAGGTGACGATAGTAGCGCTGCAATTTCATTGGCCGTTCTGTCCGTTCTCATTCCGAGCATTTCACGTAAAGTGTATTCGCTCACGGGTTAAGAAGTGTTAAAAGATGATTAGAATATTAATTGTGAATATTGCCTTCCATAATTCGTTATTTTAAGTGATACCTTTAGTGAGTTTTTTGGTTTGTTGGCGTCGTTTGACTTTATTCGAATTCTGGCCAGCTTGCAGACAAGTGAAGATGTCGCTAAAACTTTGTTTGGTTTGTGGAGACAAGGTTGAGAAAATTCTTTTTTGAAGCTTGCTTCTTATTGCACGAAATAGGACTTTTGAGAAGGCTAGTGAACTCGTAAAACGTGTAACCGTTACGAAAAGTCCGTCACGCAACAGTGTTGCCAGATTTCTGAATAATCCACTAAACCAATGAAATTTAAATTGAAACTTGCTTCTTATTGCACGACATAGTACTTTTGGGAAGGCTAGTGAACTCGTGAAACGTGTGATGTTACGAAAAAGCGTTCGTCACGCGATAACTCATTCAAGCGACTGTGCGCAATCTCTCTTGCCGCACTGAGCTCGCACACCTATAGGTGTGAAAAATTGTCTAAAATGGTCAAAAATTGTCAAAATTTTGAAAAAATGGTTAATAATTGCCTAATATGTTAAAATTTTTGAAAAATTGTCAAAAATTTTTAAATATGGTCAAAAATTTGGAAAAATGGTTAATAATTGTCAAAGACAGTCAATAATTTTCAAAACCAATCAAAATTCGTCAAAAATTGTCAAAAATGGTCCAAGAGGATCAATAATTGTTAAAATTTTGAAAAATGGTCAAAAATGGTCAATAATTGCCAAATATGTTAAATTTTTTGAAAAATTGTTAAAAATGGTCAATAATTGTCAAAATTCGTCAAAAACTGTCAAAATTCGTCAAAAATGGTCAATAATTTTTAAAATTTTTGAAAAATTGTCAAAAATTTTAAAATATGGTCAAAAATTGTCAAAATTTTGAAAAAATGGTCAATAATTATGAAAAACTGTCAAAAATGGTCAATAATTATTAAAAATTGTCAAAAATGGTCAATAATTGTCAGAACCTGTCAAAAATGGTCAATAATTGTTAAAATTTGGGAAAATGGTCAAAATTTTGAAAAAATGATCAATAATTGCCAAATATGTTAAAAATTGTCAAAAATGGTCGATAATTGTCAAAGACGGTCAATAATTGTCAAAATTTTTGGAAAATGGTGAAAAATTCACGAAAAATGGTCATTCTATTGTGCATAAGAAGCAAGCTTCTGTCGGCGGTCCGACGACCGCTCACCTTTTTTTCGCTAATGACAAAAAGTGAGTTTTTGGTCCCCTTGAAAAAAAAATTCCAATGCGTTTATTGGTCAAAATAGTTGTAGTATAAGCGATGGGAATAAAGTGGACATCTTTAATGGTATGTGTATGTTCTTCCGATTTTGTGTTGATTGGTCTCTTTATTTTTCAACCCACTTTGTAGTACGTGCGTTGTACTCCCTGGTTCCGTATCATCAAGCGCGCCACCTATTCTCACCTTACAACAGAGAGGACTAGTGGAGTATTGCGAAATATAATTGTGTACGTACTTGGGCGTCTCAGAGTTGTCTCTGATTATACAAACAAAGTTGGGTCAGTCTTCAAAAAACATGGTATATTTACTCACGGTCAAAATTGCCAAAAGTCTCACATCATTTTGCATGATCACTGGAAGTTGAAAAAAAAAATACCTAAGCATTTTGAAACATCTTAGAGGGAAATGACATAAAACTTTCAAAGTTCTGTAGCTCGTTAAAAAAAATATTTTAATTTTGACTAAAACAATCCATAAAACTGAACTTTTTCCACTAGTCCCTTGATATATAATCGAATTAAGACATTACACAATTTTTGCTACTTGATAATATTCTGAAGCCTTTTTAGCAATTCCATCATAACTCTTAAAGTTTCTCTCAAAATAAATTTCTTTTACACGCTTAATACTGTTAAAATATGAAACCTCCTCCCACTCATTTCAACAGATTTTGATGCAGTTACTATGCAACACTAGCAAGATATCTGCTTAACTGGTTGCATAGTGCAGTTGCCCATAAAATATTACAAACTTGTTTATATATTGCCTGAAAAATATAGTTATAGTTTGTTCATTTTTTATGCTCATGTATAATCCATATGTATTTGAAAATGGAGTGAATGGAAATATACGAAAATGGTTAGATTTTTAATTGAGACTCTATATATAATTTTTTTAAATAGTTTCCCAAATTCCAAATCTTTTGAGACCACAAAGTCATATTATGTAGTGGATGATGCAACATTTTTTTCTCAAATTCGATAAATTTTATAGTATAAAATAGTTATAAAGTGATAAACAATATCGAGCGATACAGAGAAAATTATTTGTAAACAACCGATACACAAAGCTATAGGTAGAAACGTGGGTTAAAAGCAATAAAAACAAAGAAAACAACAATATAAAAATTAAAAGTAAGTGATAAACTGATAATCTGGATAAGGGACGTCCGATAATTAGTAAATTCCTGATCGATTTTAAAACAGTGTTGCCATACCTGATAAAATTGTAGAGAACCAAAAAAATCAACAAACAAACATAATAAGCAAAAGGATAGATAAGAGCGAAGATCTTCCAAGCCGTTGAGGCGAGACAGATCTTTACTCTTTACGCCATCCAAAAAGCATGGTCAGCGATGATTATACCACGGACGAGGGCAGAAGAAAAAGAAGCAGGGAGGAAGAAAAAATATTTACTAGCAGTGGAAAAAGATCACCACAAAAGATATACAAAAAGTCTGAGGAAAAACTGGATTTATTAATAGAAATGATCAGAGACATGAAATCAGAACAGCAGAAAAGTAATCAGGAACAAACTGAGATCAAAGAGGAAATAAAAAAAAATTAGGGAAGAAAATAAAATGTTAAACCAGGAGAATGCGGAATTAGTAAAAGAAAATAAAAGAAAAAGGTGAAACAATGGAAAAGAAAATAGAATGGTTGGATAAAGAAAAAAAGGAATAATATAATAGATAGGAACAAAAATAGACACCGATGATTCAGAAGAAATCAAGAAAGAAATAAGAAAATGTGTTGTGCAATGAAATTTGCATCCAAAAGCAAATAAAAAAAGCACAAAAACTGGGGAAAAACGTTTTTAGCTGAATTTGAGAATTATGCAGATAAAGAAAATATCATGAAAAGCAAGCAGAAGTTGAAAAACGCAACAGGCAGAATATACATCAACGAAGATAAGACAGTAAAGGAAATGGAAAAGGAGAGGTTAATCAGAAAAAGGGGACAGGAAGAAAGAGAGAAAGGAAATGCTGTTAAAATAGGATACAACAAAATAATTATCAACAATCAAGAGTGGAAATGGAATTATAATAATGAAAGGCCAGAATTAACTCATTCAAAAAACTAAGCAAGGAAACTCCAACCATAACGACAAGAGCGGAACGGAACGGAACGGAAAAGGACAAGAAAGTGGTAAAAATAGACAAAAAAAATTGGCAAATAATGATAAAACGACAGTAATATGGAAAATAGCAACGTGGAATGTTAGAAGTGTGCACTGCAAGTGAAATGATGTTATAGTTGCTTCTTTTTTAACACATTCGTCTCCGGCAACGCACGTCGCGCGTTGTAAATTTTACCGTGTGCCACTAACCCGTCTGGCGCGGTCCCGACCTATTTTTTCATATTTGCCTAAATTGATGGTACCATGTTATGTAGAGTATTGAAAATATAATGGTACATAAAATAAGTTGTAATTCGTTTCTGGGAATTCTTGGTTTCGTCCACGGCAGTGCCGATCGCGCGTTAATGTAAATTGTTACCCTATGCCAGTAACGCGCTTGGCGAGTGTTCCCAATTTATTTATTCCGATTTTCCTAAAACGAAAATAGGCAGTCAGTAGCATGTTTATTATACCAATACAGGGTGTTAATTATTGTTATGTACTTATTTTAATGGAAGATTCTTGGGCTAATTTTTAGTCGAAAAGTTTATACAAAGATGTCTTCAGAAGATTGGATTTAGATATACAGTGTTGTAAAAGTTTTATCACCTTATCATTTAAGTCTCAGAATCATCCACTAAAATAAGTACATAACATCAATTAACACTCTATATAATCCACATCACCATCACTAGATATTCCTATAATACTGATTGATATCAACTTAGTTCTGCTCATTGCAGGTTCATAATCATATACTCGTATTTCTTTTTTAACCGGCAACGGCTTTCAATAGCCAATAAAAAATCTGAAAACCTTTGAATTTACCATTTTTTCTAAAACACACCAACTCCGAGTGATTCTGCTGTTTCGAGTAGTTGGAATCACCGTGCATAGCGAAATAATAATAATTAGAGGCGGCTGTGAAATATAAATGTTATGATGAGTACTATAAACCTACAATAAGCAGAACTGAGTTGATATCAGTATTAGAGAATTCTATTGATGATTAAGTGGATTATATACATGATTCTGACTGGCAAAATGAAAGTGAATATAGTGGTAGTAATGGTAATTCTGAAGGTGAGGATTTATCTGAAATCCGGCAATTTCTTCAAGGAGATAATCAATATCAAAATGAAAATAAATAGCAGCTTCCACAAGCAAATGACTTTACTTGGTCTGCACAGGTAATTCAACCCGATAGAATACCATTTATGGGTCAACCTGGCTTCAGGATAAATCCAAATGGAAATGGTCCTATAGATTACTTCAACCTGATAGCCAATAATGATTTTAATGAACTTATTATTTCAAACACAAATGACTATGCTATTGAAATATTTTCAAAAAGTGAAACAGAATCAAGCAGGATTTCTTCCTGGAAAGACTTAACTGTAGGTGAATTTAAAACTTTTCTCGGTCTTTTAGTCCATATGGGAACAATAAGACTAAACCGCATAACTGATTATTGGAAAACTAATCCGATATTTAGTCTGCCAGTTTTTGTGAATTATATGAGTCGCAATAGATTTATTTTAATCTTACCTGCCTTGCATTTTTGTGTGAATACAGATGAAGCGGTGAGTAAGCTGTATAAAATATCCCCTTTGATTGTCTCAACAACAAAATAAAAAGAAGTCGTTGTAAATATTGTTGGGACACCAGCAAAATACGAAAGGATTCAATTTTTTACTGTCCTCAGTGTCCAAATGAACCTGGTTTGTGTTTAGAGAATTGTTTCAGACTATTCCATGAGAACTTGCATAATTAAAATTTGTTATTTAGTGTTACATTACTGTTGGATATAGTTTTAATTTCTTGTATTTAATTAATTTGTTCCATTCATTCCGAGTTTTTGTTCTTTTTTAATTGAAAATCGAAACGCGCCCAGTGCGGATGCGGCACATGGAACAAAATTTCAAACCATAAGCCAGTGACGCGTCAGGCGCGGTCATTTTTAATTTTCATTTTACACGAAAAAAAAAATTCATAATCTGTTTATCTAGATACAGTTTAACATTTAATAATAAAATATATCACAATGTTTTGCAAAAATCGTACTGGCATCTAGATATTATTTGAAAATTATACCGGAGACGAATGAAAGTTACATTATCCTGCCGAATACACAGGTCACTGTTTTCGAAGATCTTCGGCTTCATTGTTGGCTGATTCCGGAGTAGATCAATTCAAACTGTCATGCCCGATTGCACCAGTTTACCTTAAATGTAAGGCTTAACAAAGTGCAGCTACTACATTGTTTTGCTTAGTAAAGCCACGCTTACGTACAATACCTATGTATGTCTTTACTTGAATGGACAAAGCTGTGCTTGAAATTTCGTGCATATAAGCTTCGCACTCATAACGGTGCAGCGAGCTTAATTTCTTAAGCCTGGCTTACTCGTTAAGCCAAGGTGGTGCAATCGGGCATTAAACGACATGGTGGCTTTAAAAGTGCCACAGTTGCTAAGAGATATACACCGTGTCCCAAGTTATCGTTTACAGGCAATATCTCGCTTAATTTAAAAGATCATCCAATACTGTAAAAGTTTAAAGAGGGTTAATTTATTTGTAAAAAATTACATTTACGATGGGCTTTTAAAAGGGATTCATTTATTGGTGTTTTCGGCAGTCCCATGACTGGACTCTACGTTTTTTTTAAACTTACATCACTGGTTACATTTAACTTTTTTCTCTGCGCTATTTTGACTGACGATATTTTGCTACAGAGCAGTATATATGCATCTCTCTTTTTGAGGTCTCTGATATGCACATTAGCATGACAGGCTATTTATTTTTTTAGACAATGCAAAAAGTATCCTGAAAAATGATTTAACAATAAAAATTTTCTTAAAATTCTTCGAACATCTTTAAAAAGAGAAATACAGTTTTATTTATATCCTTGTTTACCTTTTTACTTTTACTTTTTCATTAAAATACTCAAAAAGACTAATAAATAAGGTTTTCAAAATAATATACTTTTATATTCACTTTTAGGACGACCGGTATATATAAATATATATTAATCGCAGATATGATAAACAAATTTACTTATTTAACGGGGTGACTAACGAATAAATTTTGTCGATTCATATTCAGTAGCGTGTTGACTTTCGAATAGGAAATATCGGTATACCGGTGTGCGTGCGTTCGAAATTAACGTGTATCGTGAAGTGTAGTGAATAGTGCCTATATGGATTACTTGGATTACAATCTGATACATTTACGGTAAGTTTTCATTTTATTTACTGGTAGTTATTGGTAATACTGTTTTTTTAAATATTTTGAATCACATACGAACAAATTTATCACTCTAAACAATTGATTTTCAATATATAAACGAAGTATTTTACAATTGTTTATTAGATTATAAATTTGCTATAATCCATTTTTGCTTTCTCTTACTGTTTTTTTATACCAAAATATTTAAAATACTAAAAATCCGGCCGGTATATATTCCTAGCTATGACAAAGTGTTCTTATATGCCTAAGTAGTTAGTCATGATAAACTGTAGATATTTCTACCTCGTATTGGGGCTCCTATGGGAAATATGAAATGACAATGTATATGTGTATGCTTCCATTGTTTCTTAATATACAGAATTGATATATATATATATTGTTTATTTATAATCTATTTTGCATCTTTTTAATGTTTTTTATAACAAAATACTCAAAATTCTAAAAAGTCGGCCGGTATATATTCCTAGCTATGACAAATTGTTCTTATATATGAGGTTAGTCATGATAAACTGTATATACTTCTACCTCGTATAGGGGCTCCTATGGAAAATATTAAATGACAATTAAAATGTGTCTGCTTCCATTCTGTTTATTATCATACAGGGTCTTTAAAAATTAGTTCTTTTTATTCATATAAAAGTTTAGCAAAGTAGAATCAGAAAAATATCTTGATTTTTGTACAAATGTTTAATTTTTAATAACTAATAATCTTAATTCGTGTTATATTTTTAATAATACAACTGGTTTACTTAATTTTTAGAACCGATTTTCAAGCGAAACAAGCTGTTTTCAATAATATTGAAACATCGCCCTGTATAATATGTATTTAGTAATTTATAGGTATTTGCATTTTATCGAATTCTCAGACGTATCTTATACTTTTTCTCGAAATAAAAACCTACAGTATCTACTTCAGATACTTTTTTCAAATATAAGCTATACTCTTGTGTATTCTCGAATTTTCTTATTTTAAATAAACTAATTCTTTTTTAATGTTTCTATTATAGTTTCTTTAATTTAAAAAAAGATAAAACTGTATTTTTTTGTCGAAACAATATTCTGATAACTCGATAAATTCACAGTACTATGCAATTTGGAACATAAACTTTTGGAATTCTATAGTACCACCCGTCCAACCTTAATATCTAAAGGAAAACTTATAATTCATTATTTATTTGTATACTTTCTTAAATCTTTATAAAGGTTTTTGAAAACCAAATACAAGTTGAAGTTTTATATTTGACATACCCCGTAGGAGAATCAATACGAGGTAGGAGTATGTACCTTCAGTTCCCCATGACTCATCTTAAATAACAGAATTTTCTTTAATATTTTATACTACATACAGGGTGTTTCTGAATTTATGCGAAAAAATTCAGGTGGTGATTGCGCATATAAAATTATAGTAGGTCTTTCATATGAAAAAATTTCCTCCCTCCACTCCCTTCCGAGATATCACCACTAAAAAGAGGATGAGTGAAATTGAGTTTTTATTTCTTTTTTTCTCAAATTTAAGTAAAGATGGAAACTTCAAATTTTGTAAATTTCGTGCACTCCAAATTACTAACCACCGGTATTTTCTCAACATTCCTGTTACATTATAAGGGAGTGAAATTATCAACCTTTACATTATTTAATATCAAATATTTTTTCGAGATTGAGTTTTGTGAAATAAAATTATTATTCAAAATCTCTATTGTCTTGAAAAACTTTTTTTACTCTTGAAGTTTTTTCCTATAGATTTAGAAATTTTTTTTTCTCCGAATCTATTGAATCTAGGAAAAAACTTCAAGATTAAAAAAAATTTTCAAGACAATAGAGATTTTAAATAAATCTATTTCACAAAAGTCAATCTCGAAAAAAAATTTGATATTAAATAAAGTAAGGGTTGATAATTTCACTCCCTTATAATGTAACAGGAATGTTGAGAAAATACCGGTGGTTAGTAATTGCGAGTGCACGAAATTTACAAAATTTAAAGTTTTCATCTTTACTTAAATTTGAGAAAAAAATACTCAATTTTATTCAGGGTGATATCTTGGAAGGGGGTAGGATTAGGAGATTTTGTCATAGGAAAGACTTATCATAATTTTATACGGGAAATCACCTTCTGAATTTTTGCGCCTGAATTTAGGAACACCCTGTATACATAAATAATTTTTTAAAGCCGATTTCAAACATACGAACATACGAAAGCCCAAGATTCCTTTAGCTGAAATAATAACCAAAAAAATTATTATATAGGATGATTTTTTATAAAATGACCCTAGATGTCTTTGTTTTTTTAATCGTAAATGGTTTTGTTTTTTAGAAATCATGATTTTTTTAAATTATTAGTTTAGTTAAATTATTTAGAATCGTTCTTTAATAAATTCTTTTATTCTTTGTTTTAGGTTTCGTAAAGTATTGGTCTACTCCGAAGGAGTGTGAGTATACAGTAATTCTCAATTTCTATCAAAGGACACCATATCTCAGTATCATCCTGCCTTTCTTTTACAACAAAATACTTTTTTAAAAAACATAGGTAAGCTATGTCGTTCCTCATCTTTTCTAAATACTATCCATCCCTATTTTTTACAAGTGGTACTTTTTTCAAAAGACATAGGTAAGCTATGTCAATCCGAAAATTTTCTAAATACTATGCCTTTTGTTAATAAGTTGGTACTTTTCAAAAGACATAGGTAAGCTATGTCGTTCCTCGTATTTTCTGTTCTGTTATTTTTCTGTCCTTTCTCCCCTGTTGGTGTCATTCGGTTTGGAATTGTGAATTATTTTTTTATTGCAATTGTTAAGTAAGCCACATGTACCGACTTTTTTGTTTACGATTGACTTTTTCCCGCTTGGATGCACGCAGTATCACACTGTGAGAAAGTACTCGTTAGCTAGGTTGTCGGTAAGCCTCGCTTGCAAAACGAGCAGTCATCCAGATGGGCGAGTACGCTTAAGTGTTTTCCGTTTGTCGAATGGGTATGGGTTGACAAGTAGGGGGAATAGTTGCCCAGTATGGGCTATCAAAATATCGTAAATTTCTAAGTTGGTATATGCAAAACGGCTATACTTGGCAATTTATTACTAACAATTTTTTTCAGCGCTTCCTTTTCAGCACACTAACACTCTCTTACAGGCTTCAGAGATGTCAACAAATTCGCAAAAATGGAAATATCTAGCGATATTGTGACATATGACAACGACATTTCTCTCACGACACATACATACTTTACTTTGTTCGTTTTTTTTCTTTCTGAAATTCTGAATCTGTAGTAAGCAAAATAATATTAATATACCTAATAATATTGCTTTTGTTAAAATTTGTGATCTTAGAATTTAAAATGAAAAGGAGGAGAGTCTTTCAATAAGCTCTCAAGAAGAATAAAAAATTTGCAAATAATTTCTTCAATTATAGGAGACTATCACATCAGATCAATTTATGAGGAAGAATGGATAAGCCGTTATCTAAATTATGACTTTTATATTTCATTTCGAATGTCTAAAGAAACATTTTATGAGCTTTTGAAAGTCCATTGGTCCACTCTCTATCAATTTATTCTATTCTATAGTCAATGCTGTCAATTGAATGACGCACAACAGCTGAACCGCTTCAAAGTTTTCTGGCGCACTCCCGACCACGCCAGTTTCCGCTTCAAGCGTTTTTAAGCGTGACGTCATTACTTATTCGCGAAAATGAAACGCTTTAATCCGCTTAAAGACGCTAGATCGCAAAAATATGGCTTTGCTGTTGGGTTCCCACGAGGAAAAAATGTCCGCTAAAATTCATCCGTTTCCTTGGTGATCTGTCAAAAAAAAACGTTTTGATTGGTTCAAAATTACAGGTGTGGAATTTTCTATTACATATTAGCACCACTTCCACCGAATTTTTCCATTTCAAATTTAAATATGTATGGTGAGATATCACAATTTACTTGCGACAAAAACTGAATGAAGCATCTGACGTTTTATTTATTTTTTTGATTCTGATAGGTCTAAATTTTAAAAACTATGACATTTCATTGGTTAATATAAAGCAAATGAAATTCATAAAAATTTAATAAAATGTAGGTATTCTTGTTTGATCTAATTACGCTGTATAATCAAATTAAAATCTCCAAAATATAAGATTAATAAATTAGAAATCTCGGGGTTGTCATCTTAAAAATTCACACGTTTTTTCATATTCGTAATTACTGCATCCTAAGAGTGGTTTTGCATGTGCATTTAAAGGTCGACGGATGTTTCCTGCGTCACATAAAGTCGAAAAAGGGAAGCTGACTTGTTTCGGGGGTGAGAATATCCTGTTCTTAACGGATGTATAGTCTTTAGAGACCTCTTGTAATCTCATATTGAATAGTGCTACTTTTATGTATAATATGGCTTTCGACAATGAAAGAAATTTCGCCTCTTGGTTCCCGATGAAAATGTATGGGTTTCTATGGTATTTTAGTATTTTTTACCTTGTATTGTGTTAATTCATTCTAATGCTATTTAGTTGGGGGTATATTTAGATAACAATTTTAGGTTCGCAATTTTTCATTGAAAACATAAATATATGAAAATTGGGTGCATCTCATTCACTTTCTAGATATTTCTAAACATTCTATGGCCATGGTTATACTAGATGTGGATCCGTTCGTTTATTTACTCGAGCGTACTCGGACGGAAGGCGAACGCTCGATTTTTGGTTTTAAGTGGTGTGTCGAGTTGTCAAAACGGAAATATTGTACGAATGATTTATACGTAAGAAGAGAAGAAAGTGAATATGTGGAAGTTTAAAAAAAATAGTTACCCTATCGAAATTCTTTTATTGTCTTTCAACATAATTGTCATTATCAAGTGTCAAGTGGTAGTAAAAAAAAACTTTTTGACATTTTTATCAACATGAAACTGACTGAAATGGAAAGAATTGAATTCTAATATCAATTAGTTGTGGAGATAAATCACGTACGCAGAAAGAATTATGTACGTTATTTGATAATAAATATCGCAACCGACAACCAATTATACAGTCCACGGTAAGCAAACCTGAGAAAAAATTTAGAGAAACGAGTCATGTAAAATTCCTCCCTGGAATAGACAATACAGTTACTAGTATGGGTGAAGAGACATGAAGGGATTGCATGTAATGCTACAGTTAACTAAAGTGTGCCCAGAAAAATATATAGAAGGCAAATGATTATCATTATGTCGAATATTCAAGCAATCATTAAAACACTGAGTTTTTGTGCAATCAGTTCCCAAATGGTATCCATTTTTTTAATGGAATTACATATTTCGAAAAAATACGTTTTTCACCATCTATCTGTACAAGTGGTCTCCATACTTATGTCATGTAGATTTTAAAAAATTCAATATCTTACCACAATTAATTCATTTATTTAGCACACAGCCAAGGGTCTCATAAAGTTGTATTATACAGGGCGAGTCTTGGGACATAGGCTAAGGGCAGTTTGTTTGGACCGAAATATGGCGATAGAACCAAATATGCCTCAATAAAATATTTTCTACGGGCCTTATTTGTTTAGTAATAATAAAATAGCTCTGAGCCCGGGAATATTTCTCGGGGAGGTACGGGAAAGGTCAAGTGAAAATGAGTGCAAGTTCTTCCTTTTATTGTGGTTTTATCTCCCTAAAAGTGAAACTATCCCGGTAGTTCCTCAAGCGCTAACTTTACGATAAGTTGAATAAAGATCTGATATACAAATACGTATTTCTATTTACAAGTTCTGATGCAAGCCTATACTGAGCATGCACCTAACTATCAGAAAATTTTATAGCATTCACTTACTAGCAATATATAAAGCTTTTTCGGTAAATAACGTCTAGGAATTCAAATAAAATGCATGCTTAATTAACTTAGAATCTACGGTTCTTATTGTTAATACTAATTTCATGAGACTAAAATTACTATATTGAGCTTATCTGTTTGTTCCAGCTGCCTTCATGTCTGGTCTCAGGAAGCTGATGTATTGGTAAAACCAGACGACAGTCAAATATTCTGTATGAGGCTCTTCCCGAACTACTGGAATCCCTGGTAGGAGTAAAGACTATTGGAACCACCTTAGTTAAACCACGATAGGAAACTAATGTAGATAACAGCTTGGAATACTTTGTATGTATACAAGAGAGATTAGATCTATAAAGTACATCAAAAATTAATGGCCTAAAAAAAGTAATAGTGCCTTAGAAAATAACTCAGGTAAAAATAAATGTGCTTTACAAGTAAAAGTGTAGACAGAAGACTCACCTTGGATGGAAGGGGGCCCAAAAGTGACTTCAGTTGAAGTAATATTGAATACCGATACCCTTCGGTTTTGGAGAAAACTGGATCCGCAAAAAGTGCGATATTTGTGCCCAAATATTCACTAATTCCTCCTCAAACGAACAATATCTTTGAAAATCCGTCAAAATGCGTATTCACTAGCATGTGCTTTTCAAGCTCGAGAATTCTTTTTTTTCTCTTATCACCGGTTATTGCCGGGAAAGTCTACTGTCAAAAGGCAAATGATAAGGTTGGTAATAATAGAATGAAATAAAACAAGTTGCCTAGTTAAAGATGTTCTGTGAAATATTAACCGATTTAAATGAAGGTTAGGTTAATTGTTATTGTTTTTATTTAAGAAATAATGTCAAGTTTTGTTAATAACTCTTTATTCATTTGGTAAAAACTATGACGGAGATGAAAAGTCTCAATAAGGAAAGAAAATAATATAATTCATTCTCACTGTCATCCAGGAAATTTTAGAAGTATATAGAAGAGATGAAATTTATTTTATAATTAGCATTAAAGTTACCAAATCTAATTTAGTTTGCTTTGACTAAAATACTGATTACAAGAACGAATAAGATCATTATTGACCAAAAAGTTTTTACTTTTATACCGTAACATATTGCTATGGAAAAAGCGTAACAGTTGAATTTTTTTTTTCGTTATTTGCTCATAATTTCACTGTATATTTATTCAATTGTTATCAAAATCCGCATACTTTTATACAGGGAATATTATTTCATGTATTATTTTACATTTTGTTACAGGGCGTGCCACGTGAGGGATTTCTGATGATGAAATCGACTGGTAACTTTTTTTGACGAAACTTGAGTAATTTTGATTAGAAAATATGACATAAACATCATTTCTACGTCTTATTGGTATTCTTTTTTAAACACGATATTTTCATCCGTTTTCGAGAAAAATACAATTGAACAGTTCAGAGTATTGGAAGGAGATTTCAATTAACGGACAATAAAAAAACTTGTAACGTAAGGCTTCTATTTCGACGATAAAGCATAATTAAAAACAATGTAACATAAAAAGAGCAAACTCAAATTAAATGCAGTACGTGGCCTCCTCCGACTTCTATGCATTTTCTAATTCTTTTAATAAATGACTTTCGGACTTCAAAGAAAATTTTATTCTGTCCCCTTATAAAGTTGGCCGCATTTTGTATTTTACTCCAGAGTTCGTTTCTTGAGATAATTTCATTGGCATAAACTAAGGACTTCATATGTCCCCAAACAACAATATGTCACTTAGATGATTTCTAACAACTAATGGGAAATAAGGAGGAGCTCCATCTCCATGTATAAACCACATTTTCTTTCTTACAGCTAGTGACAGATTATCCAAAATATCACTAAAAGTATTTAGCAAAAAAAAATAAGAATCTCCATTTAAATTTGGAGGCAGAACATAATGGCCCTAGTAGTTGGTCTCCTATAATACCACAATACTCAATTTAAACTATACCCTTCGTCTGGTAAAATTCGTTTCATCGATGAGCATAATTATTCTTAATGAAATTTCGGCATCATTATGCTTCTTGAGAATACGTAGGCAGGACTGTAACCGTCGTGAGAGATCTCTTGGAAGCAAATTTTGAACAGAAGTGAAGTGATAAGACTGATAAGGGTGGAACTAATCTTTTTTTAGAATTCTAATAATAGACGACTGTCTTACTCCTGTTGCTGCAGACAAATGACGTGATACTACTGTAGGACTTTCATCTATTCGAACCAAAATTTTCTTGATTAGGTGTGATTTGTTTCGGACGACCACATTGATTTTTATTGTGAAATGACCCGGTTTCACTCAAACGATGAAATAGATTTGAAAACGTTTTGTGATTTCGTTGCCTTCTGCCTGGATATAACAATTCATACCTTCTGGCTGCAGAGCGACCGCAAAAATGTTCTTGTGCGTATACAAAAATCATATCCCGCATTTCTTCATTCGTAAAATGATTGTGACGAGGCATTTCAATCGAAAAAGAATATGATAGCGGATCTGGTAGACTTCGCGACTCTCGCAATTTTATGTTAATTTTAAATTTGTTTCATAGCTTACCTTGAATAAAGCAGCTTAGAACAAAAATTTCGATGGATCATTCAGTAATTACTTTAAAAATCACGAATGTAGTTCAAAAAATGATCCTTTTTAAACACTATTAATGCTATTTTACGATGAGTATTTTCCCTTTAAACTGTGAAGCTTAAGCTAAATGTAAGAAAGTTTAACAAAAAAAAACGGAAGAAAATACTTAAATTTTGCCGATTTTTAGAAATATATTCAAGCATAATTATTTTCACTCGACACTTATAGGTTATAAAATTGCACACTAAAATCTTATGTCTAGAGAATTATTATTGTTGTATGATCAGGTGATAGTTTTAGCGGCGTTGTCAAATGGTGTTTATTTTTTTTTAGTTGAATTAATTTTGCATTGTAATAGATTACATGAATATATAAAAATATAAATTCGGCTAATTCGGCACTAAAAAATTCCATTACAATTTCACTACAAATATTTGTAACTGTCAATAGGGTTATAATTGGTTCGAGGAGTGGAAGAAAATATGTGAATCTTGGTATATATTTACAACTGTTATTTATTTTATAAAATATGAATTTTGGGTATCCCATGGGACAAAAACAACACTAGGCTAGGAAGCCTGTATTGTAGTTTAAGCACGTGGCACACTCATTACATTTTTTTTTGTGAGTAGAGTGTTAGAGATTCCAATAATATGTATTATGAGAACATAAGAACAAAAATAACAAAAATATGGTATAATATATGCAATATAACACATATGTTTGTATAGTAAGATGACAAATACTTTATAATGAAATAAATTTACCTTGATTGGAAAGTATAAAATGTTTTACTTCTTTCTTGAAAGTATGATATTTTTTTATTTCTTTTAGATATTTTGGCAAAATGTTAAAAAATTTTGGACCTTGGAAAGTGAAAGAATGCTGAGTTGTAGTTTTGTGTAAAAGACTGACTCTAACATCCAAGTTCAGGGCAGAACGAGTCTGATTTTGTATTGAGTTTACGACTAATTTTTGTTCATTAAACATTCTTTTCAAACAATTATAAATATATATTAAATGAATGTTGAATATTTTAGTTTCTTTATACAAGAGATCAGACGGGTATAGTCTGTTTCTTCGATAAATAATTTTTATTAGTAAATTTTGTGCCACTTTTAATGTATTGAGTATTGTTTTAAAGGCTGCTCCCCATGCTGGTATACAATATGAAATAACAGATTCTGCAAGTGAGGTATACAAAATCAATAAATTTTTCTTAGGTAAGATATCACGCATTTCATGGAATTTATAAATCAAAGTACGTAAACGATTAGCAACATAACTAATATGCTCAGTCCACTTTAAGTGTTGATGAAGTAAGATGCCAAGATATTTTATTGACTTTGTTTTTTCAATCAGATTACAGTCACAAACGTGGTGGTTGTTACAAATTGCTTTATGTAATTTAACAATTAAATCATTTGGTTGATCGTGCTTGGTCATAAAAAGTTAAATTTAGTTTTGCTGATATTCAAAGAAAACCTATTATTATTTAACCACATATACTCGTTCTTAAATTCAGTCTCAGCAATACGTTTAGTTTCTTCCCACGTAGGACCCGTGAAAATGACCGCAGTATCGGCTGCGTAACATGTTAAATGACCCTTGAAGTTATTTATTTTAGTTATATTGTTAACATAAATGAGAAAGAGTATTGGGCCTAAAACCGTGCCTTGTGGTACTCCAGTTGAAACTTCAGACTCATAACTTAGTTCATTTTAAATTTTGACTTTTTGAGTCCTCCCGGTTAAATAACATCTCATCAAATCTAAAGCTGTGCCTGTATTCCACATGTAGTTTTGGAAGTTTATGACTATCTATTGTTATGATTATTATCATTATTAATAACTTATGTATTATTATTATTATTTTCTTTATTTTATTGTATTAACTTACCCTTTTTTAAGTTAGCTCACCTATAACTCGGTAACATGAAACTCTGACTCTCTTTGGGTTCTGGCGCTGATGATTTATTTTGTTTTATATAAATGTTAAGACTTTGAATCAACTATATTTTTTATGGGTCCGACAATTTTATTAGTTTTAATAAATTAGTTTTTTAAATGTTATTAGAAAAGAAATTTTGTTACGCACATGGAAAGCATACCTTACTATCTTTGACCTGACCACGTGTTTTAAAATTTTAATATCTATGATATGTGTTGTGAGTTGCAAACAGTTTAGTTTGAAGTGATTTAATGGATTGTCTGAACAAACTGAAAGTTTCACTATTTAGACAAAATAAAATGCAATGGATCTCAATTAAACAATTTTAAACAGTTTAATAATAATACTATGAGTGCATTTATATGAAAAATTACATGAATATCAATTCCACTTTAACTAATAACGTAACAAAGAAAAAACAATGAGGACACAGAAACAAACTTAACCTAAAATAAAATAGTTCTTTCGATTTAGAGGTAAGTCATAATTTAGAATTCAATTAAAATAAAGCTTGTTAATGATTTACATTTTTTTATAGATGTACATCTGATTAAATTCTGATTTTATTACTTTTATTGGTACTAATAAATATCACTAACCTTACACTACATTCGGAGTACTGAATCGATGGAGGTTTTTCAATTTACAGGATTGCAATGTAGACTGGAATATTGAGAATTCAAATTCTCCTGGAACACAGGACCAACTCCACGTCTTCTTACAGGTATGTGCCTTTTTCACTTTTTTAAATTTTGACTTTCACTTTCTTTCTTGACTTTTTAATGCACTAACCTCAGTTTTTTTTTTACTTTCTAACTCTTTTTCTTTAATTTTTATACTTTTTTCAATTCTCAAATACTTTTACTGCCACTTTTTGAAATTCGGCGTCCCCAACTACCTTTTTTAAACTCAATAATCCTCGTTGTAAGTGAATTTTTTTCTTATCACTTGATTTTTTTCTTATTACTTGTTAAAATTCTTAAATTTCTTATTTAATGTCTCTTATAGTCCTTAATATCTGTCTTTTCACTGATATATTTTCTTCTTACCCTTTATACCATTAATAAATTCACAAATTTAAACCTTTAAATTGTCCTTTTTAAGAAAAATCCCCGATTATATGAGTTAATCTTCAACATGTGATACAAAATTTTCTACAATCAATAATTTAATTTGCATTCATGTAATATTTTAAAAAATGATCAATGAATCTATACTATTACTTGTCTTAAATAAACTCAGTCTAATTTTTATTACTATTATGAACATTTTTTTTAAAACTCTATAATAATCTTCCAACCCCAACACAGCATTATTTATTTTCAAATAACAATTTCTGATATTAAAATTCTTTGATTCTGGCTAATAGTTCTGTCTTTTCAAAGCATGACAAATGAGGCGCTCAGAACCATAGTGGCCCAAGCCCACCTTTGCTTAAACGGAGAAAATCGAATATAAAAAATTGCTAATCTTTTCATCCACCATAACTCACCAAATTCCAGGACATTTTAACTAAAATTTTGGTTTTATTACAGTAAATATAAGCACAATAAAACGCACGGAATATGGGATAGGCCACTGTGTGTCACTATGAAACAGAAACTGCATTCAATTATAATTAGGCCAGAAAGAATATGTGCTGCTATCTATGAACAATATACCAAAAGGTGTCTTCAGCCACTCTGGTTTTGAAACTATAGTGGTTAAAAACTTTATTAAAATGAATATAACTCGATTCTTACAAATTTGTGAGTTGGGCCACTATGGTTCAGAGCGTCTCAAATATTCATTGATGTTGATGTCATCTTAACAGTGACAACTCAGCCATAATTTAGGTTATAATTCTGTCATTTTCTTGGATTAAACAATATTTTTCTTTATTCAAGATAATTTCAATGCAGAATTATGTAATCAATTTGTTTGTTATTTTAAATAATTGTATAAAGAATTATTAGATTTTTATCAAAATTGAGCCAAGTCTTTCCTTCTCATTTATGAATTCCTATAAATAATGATATTTTATAAAGATTTAATTCTTGCATCCGGTTTTATTGTAAGCCTTTTAAGAATAAACACTGTTGATTCAAGTCTCATCATTGACTGGTATTTTCCTACTATATTCTTTCCCAATTTCCCTATTTTTGTTATTATTCTTATTTTAATGATTTGATACCATTTCACTATATACATACATATCTATTCTCTTCCCCTTCTCGAAAAAATATCAAATAATTTGTATTCCACATGAAGTTTTCCAAAAAGGGGAAGGGAATATTTTATATTTATGTCTATCTATATACACACATATTTATTCCTTTCCCCTTTTTGGAAAATTTCATGTGGAATACAAATTATTTTATATTTATGTCTACATTTATACTTACATCCTCTTCTCGGAAAAAATCATGTTGAAAATAAAGTATTTAACTATATTTTAAATAAAATATCTGTCCAAATAGTGGTAGTGGTGAAAAAATATTGTTTTTTGGATTTTTCTCTATAAATTCTGAATGTACCACAATTTTTTTAGTAAAAAGATCTAAAACCTTGTATAAAGTATTTCCAAGCCGTCACGAGTTACGGAAATGAGAACTGGTAACATTGTCAATCCACCGCTCTTTCTAAAATTTGTGGCCATCTGATATCTAGACATAATTTTCAAAAATTGTCGAAAATTTAAAAAAAATTTTAGTACTTTTAATTGCAATTTTCTCTTTCAAAAGTGCATGATCCAGCAATAGGGCTTTCTAATAAAAAAAATCGTTGCAAAATTCCGAGGGTGGCGAACCTTACTGGACCATATTATTATGATAGCTTTAAAAAAATGCAACAATTGACTATAAACTCACAGCAAAAATTATTCACTTACAAGAATTGTCATTTACCAGCAACAATTATCTGACAGTTTAAAGCACACTCTTCATAAATGAAAATGAAATAATATTTGAAGTCCCCTTTTGATACTCTGAACGGTTCAATTGCGTTTTTCTCGAAAACGGATGAAAATATCCTGTTTAAACAAGAGTACCAATATTACGTAGAAATGATGTCCATGTGATACTTTCTAATCAAAATCACTGTAGAGTTTCGTCAAAAAAAGTAACCAGTCGATTTCATCATCAGAAATCCTTCACGTAGCGCCCCCTGTAACAAAATCTAAATTAATACATAAAATAATATTCCCTGTATAAAATTATGACTCTGTGCCGATTTTGATAACAATCGATAAAATATACAGTGAAATTATTAGCAAAAAAAATAAAACAAAAATTCAACTTTAACGCCCATAGCAATATTTTATTGAGGCATATTTGATCCTATCGCCATATTTTGGTCCAAACAATCTGCCCTTAGTATATGTCCCAATGAACACAACCAATCGGAACATCATTACACTGAAAACAGACCATGGGCTGTTATCAGTATAATGTTGTTCTGATTGGTTGTGTTCAATCAAATGACCTCAAATTAAGTGATTTCATTGGATATCTACTAGAGCAAAAAAATTTCTTTTAAATAGCATGTTACAGTTTAGGTTAGGTTATGGTCGATACATAACATGGTTTATCTTTATTACACTTTTAATGTACCGGGTAATTAAAGCACTGTTTCTATAAGTCTATATTTATTACAAAAGTTGGGCAAGTACGTTGTAGTGAAGAAATCACTGAGACAGATTGTGCTAAATTCACCAAACCCACGTAAGTATAACCGTACTTATTATACAGGGTGATTCATAACTATTGGGACATAGACTAAAAGCGGATTATTTGGACCAAAATATGGTGATAGGACGTAATATACCTTGCTGTCAAAAATATACGTGGCGTTGAATAAGATTTTTTTTAATTTTTAGAAAATATGACGTAATATTGGTATCTATTTCTTTTTAAACACGATAACTTCCTCCGTTTTCGTGGAAAACGCAATTGAGCAGACTCAGAGATTCTCAGAAAGGGGTTTCAAGTAACAGACCAAGAAACTTGTAACGTGAGGCTTTATTTCGACGATAAGCAAGAATTAAAATAACATAAAAAGAGCAAACTCAAATTAAGAAGCATCATTGTTAATACCCAATAATAATAGTAATAATTCAACTAACATAATTTTTAAAAATATAACAATTTAGGGTTTATTAGAGAAAATTGGTAATCAATTCAATATTTGAACGATCTGTACCTAAATCTACCAATACTTTAAGATCTATCCTAACAAAAACTCAACCAAAAAATGAAAAACTATCGTCAGAAAACTGCATATATCAAATACCCTGTGAATGTGACAAATTTTACACTCATGGACAAAATGAATATTTTTTGTAATCGTATATTATTTCAAAATAATTTCAAAAACTCACCGTAAATTTATATGTGCTAATGTTATTCATCTAGTAGGCTGATTACTCACTTATTTTTAAATATTTTGACGTTTAATTGACATTAATGGCGCATATTATTGTCCCGGAGTTGAGTTATTGTAGTGTAATCAACTAAGTAATAGTGAATATTGTTTGTGTTTTTTTCTATTAAAAACATCAATATGCCACCAGTTAGACACTGCAATGAAGTTAAAGATCGTAACACACCTATCAGCACATCATAGGAACAGCGACTGATCATCACCAGCAGATTTTATTTCTTATGTGTATTTATATGTAAACGCGCATACCTAACAAAGCACCGACAAGGCACGTCAACGCCTCAACCACAACACATTTCTCAGAGAGAATATTTTGCGGACAGCGTGCCAATACAATATCTCTGACAATATAAAGTAAAGCCTATATTCGGGTATCGCGGCGGTGCTCATCCCGTGTCGATGCGTTAAGTGAGCCCATACACAACCGTTAAGTTAACTACTCGACGGTGATGATCGGTCGCTGTTCCTATGAAGTGCTGATAGGTGTGTTTCGACATTAAAGCGGTACAAATTGTAACTCTATATAACGAAGTTTATAAAAAAAGATATTGCACCACGTCTCAGAAGAGGTCAATCTACAGTATCGAATATTTTAAAAAGGTATCTAGAGACTGGAAATTTCGTACGTAGACCCGATCAAATGCGCAAGAGGTGTACAACAGCAATAATTTATCGATTTACTTAATTCTAAACGAAATCGCACATTGACTTCTCAACAATTACCTACTAAATGTAAGACAAATTGATGTGAGTTCAAAAACAGTCAGGCGAAGATTAAAAGAAGCAGGTTTAAAGCTTCTCTTCTCCAAAATCACAAAACTCGATTAGAATAGTAATAGTAATCAAAGAAGATCTAACCGCCTCACGCGTAGAGCTACTCAACGAAGCTGCCTCGAAATTTGGAGTGAAGAATGCGTGGACTAATTCCGGTAAAATTTACGTAAACATAAATAATAAGATTGTAATTATAAGACATCGTTCTGATCTATCAATGTAAATGATAGACCCACTATTACTCACACTATTATTTTTTTGTTTTTTCTTTTTTGTTGGTATCCTGTTTTGTTTATTGTTTATTTCTGCTATTTCGATACATTTTTAAATTTTTTTAATTTTTAATTACTTACTATATAGAATCATCTAAATTGTTATGGATAGCTCACTTGAAATTGAGTTTATTTTTGATTAGACAGATAAATGCTAGATTTTATCAATGTCTTAGATGGAGTTGAAACAATCGAAACAGAAATATGTGAAAATTTTAGCAGTTATTCTCGAGAGAGAATGGAGATGGGTAAGAATTCTCTTAGTGTATTACATTTTAATATAAGAAGTTTAAAAAAACATCTAGACGAACTATTAATATATATCGAAATGGCTGCAACGGCTACTCAGTTTAGAGAGCACCTCAGGTGTAGATTCTGAGACCAAACTAGTACAAATTCAGAGAGTAGTTTTACCGGTTCTCGGGTAATCCTACTTGAAATTTATTTAAGGTACTGAAATTAGAGGAAGGTAAATTATGAAAGTTAAGAAAGGTAAGTGGGCGCCACCCTGAATAATACTAGCTTATTTGTTATTCGCATCAGCATTATAACGACAAATCCTGTAAGATTGGAAGGGAAAATAAACTTTATGAACAACGTTATTAAATTTACAAGTTGTATATTAACTTTTGTTACAAACAATTAAACAAAGGAAAACAATTGACTAGTTTTTATTGACGTCGTTGAAGAAGATTTTCAGCGAGTCGGCCGAGCGGCTTGACGCAGCCATTCAAATTGAACGGTGCTACTTAAAGTCGACATTTCTTGGGATCCAATAAAGATATTTGGATGATTTTTTTTTTAAATTTCATACCTCGCGACGAGAGAAATCTATTCCCGTTGTCGAAAATCTGGAAATATTGAAACCTGAGTAAATGCGCGTGCGTCAAACAAGGTATACATTTTTTGTTGTTATTTGTAGAAAAACCCTATTTTGGCCGTGCAATTGCAATTTTTGAAAAAATAACGACGCCGCTCGATTACACCGCACGTAATCTACCTTAGAAAAAATCAGCGTCATACAGGGAAAGTGACAAAGTGGTACAGGTTTATTGTAAAAATATGCTACGTCAATTTGTTTATAACGCTATAACTCATTAACTATTCAATTTACCGATTGCGGGTTTGGCACACGTGATCTGTTGACGGAGTACAGTAATTAGGCACAATTACAGGATATTGTCATTGTTAACAAAATAATCTAATAGTGTTTAATCAAACTAATGTTTATGTAAACTTAATCATCAATAACTTTTGATCTAATCAATATTTTTCGACGCGGTTGGTTTCATATTGTTCGTTTTTAGAAGACAAAACAAAGTATTTAACATTTTTTCTTCATAATCAAGAGCAAAAAAGATATTCACGAATGAACGAGTAATTGTACTAGAAAATAGCACAATATGGTCATTTAAACAATGTCGTGCAATGTCGACAGGTTGGATCTCATTTCGCTCACTGTATCCGTACCAATTCCTTTTACCTTACACTCATATGTTAGTTCGTCTTTCTCAAGACGGTACCAGTCAATCTTACAGTCAGACATATTGACGCAAAATTCAATAAAAGGTATAAAACAATAAATGGACACCAATAACTAGACTACCAATTCCTAAAATAAGAGAATTTATAAACTAATTCGTTTTATCAGAAATAGTATATCATAATAATAAAATGTGCTGGCTTAAATATTCCACTATCAATAATATGAACTAAATATAATAGCTTACCACTCAGAATTTAAAGTTATATATTTTCTTTTTAGTTGGGCCCCACGTTGGGCGCCAAAAATGTGACGTACCTTTCTATATGTAAACTAAATACCGAATCTGAGATGTACCTCACAGGATATTTGCCGGTTTACTCAGTGAAGATGGGGAGGTTCGTTTAAGACCTCACAATTATCGGAAGGATCTTAATTGGGCGCCAGGCAAGTCAATTCCCAAATATCCCAAGACCTACCAACGCAAAAAGGAATGGTATTGAATTAACACAGAATATTCAAGAAACGATTCTATTCAGTTTTTTTTTACAAACAAATAGTACACCAACGTAAGGAGGTGTAAACAGATTAAATTTATCCAATAGTGATAAGCCAAAAACCCGAATAATAAATGTAACATATAAATTATTATTAATATATATATAAAAAAAAATAACTACCGAAATAAATAAGGAACGCTATTGTATTTCATTTATACATGGGAGGGGAGATATAACGAACATAAAAAAAATTAAAATCGACTTTTTAGTATCCCGGGCTTGAGCTCATGCGCAGGTAACCAAGGAAAATGCGAATAATCAAAAATAGCTTAAGTACCGCGCAATAGCTATCCATTAACAACCACTGTATGGTGAATTCTATTTCAGACGTTACAGTCAATCAAACAAATAGTATTTAATATGTGAATATATTTTAAGCATTTGACCGTAGTACTAACTATTCATAAATATGTGAAATAACAATCTACTATTGTATTCAAAAGTATGAGTATGAAAGCCCGACCAAATAACAATAATTTACAACCATTCATGATTTACCCTGTATAATTACGAGTGGTTCAAATTTCAACAAGTACCATAAGTTATGCGCCAAATCTCGAAATTAATTACTATTTATCCAATGTGATTAATACGTATTAAATAAGAAATATTTGTCGTGAAATATTGAATGAAATATATATCACCGATACAGCCCCGCAGCATCAATCACCCTGTATACGAGCTGTTGACGAGTAGTCCCAGTTCCATAGAGGTGCTCCCAGTCGTATCCAAATGCGACCTTCAAACGAATAACCAAACCAAGATGGGTTACAATAGCCCAGGCGGGAAGAGAAAAAAAACCAGACCGAAAAACCCCTATGCTAGTAAGGGGTTATAGCCTGATCCTGTCGTATCAAAAGGGGTGTATGAACCAATAACCACTCAGAAGGAAAAATCACAGGAGTCTCGGTAGCTTCTTGATAAATACTCTTATCAATTGGAATCGGTGGAAGGAAGATTTCCAACACAAGAAAATGGCGACTGGGTGAACATTAAAAATCCCATAAGGTCCAGAAATCCAGTAGAACACCAAAATATCTATTTCTACTATCCAACAACGACTGGATTTCAATAATATGTGATACAGAATGATCCCTCTTAAAGGTTGACTAAATAAAGTCAGAATTTCCAGTAGCACAATTGTACACCACTATGGCCAACCTCTCCCCTGCCTTTTCAAACCAACAGCTAATCAAGAGAGTACCGACGTACCAATTCCGAACTAACTATATAGTTTACGTCAATTTATTTCAACCTGTTATCACAGAAAACTTAACGATAATAGGTACTAGATACGTACTTGATACTCGTCTACTAGATGACGCTCGAAGGTAATACTCATAATATTTTTAAATAACGTTTTATTCTTATTATTACAAAGGGCAAATACAAGGGTTATTTATGATAACAAACATAAATGAAAATAATATTTATTATATCTAAGCATACTCTATCATGGCAAAACCAACGTACCAGGTAATAGGCAGCTTCAAATATACCAACCGTAATAAATCGAACACATACAGGGTCATACCCGAAGATACTTATATTACACCACACTCTAACTGTAATTACCATGAAAAAAAAAAACGTAACAGCGGGTTAGTACTATTTTATTGTACGTATTTTTTGCAACCTTTATACAAAGTTTCAAGCTGATACCTGCGATTATCGCAAAAAGGCGATTTTCGGTGTGTAATGCCTGGACTATATAGACCACATGTTTGTGCGAAAAGAAAACTGTTTAAAAGACAAACTATATATCACTCCTATAATATTCCATACAGATATCACAGATCATTTTGCACCTTTTATTGACATTTCATTTACAGAAAATAAACCAAAACAATTAAAAGTCGAGAAGAAAATAACTAAAATTGATTTTAATAAATTAAATGCATTACTGCTAGATGAAAATTGGGAAAGTATAATAACAGAAACAAACCCCCAATTATGTTATAATATATTTATTAATAAACTTAATCATTACATTACAATGGCTACAAACACTCAAATAGTAAAATATAAAAAGCATATCAAATTGAATCCGTGGATTACCACAGGTCTAATAAACTCTATAAATAGAAGAGATTACCTAAAACAGAAATTAGCCAAACAGCACTCACAAGAACTTGAAATAGAATACAAAAAATTTAGGAACAAACTCAACACTCTAATCAAACAAACCAAAAATAACTTCTATAAAACCCAAATTACTGAGGCTGGTTCAAATTACAAAAAAATCTGGAATGTAATAAATAAAGTTTGTGGAAAAAAGGACAAAATAATATTGGTGATACAGATATTATTCTTGAAAATGGTACTGTTATAAGAGACAACAAAATAAAATCAGAAGAGTTTATAGTAGTTTGTGCAACTAGTGTGGATATGATGGTCATCCACACGAGTCGAATAGTATATTTTTTCTACGACCCACTTAAGAAAAAATCTAGAAAATAAACATTTTATTAAACTATAATATAACTTCAAATTAAAATTTTTTAATAATTTTACTATTATTATTATTATTTAGAAATAAAATTAAAATTTAAAAAAAATTTCCCAACGGGGAATCGAACTCTGATCTACCGCGTGAGAGCCTGGGATACTTACCACTGGACGATGAATATACTAATATCTATCTATAACGTCAAATGTTTTACATAAAAACTGACGTTTGTCAGGAGTACCCTTAAATATTCAATTTATTCTGTTTCTATACGTTATATAGCCCGTTCAGTACAAAAACCGTTGCACGTCATCAAAGTGTCGAAAAAGAGACGTTCGTTTATATCATGTCATTCGATTGCTGCTGTCAATCCTCTGTCAATCACTATGTTAAGCCTCTCTAAACTCAATAAATATTGAAATTTGTAGGTCGCATTGTATTAAAGAATATAAATATATGTTTAAGGAAAGGTTTCGTAATTAATTTCATATCAAATACAGCTCGTAGGTTAATTAAATATTAAACTCAAACTAACGTCAGTCTTAATAAAAACTTTTTATGTTGGCAAAAATGCGCGCTATTGCCGCTATTAAAATGGTTTATTTCTGGTTCAGTTGACGTCTTGACATTTTTGGGGTTATGTTGTGACAAAAACAGCAAAGAACTGTGAGTAATTTTTCACAAGCAGTGATGAGTTATTAAAGTTGAAGTCACATCCAAAAAAACGTATAAATGAAACTTAATAATACTGCAATAGTTGATGCATTTACTCCTGATACTATTTACAGCGTTTATGAAGCAAGTAAGTATAAGTTTAATATTATACCCAATCAACTGTATTTATTATATTCTGTAACATTATTGTTAAAACTTGGCAAATATACATGGACATTTTTTTACAGATAATCATGTCACTTTAGGAATGTTACTGCAGTAATTGAAGGAAGAACAATAATTATTAAATGTAGAATGTTCCTGAGTAAAATATGATACACATCCACAAAGGGGACTTATGGAACTTTTAACAAAAATAAACCACTTTATAAATTTGTTTTTATTAATGAATCCTGGATTTTCCAAAATGGTGCTGTAGGCTGTTCATGTCAAAAGGTATGTTACAATGATTATGTAAAATTTTAGAATGCAAAATTGTTTTTATTCTAGATATTTTGTATTACATGCTGAGAGCAGAATGTATATTTTTATATGAATCTCAGTTGAGTTATTATCATGGGGAAATAAATGAAGAACATGTTTTTAAATGGTTTGAATACCAATTAGGTACTATTGAATATTTCTGAACCTTTAATAAATTATAGACAATGCTTTTCGATAATATTAGGTTAATGACACAATATAGAATTCAATCAACAAATGTTGAAGCTGATCTTATTTATATTGAAGCCTAGTAAGTAGATACAAACTGTATTTGAACAGTGATATAGCAAATTATATGTTAGAATTCAGAAGACTATACAACTAGTTTAATACATTTAAAATTCTTACTTCGAATTATACCTAATAGACAATAAATGCTGTTTTACTTTTATTTTTACAAAAATAATAATATTGGTTATTTGAATACTGCCCTTTCAATAAATGTTTTTTTCAGAAACAAACCCCCAACAAAATACCTACATTGTGGATTTGATAGAACAGTATAGTCACAAAGTATTACCTACCATCTTTTTAAAAATCCTATTGAGTTAATACAGGGTACTGCCAAGCAAGCCGATAGATGCATTCCAGAAGTTGTGGGTTGGAATTGGTTTGTCCGTGAGCCTCTCAAATTTGAAAGATTTCTATTTGACAATTATTGTTCTACCTTATTTTAAAAAATAGTATTACAATCTTTTCGGTGTAGTAACTAATTTATAAATTTGCAATGTTTCTTTTTAATAAAACAATTCCATACAAATTGGGGTGGCATTATTTATTATTTTATTTTAATCATGATATTCAAAATAAGTAAGTCAGGCAGCATTTTCTAAAGGTAAATGTGTATATCACAAAGTTTTATAAAAACTACAAAGAATTAATTTAATAGTTTTTATTGAATTGAAAGGTCTTATGTGATCAATCGTTTTATTATCAATACTTTCCGCTGCGGTAGATGTTGGCGAGCTAAAACAAAATGGTAAATATAAATTTGGATTGATTAGAAGATGATGGAGTGATGAATAATTCACCAATATAGTGATAATTATAATATGTATTGATTTCAGTGCTACGATTTAGTCAATCATTCGCATAAACCTTCACTCGGAGAATAGAATGGATTGCTCTTATTTTCTGAGCTGTGGTGGTGCTTGCTGCAGAATTTTCTCTTGCTATGATCAATGATCATATATCTCAGGATGATTTTCCTTGTTGAAAATGACCTACACACTAAAGCTTCACATCCCGTCGTTTCTAAAAAAATTCTAAGATTTATTTCACCGAAATATAAAATAAAATTGCCTACCTTTAAAAAGGAGGTATATCCAGGTTATCAGAACTTTTTTATTTATAGGATGTCTGTAAACCTTACATCAATCTTTCATATTGTAGTGACAACATCCTAGAAGCCAACATGTACTTAGGTAATTGTAACCTAAAAATTATATTAGATAATATTTTTTCCTTGATACTATATATACAAGCATTCTAAATACTAGAATAGTTCCATAACTTCTAACTAATTAAGTGTGTGGTATAAACATACAAATAAAAGTGTTAACTATTCCATACATACCTTTTTAGTGCTAAAAATAATTCCATAGTTTTTAAAATAAGAATTTCTTAGTGCTGTACGGTTAACATACAAATTAAAGTTTTATATGTAACATATCTGTATGTAACTGAAATAAGTCGAAGTTTCTTTGCACGCAATAACCATCAATAACTAAACCTAACCTAGAATATTTGATAAACTTCATTTGACATAATATACTAGATTCTCATATTATTTCAAGGGCTTGGCAACATAGTACAGTTATGACAGATGTGACGTGCAACGGTTTTAATACTGAACGGGCTATACGTCTCCTTTGCGGCTAAGCGAATATCTGGTGGAAAATTATTTATTGATTCATCACTGGAATCACTCATTTTTACTAATATTTTTCTTAAAAACTATAGAAATATTTTGACGTTTCTATGAAATTGAAAAAAGATTAGTTGGCGGGTACTAAACGCAAATGCTGATTGGTGGATTTCATATACGTTCTAGGATGTATATGAAATCATATCCGTTCAGTTAACCGGAATGGCCTACATTTACATTCTGTAAATTGTGCAGAGAATGGATAATATACATGTGGGTGTAGAAAAACACTTTTTTCACCAATATAGGCAAAAATATGTGTAAAAATATTACGGAACAAGTCTTACCAGACAATTTCTTAACAGACTTAAACGTTAAACTGTCCATCTGGACAGCTCCAGGTCCAGATGGGATTACATTAAAAACTTTAAAAACAATTCATTCCAATATTATTACTGCGCTAAGGCATATAATTAATCAATGTTTTTTGACTGGCAAACTTCCCTATCAATGGAAATGTTCAACTACCCCATATTTAAATCTGGAAATAAATCACGGCTTGAAAACTACAGACCGATATCTGTTATAAATAATACTGCTAAAATATTTGAACAATGTTTTAAGAAAAGAATAATTGAATTTTTAGACAAAAATAACATAATAACCAATAGACAGTTTGGATTTATAAAAAATAGTAACACCGAAAATGTCATATTAGACTTCGTTAACACCACTATAGAGGTCATGGATAAATCCCATAAAACATTAGCAATTTTTTTAAACTTGGCCAAGGCTTTCGACACGGTTAATCATAATATACTAATTCAAAAATTGAATAAATATGGTATTAGAGGTATAGCTATAGATTTAATGAGAAATTACTTATTGGGAAGAACTCAAAGGGTAAAAATACAAAATGAAGTAAGTTCTGAGACTGTAGTCGTATAAGGAGTACCACAGGGTACGGTTTTAGGCCCTATACTTTTCCTTATTTACATAAACAATATAACAAAGATAAATAAAATCAAGGGTCATTTAATATCCTACGCAGACGATACTGCAATTATATTGACATCCCCAACATGGAACGTATTGCTGAACTAGAAATGGAGAAAATGTATATGTGGTTCAATAATAACAAACTGTCTTTGAATATCAAAAAAACTAAATTCATAACTTTTTCGCCAACCATGCATGATCAGCCAAAAAACTTAATGATTAAATTACACAAAACAAGTTGCAATAAGCAACAAGAATGTGATTGTTATTCGATAGAAAGGCAAAATCAATAAAATATCTTGGAATCGTACTCGATCAACACCTAAAATGGAATGAACATATTAGTTATGTTGCTAGGCGTATACGTATTTTAATTTTAATCTCCAAATTTTATGACCTGCGTGATATATTGTCCAAGAAAAATTTGTTAATTTTATATAATTCATTCGCGGAATCTATTATTTCTTACTGCATTTCGGTATGGGGTGCAGCTTTCAAAACCACACTCAATACACTACAGGTTGCACAACACTCTTTCCCTTTTCAAGCAACAAAATTTTATAACATACTACCAAAATACATAAAAGAAATAAAAAATACACATATTCATATTAAAATTGTCTTATACTTGCCTCTCCATTCTCACTTGAGACAAAATTATAAAAGAAAATAACTAGTTTAATAATAAATAATATTGCCTAAAATGTTACAGGTACATATTACATAATTTGCGAGGAGTTACGAGACAGACTTCCTAGCCTAGTGTGATCTCCTCCCGTAGGCTACTTGAAAATAATTATATGAAATTGTAATAGAAAAAAACACCATGTACTTTAATAATAGTGAATAAAATTGAATTGAATATTTGCCAGAATACATGTTCAGTGGGATATCGAGAATTGGAAAAATGTTCTCTTCACCGATGAGAATAGGAAACAGTTATGGAAGCCCCATGGACGAAACCACGCCTACAGAAGAGTTGGGGAACGGTACGCCAGCTGCAATCTCATAAAGACCGTGAGTTTTGGAGGTGGTGGAATAATATTCTGAGGAGGTATTAGTTGGGAGGAACGCACCGAACTCGTGAAAGTGATTGGACGAATGACTAGTGACTTGTGTATCGAAAATATCATGTTTTGCCAAATGTCGGCCAAATTGGATACGATACATTCATATTAATGCACATAATGTCCGACCGCATGCAGCTGGTATAGTGTCTAATTACCTTGATGCGGTCCAAATTCAAAGATTAGATTGGCCACCATATAGCTCTGACTTAAATCCAATAGAACACATGTGGGATTATTGGAAATTCTGGTGAAAAAGGCATTAAAACTTGCTTGCTGTTTGGCATTGTTAAATGCAGCTTCACATTCTTTGGACCAAATAAATGGTTACTTTTTTTGTAATACTTAATCTGTTCAGTGACTGCATAATTGTAGAAGCATGAGGTATAAATTTATCATAATTTCGAACCATTCCTAGAAACTGTTTTACTTGTTCTATATTTTCTGGTCTTGGTGCTTCTTGTATGGCCTTGATTTTATCATCCGACTTTTTTAACCCTTCTTTAGTGATAATGTGCCCTAAATATTTAATTTATTTCTCGAAATACTTTCATTTTTCTCTGTTTAGATGTAGATTATATTTCCGCAAGTTTTTCAAAACTTTAATGAGTCTAGCTTTGCATTCCTGTAGAGAGGAACCATGAATTAAAATATCATCAAAGTAAGCTGTGGTACCATCTAAATTATTAACAGTTTGATCAATGATCCTATGAAATTCATTAGGTGCGGTTTTGATTCCAAAATTCAATCGCTTTGCAAGATACGTTCCTCTATGTGTAGATATTGCTTGTAGCTTCGCACTCTCTTCGTCTACTGGCACGTGCAGGTATGCTTTGAATATATCAAGAGTACAGAAATATTGCCTGTTTCCCATTTTATTGAAAATATCTTCTATTCTTGGAATCGGATATCAATTGTCTTGAAGTTGTTGATTAACAGTGACTTTGTAATCAGCGCATAACCGAATCTTCCCATCACTTTTAGGTACAATCACTAATGGCGTGCCCCATTCTGAGTAATCTAATTTTTCTATTATACTTTCGTTTTCCAAAATATATAATTATTTGTCAACTTCCTCTTGTAAGGCGTATGGAATTTTTCTTGGTTTGAAAAAAACTGGCTTGGCATTCGGTTTGAGTTTGAGTGAACAATGTATGTTTGGAATTTTTCCCACAGTTGAAGTAAAAACATCTTCAAAATCTTTAAAAATTTCATCTAATGTAGGAGAGGAATTTGGAGCAGGAATAGTGAGAGAGTTTCTGTTTTGAATGTTAATTTTTAAATTTCGAATCCATTTTCTTCCAAGCATAGCATTGCCATTTCCTGGTATGACAAATAAATCTCCAATTGTGTTATTATTTTAAAAGAAACAGGATCATGAACATATCCTAATGGATTGAAAATATGATTAGTATAGGAACGGAATTTCATGTTCGTGATTTGCATAAGTTCGTTTAATTGTAAATTATTGAAATCTCTTTCTGATATCAATGTAAGTGAACTGCCTGTGTCATACTCAAAAATGAAAGGTTTATTTTTTATGTAAAGTTCAATCACCATTTTTGGTTCATAAATGGATGTTGCAGTTGCAGTATAAATATCTATTATCTGATTTATACTAGGATCGTCTTCAAAATTATTTTTATTATACTGATACTCGCTGACAATATTTATTTCATTGGAATTTTTTTGTAATGTAGTAATGCAAACCTTGCTCACGTGCCCTCGTTTTTTACAGCTTTGGCAGCTGAGCTTACCATAAACTCGGCATTCAAACGATTTGTGATTATTTCGTCCACAGTGAAGACATAATCCTGAAATGCCTAGCTTCGATAGTCTATTTTTGTTTGGTAATTTTGTGCCTTTGAAAATTGTGGTTGTATATTATGCTGGTATCTGTTATTGTAACTTGACTTTTGACTGGAAATTCTATTTACAGAAGATGTAGGCGTAGGCATATTTTCGTAAATATCCCTATTTTGGATTTCTGAAGCTTTCAACAGCTAGTGCGATCTCTATTGCTCGTTCAAAAGTAATGTTTGTTTCTTGTAATATTTTCCCTCGGATTTCTTCATCTTTTAAACCACGAATGAATTGAGCTCGTTAAAATATTTCGATCATATCTTTCTTACAATTACCACAGGCACTGTGCTCTTTACATTTAACTTTAATGTCACAATACTTTATTTGCTCTTTAAGAGAGGCAACAAATGTAGAGATTGACTCATCTATATTTTGAAATTTTGATAGGTGGTCATAGTTAGTAGGAGTTAGAGGAGTAGCTAATGACTGGATTACTAGTTATTTAAGCAGCAGGCATCAAATAGACAGCATAGACTCATTAAAATCAAAGCCTGCCTATATATCAACATGAGGGTACCACAAGACACGACCTTTTCTATTTATTATTTTTATCAGTGATATCTCACACGGATGACATGAATACAAACTTTCCTGATCAGTTGGGTACGCAAGCGACGCTGCAGAAGAATTTGCAAGATGGACTACTGACATGATGAACATAACACGCGAAGAGGTAATGAGTTGAGATTACCCTATTCCCGGCCCTGCTAACTATTGGACAGGATTCTGCTGGTTATCAGGGAATCATCTTCTACAATAATACAACTAGGATTTTAGGAAATAGTAACTACAATCTTTTCAAGTCAAAACTTTTAAAGTACCTAGCTGAATATGCTTTTTATTCTGAGGAAGAATTCCGGCAGATTTTTTCTTAATTTTAATTTTTAAATTTAAGTGTAAAGTGTAACTAGAATATTTATGGGTTTGATTTTGGGCTTTTTGGGGCTAATTTTTTTCATTTTTTTACCCCACCCAGCACCCCTATTCACTATATCCCGTAAAATACGCTTTCCCGACAAATTTTACTTTATACACATTAATTATAAAAGCAATTCCTTTGTCACAAAATTTTTTGTCAAAATCGAGAAGCACGTGTTCTGCACAATGACCGAACTTTTTTACTGATTTACTGACAGTAGATCTTGTTATGGGATTTCGGTTAGGATATAAATTATTAAAGATATTACACGTTTCTTGTTGACTTCTACGCATAGGTATCACCATATCCTAATATCATTAAGATCTCAATTCGTTATTTTTCAGATATACGATCCACTGTGACTTTCAATAAATACTAATTTATTGAAACGTCAAAGCTGTTATTACAGCAGTCATAGCCATCTAAATGTAATATTTTAACTTCGGCAGAGATGATGTAAATGTAGTTATAACTCCGAAATTATGGCAATTAGGTATAGGGAACATTACAAGAAAAATAATCAGTATTTCTTAAGGATTACAAAAGGAAACACAGGGTGATCCATTTAAAATAACAAAGTTCATTATTATTCCGAAAAATGGGAAGATCTGACAACAATGGAAATACCACCATGATATCGGCCATATCACAAGATCCTTGCATACAAAAATCCATAAAAATCGTGCTATCCGTTTCCGAGATAATTAATGCGTTCCATACTTAAAAATCACTCTGTATAAACTTGATAAGAAATATATTATTTTAGATATATATATTTTACACTATGTACACATGAGGGCGTTAGACGCCGCGTTGAGCGCGCGTTGGCAGATTGTGAAACCGTGCACATGAGGGCGTTGGACGTCGAGTCGAGTGCACGTTGGCTGACAGCGCAAGACACGGCATCCGGCGGTTGGACCAGCGTACTCAATGCGAACACATGGAGTTAGAGGAGTTTACCTGTTTTTGGTTATTGTACCGTAGATACAAGGCTCGGCAAAGAAGACAAAGACGATGGTGGATTCATCCCCTAATAGATGTCCGGTTAACCATGGGTTCATTTGTGACGCTATACCCAAAATTAAGGGAATACCCCAACAAGTTTTTCAACTACTTCCGTATGAGTATAGGTTCATTTGATGAACTATTATCTTTAGTCACTGATGACATATTACCTTGAGAATATGTTGTGAGGGATGCAATTTCACCAGAAGAAAAACTCATTGTAACATTAAGGTATTTTATTACAATTATTTATTACAATTCATATTATACGTTTAAATATAAGAATGACAACAATATTTTTTATTAAACCTCAATTAGGAAAAAATCAGCCTAATTGACAAAGTAATGTTTTAGAAACAAATTTATTAATCGTAAATATCAGAAAAATCCGTGTTTGCTTGAGAAATGGTGCTGTCCGTTGGCGATAGTGCTGTTGATGCCACAGATGGTGTCGTGCTCATTGGTGCTGCAGGTGCTGATTGGCTGCTGTAACCCATGAGTAATCCAGAGGAGGAACTTTCTTGAACCGGTTGAAATTGGTGCCTTTGAACATTGGATACGTAATTCATTTGATTGAATGTCTGGGGTGGTGGGTACGATGAGTGATAACTCGGAGGCACTTGGGGAATTTGTGAGGGGTTATAGAATTCTTGGGCCCTCTGAATGACTTCTAATAACTGTATTTTTGTACGGAGCCGCCCATGTGCAGGTACTTTTTGGAGCTCAGTGTACAAAGACATACAAAATAGTTTGTCATCATCATCCTTATTTGGAACTTCTGCATGTCTTTGTTCCCTAAGAGCAACACTTTTGTTTAAAATATCAATGAATTGCTTGTCCACAGGGTTTATCTTAAACCTTTTGTTGCTATTGACGTTCTTATCAACAGCCCTTGTTTGGGGCTCATCTGAACGTGGCTGTGAATGCAGCCATTCTGTTTCATCATCCAATTGATCGCTGTTTTCTAGGCTATCAGCTTTGTTAGTTACAATAGGTTGCAAGAACTGAAGGCGTTGAAAATATATGTATGGGTTAGACTTACTTGCTCCAGAACCAGATTTCAAAGTTTTTTGTTTCTTTAGCTCTCTAGAATAGTTGTCTCGAACATGTTTCCATTTTTTCTGCAACGTATTGCCTGAAAAACAAAATATATATATTAACGCACATATTAGCGGTTATTTTTTTTATAATCTACATTTTACTCCCTACAAATCATAAAACTACAGATAGTTTGTACTTTTCCAGGTAACAGGCAACAGGAACATCCTTTGCTGACCTCCATTACACCTACAAGTTGAGAAAATCAACAAGTATGCTCAGCTCTGTGGAGAGTTCTCAAACCTATATGCATGCCTCCTATCTCAGAAGAAAGATGGATAGAAATCAGCAATGAATTTTTTAAATATGCAAATTTCCCCCATGTCTTAGGATGTGTCGATGGTAAGCACATAAGGATTGTGCAACCCTCTGGAACTGGATCTCTTTATCACAACTACAAACATTTTTTTTCAACTGTTCTTCTGGCAGTGTGTGATGCAAACTATTGCTTTCTTTATGTTAATGTAGGGTCTTATGGCAAAAGTAATGACTCCACAATTTTCCAAGAATCATTGTTTTACAAACACTTATCTGAAGAAACGTTAAACGTCCTAGCACCTAAACCAATAACAGCATTAGATAACACTAGTTTACCTTACGTATTTCTTGGGGATGATGCTTTTGGTCTACCTAAAAACATCATGTGTCCTTACGTAGGAAAGCAGCTTCCCCATGTTAAAAAAATCTTTAACTATAGACTTTCAAGGGCTCGCCGCTACATAGAATGCACTTTTGGAATAATGGCTAACAAGTGGCGAGTATTCCATAGAGCTCTGAATGTTAACATCGATTTTGCTGAGTCAATTGTATTGGCGTGCTGCGTTTTACACAATTACGTTAGACGCAAAGATGGCTTCAGGGAGGAAGAAACTTATTATCAAGCACCATTTGAAAGTGTTGATGGCACATGGCAAGTTCCTCGGGCATGTAACTACGCAAGAACTGTGAGGGACAAGTTTACGCAGTACTTCGTTACGGACGGGAAACTCCCTTGGCAAGACCGCATGGTGTAAGCGTTTATGTGAAATATACACTGCTGATAACATTAGTGTATAAGATGTTGTGAACACAAAACACTGACTTATTTCATAAGTGCACTCTTGGTACGACAAGTATTTGTATTACAAATATGTGGTACTTGTATAAAGACATACTGCCTTAATTTTATTAATTAAACGTATTACAATTTGAATAAATGTATCATTAATTAATACAAATTATGCTTTGTATATTTACCTAAAAGTGTCTTCTCTTCCTTTGTCATGTTTTCTTCTGCAAACACATCCACAATCTCCTGCCAAGCAGACTTTTTCAAAACTCTATTTTTATAATCTGGACACTCCATGTCCCAGATGCATCTTCTTTTTTCGACTTCATCAATAAACAATTCTGTGTCAAACGCTTCCGCATCCATTGTACATACACAAACAGATCAAAACAATGGTAAGATCACTCACAGATCACACAATTCACGTCAAAACCGAGCAAAAGCGCGCGCTCGACTGAGCACATGTGTACGTTCTAATGCCCAGTATAGAAACTCGAAGCGCGCTGCAAACGTAGCGGTTGAAGTGAAAACTACAAGCGTCGCGTTTTGGCGACGTTGATTCAAAGCGCGCGTTTGCATGTGTACGATCCCATTTGTTTCTATGTATTTGGCTAACGCGCGTTTGACAAACGAGCGCTCAACGCGGCGTCTAACGCCCTCATGTGTACAAGGCCTTAAGTTCCCTAAGTTTTTAATAGACGGCACAATCAAAAACCTTTTGTTATTTAGTTGTATAAGTATTCAATAGATGCGGCAGAATGAGTCAATAGTTCTTAAGAACAAAAGTTGAGAAGTTTTTAAAATTTTCACGTTGAATTCTTTCATTCAGTATTTTACTAGATCTATTAGTGGAGTGTAAAATGTGAGACAAAGGCGAGAGCCAACCATAAAGAAGGATTTTCAAAGGAATTGCACATTGCTGTTTCATTTCCACAAAAAAGGCATAGGCGTCTGAAAACAATTCTTTAACTGAATATATCCGTCTTGACATCAAATAAACTCAAAGGATTTTTACAAACTAAACTGGACTTGGGCACTACATTCGCGGATGCAAAAAATGTATGGGAATGCGGAAAAAGTTTTAAAAATTAAAAAACATGCTTTTGTACCAAATTGAACTAAAAAGTGGGAAATAATTTTCATTATATTACAAAAAAACACGCTTTTATATGGAATTACTCAAATAGAACAAAAATCATTGGACATTGGACTGTACCATTTTTCTCATTAACCATCACTAAAAACCGAATTCGACCATTTCCATTTACCAGCGGGCGATTGCCACCACATTTATCACTTAGTCAAAGGCATACATCACAAAAGTTTCCTTATGATACTGCCTCTAACTCCACTACGCTAGAGCAACCTCGAGCCAGTACCTGTGTTTATAGAGTAACTCACCTATCTATAAAAACCGGTTGCATGTCTCATTTAAAATAGATTACATTTTAGAGTACTGTAAAATAAATACACATCTCATGTTGTAATTTACTAAAATAAATAATTGTTACAATTCCGTCAGCATAGGGAAGGTGAGCGTAACCCAACAGCCTTGTCCTTGTAGTCCGTGAAAATCTCACCATATTACCCACACACTCTTTTAAGTAATACAAAAATTAACAAATTTCTAAAAAAATTTAATTGGAAAAAGTATGAGAATAAAAAATATTTAGAAAGTTTAGAATCCCACCCCAATCCGGTGCAGTATCTAGATTAAGATCCTGTTATAGTGCGCAGTTTTAAAAATTACTTGAAAATAAAGAGAATTCAAAATTCACTTATCGAACAAAGGAATATTTATAAACAATTTAATTTAGAGTAATCTAAGCATGTATCTAATTTTGAAAAAAACTTGTTAACCAAAGTACCACAAAAATTAGCGAGTAGTCTAAGTAATCTGGGCACAAGAAGTGTCTTTTGTGAAATATTGAACTTTCTAAATAAGTTAAAAGAGATTAGAAATATAAAAAAAAGTTTTTAAAAATATTAAAATAATGGTCAAGTTAAAAAAAAGATTTTCAAAAACTACAAGTCTTTGTTGTACCCAAGGAAAAGTTTGTGATCACAACAATTTGAAAATTACTGTAATCAAAAAAAGAGTTGATAAGTATACTTATGATGTAACAGTATACTCCCTTATATATTTAAATATATTTTGTAAATTAGCATAAAACGAATATGTAAAGAATTGGAAACACCCAAAATCATTGTTGTCACTTCTTCTGAGTTGTCTGGAAGATTCCGTTGTAGTATAGTGCGTTTTTTAATAAAAATAAACGTATGTTTCGATAATTTTTCAATGGCCCTGGTATAAGCTTCCTCAAATGAATATCAAATAATAATAAACATCAGATATTTTTTATAAATGATTCTTTATGTTAACTTTTGGGTTTTTTTCCGTACGCTAGTAGAAAAAATAGTGTACCTATCACGTGCTATCACTTTTCGCACTTGTTAGGTAAACTACTATTTCTCCATATTTAATATGATGTTTTAATTTAGGGAGAAAAATTTGGGGTATCTTAAAATACCGGTTATGAAAAAAATGTATTTCTATAGCAATTATTCCTGTTTTGATAACTGTCTGTTTAAATTCAAAAATATTAAATTGTGTTAAATGGTTGATCAATTATTGGTTCCCAGAACGCTGCACCAGAAATCCTTTGTTTTCCTCTTCCTAAATTATCACTTCTGAGTTGTCTGGAGCATTCCGGTTCTTCTTAGGGCCTTAATATTTTGAAAATGATATGATTTTCCAACAAAATGGTTAATATTATGCCTGACTAAAAAAATGTTTTAAATAAGGAAAGAATTTTTGAGGTTTTTAAAAATATTTCTGAATCTGAGTTCAGCTGCGAAAAACATGAAATTCTTAAGCAACTTTCCTATTCCATAATTTTTGTATCTAATAAGATGCTATACTAAATAAATGTTTTAAATTAGAGGAAAAAAATTAGAATCTGAGCACGGTTGTAAAAAAAATGAATGTTTCAAGCAATTTTTCTTTTTTTATTATACAGTTGATGAATTGTTTTGTATTTCTTTATTATTATTGTTTTAATGAGTTTCTGTTTGAATTAAAAAATGTTAAATTGTGTTAACTACTAAAATGATTGACCGATTTGCTCACAGAATGTAGCTACGCTGAAAAAACTTCACCTGAAACAAAAAAACACAAACGAAATCCACATAAAAATATCCTCTTGCTGGGATGTTTCCAATATTCAATATATTAATAAAAATATTAAAAATAAAACGAAAAATTGTAAATAGCAAAAACAATTTAGGCATACTTTTTGAATAACAGAAATAGAAAAAAAATTTTTAAAATTAAAAAATATATAAATTAAAAAATTAAAAATGTTTTGACTTCAAGTAAAAATTGTTTTTTTCTCATTTCTTCAATTTAAACTAGTATTATTTTCACAAATATTTCTATTTTTGTTATTTGTCACAACAGTCTCCTACCTTTAGGCATATCGCATTTCTTGAGCTGAATCGAGCGTTAAAATCTGTAAAAAAAGAAAATGGAAGTGTTATAATTCAATATTGTTTGATAATAAAAATTTCATTTTGTCATTTTAATTCTTGATGATGTAGACTTGTTTTATGAAACTATCGATAATATATAGATCGGAATTTTAAGTTTTTTTTTTGTTTGAATTACCATGGACAAATAATTTTACAAAGTATGTGACATAATTGAAAAAAAACGTTTTATTTCCCTTCAAACCAAACAAAATAATAAATATACAATAAAGAACGTAAAGAAGAGCAATTAAAAATTATCCAAATTATACAAATATCTTTTGTCGATCTGGCAACATCTAATTACTTGAATTCTCTACAACTTACACGTCTGTTCATAAAAAGTACGTGTTTAACAAAGGATTTACAAAAAATTTCATAACGATATGGTTTTTTATGAAAAAAAATTCATATATAATTTAAAAAACATTCAAATTAATTGTTTCAACCCTTACTACGTGGAATTTTTTCATAATTATCATATTAATAAAGTCAGTAAATAACAAATTCCACAACAGAATTATGTAACTATGTTTATAGGTATTATTTATAATGTGCAATTTGTTATTTTTCAATTTTATTTGATGAAAAATATTCTTTTTATCTGATCTAAATCAACCACATTAATTTTCGATATTTAAAAAATCACCTTTGAATTCATACACTTGTATCTACATGAAACAAATTTCTAATTGATTATATTATAACAACTTAAAATTCCTAGTTTTCATATAATAAAATAATACCTAATACAACATAATAAATATCACAACATTAAGAATGTATATTGCTAAATAAAATAATCAAAAATTACCTGAATAACCTCAAAAATATGGATATTCACTACTTACAATACTAACGCACAATGTACAACAAACGCTCTTTGTTCATTCCAATAAATTCGTGAAAGTTATGTGCACCAAAAATGCAAGCTTTTGCATTTAATTCCAGGAAGCCGCCGCCCAATAGCAACCTCGACTAGAAGGTATAAATACTTCTAATTAGACGATAATAGACACTTCTAATTCAACTTCTGTTCTAAAGCTTTTAATTGTTAATTTATTATCTAATATTTATATTGTACTAAATATAATAAATATTAAGTGTAAATTTAAATTGTTTTTAAAAAACAACTTTTCAATACGAAAGTTATATCTTGAAGCAGTTTTTTCTAGGGTTAACAAAAAAAGCCGGCTTGATATATACTGCATTTTTATTAGATTTTATTCGTCACTGCATATTTGGTACAAATTTTAGTTGAAAGCTTTAAATTTATTTCATTTACGGAAAGTAATAGATATAATTTTAGTTTTATACAGGGTCGGTTACGTTACATTTTAATTTAAGGTTTTTTTTTTTTTTGGGCCGAGATGGGAAACTCATGTCCGAATGGGTCCATGACCCAAACAGTGTTGGACTCATCCCCAAGGAGATGCCTACCAACCAAACCCACCTCAAACTCGCCGTTACCCCCGCCTCGGAATCACTACCCTAGCATACTTCGAGACGGGCGGCGGTCCCTCGCACACTCTCCGCTCACATCGTCGTCTTCACCCTAACTTCCACTCCTACCTCTCATGCCATATCGAGTCGTTCTCTCCCCCTGACCATGCTCTCTACTACGCCACTTACCTCCATCCATTCCTCCTCCCCCCTCAACATTATCTCCACCATATTCTCCCAATACACCGCCTCCCCTAGTTTCATCTCCAACTTCTTCAGCACTTCCTCGTTCCGCCAGCATCTGAACACATGCCCCACATCATCCTCCACTCCACACCTCTCGCACACTCCGGTCTCTCTTTTTCCAATCTTGTGGAGGTACCCTACTCTCGACCCATGTCCAGTGAACATCTGTGTCAAGAAGTAGTTCACCTCCCCGAATTTGCGATCCATCCAATCTCTCCTATTCCCAATCGCTCCTTTTAGCGCGCCCTCATACTCCTCCCACCTTCTCTCCATTTCCTCCTCCATCCATTCTTGTACTTCCTCTCTGGTCGCACCCCTCCAGCGATTATTCCTGGCTCTAGCCATCAAGTCCAATGGGTAGGTTCTTGCCAGCACCGCTGCTGCCAGTCCACCCACTGTCCTGTACCCCTGCACTACCCTTAGCAATATACCTCTCTGCACCCGCAGGAGTGGCCTAACCCTCGCATTCACTCCTGCTCTTTCACCCCACACCTCCGCACCGTACAGCAAACTCTGCTCTACCGTCCTACCAATGATCCTCCTCTTCCACTCTCCCGGCCCCTTCACATTACTCATCAATCTCCCCAGCCATGCTGCCCTCACTTTCCCCTTCTCTGCCGCCTTCAACATGTGTGTTCGGAAGGATAACTGACTATCCAACCACACCCCTAGGTATTTCACACACTCATCCATGCGAATTCTCCTTCCCTTCACCATCACCCCCACTTGCCTTGTCTTGCTCCGTCCCTTCACTAGCAACCCCACCGTCTTATCTTCCGCCACTTCCAGTCCGCACCGCTCTATCTTCTCCACAATCTTCCTACACATTCTCTCCGCCTTTCTTTCTATCTCCGCCTCTCCTTTTGCCGTACATACCAGACACACATCGTCCGCATACACCGTAATCTCACATCCCTCTTCACATACTTTCCCACAAACCTCATCAAACACACACTTCCATAGCGTCGGTCCAAGAACCGAGCCCTGGGGCACTCCAGCCTCCGTATCATACCTCCTCCCTCTAGTGTCTACTATCACACGTCCCGTCAGGTAGTCTTCCACTAGGTTAACCAAACCCTCCCCCACTCTTAGCCTCAGCAACGCGCTCAACACTTCCCGTTTGCTGACACTGTTGAACGCGTTTCCGACGTCGAAGAACACGAGTAGGGCCAATTTCTTGTTCCTCCAGCTGCCCTCCCTAGCCCTTTCAACCAAGCCCATCACCCTGCCCAGCGCCGAGATGCATGATTTTCCCTTCGCAAACCCGTGCTGGTTTTCCCTAAAACCCCCATTCCTACCAACTTCCTCCTCAATCCTATCCTTTATTATCCCCTCCATCAATTTACCCATACCACACAGCAGACTGATGGGCCTGTAGTCCCCCGCCCTCTTCCCCTCTCTACCCGCCTTCTTAAGTAATATCACCCTAGCCACCTTCCATCCTTCTGGAAAGTCTCCCTCCCTCAGCACCCTGTTGAAAAGCTCGCAGAAGTACTCCCCATTGTCATCCAACATCCTCTTCAACATATCACCCCTCAGGCCATCTATCCCCGGGGCTTTCCTTACTTTAATGTTCCTTCCACTCTCTTGTACTTCCCACTTCTCCACCAGCCTTATACCCCTCATTTTTCCTACCCCCTAGTATCCTGGACTTCTCGAATCCTGCCTCCAACTCCTTCTCCCCCTGTGAACAATTTGCCTATAACCTCCTTCTCCCAATCTTCCTCTAGCACCTCGCTCCTATTTCCACCCATCCTCTTCACCGCTATCTCATATGCCTTTCCCCATGGATTGCTTTCCAGGTCCTACAGTAACTCTTCCCACTTCCCTCTTTTTTCCCTCTCCTCCCTTCGCTCCAGTTCCTTCTTCTTCTCTTTGTATCCCCCTTTTCCCTCTATCCTACCTCTTGCCCTCAGCATCCGTCTTCGTTCTTTCTTACACTCCCTCCACAGCTCCTCTATTTCCTCATTCCACCAGTAATTAGCCCTTCGCTCACGCCTATTGCCCCTTTTTCCCTCTCTTTTACAGCCCTGTATCACATCGTACAATTCATCTACATCATGTCCAAGTCCCCTTTCTATCTCCTCTCTTACTTTCTTCCTCATACTCTCTGCCTCGGCCTTCGTCCACCTCCATCCCCACTCTCCCGATAAATCTCTTCTCCCCTTCCTTATATCCGTCTCCACATACCTATGTAAGCTCAAGCTTTCCTCATCCTCCAGCACCTTCCAACTACTCACTTTTTCCCCCAGCCATTCATCACATGCTGTTATATCAATGAATGACGAACCCCCGTCACCCCTCACGAAGGTGGGCAGTAGTCCGTCATTCAGCACCGCCAGCCCGTTGGATGTCAACACTTACTCCAGGATCTCCCCTCTCCTATCCGTTTCCTCCCCCCCCCCACCATGCAGTATTTTTAGCATTGAAGTCCCCTGTCACCATTCTCCTAATTATCCTCCTTTTCCCTTTTGACAGCCTCAGATCGTCCTCCAATCCTGTGATGCTCCTCTCATATTCTTCCAGGCTGACATTTGGGCTTATATACACACTGTACACCACCATGTCTCCCATTCGCACTACCACCCATCCGTTTCCTTTCCTCACTTCATCCGCCCTCAGTCCATCTCCCACCACTCTTATTCCTGCCTCTCCTGTATCATCCATAATCCATCCTTGTTTTCCGACATATCTAGCATTCACCTCAGATCCACACACCACATCCACTTCCCTTCTAAAAATCACTTGATCCAATATATCATGCGCTATCCTGCATTTCCCTAAATTTATCTGCAGCACCCTCCATCCATCCCCTACATTCCTTCTTCCCGTGCCCTGCCCTCCCCTTCCTCCCATTGGTCCAGACTCGTCACCTCTGAGGGGTCCAGAGGGTCCCTCCCATTTTTTCTTTCCTGTTTTCCATCGTCTTCACCTACTCCCTTCTTTCCCCTACTACATTCTATCTCCCCTGGCTTGTGTCCCCTTTCCCCACATACCCTACAAAGGAAGGCCTGCCGACAGTCTCTCGCCATGTGATGCTCGCTCTTACATAGCCAGCACTTACTCCTCTCCTTGACTACCTTCACCTTACACCCTGCTACTTTATGGCCTTTTATTCCACATCCAAAGCATTTGTCATCCTCTCTAGCCTCTACAATACTTACCCTGTTCCACCCCAATCGAATCTCCTTCTTTTCCAATAAGGCTACCGCTTTTTCCCATTCCGCCCTCACCACCGCCATTTTCATCCCGTTCCTCTCCATTACCACTTTAATCACCGTTGTCCCTTTCCCAATCAAATTCTCTATTTTCCCCCTCACCTTTTCATCTTCCATCCACGGTTCTAACCCTACCATTTTTATGGTTTTTGTTCCCCTCCCCGCTTCCATCACCCTTTCCACCTCCCCCAGAATTCCCCTAACCCCAACCCCCTTCTTTGCCTCTATCACCACCTCCTTATTTTTTGAGACTCTGAGTCTATCCACCCACTCCCCTATCATCTCCCTCAACCCCTTCTTAATCCTCTCGATCCCCTCCTGATCGACTTCCTCGATATCCTTCAGGATTATCGCCCCATTCCTACCCTCCTTTTCCTTTTCCCCATCTGTATAGATTGTTACCTCCGCCACCTCTCCGTCACCTCTCACCCACGCCACCATCTTCTTCAGCACCTCCACCTCTACCTGCTCAAGCCTGTGGAGTCCAATGCTAATTTAAGGTTAAAATATACAAAGTAGTTTTTAAAAATGGAACGTCTCAAACTATTTTAATAAATTTTGGTTCATGAAGGTTTTTTTTAATATGGTCGATTTTTTAACGGTATTCATTCTTCTCTACATTTTTTAAGCTTGCTTCTTATTGTACGACATAGGACTTTTGGGAAGGCTAGTGAACTCGTGAAACGTGTGATGTTACGAAAAAGCGTTCGTCACTCGATGACTCATTAGAAAGAGAGATAGAGAGAGACAGAGAGAGACGCAGACTATAGTGAGAGAGAGAGAGACAGGCGTGCCGCTGTCAATATTTTGAAAAAATGGTCAATAATTATAAAAAACTGTCAATAATTGTTGAAAATTTTTGAAAAATGGTCAATTATTCAGAACCTGTCAAAAATAGTCAATAATTTTCAGAACCTGTCAAAAATGGTCAATAATTGTTAAAATTTGGAAAAATGGTCTAAAATGGTCAACATTTTTGAAAATTTGTCAAAAATGATCAATAATTGTCAAAACTGTCAAAATTATCATTAATTGTCAAAAATGGTCAATAATTGTTAAAATTTGAAAAAAGCTCATAAGATATTGCAATTACAATATGGCCAATAATTTCAATGACTATCGACGAGAAATGGTTTTGTTGCACATTCCTTTTAGAAGTGAAGATAATGATGATCTTGCATTCTACTGCGCGTATTTTTATTGATGGTTTTCCCAACCTCGCATTCTATTGTGCATATTAAGAAGCAAGCTTCTGTCGGCGGTCCGACGACCGCTCACCTTTTTTTTCACTATTTTACTTACAGCAAACGTTTGTAGGGTATTTCTCTTAAAATAAAAATTATTAGATATACAAGTTAACTATACAGAGTGAGTTTCAAGTATGGAATGCATCAATTATCTCCGAAACAGATCGCACGATTTTTATAGATTTTGGTGCAAGGATCTTGTGACACCGTACATAGACAATTAATAGTGGACTACTCGAAATGCTGGCACAGAGCCAGTGAATGCAGTTTCAGTTTTCTGTCCTTTTATTGCCTACGGGGCCCACTTAAGTGTCACTCTATTGTCGTTTACCAGGGGTGGAGGGTTTTTAAAGGCAGTCGCAGACCAATCTACATATGATCTGGAGCTATGGTAAAGATTCCAGTGTAGATTTCCCCCTGGAATACGGTTACAAACTTCCCCAACGAGGCGTGGATATTGCAATTGGGTCTAGCACCGTGGACTCCAGCCCCTGTTCCTTTATCAGTTTTAGATTCGTCAGCGTACCACACCAACGTTCTTTGCTGACTGCATCCAACCCATCCAAATTCAGCTGGATATTTTATGGTGCGTTGTCGTTAATTGTGGCCAACATGTTATCACTTCTTATTTGAAGAACCACCGTTTTCGAGGTACAAGCAAAAACGGAAAAAAGGGGAGAAATATCGCGATTTTTTGGCTCTCAAAAGTTATACCCAACTCCTAGGATAGTGCAAACCCAGATTAGATTATAAGCATTTAGGAACAAGTGAAGCTATCAACACGATATCCAGCTTACTGAATTAATAATTCTAAACTTACAAAAAAGAATATTCATAAAACTAAATGTGAAGAAAAATAGTTATTTACCTAGAGTGTTTAGGAAGTAGAATTTTTCGCATGCGCACTTTGTTTGCAGCAGAACCGAAGGAAGTGCTGCATTTAGTGCGAATGCGAAAAATTTCTTCCCAAAAAAATTAGTATGTATGTAGTATTTCTGAAATCACTTATTCAGGAAACTTTAGAAGATAGAAAAATGTACAGAGGGCTCTAAAAAAAATGGCCATGGCGTCATCACACGATAGTGGCTCACCCTGAATATTAGGTTTTTATTTTAAAAAAAGGTGAGCGGTCGTCGGACCGCCGACAGAAGCTTGCTTCTTATGCACAATAGAATTACCATTTTTCGTGAATTTTTCACCATTTTTCAAAAATGTTAGTAATTATTGACCAATTTTGACAGTTCTGACAATTATTGATCATTTTTGACAATTTTTCAAAAATTTTGACCATTTTTCAGAAATTTTGACAATTTTTAATAATTATTGACCATTTTTGACAGTTTTTTATAATAATTGACCATTTTTTTTTAAATTTTGACATTTTTTGACCATTTTTGACAATTTTTCGAAAAATTTGACCATTTTTCCAAATTTTTGACAATATTTGATAATATTTGACAGTTTTTGACAATTTTTGACAATTTTTGCCCATATTTAAAATTTTTTGACAATTTTCCAAAAATGTTAACAATTATTGACCATTTTTGACCATTTTTGACGAATTTTGACAATTATTGACCGTCTTTGGCAATTATTGACCATTTTTTCAAAATTTTGACAATTTTTGACCATTTTTCCAAATTTTAACAATTATTGATCCTTTTAAACATTTTAAACATTTTTCAAAATTATTGACAGTTTTTGACAATTTTTGACCATTTTTAAAAATATTTGGCAATTATTAACCATTTTTTCAAAATTTTGACAGTTTTTGACAATTTTTGATCATTTTTCCAAATTTTTGACAATTGACGAACGCTTATTCGCTTTTTCGTAACATTACACGTTTCACGAGTTCACTAGCCTTTTCAGAAATATGGCAACACTGTTGCGTGACGGACTTTTCGTAACGGTTACACGTTTTACGAGTTCACCAGCCTTCTCAAAGCAATAAGAAGCAAGATTCAAAAAAAGCAAATTAAAATAAAACGGTCGATACCTGTTTAAGTATTTTCTTATAATTCAATGCAGTATTCATTGAAAGAACAGTGTGGATTGTTTTGAGTGGCCCACTCTGTATGTTTAGCACTCATCGCATGTGGAAAATGGACTTTTATAGGTTTACACCTCAGCCCATTATCACTTTTGAATATTGAAAATGATAAAAAAGGATGGCTTAATTTTTAATGAAAATCACAACATTTTCCCAACCGTTCGACAAACTATATGTTTGGAAAACTTATCCTTGGCTACCCAAATTGCCCAAAAAATATAACGAAAAAATTGATGAGAAATATTACAAAACTCTATTGGTAAAATGTTATTACTTATTATATATAACGGAGTGTAAAAATGTATGTAGGGATCATGTAGATTGACCCTGACAGTTATAAACACTCAAATTTTGTGATCTTATGAAATATTAAATATTTGAGGGAATCAGTACTACTCAACCAAATTGGCTTCGGAACAATATTCAAAAGAGAAAAAGTAATGGTATCTACGTCATTTTTAACAAAGATGGCTACAAATTGATCATGTGATGTAAGGTGGTAAGCTTAGATCTACAAATAGGTGTATGTATGTATGTAAACTGGGGTGACATTCATAGAGACCTGGAAAATCTATTATGCCACCTTTCTTCTACTTAGTTCCGAAGGAAAGTCTCAGAAACTAGAGTAGTTCCTTTAGACCTATTTCCTGAAGGAATTTTTGGATATCCGCATGCTTCAGTTTAGGTAAGTGTCCCTCTTCTATTCAGTAGGCTCCCAAGTGTTTAGCTCTAGGATTCTGTATTTCTATGCATTCCATAAGTATGAGAATGGAGGTTTCTTATTCCATTTCACATAATCTACATTCTTCTTGCTCCACCAGTTTGAGCTTTTTCATGTGCCCATTCAGGCGACAGTATGTTTTAGCCCCTCTTTTTGCTAGTTCATATGTTATTTCATTTTTTTCTATTCCAGTGTCCTGGAACTTACTTCAAGGTGACGATGCTGTTCTCTCCTAGTTCAATGAGTATTTCTAGGCATCCCGATACCATTTTAGAACTGATTAGGCAAGACCTCAGTGCTTTAATTGCTGCTTGAGGAATAGGTACCAGATAGAATATGCGCAGGCTCCGTCAATTCATTATTTAACACTTTTTAGCAGCTTTTTTTCCTCGAGCCCGTTTGACAAAGTTTCCGATAACACTGCAGCCAAATGGCTTATTATATTTTTACTCGTGCTTCCTTATATCACCCAGTCCAGCACCTTTGTTCCCTGCACCAGTTTGTAAAAATTTGTAGCTGAGTTTTTGCTATACAGGGTGGCAGGGTTGGCTGTCTTTAATCATTGTTGCACAGCTAGAACTACTGCTTGCTGCTTTTGCATGTATGTTTAGCTAAGGTTATGGAGTGGTGGTTAAAATCAGCCATCGGGTGTCTGCTTCCACGTTAGCACCGCTGGTAATGGGAATAACAGAATCATTTCGGTGCCGGGATTCTTTGACTAAATGACATCCCAACGGTTTTCGGCTTCCTCCTAAGGTGTGCGTATCCGTGCCGAGGGGATGTATGACTGTGAGCCTATCATCTACCACTAACGGAGCCTTCGAGATACTGGGCGCCCTTTCATTAGGAATGAAGAACTATCGATGGTTTATCGATAACTATCAATATTTTTCACTATCGAAAAAAATCGATGGTTTTCGGTACCATCGATAGTTGAGATGTTTAGGTGAAGAATATAAATATTTTGAAAGCTGATATGGAGTAAAAATGCTATCAAAAAATGGGACAGAGAGAGATGAGAGAGAGAGAGAGAGAGAGATTAGAGAAGAGATGGGATAGAGAGAGAGAGATTAGAGAAGAGATGGGATAGAGAGAGATGGAAGGGAGAGAGAGAAAGAGAGAGATAGGAAAGAGAGGGATGGGAGGGAGAGGAGGGAGAGGAGGGAGAGGAGGGAGAGGAGCTAGAGGAGGGAGAGGAGGGAGAGGAGGGAGAGGAGGGAGAGGTGGAGAGGAGGGAGAGGAGGGAGAGGAGGGAGAGGAGGGAGAGGAGGGAGAGGAGGGAGAGGAGGGAGAGGAGGGAGAGGAGGGAGAGGAGGGAGAGGAGGGAGAGGAGGGAGAGGAGGGAGAGGAGGGAGAGGAGGGAGAGGAGGGAGAGGAGGGAGAGGAGGGAGAGGAGGGAGAGGAGGGAGAGGAGGGAGAGGAGGGAGAGGAGGGAGAGGAGGGAGAGGAGGGAGAGGAGGGAGAGGAGGGAGAGGAGGGAGAGGAGGGAGAGGAGGGAGAGGAGGGAGAGGAGGGAGAGGAGGGAGAGGAGGGAGAGGAGGGAGAGGAGGGAGAGGAGGGAGAGGAGGGAGAGGAGGGAGAGGAGGGAGAGGAGGGAGAGGAGGGAGAGGAGGGAGAGGAGGGAGAGGAGGGAGAGGAGGGAGAGGAGGGAGAGGAGGGAGAGGAGGGAGAGGGATGGGAGGAAGAGGGATGGGAGAGAAAGGGATGGGAGAGAGATGGGAGAGAGAGAGAGAGAGAGAGACAGAGAGAGACAGGGAGAGAGATGGCAGAAACAGATATGGAAGATAGAGAGAGATGGGAAAGCGAGAGAGAAGGATGAGAAAGAGAGAAAGACGGGAGAGAAATAGGGATTTGCGTGTGAGTACAATTATTATTTTAAACTGTCAGCATCTAAGAAGGATTCGGTAAGGTTCGCGACCCTCGGAATTTTGTAACGCTTTTCTTTTTTATTAGAAAGCCCCTCATTGCTTATAGAACAAAGAAAAAAATTCACTTTTTTGAAGAGAAAATTGCCATTGAAAGTACTAAAAATCCGCCATTTTTTTCAATTTCTGACAATAACTGACAATTATTGACCATTTTTCACAGATTTTGACCATTTTTCCAAATTATTGATCATTTTTCAAAATTTTGACAATTATTGACCTTTTTTGACAGTTTTTGAAAACTATTGATTTTTTTTTACAATATTTGAAAATTATTGACCATTTTTCAAAAATTTTGACAATTATTGACCATTTTTGACAGTTTTTGACCATTTTTCAAAATTATTGATCATTTTTCAAAATTTTGACAATTATTGACCTTTTTTGGCAGTTTTTGACAGTTTTTTTAAATTATTGACCTTTTTTGACAATATTTGAAAATTATTGACCATTTTTCAAAAATTTTGACAATTATTGACCATTTTTTACCGTTTCTCAAAATTATTGATCATTTTTCAAAATTTTGACAATAATCGACCTTTTTTGACAGTTTTTGGAAATTATTGACCATTTTTCAAAATTTTGACAATTTTTGATAATTATTGATAATTTTTAACAATTTTTCAACATTTTTGACAAATATTGACCATTTTTGACCATTTTTCAAAAATTTTGACAATTATTGACCATTTTCCAAAATTTTGACAATTATGAACCATTTTTAACAATTATTAACTATTTTTGACATTTTTTGACAGTTTTTGACAGTTTTTGACATTTATTGACCATTTTTGACAATTACAATCGATAAATGTCGATAGTTGGGACTATCGATAGTTCTCCATTCCTACCTCTCGTCGTAAGTAAGCCTTGTCACGGTAATGCAAGGCTCTGCCGTGATGGACATCTTTTCCCTAGCTACTCGTGGGACTTTTTTTATGGAAAAAGTAAAAAAACAAAAATTAATCTGGAATCTACAGAGGAGATGGAAGTCGATCTATCGGCTCCAACTGACCTCCCTGTAACCACAAATCAGGAACGAGAGCTCTTTATTTCTCCAACTCCTGAGAACAAACCTAGGAAACTAGGTGGTGCAGCTACGAAGCGACTCAGTCGCCTCCTTAAGAGCGGGGTACCTTACAAATCCGCCTTAAATCAAATTCTAGAGCAGCGGATGCAGAATCAGTCGCAAGAGAGGAAACAATTTTCCTCTGTGGCTGATTCTAGCAAGCGTTTACGCTCTAACGATGACTCACCCGAACAAGAGGCAAAAAAGCCCTGCTCGGCTGAATCAGTTGTAACGTCAAGTAAAATTGACTTACAAAAGCCCTCTTATGGACATACGGTATCCGGCATCAAGGTGGGAATTCTACACCTTGAACATTCGACAACCTCCATAATGACCAATCTCTTCAGTATGCATAAGTGAAGTTCCAGAGCTGCACATTCCTGCCTGGATGGCTACAGGTCACCTGTGTAGATCAGGAGAGTGTTTCGTGGTTGACTGGCGTAGTCAATACCCTTCAATATATCACATGTACAATTCAAACATACAAAATACCTAGCTACTAATTTCAGTATCGCTGTAAAATTTTAGATATATATTCGAATTATTTTTTAAGATAGAGAAATTATATTGTTTTTAAAAATTTACAAAACTTTTATAGACAAGCGATACAACTCAAGAAATAAAAAAAATATGAAATCCAAAACAAAATGAAAAAATACTTACTATACTAATACATAAATAATGAAAACATTTACAATATTTGATATATTATATATTATGTAATACAATATAAGAATATAGCACATAGATGTATAATAATTATTATAGAATTAATATGGACTTTCATGAAGAAATTACGACAAATCCTCGGAACTTATTGAATGTATTTGCTACTTTTTGTACCTATATTTTTTTTTCATTGAAGGTAATGGAATTTTCACCAGATCAGAGGAGGACACATTATCAATATCTTCTCTTCTTGTAGGGTAACTAAAAATTGATCATCCAGTTAAATTGTTGAAGTGTTTTCGAACAAAACACAAATTCCAAAATAAATAGAGCAGAAAGAGAAGGTATATGAACATATTTAGTATCTCTTATACACCATTATATTTGACAAAATTTAAGAATCCAAAAGATTATTCAATTTGAAATCGTTTTTCTAGTGAAAATTCTTAAAATTTTCATAAATGAAATCTACATTCCATCAGACAGCCAAGTAGTACCTACTGCTCCACAATCCTTCAGCTGAGGAATAACTATGACGTCGGTAACAAGGCATTGAAGAACTCACTAATAAAAACGTCTCTTCTGAATGGCATGGCCCGTCACCGTGGTTTCACAACTACATTGAAAAAGGAATCACGAGAATGGTAAATGAATAAATTGTACTCTCACTACATACAGAAGCACTAAGGCCTAAAATATATATTGTGTTCCATTCTTATACTCAGTTCCTGAGGAATGTTGCACTAGTGAATCCTTGAATCCTATTTCTTGGAGGGTTTTTAGGATATCCATAGGCTTAAGTAGGCAAGTCTTCTGTCCAATAATCTCCCAGGTGTTGTCTTCTGGGATTTCCCTGACACTCCACAAGTCTGCTACTTCTTCCATTTCACGAATCTAGTTTTATATTTATGAGATTGTGAGATTGGAGAAGTATTGTCAGGTTAAGGCTCCTTTCAAAATTCTGAGTTTAGTCTTCTTATGCATTTTTTCGTCCCACTTGGTCCTAGGAGTATCTTTAATTATCTAACCGTACCGGATTTTTCCAATTGTCCGATTTTATTGTAATTTTCCTTTATCACCTCTATTATTGCTGATTCCGCAAATCCAGTTCCCAAAAACATGTTTAAGCTATTTCCTAGTTCTTCTCCTATTTCATTTCCTTCTATTGCATTGTGACCTGGAACCCACAAGAACTCAGTGCTTTAATGACTTTGAGTATTTAATGTGATAATAATCCTTTGCATTCCATATCAGGTTTGTTCCAAGAAGCTTTAGAACTAGTTCGGAATTTGATGGAGTTTGGGTAGATTGAACATAGCATTTCAAAAAGCTAGGAACTAATTCGTAAAGAGTTCCAACAAATAAACGAACTATACCAGAACCAGTTCAAGAACGGTGAATGTAATTCCGTGTCCTGGGTAAAGTACGACCAGAGATCTAAGAAGGTCATAAATTGATATAAGCCGACGACCCTCATTATTACCTATTGTTCGAAATATAGATAAGCAATAAAAGTGTGTGTCCCTTAAAAAATTACCAGGTCCGGATTAAAATATCTCATGCAATGGTTTGGCATTTTAATAATAGTAGGCTCTCCATTATTTTTAGCTTTTGTTGACAGTTGTGTATTTTAATCTATTTGATCATAAAAAATCTACCAAGGTTGATTTAGAACCCTCAACTTACATGTCGTGGTCGCATAGCGAAATCCGCTAAGCACAAGCACCTGTTATTCTTGCATTGGTTCACTGAGGGACGACATGCACATTTTGTATAGCCTTGCCCTTGGAACAATTATTCTGCAGATACAGCTTCCCTGACATATAGAAGTTTGCTCATGTTTACCTGATCCGTCGCAATAAAGTTGGAGAGGAGGGAGAGATAATCCCCTCAATGAGCCCGTAGATGCTTGGAATCTATTGATTACCAATGAAATGATTCAAAAGATAGTTGATTATACGAATTTGAAGATAATCTCCACCAGACAAAAGTATAAAAAGTCCAAAAAGTTTCCCGGATCCCAAAATAAATTCTGGCCTTGTTTTGCTGATAACACCAATATGTCTGAAATGAAGGCTTTTTTCGGACTCTTGCATCTGCAGTCCATCTTCAAATCTGGCCATGAAGACATCCGTTCTATGTGGGCAACAGATGGGACAGGAAGACCTATTTTTCGTGCCACAATGAGTTTGACAAGATTTTCGTTTTTATTGAACTGTCTCAGATGTGACAATGTCGAAACCCGAAAAGAAAGAGTGAAAACGGATAAATTGGCTGCTGTGTCGGAATTATTTAATGAATTTGTGGCTAAGTCAAAGTCATGCTATTCTCCTGGAATATACCTAACTGTGGACGAAATGCTTGTACCCTTTAGAGGAAGGTGTGGATTTCGGATGTATATTCCGAACAAACCTGCCAAATACGGGATCAAAGTGCAGGTTTTGGCTGACGCTAAAACGCATTATCTCGTAAATGCAGAGATTTATGCCGGATCTGAAATAAAAGTTGGTGGTGCCCCTAAACCTATATTATTGAACCCGACAAGAGTGGTCCTTAGGCTTGTTGAGTGTGTCAAAGGCTCCAACAGAAACATCACAGGGGACAACTGGTACAGTTCAGTGGAACTCGTTGATGAACTAAAGAAAAACCGATTGACTTATGTGGGGAAAAAACAAAAGATGTATACCACCTGAATTTTTACCAAACCGGAAACGTGAAATTCATTCATCAGTATTTGAATTTACTTCTTCAATAACCATAGCAAGCCATGTGCCAAAAAGAGGTAAAAGCGTTGTATTACTTTCTATCATGCATCATGACAATTCTGTCAACGAAATAACCAAAAAGCCGGAGATAATTCATTTTTATAATGAGACAAAATCCGGAGTTGACGCTTTAGATGCAAAATGTGCGTTATATTCGGTATCAAGAAGGACCAACCGTTGGCCAATGACCATTTTTTTTGCTGTTCTGAATATTGCAGGTGTAAATGCTCGAGTACTGTACCAATTTGCATCACAAGGTCAACAGGTAAAACGATATTTATTTCTCAAGACTCTGGCTAAGCAGTTAATAGATGAACATCTGCGACTTAGAATGTCCAACAAAAAGTTGCACTTAAAAATACGAATCCTCATTGCTGAACTATTGGGAGTCGCGATTCCTATTTCTGAGCAACCTCAAGTACCTCCTGAAAAAAGTAAGAGGACACGGTGTGCCATTTGCCCCACCAACAAGGACAGGAAAACTGCGATCCAGTGTGACACATGTAAATTGCCTATTTGCAATCGATGTTTTGAAAAATAATTTTTTGTTTTTTTTTATTTATATACTCTATCATACCCAATAATATTAAGTTTTTGAATAAAAGTTTGTTTTAAATGATTTTCCTGTAATTATATTATTATGGGTCCTGAGGACCCATCAGTAGTACATATGTAACAAAAATGTGTCGGAAGTAGCTACGGGATATGTATGTATGTATATACATAAACAATTGTCAATTATATTCAAGCGATTTTTCTTAATAGATATCTTAACCCAATATCATTATACCTACCTATAAAACAAAATTTAATGGCTAGGGCAGGTACAACTCTGCGTAGACTCGACCGCCTGCTGATAACTCATGTGCTGGGTGATTTATGACCTTCTTAGATCTCTGGCCATACTTTAAGAACGAATGTGGAGACTACTAAGCGCATGCGAAGAAACGTCTTAAACGGCTAGAGCAGGAACACTGGAACCAGTTCCGAACTACAGCTAACCTCCGCGCATAAAATAACTAGTAACAGAGACATTAGAACAAACCTTATATCTTTTATCAATATTGAAGTGATCACTGAGTTAAACAGCACTTTTTCAAACTAATGTTGCTACTTATTCAAACTAGCTCAAGTAAATTTAGAAGAAAAAATGGAACAGAAAGATAATATTTTGTGTCTTTTTTTCCAACAAACTTACAATTTTGGGTGATTTATTCGAAATGTGAAACTCATACTTTACTTTATACACGGATATACTTCTCATTATCATTTACTTCCTTTTTTTTCAGACGATGAAATGCAAATAATTTTTAATAAATCCAGAAAATTGATCTAATGGTTTGATTAATTTCTTTCTGATAATTATTTTTTTATTAGCCATAAAATTATTCGAGTAACAATAGTCAATGCATTTCATGCTTTATCTTAATCACACTATTAATATACCGAAAAATTAGAGTGTATATATTATAAAAGGTAATAAGCCGAAAATGAACGTTACTGTTAAGAAGCTTATTCAAATTGAGAGTGAAAACAATCTTTAAAAATTACTTGGTAAGTTAAAATATTCATATAACTTAAAACCAAAAATTAATTCCTATGGATTTACTGAACTTTCCAATGGTCAGATCTTCTATTTTTTCGGCTTTGTCTATTTCTTCCAATATTACATTGGAACTGATACCGCAGAAAAGGTTCTGGCCCCCAAAAGGGTGTTTCAGCTCCTCTCTTTGCTAGATCATCTGCTATTTAATTTCCTTCTATTCCAGTGTGTCCTGGAAGTCCATTGAGTTCCCATACCATTTTAGAACTGATTACACAGGAACTCACTGCTTGACTATTCTACATGATGAGAATCCTTTGCCTTGTATAGATTTTATCAATATTGAATTGAGCACACCTTCCTATGAATTTTCGCTTAAAAGATACTTGAGATTTTTCATAAGCTTTCAGAGAGTTTGGTTCCTGACCTGTACACTCCTATCCCAGTTCCTTCTATTGCTTTTGTGCCATCTGTATACCATAGGAAATGCTTTGGTGAGTATTCCGTTCTCTATAAAATAAAACCGAATATTCTACTTTTCATCTGTTTATTATCCATTTCAAATATCCATACATCCTTTTTTTCTTCAATATTCCACTTAACAACGTATTCTGTATGTTTTAGACTCTGTTCTCAATTTTCCAGAGGCATATTTCTTCTTATTTTTGTAATTAGCCAGATGTTTAAAGCTTCAGAATGAGTAAAATGGGTCAGTTAAAACCGTAAATATGTTTATTTTTCAAAATAATTTCTGAATTGACATTCATTCATTCATATATTTGGGTTGTGCTTATTAGCCCAGGCACTTGAACTGAATCTTTGTACCATTTCCCATGTTATCTACTTCCAATCCAGAAGCTTCGTGTCTTCTATAAAGGCCACTAGTTTGACTGGAGGGATTTGCAGTAGTGATGGTTGTATTAATTCCTCTCCAAAGTGCTTCCGTCTAAGTTCTTGCAAGTTCTCGCAGAAGCAGAGTATGTGAGTAGGTGTTTCATCATCAAATTCACATTTTCTGCACATAGATTCACTAACTTTGCCCATATTGTACAGATGTTTCCTCAAGGTGCAGTGTCCAGTCACCAGGTCGGTAACAGTGATCGTTGGCATTATCACAGTTGTGTAGAGCCAGTGAACCACCTCAGGTCGAATTCCCCAGGTTTTGCCCATAACTCTTCTGCATTGCCAGAAAAGCCTAGACGCCCTGGTAGTAATTTTTTCCAGGTGTGACTTCCAATTCAGTTTGGAATCAAGGGTCACACCCAGATATTTGACTTCTTTGGATGTTTCTAGTTCTTTTCCGAACAGCAGTACTCTTCCCTGCGGGAGAACTCTTCTATTCGTAAAAGCAACTATTTTTTTGGGAAATGTCTTCTTTAAGGCACTTTTCTCCACAATTCGCAGTGCTTCCTGTAGGACATTCATAACCACCTCCGGGAATGTCCCATTGGTGACAATCACTATGTCGTCCGCAAAGCCTTGCGTCCATATGCCTTGATCATTCAACCTACAGATCAAGTCATCCACAACTAGGTTCCACAAAAGTGGTGAAAGTACTCCACATCGAGGACATCCTTAAGTGGTTCTAACGGTATATGTTTTATCAAGCATATGTGCTGTTATTCTCCTTTGCTCGAGTATGGATCCTATCCATTTGCATGTGGTGCTGTTAATCCGTCTTTTTTTTTAAGGGATCTGTTAATTGATGACATCGATGTGTTGTCAAAAGCACCTTCGATGTCTAGAAATGCTGCAAGGGCTACTTCCTTATGATTCAGGCTCCTTTCGAGACCTGAGACCAAATTATGCAGGGCAGCTTCACCTGATGTCCCTGCTTGATAAGCCCATTGTAGTCTACGTAGAGGAATGCTCTTAAACGCTCCTTCTTGTAAGTAAATTTATAAGACTTTTTCCATGGTTTTCACCATGAATGATGTCAGACTGATTGGTTGGTAGTATTTAGCCTGGGTGTACGTTTCTTTTCCTGGTTTAGGAATAAACACCACCTTTGACTCTCTCCATGCAATTGGTATATACCCTAGAGCATGGCTGCTTCGAAGTATCAGAATTAAAAGACCCATTATGAACTCTAGTCCCTCTCGCAGAAGCTTGGGGAATATGCCATCTGGTCCTGGAGTTTTTTAGGGGTCAAATGAGTTTACAGCCTATGTGATAAGATGGGGTCTGAATATCTTATTCGTGAGTTCCTAGTGCTCCTTGGTTGCCTTAGTTTTGGCAACCGACTCGTTGTCATAGCTTGACTTTATCTTTACCGATCCTGGAAAGGAGATGCTCTAGAGCCTCTGCCTCAGTATTTGAAAACTCAGGGACACCTTACACGTCCTCACAGAATTCTCTCCAGGACTTCTTTTATTTTTGTATTATATGTACCTAGTTTAGCTTTATACGCTTCCCAGTTACCCATTTTTTTCGCTTTGTTGAAAAAGCGTCTTGTTTCTTTCCTTAGCGATGTCAGCTCTTTATTCCACCAGACGGCTTGTCTAGAAGAGCGACTCTCCTTTATCGGACAGTTGTTATGATAAGAGGTCAGTGTACACTGTTGCCGCCATACGGCTGCTCTCTCTAAATCCTCAGCAGTTTTTGGTCTGCCTAGGTGTGAACGGATTTTAGAAAGCAGGTCCTCTTTATAAGATACCCAGTCAGTGCTCTTAGGATCCCTGTATGTTCTAATAACCGATTTTTCTACGTTAATTTCATAGTATATTTGGGCATGATCAGATAAAGATGGTTCATCCGATACATGCCACTTGCGAATCACCTCCCTGACACGTGAAGTACAAAGAGTAACATATATCAATGATTCCCCCCTTGATGTTCTAAATGTAGGCGTATTACCCACATCCGCAATATCAAGTTCAGTAGGACATAGATAGTCAAATAGTTTCTTACCTCTGGTGTTGTTGTCTTTACTGCCCCAACTGCTATGGTATCACCCCCTACAATGACATCCAGATTATGTCTCCTTGAGTATTCCATCAGGTTCTCCATGTTATTCCCCGGTAGTGGTTCCTCTGAATCGATGGGAAGATACAGAGACACTATTATTGTCTCTAGTACTACCCCATCCTTTACGAGTATAAACTTTGCTGCCACCATGACACCCGTGCATAGTTCCATAATCGGCATCAAGTTGTATTCGGATCTATAGCAAATACAAGTTCTTATTTTAGTAAGAACAATTCACATTATCCGTCCCATTCCCCTAATATTAAGCCCCAGTATCTTACCTCTGTTTATCCAAGGTTCTTGAATTAGAACGATCTCTATGTTTTCAGCCACAACTCTTTGTTATAGGAGAGCGGTGGCTGTCTTTTTGTGCTGCAAGTTAACTTGTAGCATCTTGAAGATTCTTATAGGTTGATGGTACAGGTTCTCGATCAGTACCTGTTTCCTCCTCGGTCGAGTTTTCCAGGGTTTTAAAACTGGCCCGCTGGAATAGATAGTACGGTCTCCATTGAGCCCGTACCAGTCCTTTCATGGATTCCTCGTCAATCCGGAGACTCAGATGCAGTCCCCTGTCGGATGACTTGGAGCCGAGGATCATCCAGCGATCAACCTTCAGCCCTGGATTCTGTTTCTCGAGTCTCCTCAACCCCACTTTCAGATCCTCTTTTTTAGTCTCGGGAAGTAGGGCGAGGACTCGTTGCTGCTTTGGAAGTTCATCACTCTTGATGAGCTTCCAGTTGGTTTTTTGTGACAAATAGTCCCTCGTTATAACGAAGGACTCCTCATTGTCACAGATTAGCCCGTAGTAGCCGTCCATGTATCGACTGGCTTCAAACCTAGGCGCCTTCTGCACCTCGTCGATCATGTCAGTTAGGTTCTCTTTGATAGACCTCACCTGATCTTCAGAGACAACTCGGAGAAATTTTTTGGGACCACAGCTGCCTTGATCCCATTGAGGACCACGCTGTATTTAATACCAGTTTTAATACCGGTACCAGTGGCACGTTTCTGAATTGACATATTTTTTATTGCAGGTTTTGAAAACGTTAATAATAAACATCTGTAAATATCAAAATATAGGCTAATGGAACCGTAAGGATCCGCAGTCAATATCACAACCTCACATACACACAAATATTAAAATGGAATCGAAATGGTGGTACGATCCTTGCAGTGAAAAATGTTCTATAGATTCACCTGATCCTAAAAATTTTCGGGACTGGGATCTTGGTGAACTAATATCGTCAGTTAAACACAATTTAAAATATTTAAACGCCGTTAAAAATGAATGGGTGAGTTTTGAAATCACACAAATAAAAAAAATTCTTATACAAAATACGGTGATAAAAGGAAAATATTATGTAGAATTAATTAAATATTCAGAAAATAATATTATTGACTCGGAAGTCTACTTAATTTTATACTACTGTCAAAAAGTTACCGGCAATTCAATGAAAAACAACATACTGCGTTGCCGAAAAGTCTCGCACCAAGGGATTATCTTTGAAACGGATAAAGGTAAAGTAGTGAAATTCTAGGACGATGAATGAGACTTTATTCTGCATATTTTAGGGCAAATGTCAAATATTTTTGACGTCAGCGTTTAGCGAATGGCCGACATCTTGAATTTTTTGAAAAGGCAACCTATTTTTTCTCTTTCCAAAAATAATAGCAATGTATCACTTTACTCGGAAATTATAATAGAAATTTAACAAAAATTCTAAAATTGTAATTTTAAACAAAACTGGATGTTACAGAAATTTACAAACTAAACATTCGTTCAAGTTGCAAATACTTCATCACAATAAGTGCTCAAAATGTTGGCCATTTGTTTGTTGACAATGATACAATCTCTCTTCGTACTTACGAATAGAATCGTTGATCATTTGTGGAGTAACTCCCTGCATTTCGAGACGTATGCCATCATTTAAAACGTTCAAGTTAGTTAGTCTGTTAACATAAACGCGGTCTTTCAGGTAGCCTCAGCGAAAAAAATCAAGTGGTGTCAAGTCGGGGGATCTTGCCGGCCACTCAATTGCACCTCTTCGACCAATCCATCTTTGAGGGAAAATTGTATTTAAATATTGCCTAACGTCTCTTTGAAATTGTGGAGGTGCGCCATCTTGTTGAAAGTATACGTTCATATTGGGAAATAATCGATTTATTTCAGGTATAATTCCATTTTGGAGTAAGTCAAGATATTTAGCACCGATTCAATAAAAAAAGGCCGATCAAATGGTTTTTCACCAAACCCGCCCACACATTAACTTCTTGTGGACGCTGTGTATAAACCTCCTCAAACCAGTGCGGATTATGATTTGACCAGTACCGTCAATTATATCTGTTAACAGAACCGTTCAAGCAAACTGTGGGTTCATCACTTAATACCAAAAAATCTAAGAAATTGTCTTGTATCCTAATTTTCTCTGTAACTGTTTCACAAAATTGTAATCGCCTATCAAAATGATCCTCAGCCAATTCTTGGAGATTTCGAACTTCATACGGATAAAAGTTATTTTTATACAGAATAGTTTGTAGGGTAAGTCCGGGATAGATGGCCATAGGGGAAAGATGACCATAGTACAGTATTTTCTGTCTCGTTCGTTAGTAGACGGTATGTGTTGGCGCATCAGACGACAAAGTGAGCTGTAGTGTGAGTTATATGAACATCCTCGCACACCCAGTATAAAAACTAGCCGACGCTGCAAGTTACCCGAAGGCAACGCCGAGCTTAATCTTATTTCTATTTGTCATTCTTGTTACTGTCGTTGTCTATGCACAATCTATAATTGTAAAATAAATTATTTTTAAAAACTTAAACCTTAGATGAATTTATTTAACTGGCGCAGTCAGTAGAATTTGATATGTCGGGGCTTTGATTTATTTCTAAGCGCTTCGCGATTTTTTATATAAATACTTTGTCCTTTCTTGTAAGTTTTAGGTTCTTCGCGGCTTAAGTTACGTTTTTCAATAATTTTCTTTTTATTTGTAATCGTTTTGTCACACATTTTTTGTAAATAGTATTTAGACGTGTTTTCCTATCGTTAATATAGTCGTTTACTATGTGCTCGTCAGTTAAATCAAAGGGATTTAAAGCTTTTGTATCTCCTAGAATTACGTCAAATGGTTTGCATTTCGTGACACTATGTATAGACGAGTTGTATCCTATTATTGCAGTTTGTATTATTTGTTTTATTGACATTTGTGGGTGTTGTAGTAAAAGTATTCTAGCGTTTTCTAATAAGGATGACAAATGTAACTGTATTTTGTGTAACCTCCAAACTTCTTTAAACAAACATCTGATAAATCATTATGATAAAACAATTTCAAATTTATATGAAAATCAAATGCTAATAAAAAATAAATTAAAATATTTAATAGACAAAATCGATAATATTACCGATGTATATATTTACTGATACGTGTGTATGGGGTAATGGGGTCAATTTTTTTTTATTATTATTAAATTGATTATTGAAATTGTGATTTTATTGAATTGTATAGTTGGGCGCCAATATTTATTTTAAAATAAAATAAATATGAAGTATTGAATACAGTTAATCTTTTTATTTTTTTATATAATTCCACCTATTAAAATTTTATTAAATTTACCTGACCTTTCTTTCTCAGTACAACCCTGTAACTTACTCTGATAAAGCACGAAACTACCTATCTCAGTCGGATTCGTTAGTTGTCTTTGGAGTCGACGCTCTACGCACTCTTATTAATTATCTCCAAAATGGCTGTTCAATAATAGACAAGTTGTTGAATTAAACGAAGAAATATCATATTTTTTATTGAGAAACAAAATCTAATACTGTGGCAAATTATGTATGATGTATTACCATCCCTTCCATACTTGAAGAATAGTAAAATAATTGCTGAATGCAAATGAGAAGTGTTTACAAAAAACAATGGTTATCATATAAGTACAAAATCAATGATGAAAATTGCTTACCGACCAACAAGGTAAGTGGAAATTAATTTTAGTAAAGTATTTATTCATAAAGGAAAACTAGAAGCTTATTTAGTCTATAAGCAAAAAGAAAAAAAATAGATAGATGTTTACAATCTAATAGTAATACATAAAAATATAAATACTGCACTAAATAATGAATGTGTCAAATCTTCTTTAATTGCTTTTTTTAATTTAAATGCATTTATTGTTTGTCTTTATTATTATTATTATGGCCTTTGAGTCTCTATCTAGAGTTATTTTTTTAGCTATAGCAAATCTTTTGAGAATATTATTGTTATTATTTAATAATTAACTTTCTTTTTCTTTTATATTGTAGGAAGAAAGAATTTAGGTACCTTATTTTTTTTGTTAGTCCTTCTTCTTTAGATGCTCAGGGAAATAGCATCAGATTCCAATCTATTTTCTTTCCTTCTCACTTCAGGAAGAAAAATTTGTCGTCCATAAACAAATTGGTGAGATTTTTAAAAGAAAACTTGTTGATTTCTCAGCACGTGAAGAATTTTAAATTTACCACACTTTTAAACTTCAAAATGTCCTTCTGTCAAAAGTCAAGGTAAGTAGACTCCCTACTTTATCGATATTGGAACTACTTTTTCTTAGACTTTATTGTGCAAGTGAAAAAAACTGGAATGAGCCATCCTCTTGGAGTTTTTACTTTTATTAAACACACAAGTCACAGGTCACTATGTTAAATTTTTTAATAAAATTTGTATCAAAACTGATATACGAGGATGGTCAAAAGTTATTTTGGTATTTTTGATTTTCTTACACACACCTTTTTTACACATATAATTATAATCTACATAAAACATAATATTAAATTTACAAATCTTACATCTTAAAACCTCTTCTAGACATGGAAATCACACTTTAAAATTTTCTCATTGTCAAAATGATTTCTTTTAAATTTTCGAAAATTAAAGCATTTTGGTTATTCAAAACCTTTTAAAACATGTCCTTGCACCCTTTAGTTGAAGTTTATGTGTTTCTTTTCTATTCACAAGGTTTACTATAGTTTATTTTTTTAGGTTCACCACTGAAGTCTTGGTGGATAAGAATTTTCGATTCTAGTGTTGGAGGTAGGACTTCTTAGACTTTGAATTATTTCAGTAATTCATGAGAAGACTCCAAATAATGTGTTTCCACCCTTTTTTCTCACTATTCTCATCAATTAATATTTTGTTTTGACAATTGTACCTAGTACAGTTACTTTATAATAAATCATACATAGGTATTTTACTATTATATTATTTCATGATAACAATCCTTAATGCTTATAATCATCAATACTTTTTATCAAATTCAGTTGCTGCTAAGTTTTTCAATAGATTTAAACTTTATTTTGAATGCTGTTCTATTTTCAATCCGTTACATTATATATCTCTTCAAAGTTCTTTAGAGTAAATTATCCTAAACTGCCAAAATTTGATTAATTTAGTAGATAATCTAGAAAATGCCATTATTTTTGCACACTTGGGAAATTTACACACTTCAGTTATAAATATAGAACAAATGTCACTGTTATTAGAACATGCTATAGGTACGTACGGTACAAAAAGTATTTTCAAATTTAAAAATCTTTACACATATTACCAATTCATGAGTGTTCAAATAGATTTAACAGATTCCAAAATTATATTTGCTATACATTTACCTATCATAGACACAGATAAATTCAAGACCTTCCATATCATTAGTTTACCTTACCAAAATACCATAATCATTCCTAAAAAACCTTACCTTGTACTCGGTACAGAATTCCACCAATTTGGAGAAGAACCCTGTCCTGACCTAGAGGACACCTATTTTTGCCAATTCCGAGAAGAAATTTCCGAAGAAAACTGCATTATTGCCTTGATAAAAGCAGAAAAACCGAAATGCATAAAGCCATTCTAGAAAATAACCTTATTGAAGAAATCAACGACCAATCAATCTTACTACTACCAGCCACCAACCAATCAATAAAAGTTCAAATCGAATGCGAAAAATCGAGACTACTTCAACTCTACAAAAATACATTGATGAAAATTCCCGTGGTACGTGGTCACAAGATGATCTGTCACAGGCAATCAAAAGTATTGTTGATAGAAATAGTTATGTTCGTCGAGCCTCTATTGAATTCAACATACCACGTAAGACCTTAGAATATCGTTTCTCAACCATTTTTATGTGGCGACCCACGAAAAAGTTAGGTAAAATGTCTTGCGACCCCGTCACTATTTTGTTGGGAATAGATTAATAATAATAAAAATCGAACTGGCAACTCTTAGCGAGGCCGAACTTCATTTTTAGGGAAGTAGTATAGACCAGGGAAGCAAGTAGGTACATACTAGTGATGAGCGATATCGTGATTTTTTAATCACGTTGTGAAATGATAATATATAATAATGACTTTTTCCACCCCCCAAAAAAGTGTTTTTACCGAAAAAACGTTATAACTCGAAAAATTTCCAATATTTTTTCGTGGTTTGTGACTATGAAAACTACCTTCTATTTTCATCAAAATCGAACATTTTTTAACGAAACTAAAAATAAAAAACGAAAAACGCGGTTTGAAAAAGTCATTGATCAAAAAGTTGTAGATTTTTCCAAGATATACAACTTTTATATTCAACTTTTTTTTTCTAGGACTTCAACTTTGGCCGGAAATCGCAATAATGTATTTTTCCACCCCCCAAAAAGTGTTTTTTACCGAAAAAACGGTATAACTCAAAAAACTTCCAATATATTAATTTGAATTTTTTTTCCATAGTTTGTGACTATCAAAGCCACCTTTTCCCAAATTTTCATCGAAATCGAACAATTTTTGACGAAACTCACAATAAAAAACGAAAAACGCAGTTTTTTGCGTTTTTCGAGCTAATTTTGAGGTTATGTGAAAAAGTCACTGATGAAAAAGTTGTAGATTTTTCCAAGATCTACAACTTTCATAATAAACTTTTTTTCCTAAAATCTCAACTTTGGCCGGAAATCGCAATAATGTCTTTTTCCAACCCCCATAAAGTGTTTTTTACCGAAAACCGTCAAAATTCGGAAAATTTTCAATATTTTCGTTCGAAAAAATTTTCCATAGTTTATGACGAATTTTCGTCGAATGAGAGCGTTGAAGAGGTCAATATTATGTTCGATTTCGAATATTTCAATTCACTCACTCGATTCATTGTCGTTTTCGCTGGCTGTGATCACGTCACGCTTTAGATTTGCTTACAGGAACTGTGACTGACTGTGATTTGTTCGTATCAGTGAAAAAGTAAAATATCTCTCATCACTAGTACATACCACAACTTTCTTATCTCACTCACAATAAAATTCATTCCTTTAATAAACGAATCTTTTGTACCTACCTATATGTAGTTTTCAACAGACCGCGACCCCCTTTAAAAACAAACTCGACCCCACCAAGGGTCTCGACCCCCCGCTTGAGAAACGATGCCTTAGAACGTAGAATTAAAACCGGAAGCATGGGCCCTAGCAGCCTCTTTGGAAGAGATAATGAAGATCGACTTTCACGACATGTTCTGTCTATGCAAAAACGAGGATTTCTATTAACCAGAGACGACATCAGGACCATCGCTCATCAATTCGCAGAACAGCTAAGAATTAAACACAAGTTTATTAATGAAATTGTAAAATCTGGTTACGACTGGCTTACTTTGTTTTTAAGCCGTCATCCAGAAATTAGTATTCGTAAATCAGAAGGTGTCTCCATAGCTAGAGCAACGGGTATGAACATGAACCGAAAGAAAGTGGGAGACTATTTTGATTTACTTGAAACAACTATGGAACAGAACTCTTTATTTGACAAACCTGCAAACGTATTCAATATCGATGAAACGGGTATCCAACTCCAACAGTAGACCAGGCGAAGTGCTTGCCAGAAAGGGGTCCAAAGCCTTTTAGCCCAGCGGCATAATGTTTTATTTTCTATATACTATCAGATTTCCTGGTATAGCAGTAAAAAAAATAATGGCCCAAAAATGACACACCCTACTATACACAGACAAAAAGGAAGGTAGACTGGATTAAATGTGTGGTGACACACTGTAAACAATATTTAGAATCCAGTAGTTAAACGTCAGATATAAAAATAAGATGTCAATCTGATTTTTGAGTTGTCACACTCCAGAAATAAAATAGCTCTACGAGTTTCCTTGCTTTTATTGAATCTTTCGAAACCCACAATTGGTGACCCCGAATAAAAAAGTGTTTTTTTCGAAAGTGTTCAAGTGCTAAATCAAAATGCCGGACAGTCCAACCCCAATGCTGGAGCGCATTTCCGTACATATTCCTCCTTTCTGGGCTACTGACCCAGAAATGTGGTTCGCGCAAATTGAAAGCCAGTTTACTATCGCTGGCATCACGAAAGACGAAACACGTTTCAGTTACGTCGCCGGAAATTTAGAGTCCAAGTACGCAATGGAAGTTCGTGATATAATTACACAACCACCAGCAACAGGAAAGTATCAAAAGCTGAAAGAAGAGCTAATAAAAAGACTCAGCGCATCCCAAGAGCAGAAAACACGACGTCTATTAGAACCCGAAGAGGTAGGTGACAGAAAACCATCACAGTTTTTACGCCATCTGCAAAGTTTAGCAGGCTCAACAGTACCAGATCACATAGTTCGATCTATCTGGATTGGACATCTTCCTACATCAATGCAGGCTATTTTAGCAACGCAGGTAAATGCTAACCTTTCTACCACTGCTGAAATCGCAGATCAAATAGCAGAAACAATATCTAGACCGCACGTATTTGAAGAAACCACATCCTCAAACCGAATCGAAGCCCTTTTTGAACAAATGTATTCACAAATCTCCGCACTGACCAAAAAAAACGAACAGTATGCAGACACTCGAAGTCGACGTAGTAGTTCGTTTCCTCGTAATAGAAGAAAAGAAACACGAGACGGTTTGTGTTGGTACCATGCCCGATTCGGACAAAACGCAAAAAGATGCGATAAACCTTGTAGTTTCAAGTCGGAAAACGGTCAGGGCAAGTCGTTAATGGCGGCTAACGATACTAACCCGGGAGCACTCCGCCTTTTTGTCACCGATTTCGAATCAAAAGCAACTTTTCTCATCAATACGTGTATCCACGGTCACGTATCCGAGGATCATGCATTAAATCTTCCTACGAACTTTTCGCAGCAAACAATACAGTGATTACAACCTTCGGTTTTATAACATTAACCCTTGATTTTGGATTAGGTCGCTATTTCACTTGGCGTTTTGTTATTGCTGATGTATCTAAACCAATAATCGGTGTAGATTTTTTGGAACATTTTAATCTTCTAGTGGATATTCGCAACCGACGGCTAGTAGATAATACAACTTCACTCTCCGCTAGTGCGAAGACAGTGACGAGTGTAGTTCCGCAAATTAAAGCAGTAGTAGGATCATCAAAGTACCATGAACTACTTTCCCTTTTCCCAGAAATCACCCGCCCTGCTGGTAGCACTGTAGAAACAAAACATTCTACGCTTCATCACATTAAAACAACTCCTGGTCAGCCAATTTCAAGTAGACCAAGACGACTTGCTCCTGATAAACTCAAAATTGCCAAACATGAGTTCAAAATCATGATACAGTTGGGACTAGCACGACCATCATCAAGCAGCTGGGCATCACCTTTACATATGGTGCCCAAGAAAAGCCTGGAGTGGCGACCTTGTGGTGATTATCGCTCTTTAAATGCTAGGACAATACCCGACCAGTACCCAATTCCGCATATAGAGGACTTTGCCCAATCATTGAGCGGTAAGTACATTTTCTCTACGATTGATTTGGTACGAGCATATAACCAGATCCCAGTCGCACCTGAAGACATACCCAAGACAGCAATAACTACTCCTTTCGGTCTTTACGAATTTCCTTTCATGACTTTCGGGCTCCGGAACGCTGGTCAGACTTTTCAGCGCTTTATGGATGAAGTAATTCGTGATCTTGATTTTTGTTATGTGTACATAGACGATATCTTAGTCGCATCAGCATCGCCAGAAGAACATTCAATCCATTTAAGGTTACTTTTCAAGCGACTCAAAGAATACGGTGTTCTTATCAACACTGCAAAGTGCAAATTCGGTGTACCTCAAGTTAATTTTCTCGGTTATCAAGTTTCTAGTGACGGTTCGCGTCCTCTTCAAGAAAAAGTTGATGCAGTCAATAACTTTTCAACACCAGAAACGGCCAAGCAGCTACGACGATTCCTTGGAATGCTAAATTTTTACAGACGTTTCATCCCTGAAGCAGCCAATCTGCAAGTTCCTTTAAATGAACTTCTGCATGGAAAGATTAAAGGTAATGCTAAACTAACCTGGAACCAGACTGCAATAAACTCATTCCAAGCATGCAAATTCGGTCTTGCACAAGCAGCCCTTTTGGCCCATCCAAATCCAGCAGCGAAATTAGCTGTTGTGAGCGACGCATCCGATACAACTGTTGGAGCCGCTTTGTAGCAATTAAATGAAGGAGATTGGCAACCACTCGCTTTCTTTTCGAAGAAGCTAAGCCCAACAGAACGAAAATACGGTGCTTATGATCGTGAACTGTTAGCCATATACCAAGCCGTGAAATACTTTCGTCATTTACTAGAAGGCAGATCATTTACCATTTTCACTGACCACAAACCGATTACCTTTGCTTTTAAGCAAAAACCCGAAAAGTGTACGCCCAGGCAGTTCCGACACTGTCCGATTTCATTGGACAGTTTACTACAGATATTCAGCACATTTCTGGTAAGAGCAACGTCGTAGCAGATTGCCTATCAAGAGTAGATGAAATTTTTACCTCAATCGATTTTACTTCTCTGGCAGCAGCCCAAGAAGAAGACGACGAGCTGAAGACCTATTTAAAAGCTGATTCTAGTTTAAAATTGAAGAAGATACTTCTTCCAGGAACAGACGTCTCAGTCTACTGTGATGTTTCAACTCAGACTGCTCGTCCTTTCCTACCCTCAATTTTTCGCAAACCTGCATTCAACTCATTACATCAGTTATCCCATCCAGGTATTAAAGCTTCAGTTAAACTGGTTTCACAACGGTATGTATGGCCCTCTATAAAATCAGATTGCAGAAAATGGACCCGTGCGTGTATGCGATGTCAACGTTCAAAGGTATCGCGACACGTGTCCGCACCAGTGTGATCGTTTGCACCACCATCCACTAGATTTGAGCACATCCATATGGATCTAGTAGGACCGCTACCAATTTCAAGGGGATACAGATACCTATTAACATGCGTTGACCGTTTTACAAGATGGCCAGAAGCATTTCCACTCGAAAACATTGAGGCAGAAACTATTTCTCGGCAGTTCTTCGAAGGTTGGGTAGCACGTTTTGGCGTACCTCTCCGTATTACTACAGACCAAGGACGTCAATTCGAATCAAAATTATTCAACAGATTAAGTAAACTCATTGGCTCAACACACTTCCGAACCACAGCATACCATCCCGCAGCCAACGGTTTAGTAGAACGATTTCACCGTCAACTGAAGGCAGCTATAAGATGCCACGACAGCTCAACTTGGGTAGACTCTTTACCCACCGTTTTACTTGGAATTAGATCCGCATGGAGAGAAGACCTAGGAGCTACTTCAGCAGTTCTTGTTTATGGTGAGTCATTGCGTCTTCCCGGAGAATTTCTAACAAAACGTGGCAATGAAGGTAACTTAGAACCAGCTGACTATGCAAAAGAAATCATGCAACATTTCCAGCAACTAAGACCAGTCAATGGGACGAATCATAGTCAGCCGCATACGTTCATATTTAAAGAGCTGCAGACATCAACACATGCACTCGTGAGGCACAGCGCATTGAAAAGCAGCCTCCAACAACCATATGATGGCCCCTTTCCAATTATACATAGAGGACAAAAAACATTCACGTTGAGGATAGCAGATCGCAATATAAAAATATCCATAGACCGTCTCAAACCCGCGTTTATTTTACAAGAAGACCATCATAACAGTTGCGGTGAAGATCCTAAAAAGCATTCCAGAACATCAAATGCTTCAGAAGAGAGTTTGAAAACAGTTACACGTAGCGGAAGACGTGTTAAATTTCGCTTACAAGTTTGAGTGTAGTGTAGTGTAACTTTTCAATAATTTCTTTAATCTTTATCATTACCTAAAATTAGTAATATTATGTAATTTTATTTTCATTTCTTTTTTTTCCCTTTCACGTGATTTTCTTTAAGCAAATCACTGGTAAGGGGGTACTGTGGTGACACACTGTAAACAATATTTAGAATCCAGTAGTTAAACGTCAGATATAAAAATAAGATGTCAATCTGATTTTTGAGTTGTCACACTCCAGAAATAAAATAGCTCTACGAGTTTCCTTGCTTTTATTGAATCTTTCGAAACCCACAAATGCATACACTGTAACATGTGGTTATACGAAGACTGCACGTCTTACGGCGACTTCTGTCAAAATTGTGGAAAACTTGACAAAAAAAGACAAAAAACACTCAAGGGAGAGATGACCATGCCACTCATTTTCAAATTTTTCTTTATTAAAGTTTATACCTTGTTTTTCATTAGAATTGACCAACTTATATACTAGTACTATTATGCCGAAAAAAATGTTGTGTCCGTTTTGAACCGTTAGAAAAACTATGGCCATCTATCCCGGACTTATCCTATAGACTATCTACAAATACCATCATTTCTAGCCAATACACTTGTAGATGCTCTAGGGTTTTCTAGAACATCTTTTTATCTTCATTAGTTCCAATTTTCGGTCTACCACACCTTGGAATATCCATTACAGTACCAGTTTCATTAAATTTGTTTATTAATCTGGTCACTGTAGATCTACTTTTAGGAGGGCATTCAGGATTTGAATCCTTAAAAAGATGAGCTGCTTCGTTATGGGAACGTTTACGATCACCATATCGAACTAATATTTAGGATTTCGATCCGTTGTTTTTCCGATAAATGTGCCTTTATTATTAATTTACTTTTAAACTTCGTGCTAATTTTAAATTAGTATCAGTTTTGACAATTTTTACTTTTTACATAAATAATGATGTGGTTGACATTTTTAATGCCTACTATTGTTTTTTGTTTAATTTTAAAAACCTACAGGGTCATATCATTAGTATAGTACAATTTAATTTAGAAAAATGAAACTGATATTTTATAGGACATTTTGTATTAAAGTGATACATTACTATTATTTTTGGAAATCTTTGTGATAAGTCACTCGACCCAGCATGCCATATCAAAAAATTCAAGATGGCGGCCGTAAGCTAAACGCTGACATTTGAAATTTGCTCTAAAATTCTCAATAATCGTCCTAGAAATTCATAACTTTCCCTTTATCCGTTTCAAAGATAATCCCTTGGTATGCGATACTTTTCAGCAACTCTGTGTATGTAGGATAAGGTAAGTTCGTGATCTTCTTAATTAAACAAGAGCAATTTGAATTCCTTATGATATATAATATTTTGACCTACCTATTCAAAAGGTCAATGTTTAAAACAATTGTTCATTCACAAAAACCGCTGAAATTATGTCAATTTTGACAGAAAAAATACATTTGAGATATATACCAATTGGTTTGGTAATATGGTTGGTAATATGGTTTGGTAAGTTTATTAGGTTATAGTGGATAGATATTCTGGTGATATATGTGATAAGGAGCAATTAAAAGGAAAATGATTAGAAACCGTTTAAATTGTTAGTGTGATGCAACCGTTGCACATAAAGACGTATTCATCGTCAGGTCTTGGGACGCAGCAAAAGGAGCACTGAGCCCATAACACACCAGTTGTTTAAACCTTATTTTGAATGTAGAAAACAATTGGTACGGGACAGTCGTAAAGTTTCCGCAAGACAATCAAATATAATCTATTCACATTTCACTTACACCCGGTCAAAACAATATCTCCACCAGATAACAGTTCTAGCGGCAGACATTTTGCGTTCGTGTTGGATGACTGGCACTCGACAGAGATCGAGATCGAATTTGGTTTTCGCCAGTTTTCGCTGTAATTGCATCTTTTTCGAGAAATTACAATCGATGTTTTATGCAAAGTATTTACTCTCATCGTTAGTTTGGATATATTTCTTTTTTAGTTAACATTTTCAACGACTTCCCGGTAGCATCTAGTTAAGTGTTCAGTCGATCAAATCTCCCTGATCCCGCCTCCAATATCCTGCAAATGGTACCGTATGAGTGAGAGTCCAGTTGAATTTACGTGATGGAAATGGTTTTTTTTGGGCCGAGATGGAAAACTCATGTTCGAATGGGTCCAGGACCCAAACAGTGTTGGACTCATTCCCAAGGGGATTAATACCAACAAAACCCACCTCAAACTCGCCGTTACCCCCGCCTCGGATTCACTACCCTAGCATACTTCGAGACGGGCGGCAGTCCCTCGCACACTCTCCGCTCACACCGTCGTCTTCTCCCCAATTTTCACTCCTACCTCTCATGCCATATCGGGTCCTTCTCTCCCCGTAACCATGCTCTCTACTACGCCACTTACCTCCATCCATTCCTCCTCCCCCTCAACATTATCTCCACCATGTTCTCCCAATACACCGCCTCCCCTAGTTTCCTCTCCAACTTCTTCAGCACTTCCTCGTTCCTCCAGCATCTAAATCCATATCCTCCACTTCACACCTCTAGCACACTCCAGTCTCTCTTTTTCCAATTTTGTGGAGGTACCCTACTCTCGACCCATGTCCAGTGAACACCTGTGTCAAGAAGTAGTTCACCTCCCCGAAATCCGGTCCATCCAATCACTCCTATTCCCAATCGCTCCTTTTAGCGTGCCCTCATACTCCTCCCACCTTCTCTCCATTTCCTCCACCATCCATTCCTGTACTTCCTCTCTGGTCGCATTCCTCCAACGTTTATTACTGGCTCTAGGCATAACGTCCAATGGTTAGGTCCTTGCCAACACCGCTGCTGCCAGTCCACCCACTGTCCTGTACCCCTGCACCACCCTCAGCAATATCCCTCTCTGCACCCGAAGGAGTGGCCTAACCCTCGCATTCACTCCCGCTCTTTCACCCCACACCTCCGCACCGTACAGCATACTCTGCTCTACCATCCTACCAATTATCCTCCTCTTCCACTCTCCCGGCCACTTCACATTACACATCAATCTCCCCAGCAATGCTGCCCTCACTTTCCTCATCTCTGCCGCCTGTAGCATGTGTGTTCTGAAGGATAATTGACTATCCAACAACACCCCTAGGTATTTCACAGACTCCTCCATACGAATTCTCCTTCCCTTCACCATCACCACCACTTCCCTCGTCTTGTTCGGAACCCTTCACTAGCAACCCCACCGTCTTACTTACTAAACATTACTAAACCAACCACACTAAACAACATCAACACATTCACTTGTATGCAGACGACACATCCATCATTAACACCGCAAAAGACATTCACACACTACAAAAAAAAAAACACTAGCCTCGCTCAATCGGTATTCCGATTGGTACTGCAAATGGCAAGTCACACTAAACCCACACAAAACACAACTTATTGCATTTAAACACTCAAACACCCACAAATTCGACCTAACACCTACATCAACGAATTTCCGCATTCCACTTTGGAGCGAGAGACTCGATTTATTAAGGCAGGTTACCTACTTGGGGGTGAGATTTTCTCACACCCTCAATTGGGAATCTGACGTCCTTGCTACAATTAGCAGTGTGCGGAATCGAGTTAATCTTCTTAGAATGTTGTGTGTCAAGTTCGGTAGAACACACCCACAAACACTTCTTCATACATACAAAACATATATACGTCCGGTAATTGACTACAAATACCTCGTATATTCAACATTACACCCAAGGTGGATGAAACGTCTTCTCAAATGCGAGAGACGTATTCTGAGACTTTGTCAATACAAAAACTTCCGCTCACCTTGTAACGAGGTATACACAAACACAAACATCACACCAATTTCAGACAGAATACGCAAACTACAATCAGGCTACATCACTCGTACACTAACTTCAAATAACGCAAACGCCAAAACACACTCAAAATCCCATGGAAAACCCGACTTCAACGCCCACTATCACGATACCCCAAATATAAACTCCCTTATCCACCTTTACGGCTTCTCCGAACAATTCCCTATAACGAACTTCCCCCTGACTATCAAGACCTCTTGGACACTTCACCTCTATCAATTCGATAGAGTTGACAAAAAAGTGGTCAAATGTCTAAAAAGTACCAATAACAATAATGTTTTCTCAAAGAAAAATGGCATGTTAAAGTTTACAGTGAAACATGACAACATTTAAGATATTTTTTTCAAGAATAACCACATTCCGGAAATTCTATTATAGGTAAGTTCAAGTTAGTTTGATAAGGCTCAAGACATTATTTTGACGTTCAATATTTATGGTTCCTCAAAAAGATAATTCAACATTTCAAATATGGAGGGTAGAAAGAACCCAGACAGCACAAGTACCTACGTACCTAAAACATTCCCAATAAATACCATAATATCTCTATACATATATATTTATTCAAATATTTATATTGTACATTTATATAAAATAAGGACCACGACACGATAATTTTCAAAATTTTCGATGCTTTCCACCTTTTTTAAGTGAAAAAAAATTGAAACTTTAAAACTATGAAAAAATTATTCTTTGACACAATTTGATGAAATGTGACACCATTTTGCCAAAAAAAAATGTAAAAATATCCTGTTTTTCTAAAAAATTGCTGGCAAAAGAATCATAGCAGGCTGGGATTATCAGCTGGATCATCGCAATAGGTTCAATAGACACATCGTCCCCTCCACGTCCTTCCGGTTGAATATACTTTTACTTGCAGCACAAATTGTAAATAATTGTGGTTTCTAATAATGATGTGTATTATTTTCTAATTTTTTATTCTAATTTGTGCGTCACCAGGACGTACGTCCCTAATACGTACAAATTAAGTCTGGGACATTGGGACCAACTTAGGACTCGATATGGACGTCCTAAGGATATCCAGTGCTGCCTGGGAAGGAGTACCATCTGAATGTATTAAAAAGTGTCCATCGAAAGGGAGCAAATTAGGGTGGCGCCATAGTAGCAAGTGGAAAGATTTTAAAAACTGGGGAGGGATTCTGTTTCACGATTATAGATTATCGAATTGTACGATACAAAATTCGATATCGTTATAAGAATTGATTCTATTCCACGATCGAATTACCTTTCGGTAATCTCCGGAATTTCTACAGTGCACTTGCGCAGTGCGGAGTTGTCAAAACTAAAAGCGGGATATCTTAAAACTTCAAGAACATATTCGATTTGTTTACTCTCTGAATTATCGAAATGTTACCAATTTTCCATGAAGGTCTTTTGGCAGAAGTTAATCGAGAAAGAAATCTGAGATTAATTCGTAGACGACAAGAATTACGTGCATCTAGTGATCCTTTTCGTTTAACAGAAAACAGATTTATTGAGCTTTTTCGCCTCAATAAACGTTCAGTGAGAAGGCTAATTGAAGATTTGAGACCATTTATGATTGAACCAATCAAAAGGAAATGTGTTACCATTGAAAACAAAGAATTATGTGCATTAAGATTCTTTCGAGAATCCTTTGCTACAGGATCCTATCAAAGATGTCTTGGAGAAGAATACAACTGTGGATTGAGCCAAACTATGGTACACAGAACGATTTATATGGTCGCTGACGCTATTTCTAATATAGCAGAAAATCACATTTACTTACCATCCACCATGCAAGAACGAAATTCATTGAAATTGGAGTTAATGAATCAGGGTTTTCTTGGAGTGATAGGCTGTGTTATAACGGTACTCATGTTGCAATATTGAAACCAAAAGTGGAAGAACATTGAATAGAAAAGGATACCATTCTATTAATGTTATTTGTGACCATAAACTTCGAATTCGATCTTTGTTTGCTAACTTTGGTGGATCAACACATGATTGATTCATATGGCGCTCATCACAAGCACAACAATTCATAAGAAGACTCCATGAGCAAAATGAGTTGGTTTGGTTCCTTGGTGACAGTGGATACCCCCTACAACCTTATCTAATGACTCCGTTTCTCAACCCACAGGATGATGCAGAAACAAATTTTAATAGTAGTCATACAAGGGTGAGGAGTTGTGTTGAAAGGTGCTTTGGTTTACTCAAAATGAGGTTCAGATGTCTCCTAAAAGAAAGATCAGCTCGCTATAACCCTGCCTTCATGTGTAGTGTTATTAAGGCATGTGCAGTATTGCACAATATGTGTATTGAAGAGAACATTCCGTTTGAAGACATTTTTAATGATATAGATGAAATTCCAAATATTCAGTTATAATATCACAAGAGCATAGACAATATTCGATTATTCACCGAGTCAGGAGACGTATTTGGCGAAACATCACGAGAGCGCAGATCGAGTGGTGTTTCGCGAAATACGTCGAGTGAAGAGGTAAATAATCGAAAAATATTGTCTATGCTCGAGTTGGTATTCGTTACGATTATATAACGAATAATATTCTAATTTTTTTTATTGATTAATATTAATATTGAAGGTACAATTATTATTATACATATTTGATGTATTGTTGTTTTCGGAATTTGTAGTAGAATTAACTGACATTTCATTGAGCTTGCCCGGTACTATGGAAATGATCACAATATGGCAGGAGGCGAAACACCAAAACGATTATATCACGTCGTCAAGGGGCATATTCACTTATCAATACGTCATAACTAAGGGAAATTCAAGGATTGTATTGGTTCATTAGAACATGAGTTATATAATCCCAATAATATTCCTAATCTCATCCATGTAGCTGGAGTTCAGACAAGAGATAATATATATTTCATATAAAGTATTAAAACCAAAACCTGTTAAATTACAATTTATTATAAGAAGAAAAACGAATATTATCTACATGTTGTAATAAATATCAGTATCCATAAAAAAATAAGGTACAACAAATAATTCCTCCAATATATCAACACATAAAATATAAAAAAACTTAACAAAAAATGTTGATAATGCAGGTTACAGGCTGAGAATATTTATTTTCGAAGTCTTCAATTTTTATTGTTTGCTATGACTTCTGCCAAATTATTAATACTGGCAGCAGCAACCTTTTCAAACCCATCAGTTATGGTATTTGTTATCTCCTTCAAAACTGTTATTGTTTCTTGGCACTAGTCTTCAATGTCTTTTTATTTTTAATTTTTTTTTTGGGTGGCTGATACCAATAGTCGTGTTCCTTCTCTTTCAGGTCATGATAAGGTTCTTCCAACAGGAGTTTTGGGGTTGTATTATTAGAAGTGTTTGGCTACAAATAAAATATAATTTTTTTGGTTTACTTTTATTCTATATATATGATGTACTCTGTGAGCACCAATATAAAAAATCTGGAAATCTGTTGACCCTAAAGGCTATCCCTGCAACTTCCCGCTAAATTCAATTTTCAAACGCATGCGATTTTGTCGCTAGCTGCGATGTTTTTGAGCTCGTGTTTCGGTGTACGGTTATACATCTCAAACTTCCTGCATAATTACAAATCGTGTCAGTTTGACAGAATAATCCTCCCGCTTCGCGGTCGGATTATTAGACTGTCAAACTGACACTCTTTGTAATTATGCAACAAGTTATCGATGTATAACCTGATTATTTTGAAGTACTTATATAGTAAAATTAATACCTATTTAGAGGTACCAGCCGTTTTAGTAACTTAACGTATGCGGCTTCTTGAACCATCTGACATTAACATGAAATCAAAATTTGACGTAACTTCAAAAACGTGACATCTAATAAATTAGTTACGACGTTCATTTTTGTTGGTAATTTTTTGTTTCAACCGATTTATTAATAATAAATAAGGATGGTCTTATTCTAAATGGGTATAAAATTTACTATAGTATTACTACTGAAAATCAATCAACTCGACAAATGAATGTCATTACCATGGATATTTCATTAGCTATTTCTGAACATCCTGAACCTTGATAGAAACTGTCACCAAGGATTTGAAGCACTCTCCTCTCTTGTTTGTTCAACGGGGCTTCAGTTGGAGGACCACCTCCATCCAGTTGCACTTATATCTTTCTTAGAATTGGAAGCTTTCTTTTTTAACAGATATTTTAAATCAGTCCAGGTCTGCAATTTTTTTCTTTCAATATATGAATAGCTAGTGATTAATCCACTTACCTTTTGCCATTTTTTGGGCAAACGTTCACCATACCGCAAAGCATTCAATTTTTTGGTAAGCTCGCCCCATAAAATTTTTAATGAAGCTCTTCCATTAGGTCCATTAAAGCGCCCTGTTGCCAGGGAGGGATGCTCTTCCATGAAGCAAACCAAGAGTTCCCAATGGGCATCTTTCACTTTAAAAGACATTGGGAAAGAAAAACCAAAATATTTAAAATAAATAAGACTCGACCAAAAATCATAAAAATGATTTGAGGTTAGAAAGTTCAGTAAAAAACAGACAGAAACTGATCGAAAAGAGATAAAGTGACAATTCGACTGCTTATGGGCTATCGAATTTTCTGATCGAGTTGTCACGATGTAACCGTGAAATAGAATTAGTTTTGATTACTCGTAATCGAATCGTGAAATAGAATCCCTCTCCAGCGTAGGATTGGAGAGCTATCGAAGGTTTATCGATAACTATCGATATTTTTCACTATCGAAAAAAATCGATAGTTTTCGGTACTATCGATAGTTGAGATGCTTTTAGGTGAAGAATTTATTTTGAAAGCTGATATGAAATAAAAATGCGATCAAAAATGGGATAGAGAGATGGGAGAGCGAGACGAGAGAGATGAGAGAGAGAGAGAGAGGAGTGAGAGAGAGAGAAAGAAAGAGAGAGATAGCAAAGAGAAAGAAAAATGAGAGAGAGAAGGATGGGAGAAAGGGGGAGAGAGATATATGGAAGAGAGAGAGAGAGAGAGATACGAGGAAGAGAGAGATAAGGAAGAGAGAGAGAGAAAGAGATAGGAAAGAAAAAGATATGGGAGAGAGAGAAAGAAAGATGGAAGAGAGTGGGATGTGGAAGAGAGAGAGAGATGAAGATGAGAGAGAGAGAGAGAGATAGGGAAGAGAGATATGGAGGAGAGAGAAGGAAATATGAGAGAGATGGGAGAGAAAGAAAAATGAGAGAGAGATGGGAGAGAAAGTAAGAAAAATGAGAGAGAGAAGGAAGAGAAAGAGAGAAAGACGGGAGAGAAACAGAGTGTATTGCATGTGATTACAATCATTATATTTGACGGTTTTTGACAATTGTTGTCCATTTTTGACAATTTATCAAAAATTTTGACAATTATTGACCATTTTTGACAATTTTTCGAAAATCTTGACCATTTTTCAAAAATTTTGACAATTATTTACAAAATTTGACAGTTTTTGGCAATTATTGTCCATTTTTGACAATTTATCAAAAATTTTGACAATTATTGACCATTTTTCAAAATTTTCACAATTATTGACCAAAATTTTTGACAATTCTTGACCATTTTTTCAATACTTTTGACAATTATTGACCATTTTTTCAAAATTTTGACAATTATCGACTATTTTTTTTTTAATTTTTGACCAATTTTGACCGTTTTTGACAATTATTAAAATTTTTTGACAATTATTGACCATTTTTCAAAATTTTGACTATTATTGACCTTTTCTCAAGATTTTGATAATTATTGTCCATTTTTTTTAATTTCTGACCAATTTTGACAGTTTTTGACAATTATTGTCTATTTTTACCAATTTTTAAAAATTTTGACCATTTTAGACCGTTTTTAATCACTTTTGAAAAATTTTGACAATTTTTTAAAGATTTTTGACAATTATTGACCATTTTTTCAAAATTTTAACGATTTTTCAAAAAAATTTATCATTTTTCAAAATTTTTGACAATTCTTGTTAATTTTTTCAAAATTTAGCGAATTTTTCGCAATTTTTTTCAAAATGTTGTGCAATTATCGACCATTTTTGACAATTATGACAGTTTTTGACAATTATTGATCATTTTTGATAATTTTTCAGAAATCTTGACCATTTTTCTGAAAATTTTGACAATTTTTGACAATTATTGACCACATTTGACAATTATTGACCAATTTTGACAGTTTTTGACAATTATTGACCATTTTTTCAAAATTTTGACAATTATTGGCCATTTTTCAAAATTTTAACAATTATATATAAAGAACAGAGTGATAGATGTCAGATGTCAATTATATCGATGTAAGACTATCTAAAATTATCGATAGTAAAAATAGAACTATCGATAAATATCGATACTCGGGACTATCGATAGTTCTCCATTCCTACTCCAGCGCCATGAATTATTAGAGTAAGATACAAAATTAAAAAAGGAAAGAAATACTTCCGGTTTATTACAGCGCGTATTTTAAAATTATTGTATCATAGACAAGCAAACATGTGAAATATAATTATATATATATATAAATTCACATCATTTCCATTAGCTACAGGAGCGCCATTTCGGTGAATCTTCGAATTATAATGTGCTGTTTACAGGTGGACACTTTTTCAACTTGTCCCCCATACAAGACGGTTCTCCTTCCTTCTACCCTCCATAATTTCAAAGTATTGATTCCATGAGAAATCGTTTTCATCATAACATTTTCAGCTTTTCTCCATGAAGAAAACTCATTTCTATAATATATATATTATCAACAACCCAAATACCATTTTTCAATGGTGTAGGGTAAAACATTTCATTATTTAACATTCTTCTTATATTTGGCAATAATATTATATGGTAATGTCTTCGTGGACAAACTTGGCCCACTCCTTCTTATTTCTTGCTAATATTTTTGCCTCATTCCAAGATTTTCCCTTTTCTTGCAAAATTTTTCTAACGCTGCTGTCCCATGTGTCTCACGGTCTCCCACGTTTTCTCTTAATAGCTTTTCTTGCCTTCCATACTTGCTTAACTTGCCTGGAATTTGACATTCTTTGTAAGTGTCCCCACCCCCCATCTTTTTTGAATATATTCAAGTGTCGATTTTATTTCTAGGTCCTTTCTTATTTTTGTGTTTCTAACTTTATCCATTCTTCTGACTCCTTTAACTCTTCTGAGATATTTCATTACCACTGCTTGTATTTTGCTCTTCTGTCTGCCTGTCAGTGTCCATGATTCACAACCAAACGTCAGAATTGGTCGATATATAGTCTTAAACACATTTAGTTTTGTCTTCATCGATATCTCTTTTTTGTTTATAAAGGCCTGGTTCATTGCATAGTACAACTTTAGCGCTTTTTGCACTCTATCGTGTATATTTTTCTTGTCTTCCGTTCTCTTGTAGCTCTACACCTAGATATTTGAAGCTTGTTACTTGTTCAATTGTAACATTGTCCATTTTTATGTGTTCGCTTCCTACTACCATAACTTTCGTTTTGTTTTTATTTAACTTCATCCCATATTGTTCCAAGGCATCATTCCAAATCTCCAGGTTATTTTGTAAGTCTACCTCTTTTTCGGCCACAATGACTATATCATCTGCAAATGCACACTTTTACCATTTCCATCTGTATCTGTATCCGACCTTAAATTTTTCAACTTTTACTTTACATTTCTTTATTACCTTATCAATATATATAGTGAACAGTGTAGGACTTAGACCTCCTCCTTGCCTCAATCCTTCTTCTGTTGTGAAAGGTTCTGAGATGCTATTTTGATGGATAATAAGTTAGTGTTTTCACTGTATATATTTTTTAATACTCTGATCATTTTATTTTCTATTCCTCGTTCTGATAATATTTTCCATAGTTTGTTTCTTGGCACTCGAACAAAGGCCTTTTCCATGTCAATAAAACCTAAATACACTTCTTTGTCTTGCTCTATTCTTTTTTCCATGATCTGCTTTAATGTAAATATGTGGTCCTGTATACTCCTCCCCTTCCTAAATCCGCTTTGGCATTCTTCTAGTGTATTTTCTTTTACTGATTTAATTTTTGTGTCCAATATTTGTACGTAAATTTTCATAGCAACATTCAGTAAATTTATTCCTCTATAGTTATTACCATGGAGGCTAGATAAGGAGATCGAACTCCATGTACTCCAATTTCTGGTCATTATAGAGGGCGCCACATATGCTAAGGTACCAAAAAATCTGACGACAGCCAATCATAAAACTCGATTTCATGATGTTTTATTGGTTGCTAGCTTCTTTGACAGTTCGCTGTTCACGTGTGAGGTAAGTGAGGTAAGGTCACAGAAATGAAAAATGTTGTGAATGAGAAATCCGTTTTTTGTCCTCGTTTTAAAAAATATCGAAAATTGTAATCGTTTGGTGGTAAAATAATTAGTTCCACTCTGTGCTGCTGAATGTATTTATGTTTTTACGCGATTAAAAATATGAATATCATGTCTTCTCTTCAGTATGGAATTTTAGAACACACTTAAAGGTCCAGCACAGTTAGAATGAGTGTAAGTCTTTAAAAGAGAAATTTGAAGAATAAAGAAGACACTCTACGTGCAAGTAAGTATATTCTAGAACCAAGTTCACAAGTTGGATTGCCCAATTATAAAAAATAAATTGAAGATGAATAAAGAGATATGTTTACAATACTTATGTATAAAGTTTTTCAGAATCTGGCTTCCTAAATAGTAAAAAAATATTAGCTAGGTACACAAAAATATGAAAAAACGGTGAAAAAAAGGAAAAATCACTTGAAATGCTTGGAGGAAATGTGCCACTTCAAATGTACTATATTAAATGGCTTTCGAATAATTGAGAATTGAAACTAGAAGAAATACAGTTTGAAAACATAGAATGTATGTATAGATAAATAGCCAGTTGTCATAAGCTCTAATAACACACAAATTTGGTCCTATTAATAAGAAGTAATAAAACAATTGCAGAATTAATAATATCTAATATTTTAGGTTATTTTCCATGAAATGAACGAAAAGATGATTGCTTCCAAACTGGTCAAGTCTTTACAAGAAGAAATTATTCAAATATTGAATATACAGAGAGTTGCACGAGAAGTAATTTACTACACACTATGTAACTTCTTTTACCTGAATATAAAGTGTGCAAGCCTTCGATCATTAAACATTGTTTAAAGTTACAATCAGTATTTTGTCTCGATACCTACCTATCCTATGGCCTGTTATACTTATCCAGCTTAGGTACTATGAGTAATAATAAGTGATCTGTTGAAGTTAAAATAAGGTAATTAGAATGCTTCATATTTACTGCTCAATTTACCAATAGGCTTTATTGGATTACGAGTACTCTTGCAAAAAAATTTAACTGAAGGATATCAGAAAATACATCTTTATGCTCAACTATGCATTCACTATCGAACCTGATATCAAATATACAAACCTCTAGTCTATGATGAAAACATAGTGCTGCTATTTTTTATGGTGATTGGAACTGTTATATTGTTCTACAAACTATATGAAATGATGTGTTCTAAATACTTGCTATTAATCTCGAAAACTACCTTAGTGATAGAACACCACAAGTAAGAGTGAATTACAGTTTTATTCCAAACATTTAAGGACTTCTCCAGTGTTCCTCACTGTCCTATTTGCTCTACAATCTATCTATCTTGTTACAACTATGATTTAGCAACAGAACATTTAAATTTCCATACATATACTGATGACATCGCTTTGATCAGTCATAATAATCTCAAAATAACAGTAAATAAGCTACAAAAACTTATAACAGAATACTGAAATGGTTTAACATGGGTGGAATGAAGCCCAAAGTCTTAAAACTCAATGATTATGCTTCAATCTGTTCAATAACAATGAAAAATACAACATATTTTCAATCAATAGGTACAAGGTACAACTTACTAATGACATTAGTTCATGTACAGATTTTCAATATAAAAAATATATTTAAATAATTCCGTATCATACATGGAAATAATTTTTTTAAGTAGGTACTTTAAAAATACAAAAATTGCAATTTACAAAAGTTTATTTCCTAATGAAGCAAACACAGTGGAAAGTCACAATTGGTAAAATACATAAGTACGTACACAAAATATATAACTGTGGACGTTCTGTAACTGAACTTGCACAAAACATTCTCTACACTATTTTGAATCCTCTGTGTTTTATCTATGAATGTTATACTACAAGTGCGCCACACTGGAATTAGGTAGCTGAAGATTGGTAAGAAATAAGTATCACCGATCAGTTTCAATGTCTTATGGTTTTAGTAATCCCTACATTGGTAAAGTGCACCAATAATTGGCAAACATAAATTTTATTCTATTTGATGTATATATTTGCTTCAATGTATGTTCTCACCCTATTTATATTTTCATTTCTGAATTCATATATTTTTGTATAAAGAACATGCCAGTAATATTTTCAAATTAGTATTACAGCTTATTCCTTATCTGGTTTTTCTTCAAATCTTTGTTCACCTTTTGTCTTCCAGTTCTCTTAAATTGTACTTGTATAGAGCATAATAATGTCATCAGCAAAAGTACAGTATTTTGTATGCAATTGTGCTGTTTCTAGACTTCTCACAAGTAAGGTATATAATATAAGTCCATCATAATAAATATTTCCTTTCCTACTTTATTTATCTTTGAATATTTCTTATTATTTTTGGTAACTGAAAAAACTCTGGTTTACTTAAATTAAATTCAATTCACGTCTTCCTGTTATATAATCTGCACTACCAACCACTATTGCAATAAATTTCAACATTATCAATTTTTAACAATTTTAATTTTCTAGTTTTTATAATTCACAAGTAATGTTTACTATTTGCCTACTGTCAAATTGGTAAAATATAAAAAGTAAGGTTATTGTCGTGACAGTTTTAAAATGGTATCTTAGGTACAATGCGCGACGCCGCGGTGAAAAAACAAACTGCTTAGATGGACGATTTTGAGGACACTTTTTGTCAATTTTCCCGTATGAGTTCGATCTCCTTGAATAGCCTCCATGATTATTATAATCATATTTATCACCCTTCTTATATATTGGTGTTATTAGAGCTGTTTTCCATTCTTGTGGTACTCGTTCTTCATTCCAAACTTTATTGTATATTTTAACAAGTATTTCTGTTCCTTTTTCTCCCGTATATCTAATCATCTCATTTGTTAATTTGTCACTCCCTGTAGTCCCTGTTGCTTTCCCATTCTTAAGCCGTTTTATAACTTCTTTTACATCGTCTGCGCTTATATACTGATCATTTCTATTTTCTCCAACTTGGATTTGTTCTTGTTCGTTTATTGCTTCCTCCTCTTTATGGTCTTCGTCTACTCCCAGTAATTCTTGAAAATATTCTTTCCACCTTTCCATTATTTGGCTCCCGTTATAATTTCTCCACTTTTGCTTTTTATCCTTGCTACTACCTCTGATTTCCCTTTCCTTAATGTTTTTAACGTTCTGTAGAATAATTTTTGGTTAGCTTTACTGTTCGTTTCCATTTTGCCGCCAAATTCAATCCACTTCTTTCTCTTTGCAGTCGATATTAATTCTTTCACTTTTTTCCTCTTTAATTTATATCGCTCATAATTTTCTGATCTTCTATCATTTAAGTACGGATTCCACTTTCGTTTATTGATTTTTATAGTAAACTTTTGAAATTTAATCATTTTTACAATTTAAAGAACAGATACAGCAGCAGCTGTTTGGCACATATCAATAATTTGTCAAAGCTATTTCGCAAAAACTAAGCCACGTGACGCGTCGTGAATACATTCATTAGAAATACCCTAATCCGTTTTACTTCATGCAAAAATCTTTTAAAGTTCATCATCCCTAATAGATGCGACAATAAAATTGCATTATTTTGTAAAAACTAAAGCACGTGTCGCATTATTTATGAATAGGTAGGTGCACCCTAATAATCTGGTTTATCTTCGTTAAAAATATCACACATGGTATAATATCTAATGTATTTCCGTTTAAATGAAATACCAACATTGTAATTCCTAATGTTTCCTAAATTGACTGCTAATTAGAATTTTCGTTTGAATTTTTAAATTCAAACTTGACGAACCGCTCCGCGATTTTAAAAACAGTGCGGCCTCCCCTTCGTGTTGATAGTTTGGACCAATCCACTGGTTTTCGTCTTACCTCTCCTATACACTGTACCAACTCGCGTCTGTTCGCGTCAGCGCTTCAAGTTCGTATCACATTTTTGATTGTGACTTTGTTGGTGTTGGTTGAAAGTTGAGTTCGTCGCCGTTTTAAGGACGTTCAGTTACGTTTAGTGCATTTGTTACTGAAAAGTACAACAAAGTTTGTGTTTCGTTGTTTATTGAACTCGTTTATAGTGCGTTTTAAACAATTTCCGTGGATTAATTTGTGTAAAAAATACATATAAATCGCTGTAATTTTGGTTGCATAACCTCAAACATAAACATACCAACGCAAAACATGAGCAGTACAAGTTTATATTGTAACCCAATTGGGCTTCTATCGAGAACCACACCACATATTTACAAACCTGATATAAAAAAAGTGAAAAGAGTTCTTTTTGAGCCTGTCGATCGTATCGCCACACAAAAATTCGTAGAAGAGGAATTAGAAAAAATAAGGGTAACCAAATCGAAAGAATGGAATTTTGATTTCGAAAACGAAAGATCTTTGAGTCCAAGCGGAGATTTTCAATGGAAACCTGCGACTCCTGTTAAAAACAAACCTATAAAATATCCATTAGTTGAATTTACAGGTCACGACCTGTACGCTTTCCCTGATGATGTTATCAGACCGATTCCTATTAGAGCAACAATACAAAGAGAGGAGATGACATCATCCAGAAAAATTCATCCAAGAACCAAACCGCAGCGTTTGATTACCGGTGAGTAATTCATATATAAATAAAATTACTTTCTATAAACCACTAGAAAAGCATGAACGACTCGTTGATTAAGGTACGGTTGTAATATATAATAAATAATTATAATTTAACATAGGTATATGTCCTAATTTAATGTTTATCGAGCTATTTTAAGATTACGATTAAAGCGAAGACGTACAACAAACCCGTTATCAATAAATTAGTGTTCTTATACTAGAATCATTTATTAAACATGGATGGGGTGCATTTATTTAGATAATACCTTATCTTATTTTTTTAATATTTCACTAATTCTCGGGATAAATAGGTATATGTGTAATAAGATCATTAGCCTAATTGGTTCTTGTTAAGTGTCTTTTATTATATGATACGATTAAAATTCGTTTATGAACTGTGTATACAAACACAAAAGTTCAAACAATAACATTTGTATTGTATTAATGATTTTCTTCCTGGTCTAAATAAAAAACATTTACTTACCTTTATTTAGGTAATACGTGACATTGTTGATTAAATTGACATGTCATAAGGGATATACCGTTATTTTAATTTATACTTTATTTAGGTTTGGATTATATTAACGTTGATTGATATGGTTTAATGATTATACTTAGTTGAGGAACAAAATAAATACAGTACTAAACATTAAATTACCAATTACAGATTATGTAGGTAGCTAAAGTATATACTTATACTAGTCTTACATTAAAGCCTTTTTGCATGGAGACTATACAAGGAGATCGAACTCATACGGGAAAATTGACAAAACCTGTCCTCAAAATTGTCTCTGGTCTATCTAAGCAGTTTGTTTTTTCACCGCGGCGTCGCGCATTGTAGCTAAGATACCATTTTAAAACTGTCACGACAATAACCTCACTTTTTATATTTTACCAATTTGACAGTAGGCAAATAGTAAACATTACTTGTGAATTATAAAAACTAGAAAATTAAAATTGTTAAAAATTGATAATGTTGTTGAAATTTATTGCAATAGTGGTTGGTAGTGCAGATTATTTAAAAGGAAGACGTGAATTTAATTTAAGTAAACCAGAGTTTTTTCAGTTACCAAAAATAATAAGAAATATTCAAAGATAAATAAAGTAGGAAAGGAAATATTTATTATGATAGACTTATATTATATACCTTACTTGTGAGAAGTCTAGAAAAAGCACAATTGCACACAAAATACTTTACTTTTGCTGATGACATTATTATGTTCTATACAAGTACAATTTAAGAGAACTGGAAGAAAAAAGGTGAACAAAGATTTGAAGAAAAACCAGAGATGGTTGATAAGGATTAAGCTGTAATACTAATTTGAAAATATTACTGGCATGTTCTTTATACAAAAAAATATGAATTCAGTTGATATTCAGATAATAATAGGAAATGAAAATATAAATAAGGTGAGAACATACATTTGAAGGAAATATATACATCAAATAGAATAAAATTTATGTTTGCCAATTATTGGTGCACTTTACCAAAGTAGGGATTACTACATTGAAACTAATCGGTGACACTATTTCTTACCAATCTTCAGCTACCTAATTCCAGTGTGGCACACTTTGTAGTATAACATTCATAGATAAAACACAGAGGATTCAAAATAGTGTAGAGAATGTTTTGTGCAAGTTCAGTTACAGAACTTATATATGTTACTAATTGTGACTTTCCACTGTGTTTGCTTCATTAAGAAATAAACTTTTTTAAATTGCAATTTTTGTATTTTTAAAATAAAGTACTTAAAAAAATTATTTTCATGTATGATACGGAATTATTTAAATATATTTTATATTGAAAATCTGTGCATGAACTAATGTCATTAGTAAGTTGTTCCTATTGATTGAAAATATATTGTATTTTTCATTGTTATTGAACAGATTGAAGATTATGCATTGAGTTTTAAGACTTTGGGCTTCATCCTACACATGTTAAACCATTTCAGTATTCTGTTATAAGTTTTTGTAGCTTATTTACCGTTATTTTGAGATTATTATGACTGATCAAAGCGATGTCATCAGTATATGTATGGAAATTTAAATGTTCTGTTGCTAAATCATAGTTGTAACAAGATAGATAGATTGTAGAGCAAATAGGACAGTGAGGAATACTGGAGAAGTCATTAAATGTTTTGAATAAAACTGTAATTCACTTTTACTTGTGGTGTTCTATCACTAAGGTAGTTTTCAAGATTAAAAGCAAGTATTTAGAACACATCATTTCATATATAGTTTGTAGAACATACCACAGTTCCAAACACCATCAAACGCTTCAGTAATGCCTAGAAACATAGCAGCACTATGTTTTCATCATAGACTAGAGGTTTGTATATGTGATGTCAGGTTCGATAGTGTGCATAGTTGAGCATCTGGTATCAAGATATAGATGTATTTTCTGATATCCTTCAGTTAAATTTTTTTGCAAGAGTACTCGTAATCCTATAAAGCCTATAGGTAAATAGAGCAGTCAATATGAAGTATTCTAATTACCTTATTTTAACTTCAACAGTTCACTTATTACTCATAATACCTAAGCTGGATAAGTATAACAGGCAATAGGATAGGTAGGTATCAAGTTAGAGACAAAATACTGATTGTATCTTTGAACAATGTTTAATCATCGAAGGATTGTACACTTTATATTTAGGTACAAGAAGTTACATAGTGTGTAGTAAATTACTTCTCGTGCAACTCTCTGTATATTCAATATTTTCATAATTTCTTCTTGTAAAGGCTTGACCAGTTCGGAAGCAATCATCTTTTCCTTCATTTCACGGAAAATAACCTAAAATATTAGATATTATTAATTATGTAATTGTTTTATTACTTCTTAATAATAGGACCAAATTTGTGTGTTATTAGAGCTTATGACTACTGGCTATTTATCTATACATACTTTCTATGTTTTCAAACTGTATTTCTTCTAGTTGCAATTCTCAATTATTTAATATAGTACATTTGAAGTGGCACATTTCCTCCAAGTATTTCAAGTGATTTTCCCTTTTTTTTTTCTCTGTTTTTTCATATTTTTGTGTAGCTTTTTTTTTCTATTTAGGAAGCCAGATTCTGAAAAACTTTATTTTATACATATTGTAAACAAATCTCTTTATTCATCTTCAATTTATTTTTTATAATTGGGCAATCCAACTTGTGAACTTGGTTCTAGAATATACTTACTTGCACGTAGAGTGTCTTCTTTATTCTTCAAATTTCTCTTTTGAAGACATACTCATTCTAACAGTGCTGGACCTTTAAGAGTGTTCTAAAATTCCATACTGAAGAGAAGACATGATATTCATATTTTTTATCACGTAAAAACATAAATAAATTCAGGAGCACAGAGTGGAACTCATTATTTTACCACCAAACGATTACAATTTTCGATATTTTTGAAAACGAGGACAAAATACGGATTTCTTATTCACAATATTTTCCATTTCTGTGACCTAACCTCACACGTGAACATCGAACTGTCAAAGAAGCTAGCAACCAATAAAACATCATGAACTCGAGTTTTATGATTGGCTGCCGTCAGATTTTTTGGTATCGCAAATTATGTGGTGCCCTCTATAATGACCAGAAATTGGAATACATGGAGTGCGATCTCCTTGTATAGCCTCCATGCCTTTTTGCATCAACTTTATTGCAGGCAATATAAATTGCATGCAAAATTAAAAACCAGTATTCTTACATTTGAGCCTATTTGTTACAAATTTCCAAGATTTTTTTGACAATTATTGTCATTTGACATTATTATTATCACTAGTAATATTAAGGTCGGCAAATAATTTTAAAGTTAGGTAGTTTACATCAAAAACAAAATATAATATAAATATAAAGTATGGTTATGATTCTTCTTCTACTTTTTATAGTTGGCCATTATACAGAACGACCAACACAATAATTATGTGAAACGCATGCGCATTTATTATTCAAGAAAGGCCAGCAATTTCTTTAAAAAGAATGTAAGACTAGTATTATAAACCGAATAGGCATTCTTAAAACATTTTAATAAATACCAATAGTTTTTATTAATAAAATTAATTCATCGTGAGTCACTAACAGTACTTAGATACTTTTCAGGATCTACTGTTAGTAGTGTCTACAGTATAATCACACTTCCTATTTGTTATTCAATTATTTAACATTCAAATATTTTAATACAATTACAACATAACGAGGCTTATTAATTTTAAAATATAGAGACCATATTATTTTGATTGGATCTAGTTTCTAGCCAGTAAAAATGAATGTGTGGTTGTATTTTTTGTTTCCTCTGCAATTCTGAAATAATGCAATGGGTACACCATTATTTAAAAATTCAGTTGACTTTCCTGTTGGACAACAAAACAAAGCGTGGATATTTCATGTGTGAAGCTAGTACACACATTGCTGTTATTTTGGGCAAATTAATTTTTCGAAGCACCAAAGTGCTGTTTACTTTCAGCCTCTGAAGAAGATAACTTGGTTATCGAAACGATAGTGAAAAATACTATTGTTGGTGTAGTGTTAAACTGACAAATTCCTTCAGATAATATGAGAATCGAATATTTCTAAATGAATTTGAAGGTTAATAAATTTTTTTTCAAATTCTTAATTTAGGTACATAAAATGACCAAAACTAGCTAAGAATTGAATACATAATGCCATCAGGTTTTATTTTATAAAAATCGAGAGGTGGGGAAAGTGCAGTTTTTTAGAATGAATAGAGGTGTTTTTTTATGACCGTATTATTTATTTGAAATTGTTATTATTCGAAAAATTGTAGGTTGGACAAAGGACAATGTGAATATTAGTGTTGGTTTATCAAACAGATTGGCGATGATGATAATCAGTTAAAAATATATATTAAACAAAAAAATTAAGTGGATAAACCTTGCGATGAGAAAAATTGCACAAAATAATATCAATGTATTCATTGAAATCGGACTATAACTAAAATAGTTTTGCTAACTTGAGTTTAAGGTAGCAGAACTTGGGAGATTTGAAAATGGTGTCAGTGGAAACCTAAATAATTATTGTGTCAATACCATCTCGATCCATGATGGAAAAATCTTAAAAACTCCCTATTTGTATAAGTTGATGATGTATGTTTACTATTCCTTCTATTTCACCAATTAAATGATGTTAAAATTAAAGAGGTAATTGATGTAGGATTGGGAATATTTTATTAAAGCTGTGCAAAATAGCAGTTTTAGACCCTTGGACTTTTCGACTTCCTTATTAAAACTCTCATATAAATTCTCCAATAAAGAGAATATTCCACAACTAGGTAGAAAAACTTGAAATAAAATCAATATACCCGAATTCTTTTCATACGATTCAGCATCTCAAGTCAAATGATAGTTTATTGCCACATGAATATCTTGTCAAAATTTGGCCGCCACTGTTCTGTTGTATATGAGATTTTATCAACTTTTCATAGTTCAAAGTAAAGTACAAGAGAAAATTATTGGGCAGTATCTATATTAATATTAAAATTCTATAATTAACCCATAAAAACTAATTATGTAAAAAATCATATATTACAGTAAAACTTTTGGTACCTATCTAAAAATATTCTATTATTAATTCAATTTATTTTACAAAAAGTGGCCTTGTAAAATTGATAAAATTTACGCCACTGCCCGATAACTGTCTGTTGATATCCGTCACATTTTTGCGACACAAACGGTAAAGATGGCTGTGTAAATATTTGTATAGTTAGAATTTTATCTCTGGTGTGTGAAGTGGGTTATTGTATTATTCGTAATTTAAAAATATATATTTTTAACAATTTGATTGATATCAATCTGACTTTGTATTCTCATTTTATCTGAAAAAAAATTTCTTTTATGTTCAAACAACTCTACGAACGCCGCTGATGCATTTTTGTAAACAAATCCACATTGTTTGATATTAAATTAAAACAACTTTTGGACGGAATCAAATTGAATCTGAAATTTTTTTATTAAAAGTTTGCGACCTTGAACGAAACCTAGAGAGAAAAAATGTTATGATCATCCGATTTAAATGAATCCATAGATGTTATTTTGTGCAATATATGTGTACTAATCATGCTTTTTCTGCCCTTTATTTTTTTTTAATTAAAAGTTGCGCTACCTTAAACTCAAGCTGGTGCAATTTTTTTTTCTATGATCGTGCAAAAAGTGACTATTTTTTGCACAATTTACTGTACCAAAAGTCTAATTTTTTGCACTAGTGCAAAAAGTACTTTATTTTTATGCGTATAAAAGTATATATATATTGAAAACCCTATGGAATACACGGGACACTGCTTTCGCAGATCTTCTGCAACTTTATTAGTGGAATCAGGGACAGATATATTAACATTAAAACATCATGGAGCGTGGAAATCCTCAACTGTAGCTGCTTAAATTCTAGAAGGTGAACCAAGTACCAGTACCGGAAGCTTCTCAGTCCAAAAAGAGCTGCTTTAAGTGAAAAACCTGATGAGACATCCACAAGTAGAAATGAAACCAAAATTCAAAAAATCAGTGGAAATGAAGTTTGTCCATCACTAACAATTGTAAATTGCTCTAACTGCGATATTAAAATCGAAATCAATTCAAAAAAGTAAAATTAATACCTAATTTTTGTTGTAGTTACCTACTTATTGTAAAATACTCTATTTCTAATAAGATTTGATATAAAAACATATTTTATTTCGATCGTAGAAAAAATATTGTGTGCAACACGTGCCAAAAGCATGCACTTTTTGCTCTAGTTACACAAATAACTATTAATGATCAACCGATTTCAATGAAACCTTTACTGTTATTTCGTGCAAATTATGTGCACTATTCACGACTTTTGTGCGCTCATTGGTATAAATTTTTTGTATTAAATGTTGTACTACACTTTACTGAAGCTGGAGCAAGTTTTCAAATTATCATCCGATTTCAATGAAACCATTGCTGTTATTTTGTGCAAATTATGTGTAAGTTATGTGCACTAATCAAGATTTTTGTGCACTTTATTTTTTTCAATTAAAAGATGGGCTACCTAAAACTCAAGATAGCACAATTTTTTTTAATGATTATCCGATTTTGATGAAACCTTCACTGTTATTTCGTGCAAATTATGTGCACTATTCACGACTTTTGTGCGCTCATTGGTATAAATTTTTTGTATTAAATGTTGTACTACACTTTACTGAAGCTGGAACAAGTCTTTGAATTATCATCCGATTTCAATGAAACCATTGCTGTTATTTTGTGCAAATTATGTGTAATTTATGTGCACTAACCGTGATTTTTGTGTACTTTATTTATTTTTTGTTTTATTAAAAGTTGCGCTACCTTAAACTCAAGCTGGCACAATTTTTTTTAATGATCATCCGATTTCAATGAAACTTTTACTGTTATTTTGTGCAAATTATGTGCACTATTCGCGACTTTTGTGCGCTCATGTATATATTTTTTTTATTAAATGTTGTACTACATTTTACTCAAGCTGGCACAAGTCTTAAATTATCATCCGATTTCAATGAAACCATTGCTGTTATTTTGTGCAACTTATGTGTAATTTATGTGCACTAATCGTGATTTTTGTGCAATTTATTTTTTTTATTAAAAGTTGCTCTACCTAAAACTCAAGATAGCATATTTATAGAATTTTTTAATGATTATCCGATTTTGATGAAACCTTTACTGTTATTTTGTGCAAATTATGTGCACTATTCGCGACTTTTGTGCGCTTCTAGGGGGATAATTTTGTTTTCAAATCATAAAGTACAAAAAATGACCAAAATAGCTAATTAAATAAATAATGTCATCCAGTTTCACTTTATAAAAATCGTGAGGTAGGGAAAGTGCAGTTTTGGAGAATTAATAGAGGTGGTTTTCTATTACCAAATGATTAATTTGAAATTGTTATTACTTATTATAAAAAAATTTTAGGCTGGACATATGGCTTTTTTTTTCAAAAAATCGATGTGAAAATATTAGTGTAGTGTAAATTTATTAAACAGCTTGGCGATCAGGAAGCAATTCATTTATCAGTGAAAAATATAATATATTATGATAAACCAAAAAATCAAATATACAAACCTTGCGATGACAAGAATTGCACATAATTTGCACAAAATGGTTTTATTGAAAACGGACGAGAATCATTAAAAGAGTAGAGTCAGCTTAAGTTTGAAAGTAGCACTTTGAATTAAAAAAATATATAGGCGTACAAAAGTCGTGATTAGTGCACATAAATTGCACAAAATTTACTCAAAATAACAGCAATGGTTTTATTTGAATTGGATCATTATTTTAAAAAGTTTTGCTAGCTTGAGATTAACGTAGCAGAATTTTTAATTGAAACAAATATAAGTGCACAAAAGTCGTGACTAGTGCACATAATTTGCACAAAATTATCAGTACCTTTCGAATTGATTGCGCTTAAATGGTTGTGCCTTTTGTATCCATCTCAGTGTATATGAAATTCCTGGCTTCTGCATGGATTATTTTGTGTAAAAATTAATATCATATAGACTTCAACAAACAAATTGAAAAATCTGTCACACTTATTTACCACCATAAAAACCCATAAATAACAAAAAAAACTGGTATGGGGTTTTTAAAAGGACTAAACAAATTCAAACGAAATTAAATCCAATATTTTATCGTCAAGGTGTGCCCAAAACTATAATATCGATTTCGGGGTTTGAAAAACCGTTAGATGAAACACCCTCTCTGGTCACATCACATGTTTGCTAGATTGAGCGTGCACCCCCGTCTAGTATAGCTTGGGGTTTTAATGTGTTTCAATTGTTTAGCATCTGTCTGGTATCTCGGATACAAAATAATAAACAGCTGTGTCAAAGGCATGATGCCACTCTGCATTTGAAATGCCAATTTTCATATTGCATACTATACAGAGCGATTCTCTTAACAAGAGTAATTTTTTACCTTTAGATTGAAGTTGAAATTAATTATAAAATGATTAATAGCACAGTAAGTCTAGTTCACAAGAGATTACGTCTACCCCGAACAACCAAAATACAATAACATCATAAAGAGAAAATTAAGAGGATTTTGTCATTGGCGTAGATCTAGTTTCTTTTATCATTTTATTCCCAACTGATTTCTGGGTAGCTCTATAAAATGTGTACCATGAATTATTTCCAAATTCATATCGAAGGACAGTAACAAAAAGTGGTCGACACGAAGTCAGTTAGTTTTATCTATTATTATGTAATTATAAAGTTATTTCGTGTAAGGGACGGTGAAAAAAACTAGAAATTTAAAAATTATAATGGGAAATAAATGGTGCAGGTCCAAATTCCAACGAAAACTTAGCTTTATGAAAAATCTCAACACAAAAATGATTTGTAAAAACAATAGAAATGGAATTACCAGAAAGAAATAAAAAAGGGACAGTTACACCTTTTTTAGGGCCTGAGCCTAACTCTACTTATTCACTCCAGTTATTGGAAAAAGCTAATATTAGACAAAATATATTTCTGGAAACCTACAAGGGGGCGTCCATTAATTACGTTAGTTGTTCAGGGGGGGGGGTATCGAGCCGAACCCTACCAAATCTCACTTGGGGAAGAGGGGGGGGGTCTTGTTGACAAATTTCACGTAATTTTTTTCTAGGAGAAAACGATGTAAAAATGCGTCAAAGTTAAGTTACATTAAAATAAAAAACGTGTATTTATGATCTAATTTTATCACTGTGATTTTAGATTACGGCTATATTCCCAAATACTAGTATAAAACAGTCAAATGAAAGTAATCAAGCAAATTGTTTTTTTTTAAATAAATCCAACACCAACTCCCAAAACACAAATTTTGAAAAATCTCTCCCAAGAGTAAGGGAGGTGGAGGGGGTCGAGAAAAATCTCATTACATCTCACCAAGGGTGGAGAGTGGGTCATAAAATCCTCAATAATGCCTTTAAATCATTTTTGGACACTACTGAGGAGCGTATTAAGTAGATAAATTTTTTTTTAAACACGCTTTTATAGCAGATGTATGTACGCATCATATACAGGGTGTCCCAGTATATACTGAGACATCTTAAACGTTATCATTGACTAAACGAAATAAGAAAAATTTGTGCACTTTCAACCAATCAGTTTCAAATTTCTCAGTTATACAGGGTGAGAGAGAGAGAAAAATTGTCTATTTTCAACTAATAATTATCTGACCTACTTAAATGGAACAACGGGTATATTTTTACTGGTTTGCACTCTTATTAGTTTTAATATCGCCAGTAGCTTTTAAATTTTTTTAAATACGCATTTTTCATCATTTATACCATGGAGATCGAACTCCATGTATTCCAATTTCTGGTCATGATAGAGAGCGCCACATAAAATGTTGCACCAAAACATCTGACGGCAAAACAATAACAGCCAATCATAAAATTCATGATGTTTTATTGGTTGCTAGCTTCTTTGGCAGTTCGCGTGTGAGGTAAGTGAGGTTAGGTCATAGAAATAGAACATTTTGTGAATAAGAAATCCGTTTTTGTCCGCGAGTTCATTTATCTTTGAATATTTTTAATTACCTTTGGTACTTTAAAAAATCGTGATGGAGAAGGTAAATCCAGTTTCTCTGGACCAAATCTCCAATTGGTGAATTTGCTGCTGCATAGCGGTTTTCATGAAATCTAAAATTTTTGCCTTTGATAGAAATTACTAAGTCATCGGCAAACAGTCTACCTTTTAATGGGTAATTTATATTGGATAACACGCTGTTTATTGCTATTAAAAAGAGTTTTACACTAATGATTGCTCCCTGGGGTGTGCCATTCTCTTGTGATTTTAATTTTGACAATTGGGAAATTTTGAATTTTTGTCAATTTTTCCGTATGAGTTCGTTCTCCTTGTCTAGTCTCCATGATTTATACACTGAAATATAAGTAGCAGTCAGCAAAATATATTTATAGTTAAAAATTGGAACATAAAAATAAAATTACACATTTTTTGAAGCTTGCTTCTTATTGCTCGACATAGGACTACTCGTGAAACGTGTAATGTTAATAATTGCCAAATATTTTCAAAAATGGTCAATAATTGTTAAAATTTTGAAAAATGGTCAAAAATTGTTAAAATTTTGAAAAAATTGTCAATAATTATAAAAAAATGTTAAAAATGGTACATAATTGTTGAAAATAGTCAAAATTTTTGAAAAATTGTCAAAAATGGTAAATAATTGTTAAATATTTTAAAAAATGGTCAAAAATAGTCAATAATTGTTAAAATTTTGAAAAATGATCAAAAATTGTTAAATAATTTGAAAAATTTACAATAATTGTCAAAAATGGTCAATAATTGTTAAAATTTTGAAAAATGGTCAAAAATTGTTGAAATTTTGAAAAAATGGTCAATAATTATAAAAAAAAATGTAAAAAATGGTCAAAATTTTCGAAAAATTGTCAAAAATGGTCAAAATTTTGGAAAAATGGTCAATAATTATAAAAAACTGTCAAAATGGTCAATAATTGTTAAAAATTGTCAGAACCTGTCAAAAATGCTCAAAAATTGTCCAAAATGGGCAGTAATTGTTAAAATTTGGAAAAATGGTCTATAGTGGTCAAAATTCCTGAAAAATTGTCAAAAATGATCAATAATTGTCGAAACTGTCAAAATTGGTCAATAATTGTCAAAAATGGTCAATAATTTTTAAAATTTGAAAAAATAGTCAAAAATTGTCAAAACTTTTGAAAAATGGTCAATAATTGTTAAAATTTGAAAAAATAGTCAAAAATTGTCAAAACTTTTGAAAAATGGTCAAAAATTTACGAAAAATGGTCAAAAATGGTCATTCTATTGTGCATAAGAAGCTAGCTTTTGTCGGCGGTCCGACGACCGCTCACCTTTTTTCAAAAGTTAAGAAACTCAACTTTCAAATGGTGTAAAAAATATACAATATGTTCCATTTAAGCGAGTCATTAATTTTTAGTTCTGACTAATTTATTAATTTTTTATCGCTGAAACCTTGTCATTTCTATCTAATTTCGAAAATTACGGCGGAAAGCGTACATCCCCTCGTAGATATAAACAACACACGTTTTTATCATAACGTACCGTTTAATATTCAGATAGAATAATAATAATAATATAAGATACACTATCAGGAATAGCAACAACTCTGTTTTTGTTATGTTTCGAGACATGGTGTCGAACGTAAATCTGTCCTTGAAAATTCCCGCTAACTTTTATATTACGAATTATTGTGCGTTTAGTATAATTTAGATATTCATTAAAATTTAATTTTCATATTTAGATGGAACAATGAGAAATTTATCATTTTTAGAAGCGTGTCTGTTATCGCACTAACTAACGGTTTTCGCTTTAACGGTATTTTCATTCATTATACGTAGATCGGTGTTTATATTTTAAAAATGAACAATTAAACCGGATATTAATTATTAATAAATCTAAAATGCCTGTATTATTTTTAAAAATATTCTCCATAGACGACTATATGAAAAACTCATCATTTTGGGTTAAATCAGGAGTGTACGGTGGATGATTTTACAGTTAATATTTGGTAGAATTTGGAAATACTAACACTCCATCCGACCTACCTTACTTCCTATCCTCTCTGGAGAAGCTGCTTGGAGTAAAGTTTGTTACAAAAAGTTAGATTTGTAGATGGAGATAAGTACTGTTGATCACCTGAGGCACTTTATACCATGTTCATTTCTTTCTAGAAAACTCGGCCTTGTCCAACATTTTCGGACTGTTTTTTCTTCCAACAATTGCAGCCACTGCTGTCTGTACATAATTAACGAACCACTTAGTTTTTAGAAACTACACACTAAACTGTTGTGGCTGGAACGTTTCTTGTTAGATTATTCAGTTGATTACAGATTGCCACAACCAGCAACAAAATGTTCTACCGAGTTTCTTGGTGTGGACCCACCTTAAGACGTATGGCCATGGAAACCATCTGAGTGTAGTGTGAGTTATTTGATAGCAATTTAATAATAATTGTAATAGGATCAAAATAAGTTACCAACAATAAATGAAATTAAAATGTAACGTACAATCCAATATAAAAATAAAAAAGGTGAGCGGTCGTCGGACCGCCGACAGAAGCTTGCTTCTTATGCATAATAGAATGACCATTTTTCGTAAATTTTTGACCATTTTTCGAAAATTTTGACAATTATTGACCATTTTTTCAAAAATCTTGACAATTTTTTCAAATTTCAACAATTATTACCCATTTTTGACAATTATTGACCAATTTTGACAATTATTGATCATTTTTAACAATTTTTTCGAAAATGTTGACCATTTTGGACCATTTTTCCAAATTTTAACAATTGTTGATTATTTTTGACAGGTTCTGACACTTATTAATTATTTTTGACAAGTTTTCAAAAATTTTGACAATCTTCAACAATTATTGACCATTTTTGACAGTTTTTTATAATTATTGAACATTTTTTCAAAATTTTGACAATTTTTGACCATTTTTCAAAATTTTAAGAATTATTGACCATTTCTGACAGTTTCCGACAATTATTGACCTTTTTTGACAATTTTTCAAAATTTTTGACCATTTTTCATAAATTTTGACAATTTTCAACAATTACTGACCATTTATTTAATTACAGTTATCTGTAAATAATTGTCATATTAGTAAAGCGTGATCTATAGACGTCAAAAAATAATAGAAATAGAACTATTATTTTTTGACGTCTAATTATTGACCATTTTGACATTTTTTTATAATTATTGACAATTTTTTCAAAATTTTAACAATTTTTGACCATTTTTCAAAATTTTAACAATTATTGACCATTTTTGACAGTTTCTGACAATTATTGACCATTTTTGACAACTTTCAAAAATTTTGACAATTGTAAATTTTTCAAAATATTTAACAATTTTTGATCATTTTTCAAAATTTTAACAATTATTGACTATTTTTGACCATTTTTAAAAATATTTAACAATTTTTGACCATTTTCAACAGTTTTTGATAAGTGGAAGAGAGAGAGAGGGGGGGATGTGAAAGAGAGAGAGAAAGATGAGAGAGATAGGAAAGAGAGAGAGAGAGAGAGATGGAGGAGAGAGAAGGAAAGATGAGAGAGATGGGAGAAAAAGAAAGAAAAATGGGAGAGAGAGAAAGAAGAAAGAAAAAGAGAGAAAGACGGGAGAGAAACAGAGTGTATTGCGTGTGATTACAATCATTATATTTGACGGTTTTTGACAATTGTTGTCCATTTTTGACAATTTATCAAACATTTTGACAATTATTGACCATTTTTGACAATTGACCATTTTTCAAAATTTTGACAATTATTTACCAAAAATTTTGACAATTATTGACCATTTTTTCAAAACTTTTGACAATTATTGACCATTTTTTCAAAATTTTGACAATTATCGACCTTTTTTTTTAATTTTTTACCAATTTTGACAATTATTAAAAATTTTTAACAATTTTTCAACCATTTTAAACCGTTTTTAATTACTTTTGTAAATTTGTGACAATTCAAAGATTTTTGACAATTATTGACCATTTTTTCAAAATTTTTGAGAATTATAGACCATTTTTTCAAAATTTTTGACAATTCTTGTTCATTTTTTCAAAATGTGCAATTATCGACCATTTTTGACAATTATTGACCAATTATGACAGTTTTTGACAATTATCGACCTTTTTTTTCAAATTTTTGACAATTTTTGACCATTTTTTCAAATTTTAACAATTATTGACCAATTTTGACAGTTTTAACAATTATTGATCATTTTTGACAATTTTTCAAAAATCTTGACCATTTTTCTGAAAATTTTGACAATTTCTGACAATTATTGACCACTTTTGACAATTATCGACCATTTTTGACAATTATTGACCATTTTTAAAAATATTCAACAATTTTTGACCAATTTCAACAGTTTTTGACAGATTCTGACAATTATTGACCGTTTTTGACAATTTTTAAAAATTTTGACTATTTTTTTAAATTGTTGACAATTTTTAACAATTATTGACCATTTTTGACAGTCTTAGAATTATTGACCATTTTTTCAAAATTTTGACAGTTTTTGACAATTATTGACCTTTTTGACAATTTTTGAAAATATTTGGCAATTATTAACCATTTTTTCAAAATTTTGACAGTTTCTGACAATTTTTGACAATTATTGACCATTATTGAACATTATTGACCATTATTGACCTATTCAGTGAGTATCTTATATTTTTTTTTAACAGTTCAGTAAAATAGAATTCAGAAAGTTAATGTGGATTACACCACTAGTGATAGCCTCAATTTTGGTTTTCTATTTAAAATATTTCAGAAGGATTCGAGCTCTTAAAAATACCTGTATAACAACCATCCCTACCCGCTGTTACTAATATACCAACCAACTCGGTTTTAAATTATCTTTTTAATTTTAGAAGGGCTACTCTATTCGTAGTTTTTTATACAAGCCGTGCGATCATTATACGCATAAAAAAACTAGAGGTACCTATTTAATGGTCATCATACCATCTTTCTTTTCTGTTTTTGGGTTATAGGTCAACGTACTGGTCAAGGCAATCCACAAGAAACGCACACACACACACACACAAACACATCTTACGCACACGCAGCGTGTATAGACGAATAACATTTACGTCTCACCTATGTTGCCGTACTCAATCAAATTAGTTGTTTTAGAATAAATTATATTGGTAACTATTCGTTAATGATATATTAAGGTATAATTTCGGAAAATTTGTTTAGTAAAAGATGTAGATTATGTAGAACAAGTAGTTTTGACAACAGCGCATTAAATGCCCGGATCTCCGCGTGTCCGTGAACGTAGAAACGTGAATTTTTAAAATGTATACTGTTTCAAAAATGAGGGTTTGCCATAGGAATAAAAATTATTAGTACCGAATCCTTTGAATCTAGACTCAAGTTGAAATAAAAGTAGTATGTCTGAAGGAGCAATCGCAGATGATGTATTACTGGCTTTAAAAACACATTAATGAAGGAAAATGACATGAAGATACACAATAATAAAACAAAGTTAATGATAATAGGAGAGGACAGAGAAAACTTGACCACCTACATCGATGGAGAAAAAATAGAACAAGTAAATTATTTCCAATATTTATGGGTAACTTTAGATGAAAGAGGGACACAATAGAATTCATAAAACGAATAAACTTTACTATGCAATGGTCACAAAATTTATAAATAAAAGAGAAATTTCAAAGCAGACAAAAATAAAGGTTTTCAAAACTCTATATCGACCAATATTAACATTTGAATGTGAATCTTGGGTCTTAACAGAACAACAGAAAAATAAGATACAAGCAACAGAAATCAAATATCTTAGAAGAGCTATAGGAGTCACCAAGAGAGAGAGAGAGAGAGAGAGAGATACTGAGGAATATAGATATAAGAAAAGATCTAGTGGTACAGCTAGATTGGTGGGGACAGTTGCAGCTAATTAACGAAAAAAGACCAGTAAAAAGCTGGAAACAAGCAGGGAAATTGGCGCAAAACAGAAGAGATGGAAGAAATTCGTTCATAAATAATTGCACCATACCCTATACCTATACCATCAAATGGTAGGTTTACTGACTAGAAATATATGTCAAATTTATTTTACTTCCATTCTCTAAAGTAAACAAATAATTTACATTCCTTAAAACTAGGGTAATCTCACTTCAAGGTCTACTGACAATCACTTCCGGTGTGAGATTTAACTAACTATAGACAAGCTCGTCCCTTACCGGAAGGAATCTAATCCTGTAGATAATCCTTCAAAAAAAAATATACTATTGAACTACTATTTAACTGTTTCCAATACCACCAGTACCAATAAGTGCTTCTTGGCACATCTCTTATAATTCGCTCTGTGATTCAATTTTTTTGACTGCATTTTTCTTCGGTGGTTCAACTACACTATTTATACAAACCCGTGTGTTTGTTTTGAGGGTCAAAATGATACATTTGGTTACATTTTTTGGGTATCAATTTTTTTACAAAAAGGTATAGGGTATTTTCCAAAAAAATGTGCTTTTGTTTGAATACGCTACTATGTACCGTTTTAGAGAAAAATAAATTTAAATTTTATTACCAACTCTGTTTTATTTTCTGAAAAAGTGATGATTATTAACAACAAGAATATTATTGAATCAATATCGTGACATTCCGAAAGGAAATCGATGGATTGGACTAGAAAGTCCAGTTAATTGGTATACAAGATCGCCCGATTTCAGTTCATGCGATTTTTGTTTTTTGGGTTACATAGAAGCATTAGTTTATGCTGAACAATACAAAATCGTATTCAGCTGTGGGAAAGAAAGAGATATGATGGAGTCGGCCAAAAAATTAAATTTGATTTTTCTCATTGCATGATAGCACATTTTTTTGTTTGAATTTTTTTTTTGAATTTAATGTAAAATATGTCAAAAAACTGATATACAAAAAATTTAACCAAATTTTCCCGTTACTCCTACCACGATGAAAGCTTGTGATGTCAATTAAAAACAATTTATCACAGCAGGGTTATACAATGTAGTTTGGGGGCGTCCATTAAGTACGTGAGGCATTTTTGAGGATTTTTTTGACTCCCCCTTCCCCCTTGGTGAGATGTAGTAAGATTTTTCTCGATCCCCTCCCACCCCTGAACACCTCACGTAGTTTCTTCAAATTCTAAAAGGTGATAAGCATATACATAATAAGTTACAAATTGGCGCCCAACGTGGGGCCGCAGTACCCTCAAAGATAGATCTTAGCTCAGCTTCCAACACCACAAATTAGGGCCTTATCATATATTAATTTATGAATAAAAGTGTATAAAAAGACAAAAATATAAATGAATTTTTCTAGAATAAAATACCATTATTTTAACTTTTAATTATCTTTTGGGCGTCAATTAAGTACGTGAGGCATTTTCGAGGATTTTTTGACCCCCCCTCCCACTTGGTGAGATTTGGTAAGATTCTGCTCGATCCCCTCCCACCCCTGAACACCTCACGTAATTAATGGACGCCTCCTTTGAAGTTTGAAGGTATGCTTAAAAAACTGACTTAACAGCGTCATATTCAAAGGAGGAACCCTCAAGCTACGTCCACACCGAAAGCAACACATAGGAACATTTTGTTTATGCTACATACAGTATTTTCATCAGTGCGGAAACGTTGTTGCTTGTTCCCAAAACTCGAAACTTGTGTCGTGAAGCCGTCGCGACGTTGCCGAATACATTCTGATATTATGTTATCTATACTATTATAACGCCTCAAAAATTTTTGGAAAATATTTATCAAAAAACAACTAGTAATTGTCCCTTCTTAGTTAATGGCACGAAATTTTCCATATATGATGAAATTTGCAGCTTTTCACTTGCCCCAGTCAAAATTTCTTCCGAGTTAGCGAATTAGTCTGTTTTGGGGTTAGAAGTTGGTTCATTTTTCGGAAAAATTCCACTTTTTGTCATACTTCCATGCTTTTGCCCATAACTTCTGAACCACTCTTCTTATCATACTCTAGTCTACGCCATTCGTTTCGGCACGAAATTTTCCATATATGCTCAAATTTGCTGCTTTTCACTTGCCCCAGTCAAAATTTCTTCCTAGTTGGCGAATAAGTCTGTTTTAGGGTTAGAAGTTAGTTTATTTTTAGGAAAAATTTCACTTTTTGACATACTTCCATGTTTTTGCACATAACTTCTGAACCACTCCTCGTATCATACTCTAGTCTACGTTATTATCTTCGATTTATTGGTGATAGGCTTCACTAAAATATGACTATTTTACAGGAAACTGTAATTAAGTAAATACTTATAATTTGAATTTCATTGATTGCAAACAATTTCAATTAATTTAATCTTTTTTTATCACAACATTGAATCGTTCTATCCACAGGCTTCCACCATAAAGATGTATTTTTCCCGTAGATATCTATCGAAATGTAAAATTAAATATTGAGTCTGGCATCCAGCTTCCTAAATTGGAAATTTAAATCCGTATAAACGGTCTAGGCGTGTTCATATATGAGAGAATACATTTGAATAAATTTTTAAAAATGATAAAATATTCATACAAGACTCTCCTACACGCCTACGGCTGCGTTAGAGAAAACATACCCCATCATTTCGTTGGCATCATTATAATATATGGTTGGTTGAGTGTCCGTTAACGTGATTTATAAAAATGAGATGAAAAAACTATATTTTTATCTATTTTATTATCAGTTAGTTCTTTTTCCCGATGTAGTAAATCTATCTATATTCTCAGCCTCTTTCAGCAGCTACACAGTAGCTTAGAATGACACTAGGTGTTTTCGTCCAGCCCCATTCTGCCAAGATGATAGTTTAGCCAACAGTCTTTAGTAAGCATTCCGGTTATGGACCTGATCTCCCTGACCATGTCCAACTCCTGTTTTAAGTTTTAAAGGTCCTCCAATAAGGCCTTGTCTTCTTTTAAGTATTATACAGTAGTTGCCAATTAGTTAGATGTACTAGACAATTGAGATAGCGATATCGATTATTTCATATCGACGATTATTGGGTAAGCATATTCGAGCGAACGTCCAACCAGTGTAAAACACTCAGTAACGTGCAAGCTGTAGTAGTTAAACACAATGCGATTACATTCGTTTGCCTATCGAAAATATTGGAAAACAATGGTTTGTGATGGTAAAATATACACATTTCCCATTTCCAATAGGGGCAAATGAAGTTCATTATTCCGAAAGGAGGGAGGTGTAGTGCCCCTCGTCTAATTTAGCAGGTCATTTACGAAATAGCATTACCATTTTCATAATATTGGATAGATATGTTTATCAACAATGGTATAAATGTGTTAGTAAGCATAAATATAGAGTTTTGATTAGGACAACACATGACTAGACATAATTTGACCTCTACTGAGATTAGTTGGGCTGACTGAAGTCTAAATAGATCAAGCTGAAGCTCAACTTGTGTTTCACTTATCATATTTTTTTTAAGTACTTAAAGTTAATTGAAAAATCTAAAAAAAAATTATAGTATAATCTAAACACTAAAAAGAATTGATTCCCGTTGGAATTTTTCATAAAAAAAAATGTTTAAATGATTGCCGTAAAATTATTTCGCTTCGTGGAGTAATGTAAGTTAGCAAAAAATGGCAAATCAGCCAATTATTGTTAACTTGAAAAAATTATTATAAACAAAGTATTAACATTTTTAAAACTTTGATGACGCAATCTTGTTTTCTATGTATATAAGAAGAGCTCCACGAAGCGAAATAATTTTACGGCAATTATTTAAACATTTTTTTTTAGTTTAGAACGATGAAGGAAGTTTGAAAAAATTTTGTTAATTAACAATCGTCTAGCATATTGAAAAAATTATTTTTATGAAAAATTCCAACGGGAATCAATTCTTTAAAGTGTTTAGATTATACTATAATTTTTTTAGATTTTTCAATTAACTTTAAGTACTTGAAAAAAATTTTAAGTGACGTACTCGCTTTCGAGGCCGTGCGCGCAACCTAATAATGGCGCGCGGAGGGCTATGTTCAGCGTTAGATTAAAATTATAAATAATGGATGTACAGTTCCGGGAACTTTTTTTTACTAAATTTCTTCCTCTTTAAGGATCTTTTTTTTTTAATTTCGAAAATATTTATAATTTACGAACAATAAGCTACAAACCAAACACTATTTTTTGAAGGTGTTTAATTGTTTATAACTTTTGGAATTTTTTATGGGCTAATTTAATTATTTGGCACAATGATCTAGACATTATTCCGTATCGAATGAGCTAAACCACATAATTTTAATAAAAGTATGTAGGATTAACACCATTTTAAGCTTATAGACCAGACGAGGGTCCCAGAAGCGATTATACCTGCCGGTCTACGAATTTTCCGTGAAGTTTAGGGTTTGACTAGTAATTCAACATCCAGAAATTTTTAAAAACCTAATCGCCATTTTTGGGGTGTCATTCCCGGCCCCAAAATCCCAAAAATTGGTTTCCCGACAATATCTCCTAATATATGGCATTTAGAGAATTTTTATATAGGGGAAAAATGAAGATCGGGTCATTATCTACAAAAATGGTCCTCGTGGTTTTTTTCGCAACATTAATATTTTTCGCAAAAACCGATGTTGAAAAATCCATAAATCATTTACTGTGGCGTCCAGCCTGGAAAATTATGACAAGCCTACTTTTTATTTTATAAATATGGGGATATTTGTACGTTTTCTATCGACCACATAATTAAATCTACATTGTTTTCGCAAGACATCCTGTTTACATTTAAGAATTTTTTTTTATCTTTAACCAAGAAAATGATTTTTTTTCGATATCGTGGATTTATCGGTCCGACTGGACTTGAATTTGCAAGGTCGCTCTCCCTCTCTCCTTGTTTGTTGATCTCGTTATAAAAATTTTAACGTCGGCTTATCTTTTACTTGTTTTAGAAATAGAAAAGTAGGACATCGATAGTAGAATTTTGCGCAGTACAAAGTATACAGAGTGTCTAAATTGAATCTAGAACAGAATATGTTGCGTAAAGTATAGAGATAGTTGAAATGTGATCTAAAATTATTTAATGTTAATGTAAATTACGGCCGCATACTGATAGATTTTTGTTTTGTCCTGAAATATCACTCACTATATAAACTAATGGGCTTTGTTTAGTTAAATATGAATCCAATACTTGAAATTAATCCGTATACGGATTTGGCGATCTTCGGAAAAAATTCGAATGAAATCGAGTATTTGTATTCTTGAAATCGGTATGCGACTTAGTTATACGAATTCGATTTTCCGTATACGAATTGAGATATTCTAAAACCTCTAACCATACTTTTACATATGTATGATTATTTTTATTATTTTTATTATTTACTAAAACATATTTTGTACTTGTGATTTATTGGTAGGTATTAAGGTTTGTTGATGGCTAAGTTGGAGGATTTGTCCCTTTTGGGGACGATTGGAGCATTGGAAAAAGCAGAAATTGTTGGCAATAATCGTCGTATAGTATTTCAGCATAGGGAAGTTTAAATTGCACTAACACTTTTCTCTGATCCTAGTGGTCCTTGCTCATAGTTTTCTTAAGTGCACGATCCATGGATAAACATATATTAAGTCTGATTGAGTATAAAATAAAGAAAAAAGCAAAAAAAAGTTTGGGAAATAAATTTCGGTTTATTTTGTAAGCAGGCTTTTGTTTTTTGACACATTTCACATTTGTTTCGACACACGTATACGCTGAGAAAATTATCCGCCGGGATATTACCAATTACCTAAAAAGAAGATAGAAAAGAGAAGTTCTTAAACTGTTTATTTATTTATGCGGAAATTTTTCCGCATACCATCCAAGAATTAAGATTGACGTTCGTAGTCAAATGTTTCATTCGAATTTAAGTCGTATGCTACTGACATCCGTATAAGTTCAAGAATTGAGTCCCAGGTGTGAGCTACATTAAACTTTTGCGAGTCGCAGTGGAAGGCCTGATGTACTCTTTAACTCCAAACGTAACCTAACCTAGTGTCCTCATTGATTACATTGCAACCCAAGTAAAACCATAAACGGGTTATTTTCCAATAAAAAACTTTTCATTGATTAAATTGATGAAACAAACCGAATTTTTACAAGAAAAACTACGTCTATTTTTGTGTCTAAACGTCAAATAGGCATTCGGACGCCTAGTTATAGATAATTCATAGAATAGAATAAAAAAAAACTTTATTTAGCTAAAAATAAGCTATTACATAACAAACAGATTTCATATTACAAATTTTCTCAGAAAAAGATACAAGTATCAATTTACAAAATACATTTTTCTTAATCGTGACTTGAAGTGTTTTACAGTTGGAGAAGTTTTGATACTTAATATAACCTTAAGCCTTCAATAAATAATGTTTTCTCCATTATTGTAGAGTTAAATGTTTCAATTTGGTAATTATCTTTTGTTCTTAAGTTGTAATTCATATTCGATGATCTTTTATTAAAATATGTATTAAAATACGATGGAGCTTGATTATTAGCGATTTTATAAATTAATAACAAATTTGACTCCCGTATAAGCTGTGATACATTTAGAAATTTTAATGATTTTAACATTCTATTAATTGAAGTATATCTGTTTGTGCGAAGTAAGATGCGCATTGCCTTATTTTGAAGGACTTGCAGTCTATTAATATTTTCATTAGAACAAGATATTAAGAGACATATATACAATGAAATTACTGTTTGGACCCTTACTTTGTGGAATCTACTCATATTACTTTTTTAAATGAAACTAAGTGTTTATGTAACTTCTGTCATTCTGACGATGATATATCAATATCGAAATAATTATCATAAGTATCATAAAATTTTCATAATTTTTTCATTAAATAGTGGAATTAATGAGAAACACTTAGTTTCATTTAAGAAAGTAATATATACAATGACTTGACACCCCATGTGGAGTTACGCCGCGTATGCTTTCTAGGTCCGCTCAATTGGGGTGGATCAGTTCCCGTTCTACGTTTAAATTCTTTCACTTGTGTCCCTCCATAATTTCCTATTTTTTTGCTTTTTCTATCCAGTTTGCTACTCCTGCTATATTGAGGTCCGCATCTACCTCATTTTGCCACTTTGACCTGGGTCTACCGCGTCTCCTCCTTCCTCCTGGGTTCCACTGCAAGGTATTTGTAGGTTGAATTTACTGTTTGGACTCTTACTTTGTGCAATCTACTCATATGATATATCTGACGATGATATATCAATATCGAAATAATTATCAATATCTTAGAGTTTTCATAATTTTTTCATTAAATAGTGGAATTAATTAGGAACACTTAGGGGCATGTAGCCCGGGAAGTAGTTGTTTCTTCTTCGTTGAACGGTCACTGTTTTTGGAAAAATTATTTTTCAAAACTTTGTCAAAGCGTTAGAATAATATATTTTTATTCTTCGACATCTACACTTAGTTTCATTTAAAAAAGTAATATATTGTAGGTTACTGATTTAGCTCCTTCTCTCCATACGTGTCCTAGCCATTTAACTCGTTGTATTTTTATTCTTTTTACAATGTCTTCTTCTTTCTGTTCGTCCAAAATTTCACGATTCGTTCTAATTCTATATTCCTTCTCATTTATTTTTACATGCCCCAATATTGTTCTCATGATCTTCTTCTCAGTTATTCCTAATTTTTCCTCTTCCTTCTTCGTTAGCGTCATTGTTTCTGCTGAGTTCATCATTATTAGCCTTATTATCGTTTTATATATATTTAATTTTGTTTGTTTTGTTAACATTTTGCTTTTAAGTAGTTTCTTATTAGCGTGGTAGGCTCTATTTGTAGCGATTATCTTTTCTTCAATTTCAGTGCTTCTATCTCCTGACCCCCAAATATTTATATTTTTTAACTTCTTCAAATTCATAATCGTTGATTTTTCTTTTTGGCTTAGATTCCCCAGTCTCATTAGCTTTGTTTTACTTTCATTCATTTTTAGCCCCATTTTTCCTCCTTCTGTGACTATCTTTTTCAGCATATTTTCCATGATACTTCTTCTTTTGGTTACAAGCACGATGTCGTCCGCATAGGCTATTATTTGATTGCCACTTGATCTTAAGCTACCCTTGTGTAGTTTTCTCATTGTGTATTCTAATGATAAATTAAATAGCGTTGTGGACAATGAGTCACCTTGTTTTACCCCTTTATTAACCATAAATTCATTTGTTTTCCCTTTTTGTGTTATTATACTAACCCTTGTATGATTGTCATTTTGATTAACCTTCTTAGTTTTGCGTCTACTCCTTGTTCTTCTAATGCCGTCATGAGTTTACTTCTTTTGATTGAGTCGAAGGCTTGTTGAAAATCGATGAAGAGCATTTCTATGTTTAATCTGTATTCATGGGCTTTTTCCATTATTTGTTTTAATGTGTATTGGTATCGTTCCTCCTTTGTACTTCTTACAGGTCTTCTGTTAATTAATGTTGATAGTATTTTATATGCAACGTGTAATAATGTGATTCCTCTGTAGTTTTTACATTCATGTTGGTCTCCTTTTTTATGTAGGGTGACAATTTGTCAAATTTCCCATTCTTCTGGCATCCTTTCCTCGTTCCATATTTTTTTCAGATGATATATGCTTTCATGTAAAGTATTCCCTCCATATTTAATTAGCTCTATGCTTATTCCGTCCTTTCCAGGGGCTTTTCCATTTCGGTTTTTATTTATTATTTCCTTAACTGCCTCAATTGTTGGTTCTTCTATTAATGTCTCATGGTTATTATCTTCTATTAGATCTTCATCCAAGTAATATGTTTCAGTTAATAGTTCCTTAAAGTGCTACACCCATATTTGTTTATACTGGTGTTCTTCATCTGTCAGCCTTCCTTCCTTGTTTTTTATTCCTTTTGTTTTGCCCTTATATGTTTTGTTGTTTTCGTTAATTTTTTTATAGTAACCTTTCGTGTTTCCCCTCGACTTTTCTGTTTCAATTTCACAGATATTATTATCTATCCAGTCTCGCTTTCTCTTTCTAATTATTTTATTGCTTTCTTTTCTTTTCGTATTTTTGCCTGTCCTCTAGATTATTAGTTTTTATCCATTTTAATCTTTTGCTTTGGCTTTCTTCTCCACCGCACTATTGCATGTCGTGTCAAACCACTCTTGTATTTTCCCCTTTTTCTTCGCACCTAACTGTGTTTCCGCTGCTGTTTCTAAACATTTATTGCTCCATTACGACTTTACTGTTTCTTGTTGACTTTCGTCTTGTGATAGAAGGTTCTCTATTTGCATTGTATATTTTTCTCTTATGTTTTCATTTTTAAGCTTATCCACGTTCCATTTCTTGTTTTTGCTTTTAATATTTTTTGCTTTATTTTACCCATTACCAAGAAATGATCGGTGTCTGCACACGCTCCTCTGTATGTTCTGATATCTTTGATCGATGTCTGTTTTCTTTTGTTCTCCAGTATATGTGGTCTATTTGGGAATACCCATTTTGGTCTGGTGATATCCAAGTCATTTTATGATTTTCAGACATAAAATAGTTAAAATGTGGATAGATGATTGTATTGTACACCAAAGTGAAAGACTTTTACTAACTCTAAATAAATATCCAAATTTTTTTCCAATTTTTGTACACAAAAGATCAATATGTTTATGAAATCTGAGCTGAGGATCTAATATAACTCCTAAATATTTCATTTTATCTACGTATTCAACTATACTATTAATAATTTTAAGGACCAATTGACCTTGCCTGAAGTTATTCATTTAGGATATCTAATTCATAATTCCTAATATTTACCAGTTCTAAATAATTTTACCAGATACAGAAATCAAAGTATCATCTGCAAAGAAATTGACGAAAGAATGCTGTAAGTATTTGTATAAATCATTAATATACAATATGAATAATAACGGTCCCAATACAGTACCCTGTGGAACTCCATAATACGTCTCAAGTTCCCCTGAGCATTCTCCATTGGTTTTTATTTTCTCAAGTAATTTTTAATACAGTTTAGAACATTACCGTATTTTTCGCATTTTACTACTAATGTATCTCTATCCACAGTTTCAAAGGCTCTTTTTAAGTCAACAAATACACTAATTACAATTTTTCCTTCATCAATTTCTTTTTTCTACCTAGTTGTTAGAAACTAGCTGATAGTAATCATTATACACTCACCTTGTATAATATAGTGAACAACACAATATGGAAGCGCTAGGAGAGCAATGTGAATGACCTTTGGTAGCCGCGATGGTATAAACACAACACAACGCTTCGCAAGAAGACAACGCCATGCTCTCTCTGATGATACAAAAAGATTTTAAACAGAACCGAACCGGCTCAAGTACCTATAAGCGATATAAATAATTTGTTAGTGTTTTTGTTAACGATCCAAACTGGTTTTTTAGCGATGATATTTAATTGCAATTTTAATATAAAGTTGAATTTTTTTATATATAGTTATAACTCGGGAATGATCCTTTAACGCTCTCAACACTGTCCGTTTGCTGACACTGTTGAACGCGTTCCCGACGTCGAAGAACACGAGCAAGGCCAATTTCTTGTTCCTCCAGCTGCCCTCCCTAGCCCTTTCCACCAATCTCATTACCCTGCCCAGTGCCGATTGATTTTCCCTTCGCAAACCCGTGCTGGTTTACCCTAAAACCCCCATTCCTACCAACTTCCTCCTCAATCCTATCCTTTATTATACCCTCCATCAATTTACCCATACCACACAGCAGGCTGATGGGCTGTAATCCCCCTCCCGCTTTCCCTCTCTACCCGCCTTCTTCAGCAGTATCACCCTGGCCACCTTCCATCCTTCTGGAAACTCTTCCTTCCTTAGCACCTGGCTGAATCGCTCCCAGAAGTACTCCCCATTGTCATCCGACAGTCTCTTCATCATATCACCCCTCAGGCCATCTATCCCTGGGGCTTTCCTTACTTTCCTCCTCCCCCCCCTTTACTTCCCACTTCTCTACCGGCCTTATCCCCCTCATTTTCCCTACCTCCCTTGTATCCTGGACTAGTGCAAATATCTGGACGAAGTCATTTACTTAGACATGCTTCATAAAACAGACAGTATATACAATAAACCACTTAAGGGTAGGTTAATTATATATGGCAACGCCGTAAAACAGGATAGGACGCGAAATTTGAACATGCATGAAATACGGTATGTGAATCAGAATAACCGAGAATGGTTTCATAAAAATGTTCTTTTGAGTGAAATAGAGTTATTGTAAACATTCCTTTATCTCGTTTGCTTTAACGCGTCGTTGCCAGATGTAAATAATACGATAGTCAAATAAGTCAGTTCTTATCCAATACAAATGCCAAAAAAAGAAAAAATGTTAACTCTTACCTAGATAATAAATAATCTAACTATTAGTTAAGTATTGAAATCCGGCACTGTTAAACGAGGGCAGTGACCAGTTTTAAACTTTTGTTTCTTTCGGGATTTTATTCGTGTTACGCACACGCGCTTATTCTAGGCGCTCTCTTTTCTTATACTTTTTTACTTCTTTTCCTGTTTTTGATTTCATCTCGACGACCTTGATTTCGTACATCAATTACTTCAATGTACACGAGGTTATTATTGAAATTGCCCGTCTTTTGCCTTAATTACGATTCCGATTTGAAACGGGAGCCTGTAGAAGGCCATTATATTGTAGAGGAAAATATTCAAATAACGACGAAAAACATCTATAGATATCGAATAATAGATTTATACTATTACAAAGTTTTGAAAATATTTTCAAAAACAATGACCGTTCACTTAGAAGAAACAACTACTTCTCGGGCTATATGCCCCGACAGACATAGAATTACACTTCTAAGTTAAACGGGGTCGGTATCATCTACAAGATTTAACCTACCATTCTGGTTTGCAATTAATATCACTTGCAGAGGAGGCTCTTCCATTAGGTCATTGGGTCAATGACCTCCCGTTGAAAAATAAATTAAAAAAATAATTAAATAAGCATTTAAAAAAATAAAATATACCTACTATACATGTAGTATAGTATTCCTCTTTAATAAAATTTACCTAAAACGTTTTAAGACCCCCGTGTAAATGTTTTTCAAGACCCCCCGTGTAAACGTTATTCTGCATCAAGCATCAAGTACTCGGCGAAAACCAAAATTGGAAAGCGGGCTGGTGTCCACCGTTGACCTCAAGGTGTTATATAGGAACGGAATTTGCCGAGCGCTGACGATCTTCGCGGCGTGAGAGAAACACGCCAGAAATTCACAACATCCTATTGACCCAGGACTTGCACATTCTGTATTTTAGAGATAATATTTAGTAAACTATGAAACATCAATATTTATTAATGGGGGTCACCAGCTTTTAAGCAAATCCAAAAGGGGTCGTGACTGAAAAAATGTTGGGAACAACTGTTCTATGGATTTCAGAACTTCCTCGGAAATAAAATTGGAGGATATTCTAAACAAAATGAAATTCGTGATATTTATTCATTTTCAAGACAAAGTTTTTTCCTTATTTCAACAAATATTTTGCACGTACGCTCATGAACCAACCTCAATAGACAATAATGTGACTGTTACCAAAGATTACAAAATATATATCTGTTACCAACTAAAAAAATTAAAGTGTATCATTATCTAACACTAAACTAATTAAGAAGGTTTTGCTCTGCACTTTTCTTATTTAAACCAACTCACATATAAATATTATACAACTAAGAATTTCTTTCTCTCTAGTGAGCGAAATGCTACTTTGGTTAGGTTAGGTGATCGGGAATTGTATTTTTTAACGAGGCGAAGCCAGATTGCCGCTTGAGAAATAATGTTGCGATCTTTCGAAAGAGGCAATTTTACTTTACGCTCAAAAAACACACATAATTGTTTCTACAGTCGCACTTTTAATAATTAAAACAGTTTTTTATATTATCTTAGGTTATAATAGGAGTTTACTGTTTGGACCCTTACTTTGTGGAATCTACTCATATTAATGTTATAACATTAATATAATAGGAGTGCTAGAATAATCGTCATTTTCACTATTCATCATGATTAACCTTAAAAAGATCTACTGACTTGTTCAGACTTGTCAGAATTCGAATAGGGATTTTTTTAAATAATCGATTTTTATTTAAATCGATTATTATTTTCTTATTATCGATTTTTAAAGTAATAATAATCGATTTTTAGTAAATCGATTTTATATTTAAATGGTCGATTTTCAGAAACAGCTCGTATTATTCACTATTTTTCAAAATTTTAACAATTTTTCAAAAATTTTGACTATTTTTGACCGTTATTGACCATTTTTGTCCATATTTCAAAATTTTTGATAATTATTGACAATTTTAACAAATTTTGACTATATTTCAAAATGTTTGACAATTTTTGATAGTTTTTGACAATTATTGACCATTTTTCGAAATTTTGACAATTTTTCAAAATTTTTGACCTTGTTTTCCAAATTTTTGACAATTACTGACCATTTTTCGAAATTTTGACAATCTTTGACAATTATTTACCATTTTTCAAAATGTTGACAATTTTTGTCCATTTTTTAGAATTTTAACAATTATTGACCAATTTTGACAGTTTTGGCAATTATTGATTATTTTTGACAATTTTTTAAAAATGTTTACCATTTTTCCAAATTTTAACAATTATTGACAATTATTGACAATTTTTGACCATGTTTGACAGGTTCTGACAAAAATTGACCATTTTTGACAATTTTTCAAAAATGTTAACCATTTTTCAAAAATTTTCAACAATTATAGACCATTTTTGACAGTTTTTATAATTATTGACCAGCTTTTCAAAATTTTGACAATATTTGACCATCTTTCAAAATTTTAACAATTTTTGACCATTTTCCAAAATTTTAACAATTATTGTGCATTTTTCAAAATTTTAACAATTATTAAATAGTCAATAATTGTTAAAATTTTGACCGTTATTGACCATTTTTGATCATATTTCAAAATTTTTGACAATTTTTGATAATTATTGACAATATTTGACAATTCTAACAATTTTTGACTATATTTCTAAATTTTTGACAATTTTTGATAATTATTGACCATTTTTGACAATTATTGACAATTTTTCGAAATTTTAACAATTTTTCAAAATTTTTGAAACCGTTTGACAATTTTTCGAAATTTTGACAATCTTTGATAATAATTAACCATTTTTACACTTTTTGACAATTTTTCAAATTTTTTGACACTCAAAATTTTTGACAATTATTGGCCATTTTTCAAACTTCCGACAATTATTGACCACTTTTCAAAATGTTGACAATTTTTGACTGTTTTTATAATAATTGTCCATTTTTGACACTTTTTTACAATAATTGTCCATTTTTGATAGTTTTTGACAATTTTGACCATTTTTGACAATAATTAACTATTTTGACAATAATTGACTATTTTGCCAAATTTTTGATAATTATTGACCATTTTTCCAAAAATTTTCACAATTTTCCGAAATTTTTGACCTTTTTTTCTAAATTTTTGACAATTACTGACCAGTTTTCGAAATTTTGACAATCTTTGACAATTAACCATTTTTACACTTTTTGACAATTTCTCAAATTTTTTGACATTTTTTCAAAATTTTTGACCTTTTTTTTCTGAATTTTCGACAATTACTGACCAGTTTTCGAAATTTTGACAATCTTTGACAATTATTAACCATTTTTACACTTTTTGACAATTTTTCAAATTTTTTGACATTTTTTTAAAATTTTTGACAATTATTGGCCATTTTTCAAACTTCTGACAATTATTGACCTTTTTTCAAAATGTTTTACACTTTTTGACAATTTCAGAAGGGCGGTTCCATAAATATTCACCAATTGAGTTAATTCGGAGTGCGTGGTTTGATTAAATAAGCGAGCGAAAAAGATTCCTTTTTTGCGCTAGAGCGTAAAGTAACAATCCTCGGCATTTGTCAACTTTACGATTTCATTTGAATATAGTAATTAGTCATTTTACGCGCGACTGTAGAAAAAAATGTTTTCATGCCTCTTTCAGCCTGTGTTTTTTGTTGATTAGTCTATTAGTTTAGCGGTTAATGACTTGTATAGATAGACTAAAGTGAACCGCGATCAAAAATTATCTCAATCTAGATATTTGAATACTAAAAATACTCATTTAAATCTGTCTGTTAGATCGGATCAACGATAACTGGGTCTTTCGCCTACTTATAATAATATTAATTTTTTTTTGCCAGGTGAGACTTTTATCAAGATGCATGCCACGATATTTTAATTTTTTTGTTAGGGAAAGTTAGTGATTGTACTTGTAGATAGAAGTGCAGAACCTTTTTCTGTTCTGGTTTCTCTACCTTTTAGCACTCGTTTTACCATCTACCTTCTGTCATTCTACCTATATGTCCCAACCATCTCGCTCTCTCTGCTTTAATTATATGGGTTATACTTGGGTGCTTGTACAATTCTGATAGTTCTCTGTTTGTTCTTCTTCTGTACATTACATCTTTCTTCATTAATTCCACCATAAATCTTTCTGAGCGTTTTACGTTTCCATATTTCTAGTTTATTCTGCTCTTTTTTGTTCATTGATTATATATTTATTTCTTGAGTTTAAAAATTGAAATTAACAAATTTATCGTTAGTCGTTGTTTAACAGACATAATTGATAATGTATCCAACATACAATATTTGATGGAGGTGCGCCTATTACATTTAAGTACTTCCCTCATTGCCTTATTCTGCAGCTTTTGCAATCTGGTGAGATTGTTTTTACTAGCAAAATAGTCAAGATGGAGTGATACAATTGATCTGTATATAGTCAGCCTTGAAAATTGAGTAATTTTACTAGCTACTCTCTTCAGAAAGATATTTTTTAGTTGCAATTGTTTTCTCTATGTACTTACAATTCTCATGTAGATTTAATTCTGGATCTAACATCTAACTCCCAAATATTCAAACTTAAATACTCTCTCAACACTTTCATCAATTATTGTAATGTTAAATGACTTATTAAGTTTACTGATATTGCCTTTCTTCTCCAATGGCATAAATTTAGTTTTCTGCATATTAATTCTCAAACCATTATCACATAACCACTTACAAATGTTAGTTAGGTCCTCATTTAAATATTTCTCGATTATGTCTGCACTACCAGTAAAGTATAGCAGTGTGTCATCTGCAAATAATTTAATTTTACACCTTACAACACGCCTCACTATGACGTTAATGTAAAGTAGGAAAAGTAATGGCCCCAAAACGGAACCTTGAGGAACTCCTAGGTCCACATCTGCCATTTCTGAGAATGAACTCATAAACTTCTTATTCTTTAAACGTTTATTTTGATGCTAACTAATAAATTTTTCCAAACTACCCTTCTAAGAACGTCACTAACTAACATTTCTATAGCGAGCTTAGTAATTTTAGAAAATATATCTGACAACCTTGCTTTTGTCTCATGTCTTCACATTGAATTTTAAAATAGTATACAATATTCAATAACTATAGTGATCAGTTATCACCGTCTATAAGGCTATTGTATATAAGTACTCTATGTAAGTACTGAATATGGGTGCCGGCACATGAGGGGATTGGAGGTAATGAAATGGCGGATCAGTTAGCTAAAGAAGGCTCTAAAGGAGACTTCTTAGGTCCGGAACCGTTTTATGGAATCACAAAAGATTGCATAAGAGGAGATCGGGAACTGGCTAGATAGGGAACACCAACTCAAATGGAGGTTGACACAAAGGCACCTCCATACAAAGAGTTTACTGAACAAGGTAGACAAGGAACTCTCAACCAGGCTACTGAAACTGGGTAAGAGAATTACCGATCTGGTGACTGAACACTACACCTTGAGAAAACTTCTGTACAAAATGGGCAAAGTTAATGATCCTATGTGCAGAAAAAGTGAAGCGAGAAGCACTTTGGAGAGGAATTAATACTGTAACCATCAGAACTACTGAAAATCCCTCCAGTCAAACTAGTGGCCACGAAGCTTCTGGAATGGAAGTAGATAACATGGGAAATGGTACAAAGATTCAGTTCAAGAGCCTGGGCTGATAAGCACAACCCAAATATATGAATGAATGAAGGTTACTGTATAAAATGTTTAAAGATTATAATAAGAAGACTGAGAGGAGAGAAAAAATGTGGGATGGGTTGCTGGTAACTCTTATAAAACTGTAATAAAAACCACAGGAAATAAAAAATTATTTTAATTTCAATACTGTTTGTTTTGACAGGTACTGTATGTAAACAGGCTGACCTACTGCGAGCTAGATAGGCGAGGCAATAAAAGGTTAAGAAACACCCACGGTCAAGCTTTGCTGCTTTGCATTATTCTGTCAGTTCCAAATTTAATAGTCTTTCAATGCGTTGTATCAAAATGTCTAATTTGTCACTAGATAATCTGGATTTCATTGTCTACTATAACGTATCCAGCGTGGCAGAATTTGGGGTTTTTGTAGTAAAACCAAAAAAATATGCTTTTTATCTTATCTTTAATATTTAATAGCAGTCAATGAAAAAGAGTAGTGAATTGAAACGAATCTTTTTCGAGTAAATTTAAAATAAATTATATAACATGCCATTACCTTCAACGTTAGTAAATAAAGTACAATGACCGGTTAGACCAGTACACAAAAAGTAAGCTTTTATATAACCGATTGATTTCGCAACAATAATGCGTAAAAAGCAAATAATCAAGTTGTTTTTTTTTCTGTACGTCAAAGAATACGGGCATTGAAGGAATAAAAGTTGAAAGAGAGCCAATTTTAAACATCAAGTAGGTATCACATAAAATGTAACTTCTGTCATTCTGACGATGATATATCAATATCGAAATAATTATCAATATCCTTTAATAATTTTCATGAATTTTTTAATTAAATAGTGGAATTAATTAGAAACAGTTAGTTTCATTTATAACATTAATATGAGTAGATTCCACAAAGTAAGGGTCCAAACAGTAAATTCAATTAAAGTGACCCAATTACATTATTTTGTATTAGCACCAAGGAGCCATCCATAAATTACGTCATACGTCAAAAAGGGAGAGGGTATCACCGGAATGTGGAATGTGACATTTTGTGACAAGTTTCGGGGGGGGGGTTCAAAATCTTTGTGACGTCGCATGTTAAAATTTAAAATACTACAAGTTTTGTATCATTAATTAACATAATTAGTCGTTTATTGTTTCCTAACTAGTCGTTTGTTTTCTCTGTTATCTAAAATATTTGACTTTATGTTGATTTTATTAAAGATTATTTAATAAAAGTAAGAAAAAAATTTAAATAACTTTTTTCTTTCGATTATTTTTGAATACATGCATGAAAAATGTGTGACGTCACATCAGGGGGGAGGGGGTTCTAAAAAGGTGACAAGGACAGGGAGAAGGGTTAAAAAGTCCTAGAATTGGTGTGACGTAATTTTTGGATTGCCCCCAACTAAGTCGGTCGAATCATATGTGATGTAAGACTTTTCACTTCAATAGAAACATCCAACATATCTCGCCATCCAATTTTAGGAAGATATGAATATAATTTCTTGACACTACTGTCACTTCGCAACTTTTTGCAACCAGCTCGTCCACTACCGCTGGTTCCTATCCTTGTACGTTCTAGTCGTTCTTTTAACCGCATCTAACAATTCATTATCGGCCATTATTTTTTTTCAACCACAAGAATTTGTAAAATAAACTACAGTAACATTCAATTGTAATTGCTTGCGCAACTGTTCTTGCAAACTTAGCTACTATAGTAAAAGCCAAATTACGTCATCGTTGTGAACATTTGCAGAGTTGTCAGATTGTTCATGAAATATTGAAATAAAAAGAAGTAAACAAAAAACGTAAATGTAGAAAATATATTAAATGAAGACTACAAAATTATCGATAATTTTATAATTTTTTCCATTTGTGTTTTTCGTTAATTGCAATTATGAATAGATTTCACGAAGTAAGGAATTCTACAATAAAAGTGATATAGTAATTATGCGCCAAGGTAGAAAAGTGAGGTATTATTGTCGAGGTCCATTAAAGACCGAGAAGCGAAGCTTCGAGGTCTTTAATGGATCCGAGACAATAATACACTTTTCTACCGTGGCTCATATAGCATTTTTTTCACTACTTCACTACTGGCATTTTATTTTTTTAAATATTAGTTTGTCGACTACCGTTTCACATGACATGACAGCTTTGCACAAGTTAACCTCACATTATGTTAAATGGATTGAGATTTAGTTATAATCAAGTAGGCTCTGTATTTTTCTACCTTGGTTAATAATAAACAACTTTACTACCTCAACAAAAGTCAATAAAGTTAGGTTTAGAGGCTAGTAGTGAAAAAAGGTTATTACTGAATTACCAAATATTTTAATAATAAATAAATATAATAAAAATGAGAACAAAAGCAATAAAATAATAGTATATTATACAACGATCATGTAATTATGGTTATTAATACACAAGCATTAACCGGGATACGAAACGAGCCTTCGGCTCGTTTCATATGGTTAATGCGAGTTGCATACACTATTTTTTCTACGAACAAGAAATTTTATTTGAATATTTTTTTTATACTTCTCTTGCTACCCTCGAATCCATAAATTGACCATAATATCATATTTTGATTTTGAAGGTATTAAACTATTGGATATATTTTTTCGCATTTTCGGCGATTTCAGGTGGTGTGTATGAAAACTCTTCGTCGCTCGACATTTCTTTTAAAAAGTGGAAGGTATCTACCTTTTTGACTAATGCAAAAGATTGAAACTGTCATAAAACACGAATCTGCACCTGCCAGCAGCTCTCTAATCCGATGTTGCCAGTTCATATTTTCGTAATATCTAACCTCACTTTTTCTGTCTACGATTTGTGTATTGTGAATTTTGAACTATACCCAAATATTATTAATCTATGGCAAATAAAATAATTATTTCTATGTCCCCCACTATTTACAATTTCTGTCCTGGTTAAAACAGATCATTGATTAATCTATCGAGAAGGGCAAGGAAAATCATTGAAAAAGCCATATTTTTAACACTGAATAACTTCTTCTATGATTTTCCTTGCTCTTCTCGATAAAAACTACAACTATAAAATCTCCTGACGGTTAAAAACAATGAACAAAATAAACTGAGGTTAGATGTTACCAAAATGGCAGGCAGGTGCTCCTCGAATCTCAGAAACTGTCAAACATTCAACAGAAAATATTGGGTCTGCCTACTTGGTTATTTAAAAATCTAGATTTTCTATTGGTCAATTTTTCAGTTTCATAATGAAAACCAGTGTTGAGTATCATTATGAAACTGAAAATTGGCATTTAATTAACAACTTATAGTATTGGAGTAGAAAAAATAAGTTTTAATAATGAACTATTTTCAAAGACAGAAACTGAAATCAACATCATGTGAAATGTTGACAGAACAGGAACTAGGCAAATTTAAATTCTAGTTCATTTTCTAAATCTGCTGCAAAATTAGTGTCACTCACTTCACTATTAAAATTTATAACTAGCAGACTAATTTCTCAAACCTCAAAAATCGATGTACACTACGAGTAGAAAAGTCACAAACGACGCGGGAACATGACAAAATTTCTGGCAGTGACTATTTTACCGTCATTAATTGGTGGTTTCTTTATGAAAATTTCAACACAAAAGGACGTCTAAACCCAAAAAAGCTATATTGCATATAAATTATTTTGTTACAACAGTTTTTTTATTGATTGTTTAACAAACTTGAGTGTATACACATACACTTCTCAATAGAAATATAGCCACACATGCAATACCTTAGTGACGTAAACGCTACTTTATTTGGCTTTTACTATCCACTGTCCTTTTGAGTTCAAAATAGAATAGCGGCAAGGAAACGAAACGAAATACGATTGCTGGCGACGAGTTAGACTTCTGGTTATTATTAATTCTGTTAAGTTACTATCTTCATGGATCATTTTAAAAGCACTTCAAAATTAACATCTATATATATATATAAATTAACGATAATTGAATCAAATATGACAAAATGCATATCATTTTTCTTATAAATACATTCACTATTTTCATTCCAACTATTAAAACCGCTTATCCTTCCTAATTGATATCACTTTACTTTTGTATCGCCATTAAATTTTATCGTTTACATTGACCTTCATCTATGAAGTGAATTACGTAAGAATAATTTTTATATTTTGAAAAACTAAAAGTGTTCGCAATGCAGTGCGGGATTTTTTTGTTTATTTCTATAAAACATCACACGCCGTTCTAAAAAAAAAATAGCTACTGGATTCATCTGGCTTACAAATAGAATTCGACACATATATTATTCTATCCACAATCCCATTATACTTAATTAGAGTTTTATCCACACTTATGAAGGTTTATCTTTATCCACTAGTGGAATAATGAAAAATATAATCTTAAATCAATTACATTTTAATTATTTACTTAAATACAGTTACTTGTAAATAATTGTCATATTTTAGTAAAGCGTGATCTATAGACGTCAAAAAATAATAGTTCAATACTATTATAACGCAAAAATAACATTTTATTTTATGAGTGAAAAAGTTTTTTTACAAACAAAATAAAATTTACTTTTAACACAAATATCATACATAGTTTTTTGTACAACTCCTATTTTGATAATAAAATAAAAGTATTTCAAGAAAATCACATTTTGACGTCTATTGTCAGTTAATTATTTTTTTGACGTTTTAGCAATAATTCTCATAATGATTATGTCTCTTTTAACACTAGTGTTAAAAGTATTTTACTTTTAACTCGCTAATGTCACTGATAATGGCAGTTGTACAAAGAATAATTTTCCGTTCACCGTTCACTAAGAAGCAACAACTACTTCTCGGGCTATATGCCCCGACAGACATTGAATTACACTTCTAAAGTAAACGGGGTTGGTATGCACAAATTTCACCATCAACTATAATTTTAAATAAAATTATTTAACAGTTTAGAGATGGGATACTTTAGTGTTATTTTTGTTTTACTAACCATAAAAATAAATATTGAGTTACTTTACTTGTAATCTTTAAATTTGTGCAGTTGTAGAAAAAGTAGTGTGCAACATGTGGGGAAAGTACTTCCACACTCGTGAGAAAAATTGAACTTTCCCCACTTGTTGCACAATATACGATTTCATAATGTTCCCTGGACTTCGCAGACAATAATTGGAGAATTTCTTAAGTTTGTCCAAAATCAATTGCAAAAGTTAAAACGCGTGTTCGTCACCCTTGACGACTTTTTCCTTTGATCGTAAAACTTTTTATTTTAACCAGCATATGCCGATCAAAAGAAAAGTCGACAAGCGCGACGAACACGTGTTTTATCTTTTGCAATAGATTTTCTACAAACTTTACCATAAATAACTAATAATAAAATAAAACTATTTCATATCAGTTATTATTTAAAAAATATATATTTGATACCTTCCACTGTTATGCAGATACCCTGTATAGTACAAAATGTGGCCATTATTAAACTACACTTTTTATTTGAAACATTTTTTGATAACAACTGCCAATCAGATGAAATAAATCAAAGCGAATACGGTTGGCCACCCTGTATGTTTCAACAGTTTAATTTGTTCAATTTCGATTAATGAATAAAAGTTAAATTTTATTTAAAAAATGCAGTGATTTTTGTTATTGTTCACAGTACAATGAGGGATTTATAAACTTTTATTATTAAAACCCTAAGGCCAGATGCCGAGTCAACGAAATATTGTGAAATGTTCTTTACCAGAAACTATTTCTAACGCTACAAACTGTCTATAGAGGTTCACAAAAAAAAGGAGACATCAAATTTCGCGGGGAATGTACAGAGTGACCCAAATTGCATGGAATTTAGAAAATTAGAGGTGATAGAAAAAAAGTCATGGTCCAAGCAGATTATCAGTAAGTTGCTTCATTTATTGAGTGATTCTCCAAAATTGACCTGAACCTCAAATATCTTTATCTTACTAAATGTCAAAAAACGCAAAAGAACTTTCGGTAGAATAACTGAAGGTTGCAGTGCAGTAGGCTATTTATTTTTATGAGGTTCAGGTTAGTAGAAAAGACATGAACTTTTTAAATCAGACACCGTGTATATTTTGAATTTTATTGTTTCCTTTTTTAATCCTATTTCACCTAATATGACATATAATATGTCTATTTCTTATAATTTTTACCACAATACCAATTTTCACTTCAGTTCTCGAGATCTTTCTAATCGATCGTTTTTCTGCCGTACCCTGTATATGTACTACAACAAATATCACCATTATCTAGAGAGAAAGACCGGTTTACTGATGCACGATGATTTTTCTTCTTCTTATTCACCTCCTTTGATTCGAAATATAGATTTACGTAAAACCGGATGGCTCACAAATCAAAAAGCTGTGACGTGATCGATACTGTTCGAAAACACAGTGACGTACAAAAGGGAATTACTTGTTAATAAATGAAATGGGAAAAAAATTGTCCGATAGTTGGCGCTGTTCTATATGTCGGAGTTTCAGTAATTAAAACATTATTTTGAATTTTAAATTTGATTTTTCAAAATAAAAATAAAAAGCTGTGTATGTCACTTTCACTGGTATAAAAAATTTTCTATTTGGCATTTCCATAACAAAAAATGACCCTTTGCCATTCTCATACGTCTTTCTTGTCAAATGTCAAAGTCAAAACAGTATTTATTTAAAAAAAACTTGAAGTTATATTTTAATTATTTCCAATAAAAATCGATCACAATTATTCGAGACGCCCTATATGAGTTATTACGTTATAAAAGAACGGTATGTGATAGCACACACCTCTACGATACCGATCTCTTTGTGTTGGATTGTAGCGTTCGACGTAGGTTATCTGTGATTCGACGTAGCTATACTCCCGTACTCCCGTAAAGAAGTTTGGAGGAGAGGGAGTTAAACGGGAGGACGGGTAAGACCGGTCTGGGTAGTTAATTGAATCAGATACCGTTTTCTCGATACCCATAATGTATGTAATTTGTTTCGAATAAATAGCTATGGGTATCGATCTGGTTGTGCTTTTTTCGTTTTTTTGTACGCAATTTTTATTCAGGCAAAAATAATAATTTTTTAATATTGAATTATAGACTTCGGTTTCAACATAATAATTTTGTACATATAGTGATTTAATGCTTCGAGAAAATTGGACTATAATTTTCCTGATTTTTCTTTGGAAAATTCAAATCTGTTACTAAACTTGTCTATATTTAGATCTAAAAGTGTCTGAGAGTGAAAATTGTTAAGAAAAGACTATAACTATTTAATGAAAATATTGCCATCTTTCTTCTACTTCAGGTTTTTTATGAAGAAATATACACTTTATTTTCAACAATTTTTCTTAATAGTTCCTGGATTTACACGAAAACTATAGTGTATTTTTATCATATTGATACAGTATTCGCCAGCTAACTTGATGTCCCAGAAATTACCAACTAAGAGAGACAGAGTAATAGTGCCCTGTCTACTCGGCTGCTATTGGTGGTAAAATTTTGACAAACGCCAATTGCATCGAACCTTATCAGGTGTTAAGTTTTTCAGTAGCGTAGCGTCACACAGTAATTGTTTCTGCTGTGTACAATAAAGTGTTTGTAAAAATGTACTGATAGAGAACTTCAAACAGATATGTTTTATGACATCAACCCTCTTGTGATTACTCTAGATGAAAGTGATTCCAGTAGCGGCAGTGATAAAAACTGTTTATACCTATTCTTAGAAATATACCTAGCTTAAATAATTTCCCATTATCTTGTGTTTCTTTTATTCTCATTACTACCTGGAAGACATAATTTAGTTTCTAACAAATTTTAATTATAGTCCGTCCGGAAATATAAGATCCTAACTTTATAATCTTCAATTGGACGAATAACATGTTATTGTAATGGGTACCTTATTGTTAAAATATTATTTATGTACTCAGAATTCAGGTATAAAGCAGATCCGTTTCTATTAAAATCAATATACCAATAATTATAACAAAGAATTAAATATTATTTTTTAAATTGGGATCATATATTTCCGGACGGACTTCACTCACACGCAATACACTCCCCTTTTCTCCCTCCTATCTCTCTTTCTCTTCCTTCTCTCTTTCTCCCATCCCTCTCTCTCTCTCATCTCTCCCTCTCATCTCTCTCTCTCATCTCTCTCTCCCATCTCTCTCCCTCTCTCTCATCAAGTTAGCTGGAGAATACTGTTTCTGAAGAGCTCATTATAAATTCAAAAACGTGTCTGAAACACTAGGGTGATTCAAAGGATTAAACAGAATTGTAAGCGCTTCTTCATGTAAATAAGTGTTCAGTTAGCAACTTTCGCTAGATTCTTCCTGTATAGTGAACCGCAGGTAGCGAGGACAATAGAACCCTAATACCATTACCATTCAAATATATTTTGAAGTGATAAATTTGCCGTTTCAGTGCAGTGTAATTGGGTAAGAATAAGATCCTATTAGGTATTTTATTAAAATATTTATTTCATTTATATAAGTAGCACAGATATTTAATTAAGTAATAACTTTTTACGCTATTTAGAGAACTCCAGGTAGTGATAACAATAGAAACGGAATTCCTAGATTATTCAATTTAATTAATTAATTTGGTTTTAGGTTCCCACGTTTAAATATCCTACTTATTGTCCATATTTATTCGCTTTTGGAGAATTGAGATACAATTGATTTATTTTATCCTGCTTAAATTCCAATGTCCGCCTATGGTTTATTGCAGTTTTAGGGTCGCTTACCTGAAGTCGTGCTATCAATATGATAAAAATATATTATACAATGACTCACTATGTACATACAATTTAATATATTTTCACTTAATTTGGATAAAACCATCAATTTCTCAGGTATTATGATGTGCTATATGAATATTACATAAATTATTATTTTCTTTATACATGGTAGGTACTGACAAAATTTGCATAAAATCATTGATTAAAAAATAGGTTTAATTGGACTCCCTGTATGTGATTTTCATGGAAAATTGCTCATTTTAATACAGTTGCATGACAGATAATGACAATTTCTGTTATTTTTAATAGCAATTCATGCAATCTTCAACTGCGTGATAAAAATTCTACAGGGTGTCCTATAAAAAACGAAGTTACAATCAACTTCCGATGTAACCGTATGTAGAAAAAAGATGGCAATATTTTCATTAAATAGTTCACCCTTAGAAAATCCACCATATACCAATTTTCACTATTCAAATACCTTCAGTTCTCGGTTTATATGCCGCACCCTGTATCCTAGTCTATATTACTCTTAATTTATTATTCAATGTTTTTTATTTTTATCTTGATTCCATTAATGTTTAAAAAAATTTGGGATTGCTGCTTAGATTTTACCACCCATTTGTATTCTGATTAGATTAGATTACAGGAGTTGGCCTTACCACGTTGCGACGCATAATATCTTTTGTGTATACCCTACATCTATATTTTAGTCCAAGAAATCTATAATATATTTTTATCACATTGATAGCACGATTTCAGGTAAGCGACCCTAAAACCGCAATAAACCATAGGCGGACATTGGAATTTAGGCAGGATAAAATAAATCAATTGTATCTCAATTCTCCGAAGCGAAAAATATATGGACAATAAGTAGGATATTTCAACGTGGGAACCTAAAATCCAAACATAAAAATTACGCGCACATACCAACTACTTATACTAGAAAATACTAGTACTCTCATAGGCTCCGCCCAATTGCATCTTACGCCTTGATTGGATGACAACTTACTTGATTTAATGGGCGGAGGTTAAGAGAATAGTACTTTCTAGTGCAATTGTATATAATAGATACTTATCTGATTTCTTGTTTATGTATTGGCAGTTTATAAAGAAAGTTTGTGGAATCATCACTCCGAGTATATTTTAATTTAAAATGACTTCAACAAGTTTTGCCTTTAACGCAGTTAAGCCTGTTAGTAAGGCTGCTTTCACGTTAAGGGAAAAAACTATAATACTGAATGTCCACGATTCACTTGTGCAACAACATGCTACTTATGTAAATGAAATAAATATTGTAATAAAATACCTAATAGGATCTTATTCTTACCCAACTACACTGCACTGACACGGCACATTTATCACTTCTAAATATATTTGAATGGTAATGGTATTAGGGTTTTATTGTCCTCGCTACCTGCGGTTCACTATACAGGAAGAATCTAGCGAAAGTTGCTAACTGAACACTTATTTACATGAAGAAGCGCTTACAATTCTGTTTAATTCTTTGAATCACCCTGAAGTGTTTCAGACACGTTTTTGAATTTATAATGAGCTCTTCAGCTATCAATATGATATTGCAGTTTAATCGACAAGGGAGAGGAGCAATTGATTTTGGACAAACTTTATTTTATATAAATAACTGATCAGCTTTTTATAACATGTGACAGAAGAACTGGATTACAATCTCCACATAGCAGAAAGAGGCACAACTTTAGGAAAGTACTATTCAGATGATCTCCATCTGGACTTGTTATCCAGAGATCAGGTACATAAAATAACCAATATTATATAAAACTCTTCCATTCCTACATAGAAGAGAGATACCAATAGGTGCTTATGGTTTCCAGCTTAATGGTACTACCAGAGAAAGTAATATTCATACAAAACTTCCAGAACAAAGCATTAAGGAAAGCTGTTGATACATCTTGGTACAATTATCTTCATCTGAACTTTAATATAGATAACTTTGTCCAGTGTCTTGAACGACGCTTTTAATCCACTTAATTCAGTTTCTCAATAACACCGACTAAATGAGAAGACGACCCACGAGTCATCAGTGTATAAAGTGCCTAGTGATCTTGTGATTATACTGGTAATTTAAACAGTGTCTCTCCATAAGCAACTCTTTCTTCCCTCTCGGGATAGGAATTTGTAACGGTAAAGGGCGCCAATTTGTAACGGTAAATGCTCCAGCTTTAAGGGCTCCGGCTAGGGACTCCTCTCAAGGGTGATTCGACCCCCAAGTTTATGTCGCACCAGGATAACGGAAAGGTTGTAAAAATTGGGGGCGCCACTACCTTTTTGATGTGGATAAAAAATACTAATGAATTAAAAAAAAAGGCGGAAAAGGTAGAAACGTCTTGTAGAATTTAAATAAAAGTTAACCAGAAATCAAATAAAAAAATTACTTAAAAAGAAAATTTTACCCCGGGCGATATCTCCCTCAACTTTTATTGTTGAGGATTTAGAAGGCAAAAAATAGGATTTAAAAAAAATTTAGATTTATTCTTCTGCCTCAGGAAATGGAACAAAAGTGAAGACTTGTACTTTTATAGGTACTTAGCTTATGAAGTGGTTGTTTCCGGAAAAGGTAGGTAGATCTTTCCTATACGAAGTCTTGCGAAGATGGAGACTAGATCTCGAAGAAGATAGGTAAAGCGATAAAAAAATGGAGGTCTTTCCTCGAATAGAGTCGATAGCGGGAGTTATATAGAGGATCGAAAATGATTATGTTTGACGTAATAGAGAAGATTTTAAAAAATGTTTGGGGGGGGTTAGGGTGGGGTAATATATCGAATTAATTTTTTGTTAGAATTTCCAATGGTGGATCCATGTAGAAAAAGTGATGCGGATCCGGGAAAAATAATGACTTTTACCCATCGGCGCTGCCACTGGAGTTATATACGAAAATATAAAGGTAACTTTTTTATTTATGGAAATATGGAAAAACACCTAAATTCATAATTGAAGTAATCGTCGAGACCTACATATAGACTATATAAAACATATAGGTAATACGATTCAAAATTCGAGAAAAATCGAAAAACGTTTATTAAAAAAAAAAAAAAATTTTTTTAAGAAAATTTTCATTATGCCCACGAAAATTTGCGGGTTCGAATCTATGGTAATTGATTTTTTTTTAAAGTCGATATAGAGGGCGCCACAAGTGGCGCCAAATTTTGAGGTTAGGTCACTATTTTCACTAATTTCGTAATATACCATAATAAAAGATGCCTAAAAACACCATACGCGGTTTCCAACATCAATTCGAGGCCATACTTGGGGGGGGGGTCAATTTCGAAAAAAAAATTTTTGCATTATGAGCATCCCAAATGAGGAAGATTGCCCGAATATTATCGTTCCGAGTTGATATTTTGGCGGGTCTTGTACCCCAAGAAAGGTTCTATAAACTCGTACGATTTTTACGAATCGAATGGTTTTTGTTTCAGCTCAAATCATAAAAAAGTACGTTCCGCTTGGATGATGAGTCTTTTAAGGGGGGGGGCGTATTTTTTTTTGGCAGCCGAAATACTTTTATGCGATCCATTTTGGGGTCTCAAATTTACAGCTTTGATGGTTTCCGAGAAAGCTATGTGGTCCGAGAATGTACGTCGGGGGGCGTAAAAACCCATGTCTTGACTTTGTTTTCCAAAAAATTTTCCCTACACGTCAATATATATATCGTTAGTCCAATTTTGATTTCGAGGGTAGCTCACGTTCCCTGTTCCCTCGTGGCGTTGAAAAAATGGAAGCCACCGTTGGCAGAGACGTCAATTGTCTTAGCGTTCGGAGTAGGAGAATTTGAGATCACAGAACTATAATCGGAACTGGCTAATGTGGCGGCGAGCGGTAATTAAAAGGATTCATTCTATAAAATCGAAACAGGTCGATAGACATGTTACAAATTGTTATTCGCACAGACTTAGAAACTTTTTCTGATTCTTTGGAATGGAAAGTTGGTACGGAAACGTAACTGTAAAAGATCTAACAAAATATCTTCATGTCTTCAAGTTGAATGTTGGTTATACATTTCCTTTTTATATAAAACAAGATCTAATTTCTAAACAAAAGCTCTTTATACTTGCAAATTAAAACTTAATGGCGTGTTCGATGAAAAAAAAACTTCATATCTGGCGTCCGGCGGTCGTTAACGATAGTACGCAAACGAGAAAGAAGAAGACGAGAGAATCGACCACTACGACGACTCTGAAAACGGGTACCAAGGCGAACAGCTTCTGTGTTACAAATCTGGTATCCGTACTCTCACTTCTTTTACGCTTTAGAGTATGTGTAAGTGTGTATAGATATATATATATATATATATATATATATAATATGAATACGTTTGAAAAACAGAAGCTAAGCCATGGGCACGAGCGTAAACGAGTTGCTGAGTCGAAGGAGGAAGAGGGGAGAAGAGAAATTAAAAGTAGGGGCGGAAAAAAAGGCTATAGAAAAGGCACATATGGCGCAGATTACCACTGTAAGTAGTCGTCAGGGACGGTTTTAGCGACTTTGAGCTGGCCAATTTAAAATTAATTTTTTTAAACTATTACGTCACAGATTGTTTGTATTCTTTCAAACTTCAACAGGATTTGCAAGGTCACTTGAAACCTTCAACTCATCGTTATTAAAAGACATGAAAGGATATCTAATTTATTTTTCATTGAAAGTATCCTTTTAATTTATGTAGTACAAAATACAGTTTTAGAAACTCGGTATGTTCTGGTTCAAAAATGGAGAAAACAATGTTGGTACTTGAATCAATGTGTAGACTGGATCAGTGCAAGATGGTCTAAACTATATAGCAAACACTCACCTAAGAACTTGTACAAACTGGCACAGGAGACAAAGGTGCTGGAGGAAACCAATCTCACACAAAACAAAAATTTCCTCGGACAACTTAGAGGCTTTTAAAGCACTTGGCTCTTACCGTATAGCTCTGAGTTGCCATCAAACTGCCAAAAAATACTCTCCTTAATAGGAAGACTCGACAAAGTGTCTGTGGTGTGGATCCCTGGTCCTTTTGGTTTCGTTGGCAATGGAAAAGCAAACTCCCTTGCAAATAGTTTTATTGAACCATCTCATTAAGTTTTGCCAAAGTCTCTGCAAGAAGAGACTTCTGTCATAATTTACCGGGATTGGTAGAAGAATGTCTTCAAACAAGCGTTACACTATAGCAGGCATAACCTTCGTTGTCTAACCGGCCTTTTAACTGGCCACTGTCGTCTGAATCATCATATGGTAGGACTTGGACTGTCGGAAGATCCGACGTATCGTCTTTGTCTGGAAGATGATGAAACAGTAGAGCATATACTTTGTACCTGAAATATGAGTCGCCAAATAAACTAATCGGGTTTGTTAAGAAACTGAATTTCTTTGGTGAAATATGATTAGGTGACGAGAGTGAGCGAGAGTATCAAAAATCTCGTCTCGATTTCGTCAATTCCGAAGAAACTGAGTTTAGTTCGAGTCTCGATCTCGACTCTGTTTACATGGAAATAAAGTATAAAAAGTACCTAAATACGGAATTCTACGAATATTAACAAAATTATTGCACACCTTACCTGGAAATTCATTCACAACAATTACTTCTGACCTATCTTCTAGGTAAATAAGTTTAATCAGGAGGAATGGTTGATATCTATTTAGATATATTTTTATCCTTCCCTCAACAAAACTGCACTACAAAATCAAATAAATTGGAAATTCCTGATGGGATGTGACGAAAAGACCGTCTCTGGATATGAAAAAAATCTGAGCTTAAGACGGCTTGCATTTGTCGTAAAGTGTGCTATTTTGGTGCGCGTGTGTGGGAGTGTCAGGTGTGGGTGTGTTTGGATGCATCTGACGTTGAATCGCGGGGGAGATCGAATGTGTTTTACAGCCGTTAGGGTTGTTAATAATAACATCCACTCACCACTGTATGGGTGAAAAGAGGAATAAAATCGGATTGTTTTAAGCTCAGATTTTATCTTAACGAACAAAATTATTATAAAAGTGAATTATTCATATATAATACGGGAATAAAAAGAGTCACATGGTACCAAATCTGGACTGTATAGAGTAACAAACGAAATTTGTCGGATTATTATTATTTAAATGAGACTCGGAGGCATAATACACGATCGTGATTTTGTGGTCGGCACACTGATTGTATAGTAAAATCCTTTATCTTTTTATATAAACACGCATACGTCATAGAAACTGCAGATGTTCGTCTATTTAAACGCCGACGAATTAAAATTCTTAAAACGTTTTTCTTTGTTAGATTCTCGACTGGAATATCTATAGTGATCTTTTTTTTCTCTTTCTTTCTCGTACAGAGGTCACAATGGTCAAACTGATAAGCGCTTCTATTATTATTTTTTTCGAGCTTCGATTTAGGTTAAATAAAGTAGAACAAACGCAGATATCCGAGTATGAATTCTAATTTTCTTTTTTTTTTATGAAACAATTATAAATAGATCTTTCATTATTATGTTATCGTATTATTTAATTCGCCAACAGGAAATTAATGTTTTGGTTGTTGATGAGATTTTGATTTTTATATTTTATTATTGCCATAGAATAAATAACCAGAAGCCTAACTCTGTGGTAACCCTTTTGATGGAGCTTAAAGAACGAAACCGACTGTTTCATGAACTTGTGATAACGTATTACTTTTTAATTACCATTTTGTGATTTTAAGCTAATCTGAACATTGAAAAAGCGAAACCATCGTGACTCGAACCCGGGATCAATCGGTTAGAAAGCCCCTCTGCGCTATGGACGGTTCCTACCTATCAATGTTCTGTTCGGTATTATAAGCAACCATTAACCGCGACTGCGTCTTACATTCGGCCATCCTGCTCCGCTCCTCGTCCTCGAGGTACCTAGAGTGCTGGAACTGACTAGTGATGAGAGATATTTCACGAACTGTTACTTTTTCACTGATACGAACAAATCACAGTCAGTCACAGTTCCTATAAGCAAATCTAAAGCGTGACGTGATCATAGCCAACGAAAACAACAATGAATCGAAATACAATCGAAATCGAACATAATATTGACATCTTCATCGCTCTCGAAAATTCGTCTCAAACTATGGAAAAAAAATTCGAATTAAAATATTGGAAATTTTTCGAATTTTGGTGTTTTTTTCGGTAAAAAACACTTTTTTTGGGTGTTGGAAAAAGACATTATTGCAATTTCTGGCCAAAGATGAGGTCCTAGAAAAAAAAGTTGAATATAAAAGTTGTAGATCTTGGAAAAATCTACAACTTTTTCATTAGTGACTTTTTCACATAACCTCATAATTAGCTCGAAAAACGCAAAAAAACTGCATTTTTCGTTTTTTATTTTTAGTTTCGTTAAAAAATGTTCGATTTTGATGAAAATTTGGTAGAAGGTAGTTTTCATAGTCACAAACCATGAAAGAAAATTTCAAATCAAAATATTGGAAATTTTTCGAGTTATGACGTTTTTTCGCTAAAAAACACTTTTTTTGGGTGGTGCAAAAATACATTATTGCTATTTCCGGCCAAAGATGAGGTCCTAGAGAAAAAAGTTGAATATAAAAGTTGTAAATCTTGGAAAAATCTACAACTTTTGCATTAGTGACTTACTTTTTCACATAACCTCAAAATTAGCTCGAAAAACGCAAAAAACTGCATTTTTCGTTTTTTATTTTTAGTTTCGTCAAAAATTGTTAGATTTTGATGAAAATTTGGTAAAAGGTAGGCTTTATAGTCACAAATTTTGGGAAACATTTTAAAATTGAAATATTGAAATTTTTTCGAAATTTGACGCTTTTTCGGTAAAAAACACTTTTTTGGGGGGGGTGGAAAAAGACATTGTGATTTCCGGCCAAAGATGAGGTTCTAGAAAAAGAAGTTGAATATAAAAGTTGTAGATCTTGGAGAAATTTACAACTTTTTCATTAGTGACTTTTTTTTTCACATAACCTCAAAATTAGTTCAAAAACGCAAAAAACTGCATTTTCCGTTTTTTATTTTTAGTTTCGACAAAAATTGTTCGATTTTGATGAAAATAGAAGATAGTTTTTATAGTCATAAATTTTGGAAAAATATTTCAAATTGAAATATTTTTGAAATTTGACGCTTTTTCGGTAAAAAACACTTTTTTTGGGGGTGGTAAAAGACATTATTGCGATTTCCGACCGAAGATGAGGTCCTAGAAAAAAAAGTTGAATATAAAAGTTGTAGATCTTGGAAAAATCTACAACTTTTTCATCGGTGACTTTTTCACATAACCTCAAAATTAGCTCAAAAAACGCAAAAAAACTGCATTTTTCGTTTTTTATTTTTAGTTTCGTTAAAAAATGTTCGATTTTGATGAAAATTTGGTAGAAGGTAGTTTTCATAGTCACAAACCATGAAAGAAAATTTCAAATCAAAATATTGGAAATTTTTCGAGTTATGACGTTTTTTCGCTAAAAAACACTTTTTTTGGGTGGTGCAAAAATACATTATTGCTATTTCCGGCCAAAGATGAGGTCCTAGAGAAAAAAGTTGAATATAAAAGTTGTAAATCTTGGAAAAATCTACAACTTTTGCATTAGTGACTTTTTCACATAACCTCAAAATTAGCTCGAAAAACGCAAAAAACTGCATTTTTCGTTTTTTATTTTTAGTTTCGTCAAAAATTGTTAGATTTTGATGAAAATTTGGTAAAAGGTAGGCTTTATAGTCACAAATTTTGGGAAACATTTTAAAATTGAAATATTGAAATTTTTTCGAAATTTGACGCTTTTTCGGTAAAAAACACTTTTTTGGGGGGGGGGGGGGGGTGGAAAAAGACATTGTGATTTCCGGCCAAAGATGAGGTTCTAGAAAAAGAAGTTGAATATAAAAGTTGTAGATCTTGGAAAAATTTACAACTTTTTCATTAGTGACTGTTTTTTTCACATAACCTCAAAATTAGTTCAAAAACGCAAAAAACTGCATTTTCCGTTTTTTATTTTTAGTTTCGTCAAAAATTGTTCGATTTTGATGATAATAGAAGATAGTTTTTATAGTCAAAAATTTTGGAAAAATATTTCAAATTGAAATATTGAAATATTTTTGAAATTTGACGCTTTTTTGGTAAAAAACACTTTTTTTGGGGGTGGTAAAAGACATTATTGCGATTTCCGACCGAAGATGAGGTTCTAGAAAATGAAGTTGAATATAAAAGTTGTAGATCTTGGAAAAATTTACAACTTTTTCATTAGTGACTTTTTTTTTCACATAACCTCAAAATTAGTTCGAAAACGCAAAAAACTGCATTTTTCGTTTTTTATTTTTAGTTTCGTTAAAAAATGTTCGATTTTGATGAAAATTTGGTAGAAGGTAGATTTCACAGTCACAAACCATAAAAGAAAATTTCAAATTAAAATATTGGAAATTTTTCGAGTTATGACGTTTTTTCGGTAAAAAACACTTTTTGGGTGGTGGAAAAATACATTATTGCGATTTCCGGCCAAAGTTGAGGTTTTAGAAAAAAAAGTTGTATATAATAGTTGTAGATCTTGGAAAAATCTACAACTTTTGCATTAGTGACTTTTTCACATAACCTCAAAATTAGCTCGAAAAACTGCATTTTTCGTTTTTTATTTTTGGTTTCGTTAAAAACTGTTCGATTTTGATGAACATTTAGTAGAAGGTAGCTTTGATAGTCACAAACCATGAAAAAAAATTTCAAATTGAAATATTGGAAATTTTCCTAGTTATGACGTTTTTTCGGTAAAAAACACTTTTTGGAGGGGGTGGAAAAAGACATTATTGCGATTTCCGGCCAAAGATGAGGTTCTAGAAAAAGAAGTTGAATATAAAAGTTGTAGATCTTGGAAAAATTTACAACTTTTTCATTAGTGACTTTTTTTTCACATAACCTCAAAATTAGTTCAAAAACGCAAAAAACTGCATTTTCCATTTTTTATTTTTAGTTTCGTCAAAAATTGTTCGATTTTGATGATAATAGAAGATAGTTTTTATAGTCATAAATTTTGGAAAAATATTTCAAATTGAAATTTTGAAATATTTTTGAAATTTGACGCTTTTTCGGTAAAAAACACTTTTTTGGGGGGGGTGGAAAAAGACATTGCGATTTCCGGCCAAAGATGAGGTTCTAGAAAATGAAGTTGAATATAAAAGTTGTAGATCTTGGAAAAATTTACAACTTTTTCATTAGTGACTTTTTTTTCACATAACCTCAAAATTGGTTCGAAAACGCAAAAAACTGCATTTTTCGTTTTTTATTTTTAGTTTCGTTAAAAAATGTTCGATTTTGATGAAAATTTGGTAGAAGGTAGATTTCACAGTCACAACCCATAAAAGAAAATTTCAAATTAAAATATTGGAAATTTTTCGAGTTATGACGTTTTTTCGGTAAAAAACACTTTTTGGGTGGTGGAAAAATACATTATTGCGATTTCCGGCCAAAGTTGAGGTTTTAGAAAAAAAAGTTGTATATAATAGTTGTAGATCTTGGAAAAATCTACAACTTTTGCATTAGTGACTTTTTCACATAACCTCAAAATTAGCTCGAAAAACGCAAAAAACTGCATTTTTCGTTTTTTATTTTTAGTTTCGTCAAAAATTGTTAGATTTTGATGAAAATTTGGTAAAAGGTAGGCTTTATAGTCACAAATTTTGGGAAACATTTTAAAATTGAAATATTGAAATTTTTTCGAAATTTGACGCTTTTTCGGTAAAAAACACTTTTTTGGGGGGGTGGAAAAAGACATTGTGATTTCCGGCCAAAGATGAGGTTCTAGAAAAAGAAGTTGAATATAAAAGTTGTAGATCTTGGAAAAATTTACAACTTTTTCATTAGTGACTTTTTTTTTCACATAACCTCAAAATTAGTTCAAAAACGCAAAAAACTGCATTTTCCGTTTTTTATTTTTAGTTTCGTCAAAAATTGTTCGATTTTGATGATAATAGAAGATAGTTTTTAAAGTCATAAATTTTGGAAAAATATTTCAAATTGAAATATTGAAATATTTTTGAAATTTGACGCTTTTTCGGTAAAAAACACTTTTTTTGGGGGTGGTAAAAGACATTATTGCGATTTCCGACCGAAGATGAGGTCCTAGAAAAAAAAGTTGAATATAAAAGTTGTAGATCTTGGAAAAATCTACAACTTTTTCATTGGTGACTTTTTCACATAACCTCAAAATTAGCTCGAAAAACGCAAAAAACTGCATTTTTCGTTTTTTAGTTTCGTTAAAAAATGTTCGATTTTGATGAAAATTTGGTAGAAGGTAGCATTCATAGTCACAAACCATGAAAAACATTTTCAAATGAAAATATTGAAATTTTTTGTCGGTAAAAAACATTTTTTTAGGGGGTGGAAAAAGACATTATTGCGATTTCCTTCATCGCTCTCTCATTCGACTAAAATTTTGTCAACAAGATCAAATTTTGTTTTATTCCTTATCATAGGATTATAAAGAGACTGTGCAAATAGCAAAGATAGATAATCTTACGAAATGAAAATAGATGCAATTTTTCCTATCGTATTTTCAAAACAAAATATCAAATTTCGTGATCACGTCACGTTTTAAAATAACTGATATTAACAAATCACGATCATTTCACAAAGTGATTAAAAAATCACGATATCGCTCATCACTAGACCTGACATTTGTGCGCACACCTATCTCACCTACTCGTTCGTGAGTCTGATGTCTTTCCTGCCTTCGCCTATCTTGCTCTCCTGGCGAGCCTGACACCTGCACGCCCATTTCAGTCACCCCCTCTCACTATCACATCACATTATGGACTCATGAGGACATTTCGTAGATCAGATCCCACTTCTGATAACGACTGTTTCATTACCTTGTGATAACGTATTATTTTTTCATTACCCTTTTGTGATTATAAGCTAATCTGAACATTGAAACAGCAAAACCATCGGGACCCGAGACCACTCGGTTAGAAAACCCTCTGCGGTACGGACGGTTCGTACCTATCAATGTTCTGTTCGGTATTATAAGCTACCATTAACCGCGACTGCGATTAACATGATTTACGAATATATTTTACAAATCGTAAAAAATTGCAGGGTAATGACCGCAAAAAATAAAAATCTGTTCTACTTCAAATAAAAAATTGAACACAACTTCATTGATTGACAATAGCTGCTGGTTATTTTCGTGTCGAAGGAGGTAAGTACCTATTTATCAGGAACGTGGGTGGTAGAATGTAATTTTATCCAGTAGATCCCTACTTGATCCCGGTGGACGGGACAGCTTAAGTAGTACATATTTACATTTCAACCGAAATACCATCTTTGACTTTCAGGGGCGTACGAAATTTATTTGCAAAGGAAGTATGAATATTTTAAATAAACAATAAAGTAACAAATTGAATTGAATTGAATTTTTATAATATTTGATATTTTTGAATATCATACAGGTTTAATCTTTCTCAACTTTATATCATCTGTATGTTTCTTGTAGTATGTTCATTATTCTTTTGGGGAAATTAAACCATAATCTTTTTTTATATTCTCATTTCAACGTTTCGGTAGCGTTTGATCTACCGTTATCTAAAAGAATTAAATTTCTTGAAAAATTTTGTCCCCATCTGACACAAAAAATTCGACAACTAGAGTATCAATAGGTTAGTTTACACTGTGTGGAGCAATTTGGTCCGTGTACCAAATAGTGGTCTTATTTAGCTCAGAACATAAGTGTTTTGCTGGATTAAAATAGTCCAGGTTTAAAGCCTGGGACCAAAATTGACATTTTCATATTAAAATGACCTAACCTTAAATCTTTAGGTAATTTGATGGTAGATTTTGATTTTATTTGAAAATGGATACAAAAATAGTTGCAGTGGTAAGAGTTTCTGAAAAAGAAAAAAAATATTCAAAGACTTAAAAGTTTTGGATTTTGGATCCATTTGTTAGTATTATTTGGTTATTATTTTTTTAGTATTCATCACAGTCAGTTTTTTTAAGTTATTTTGACCCGATCTTGACAGCTGACGTATTTTTACTCTGTGCTTTTACTTTGGTCCACGAATACTAATGTGCCGTGTTTACTCCGTTAAAAATTGAATTTGAACTACCCTAGTTGAGATGGATCAAATTCGAGTACCAAATTTCACTCCTTGGGTGTTTACACCGAAAGTAAAGTACACGTGACGTCATTTAGACCTCGGACTAACAATTTGGTACGGCCGGTGTAAACGTACTTAATGATTCGTTCCTAGTCTGATGCACGCTAACATTTTCTCAGAATCGTTATACATTTTCCCAAATTTGTAAATCTTTAATTTTTCTACGATCTGATTTTTTCGCCGCTCTATGGGAATTTCGTTCTTTTTAAACGTTCTCCTTGTATTCTGATCCTTCAAACCTTCGTTAAATTTTGACTTGGAAATATTTGCTAACGCTAATGACCGTGGGTATGGTTCCATGTGAAGAGTTTTCTTACTTGCCAATCTAATATTTACAAAATGTATCTTTATTGATTACTGTAACAAACAGTACAAAAAGTTGACATACGAAAATGAAGAAACTTTAAACAGAACACCAAAAATATGTTAAGTACGTGAGGCATTTTTGAGGATTTTTTGACCCCCCTTCCCCCTTGGTGAGATATAGTAAGATTTTTCTCGATCCCCTTCCACCCCTGAACACCTCACGTAATTAATGGACGCCCCCCTTTTCTTTAAATTCTAAAAGGTGATAAGCATATATTAAGTTACAAATTGGCGTCCAACGTGGGGCCGATCTACCCTTTAAGATAGGTATCAAGCTCAGCTTTCAACACCACAAATTAGGGCCTAATCATATATTAATTTATGAATGAAAGTGTATAAAAAGACAAAATTATAAAAGAATATTTTTAGAATAAAAAACCCTTTCCGGTTTCCTTTTTTTTTAACTTTTAATTATCTTTGGCGGCGTCCATCGAGAGAATTTTTTGACCCCCCCTTTCCCTTGGTGGGATTTGGTAAGATTCTGCTCGATACTCTCCCACCCCTGAACACCTCACGTAATTAATGATTGCCCCCTTATTTAAACAGATTTCGTTCAAAAAATGGTGGTGACTTATTGGTATATTTTACGATGAGGTAAATAATCTATATTAAATACAAACCCAAGCTGCCGACGATGTAAACAAATACAAATGTCCTGTCATTTGCCGAAAATTAACGTTGTTTCAAAACGATAATTTTTGGCCAAAGGCAGGACGAATGGATGTCGTTCGCTAGTGTTTGTTTACATTGTCGGCAGCTTGGGTTTGAATGTAATACAGATGCGCATTATTAGGAACTGTCCCAAACACTGATGATGCATTTTCGCATTGTATTATTGTTATCCATTGGAATTTTGACTTTATATCCTTCAACGCGTTAAAATATATATATATTTTTGAATTTTACAGATATTTGCAGATTTCTTTCCAAATTTAATCCAAAACTAAAGGATGACTAACAGAAACTGTGATTTATTTTGTAATCTTTGACTGTGGCTTCTTAAATAATATTGTTGAGCAATATTTTTTATCTTTATGACTATTATGATTCCATTTAAATGAACGCCTATGTTTACATTTTTTTTAATGTAAACGAACACGTGTGACTGACTGTCTCGATTTCTGCATTGTGTTACTATGTAAATCTTTAATAGTATTCAAGGACACCTACGATACAATAGTTGGCTCTGTTCTCTATATCTTTCTCTCTCTCTTTTTTTCATCTTCATCATGAACTTTAAATAAATAATAATGCCCTTTTGAGATTTAAGTATTTCAATGACGGCAGGCTCTTTAAACTGTCGTATTTGTATATGCCCCTATACAATAATAACCGACATGCGGCTAATTTCGAATCTAGAGACTGTGAACACTGATCACTTCAGATTCTTCAATAAAATTTATATGTGGAAATAGAGTTTTTGATATACAGTATGCGCCAAAATTAACTGCACCGCAAACTAGGGTCTAAAGTTATAATTATATCTCTCTAAGAAGGTAAATTAGTCCAAAATCAATTACAAAAGCTTAAACACGTGTTCGTCATTGTTGGCGACTTTTTCCTTTTGATTGGCATACTTTCTCCTCTAATGAGCATGTGTAAATCAAAGGAAAAAGTCGACAAAGGCGACGAACACGTGTTTCAGCTTTTGCAATTAATTTTTGAAAAAATTTTAATGGACCATTTCTACAAGAGGCGCGCGAGTCGTGCTTTTTGATCAACAAGCATTTCGCGAGCCTTCTGCGAATTTTCCAGATCCCTATTGCAGATTAAGCTCGACGAGAAACGGATCACCGCGAACCTACTTCGTGCGGTTCGTGGTAGCGAACCTACTTCGTGCGGTTCGTGGTAGACCTTAAGAACCATAAGATTGATCAGTATCTCTGCTCCGACCTGTTGAAACCACTCCCTCTCCATATTTACAATTTTTCAAACGAAACAAGGGATGCGAGCTTTTAAATTTTGCCACGCCCCCTAGTGCGCAATCGACAGCGGCTGAATTAATCAGTTGTTGGAGGTATATCGACGAGTAAAGATCGCAGAGTACAGGCGTGGAAGTATAGTTGAGTTAAATTGTATTTTATCAATATCAGAAGATAACAAGCCAACTAAAAACTTTAAAAAGACGCAAGAGAGTGCAGTCATGGCAACTGGTGTAAATTTGTCCACAAATAAAAGGATAAAAAAAGAAAAATGTCTCTTGGACGAGGCAGCATCTCAGAAGAAACTTTCTTAGAAAGAAGAGAATATCGCTCACAAAAGTTCCTGGTAAGACAAAAGTCTTGGTGTGCAATATTTTTTAGGTTGAGAATGTACATGTAAATTTCTCTTTAAATTATTCGAATCGGACCTTTCGTTTGGAAGTCATGACGGGTATAAAAATCCTAAAAGTAAGAAAAACGCTACCTGACTGACTCATACGAAGTGAGATCAGCCGACCGAAGCTGGCGAATTTTTAGTTGAATAATAAAATCTACTATTTTTTCCAAATTTCTTTCCATAAGGACAAACAGAGTCCGATATCCCCCCCCCCTTCACCTGGGCATATTAAAAAAAATTTCGTCACTTATTTTTGACTATACTTGTATATTTTTTCAGGTTGACCCCCACTTTTTTTGGATTCTATAGACCCGGACGATTTTTACGAATCGAATGGTTTTTGTTTCATCTCAAATAATAAAAAAATTCGTTCCGCTTGGATGGTGGATCTTTGTAGGGAGGGGCGCGGTAGGGGGGGCGTATTTTTTTTGGCAGCCGATATACTTGTATGAATTTCATTTCGGGGTCTCAATTTTTCATGTCTGACCGTTTCGGAGAAAGTATGCGGTCTGAGAGTGTACGTTGGGGGGCGTAAAAATCGATTCCACTTACTGAAAGGGTCACTATAATTTTTGTAAACGTTAAATAATCGCAATATGAACTAAATATTTTTTAACTGTGCTAAGAATGAATCATTTTCAAATAGACTATAAAAGTAATTTAAACCGCTTATATTATTATGATGTAAATATATATCTAAGAACGATTACATCATAGTAACGAGACAGTTTGTGTTTTAAATAGAGTTTGTTTATATGCAAAAAACTGGGTTAGTGAGGATTTAAATAAACCAAACCGATCTCACTTTATTAACGAAAACATTTCTAAGTAAATTATTCGACGCCAATTGTGTGTCCTACAAATCAACACATCTGGATGGAGATTCGGTGGATCATGACGTATCTCGTGATTTTGACTTGGTTATAATTATTAACCTGCGTCTAGTGCCACCGTTTAATTTTCTAGCCCGCTTGGCGTTTCATGATCGGTTTGCCTTCTTATTCATCGAGAAGGGCAAGGAAAATCATTGAAAAAGCTATACAGAAGGGACAAGGTGAATAGAATGGTTATTTTTCCTTCCCCTTCTTCAAAAATTAACCAATGATCTGTTTTAACCAAGAAAATTATGAAACTTATTAAAAACAAAAACAAGAGTAAATAGGCTATGTTCGTTCTGGAATATGGCGGAGGAGCTAACATGGGAATCTCCATGAGGAAATCGCGAAAAAAGCTAAGGTCAAAAATAGCAAAAATGGTTCCCTTCAAGGTCACGCGTTTGCTTCCATTATAAGACGTTTTCTGAAGCGTTCTGTTCACCTCCAAGACTCCCCAAATTTGGACCAAATTCCTCAATTTGACCCACGAGTGACGTCATCGACTTTTGAAGCGTTTTGAGACATTTTCTAAAGCGTTTTAAAACGTTTTGAAGAGTTTTGAGACGTTCTGAAGTGTTCCTGCGTCTGCATCATCAACGAACATCTCGCAATGCCCGAGAGCACTTCAGAACGTCTCAGAACACTTCAGAACGTCCCAAAACACTTCAAAACATCTCAAAACGCTTCAGAAATCGATGACGTCACTCGTGGGTCAATTTGAGGAATTTGGTCCAAACTTGGGGAGTCTTGGAGGTGAACAGAACGCTTCAGAAAACGTCTCGGAATGCCTCAAAACGCTCCAGAAAACGTCTCAGAATGGAAGCAGACGCGTGACCTTGAAGGGAACCATTTTTGCTATTTTTGACCTTAGCTTTTTTCGCGATTTCCTTATGGAGATTCCCATATTCCAGAACGAACATAGCCTATTTACTAACAAGTATTAGTTCCTAATTATTCTAACCTAAAAAAAAGGTGAGCGATCGTCGGACCGCCGACAGAAGCTTGCTTCTTATGCACAATAGAATGCGAGGTTGGGAAAACCATCAATAGAAATATGCGCAATAGAATGCAAGAACATCATTATCTTCACTTCTAAAAGGAATGTGCAATAAAACCATTTCTAGTCGATAGTCATTGATATTATTGGCCATATCGTAATTGCGATATCTTATGACCTTTTTTCAAATTTTAACAATTATTGACCAATTTTGACAGTTTTGACAATTATTGATCATTTTTGACAATTTTTCAAAAATGTTGACCATTTTTCCAAATTTTATCAATTATTGACCATTTTTGAAAGGTTCTGACTATATTGACCATTTTTGACAATTTTCAACAATTATTGACAGTTTTTTATAATTATTGACCATTTTTTTCAAAATTTTGACAATTATTGACCATTTTTTGAAAATTTTTGACCATTCTTTCAAATTTTAACAATTATTGACCTTTTTTGACAATTATTGATAATTTTGACAATTTTTCAAAAATGTTGACTCTTTAGACCATTTTTCTAAATTTTAACAATTATTGACCATTTTTGACAGGTTCTGACAATAATTGACCGTTTTTCAAAAATTTTGACAATTTTCAACAATTATTGACAGTTTTTTATAATTATTGACCATTTTTTCAAAATTTTTGACAATTATTGACCATTTTTGACAGTTTCTGACAATGATTGACCATTTTTGACAGGTTCTGACAATAATTGACCATTTTTGACAATTTTTGACAATTTTTCAAAAATGTTGACAATTATTGACCATTTTTGGCAAATATTGATAATTTTGAAAGTTTAGACAATTATTAATCATTTTTGACAATCTTTCAAAAATGTTGACCATTCTAGACCATTTTTTCAAGTTTTAACAATTATTGACCATTTTTGACAGGTTCTGACAATAATTGACCATTTTTGAAAACTTTTCTAAAATTTAGACAATTTTCAACAATAATTGACCATTTTTGACAGTTTTTTATAATTATTGACCAATTTTTCAAAATTTCGACAATTTTTGACCATTTTTCAAAATTTTAACAATTATTGACCATTTTTGACAGTTTCTGACAATTATTGACCATTTTTGACAGGTTCTGACAATAATTGACCATTTTTGACAATTTTTCAAAAAATTTGCCCATTTTTCAAAAATTTTGATCATTTTTCAAAAACTTTGATAATTTTCAACAATTATTGACCATTTTTGACAGTTTTTTATAATTATTGACCATTTTTTCAAAATTTTGACAGCCTTTATCTCTCTCCCTCTTTCTAATGAGTCATCGCGTGACGAACGCTTTTACGTAACATCACACATTTCACGAGTTAGTGAACTCGACCACCTAAAATTATGATTTTGGACGCATTCGACTCGAAATGGCATCAAAAAAAATGTTTTACTGAAAAATTGGGGACGGCAAAAATTGCATATGTTATAAACAATTGAGTAAAAAAATATAGTTCGATTTTTTGCAATTTTTTGAAATTAGGATAGCAGAAAATTTCCTTGGAAAAACTCAATTCCGGAAGAAAAACCAAATTTTTTAGCCATATTATCAATAAACTCAGATATTTTAAAAACTATAGACACTAACCAGATAACTTTTTCAAATTTAAAACCAATGAAGCGACTTCTATACATCTTGACAAAAGGGTATTGTTTCATTTCAATATTTGGTATTATAGTTTATTCATAAATGCGGCAGAGTAATAAATATTCGTGATCCTTGCAAAACAGGAAGAAACTGACCAAGAGGAAGAACTAATACAAGAAAAGGAATATCTTGAGGAATACCATAACGAAATAACCCAAGAGGAATTGGAGGAAGCCATTAAAAACAACAAAATAAGAAAAGCTACGGAATAAGACGAAATTAATCCTGAGATGATAAGATGGCTGGGCGAGGAAGGTAAGAAGTGGTTTTGGAATATACAGATTGCGAAAAAGTTTAATAGGTCATACGATTTACACAAGTACGACAAGGATAATATGAACAACACTACTTGATAGAGAGAGACAAGAACTGTTCTCTGTGTGAAACTCACAATTAGATCTATCATCACATTGTAAGAATGAACGAAAACGGGTTAGTCAAAGCAGTTACAGAAGCAGGAAGGGATAGAAAAAGAAAGAAAGGAACAAGGAAAACATGGATGGGGAGGATACAGGAAATCGGAGAGAAAAGAGGGAAATCAATGGAAGAGATGAGAGGACTAGCCAGGAACAGAAGCGATTGGAAGAAATGGGTAAAGAAGGGATAACCCGACGCTGAACGGCATAAGGGTTTTAGAGAAAGAAGAAGAAGATCCTTGCAAAAACCAATACGGGATGAAGCATCTAAGTAATATTAAAATTTTTTTCTAGTTCCGAGTCGGGCAGGTAGCTTCACCCCGTATCAGGACAAGTTTAGGGTATTTTAAATTGTCAAGAGATTAAAACTTAAGTTATTACGGTATTGATTGCTTCTCTTGTGGCTTATTTTATGCAAACAACGGAATATGCCGAATATTTATTTTAACATTGAATATAAAAAGTTGAACACATTCTTAAACTCATATCAAGTACTCTTATTATTGATTGATTTGTTGCTCCGTCGGATTTATGAATAAACTATAGCAGTATTATTTTTCATTATCAATAGGCTTTGTGTTATTTTTATTTGTGTATTTCCATTAGTTTTACCTTTTTTTACTGTTTTATTATTTATCAATATGTTGAGAGCTTATAAAAAATATAATAAATGATTTTGGAAACTTTTAAACAATATTTGGGTACCTATATAAAAATAATAATTTAATGTTATGAATTATTAATATGTTGGGGGTTACAATTAGCACCGGGCGCAAAAGTACTTTACACCGGCACTGTTTCTATTCCAAAATGTCACTTTTAAATAAAATAAAATAAAATAACTGTCGATTTCTTTTTTCAAGTCTACCAACTAAAAGTATTAATTTAAATGTGTATAATATTATCAATGTTTTTGTAACCCCGCAGTCTATTGCATGCGATTCGCTATAATATTAATAAAAACAAAATAAGCAATAAAAATAATATAATAAAGTTTCAGATAAAACAATCTTAATTGGTAGTCGTTTGTATTTAACTGCATAATATCTAATAATAATATGGTAATCGTAAAAATTCATATTAAATTACATGTTGTCGACTACGTCATGTTATATGATGAGGTGTAAGTACAGTCACTGTATACGTTTACCCAATATACAAGGTGATTTCTATAAGATATAAAATGAATAATTTAGTTCATTGAATTTCTTCTTTCAATCAGTTTCCTTTTCCATGTTTTAGTTCAGTTTAGTGACGGTTAAAAATAAAAGGTACCTATCTAAGATTGTAGAGCAATTTTTTTTAAATTTTCGAGTTATCAAAAAAAATCAATATATGTATTTTCTACCAGCGAAATCATCAAAAATTAAACCAGTTATTAAAAAGTAAATTGAAATTTGAAACCAGGAAGGTCGATGACACCGCATTGTAAATATTTACAATTTTTCTATTGAAGTGCATCGTGCCAATAATCGGTTTTATATTTATTAACAAATTATAATAACAATAATTATCTCTTGAATAGAATATCGCATTGTTCTAACTGTGGTACGTAACTTTCGTCGTTTAAAAAAAATTGTTGCCAAATTTTATCGCTAACCACATGGATAAATTAGTTGTGAAAAAGTTCGATATATTTACCAAAATTGTTTGTATTTTTACTAAAAAAATATTTATATCTACGCCCTATCTTTAAATTACTCAAGATTCCACACTTTCCATTAACTAATACAGTTGATTGGTCGTTGATTGAGTATTCATTCAACGGATTGGTGCAATAAGTCCACACCTTTGCCGAAAAAAATATATCGATTCACCTTTGATGAACTGTAACTTATTCGATGTGTTTATAAATTTGTTTGAATTATTAATAATTCGGTTTGATGCAATATTCATATTGCGAAATGAAACAAAAATACATAATTGATTTTTCTTAATATTATTGTGTACAATTAAAGCATTTTAAATGTTTGTTTTGTTCTTATTATTTTTTTAGAAGTGTAAAAAAAATATTTTGTGTTGTATATGCATATCGGGGTTCTGTAGCAGAATATCGTCGGGCAAAATATCGCTGGACAAAAATAATGCAGAACAAAAACAGCGGCAAACGAAAATAGCTTATTCCCTTCCCCTTTTTGGAAAACTTCATGTGGAATACAAATTCTTTGATATATTTTCGCGAAGGGGAAAGGAAAAAACTATTTTGTCTGCCTCTGTTTTTGTTCTGCGTTATTTTGCCCAGCGCTATTTTGACAGACGCTATTTTGCTACAGAGCCGCATAACGGTCAATTATTTCATTAATGAAAAAAAGTACCACTTTATGCTTGATGCAAAAGGGGAAGCCCTGGGTTTGATTCCCAAGGTCGACTGAGCTTTTGCCTCCCATAAGGTGCGCTGGTTACTTCCCAGCCGAGCCACAGTCGTGCTTTTTTATCAACAGGCATTATTATTAAACAAAATTTGGCCATTTATTTCCAAAAGAGAAACATACATTTAGCAACCTTTTTCTCTCTTTTTTTTTGAATAACTTGTATGTCTCCACTAAATTTAGCTTTATTCATATTTATATATTAATATTTAATTTATCGCATCATCAGCTTCGCTGTAAACTAATTTTAGGAGATCTTGTCACAAACACGTTCCACTAGAATCGCCGCGAAGCTACAGTATTCGCCAGCTAACTTGATGTCCCAGAAATTACCAACTAAGAGAGACTGAGTAATAGTGCCCTGCCTACTCGGCTGCTATTGGTGGTAAAATTTTGACAAACGCCAATTGCATCGAACCTTATCAGGTGTTAAGTTTTTCAGTAGCGTAGCGTCACACAGTAATTGTTTCTGCTGTGTACAATAAAGTGTTTGTAAAAATGTACTGATAGAGAACTTCAAACAGATATGTTTTATGACATCAACCCTCTTGTGATTACTCTAGATGAAAGTGATTCCAGTAGCGGCAGTGATAAAAACTGTTTATACCTATTCTTAGAAATATACCTAGCTTAAATAATTTCCCATTATCTTGTGTTTCTTTTATTCTCATTACTACCTGGAAGACATTATTTAGTTTCTAACAAATTTTAATTATAGTCCGTCCGGAAATATAAGATCCTAACTTTATAATCTTCAATTGGACGAATAACATGTTATTGTAATGGGTACCTTATTGTTAAAATATTATTTATGTACTCAGAATTCAGGTATAAAGCAGATCCGTTTCTATTAAAATCAATATACCAATAATTATAACAAAGAATTAAATATTATTTTTTAAATTGGGATCATATATTTCCGGACGGACTTCACTCACACGCAATACACTCCCCTTTTCTCCCTCCTATCTCTCTTTCTCTTCCTTCTCTCTTTCTCCCATCCCTCTCTCTCTCATCTCTCCCTCTCATCTCTCTCTCTCATCTCTCTCCCTCTCTCTCATCTTTCTTTCTCTCTCTCTTTCTCCCATCTTTCTCTCTCTCACACATTTTTCCTTTCCTTCTTTTCCATCTCTCTCTCTCTCTCCCATTTCTCCCATATCTCTCTCATTCCTACCTCTCTCTTCGATATCTCTCTCTCTCCCTCTCCTATCTCTCTCTCCCATCCCCCCCTCTCTCATCTTTATTTCTCTCTCTCTTTGTCTCATCTTTCTCTTTCTTTGTCCTATCTTTCTCCCATCTCTCTCTCCCTCTCTCATATATATCTCTCCCCCCCCCCATCTCTCTCCCATCCCTCTCTATCAGTTTTCTCTCTCTCTCTCCCATCTCTCTCTTTCTTTCCTATCTCTCTCCTCCCTCTGTCATATGTCTCTCTCTGTGTCCCATTTTTTGATCGCATTTTTATTCCATATCAGCTTTCAAAATATATTCTTCACCTAAATCAACTATCGATAGTACCGAAAACATTAATTTTCTCGTTGATCATTTTATTCTTAAATTAAGAATTATCTTGTACATTTTAGTTCGATTACCCTATGAAGGGTGTTTTTTATTTTTTTTTTAACTATAACTTATTTTATTTTTTTTATGAGTGCGAACAGTCTATAAAATTCATTTATAAACCTCGCGTAAATATCGCAACGTCGTGAAAAAAAAACGAAAATTTACATAAACGACGACATAGTTGAAGAGATAACTAACTGACTCGTATTTGTGTTGTTGAATCCAAAATACTACTTCTCGTAAAAACGAGGACTAAATTGCGTTGATTATGAGATTATACATACTCCTTTTGCGCAGTGTTGCCAGATAAACAATTTCTGAATAACTAGTCGTAAATTACACTATTCAATTTTAATTTCTTATTATTTAATTAAAGCATTATGAAATAAGACTCAAAAAGGATAAAGTATAATAATACTCGATAATAATACAACTATCTGAATTTATTCTCTTCAACGTCATGGTTACACATCGACTGCATATTCCAGGTCACTTTCCTTTTCCGATACCCTCGACCCTTGGCCATGTGTATATGTTACAGGAGATGAGATAAACAAAACTGGGTTCAATATTCAAGTGACATGTTTGTTAATAAATAAAGTAAGGTGACATAATATTAATATAATAAATATAATAAATGAATATGAAATATAACAATTAAATGTAGGAAATACGCCACTGCTACCTGTATGGGGTCGAGCACTGCTACCCTAGCGAAGATAAGAAGGGTTTTATGGAGTTGTTTACATACTAAGGAACAATCATTTTTATTTTGAAAACTGAATCATTCTTTAATTTTGTTCTTATTTAGTTTCGTAATTAGCGAAGTAAGTTTAAAAAAATAATAGACTTACGAAATTTTTCTGTCATGATCTGCTTCATTTTTTCCAAAAAAAGATCATACTTCGCCCGCTTATCATACAACTGTCTGGCTTTTCCACACAATTTTCTTGCTATCAAACGTATAATACAATCTGCATCCCATTTTCAAGCCGATGGTCTATTGTATAATTTAACAACTTCTACTTTTGTAACAGTTTTAGTGTTTTTCTCTATTCACTGTTTGAATTACTTGACAGTATCGGCCAATAACAAAAAACAACACTATAGGCAGTATCGTCGTCCACCTTTAGTTCCACTAAAACATTAGGCCGTTGTTTTTGAAGTTTTACTCATATACACTGACTTACACCGGACGGACCTTGTTCTACAGATTCGAACTCCACGGAACGCGTACTCGGTTTTAATTTTAAGAAGCTAAAGGAAATTTCCGAAGCAGGTAGCCGCTATCTGAGTTTAACATCCCACTTCTGATAATTTGTAAGATATTTAATAAAACTGCACCTCCAAATTGAATAGTTTATAAATACAAAACCATGCGAAATAAACAGTCAGTACAATTACGTTACGAATCGTGATTTACTTTACAAATGCCAGAAATAGACTAACTATCCCTTTTCCTAAGAATGAATATTAAGATACTGAATACGTGATAAATATGTAAACAACTCCACAAATCCCTTCTTATCTTCGCTAGGGTTGCGCGATACACTTGAAAGTATCGATACAGTAGAATATCGAATATTAATTTATCGATACGTTAACGATCCGAGATTTTCCTAATTTTGACGTTTTTTTGGTAAAACACACTTTTTTTGGGGGGTGGAAAAAGACATTATTGCGATTTCCGTCCAAAGTTGAGTTCTTAGAATAAAAAGTTGATTATAAAAGTTGCAGATCTTGAGAAAATCTACAACTTTTTCATTAGTGACTTTTCGACATAACCTCAAAAGTAGCTCGAAAAACGCAAAAAACTGCATTTTTCGTTTTTTATTTTTGGTTTCGTTAAAAAATGTTCGATTTTGATGAACATTTAGTAGAAGGTAGCTTTGATAGTCACAAACCACGAAAAAGAATTTCAAATGAAAATATTGGAAATTTTTCGAGTTACGACGTTTTTTCGGTAAAAAACACTTTTTTTGGGGGTGGGTGGAAAAAGACATTATTGCGATTTCCGGCCAAAGTTGAGTTCCTAGAATAAAAAGTTAATTATAAATGTTGTAGATCTTGAGAAAATCTACAACTTTTTTATTAGTGGCTTTTCCACATAACCTCAAAATTAGCTCGAAAAACGCAAAAAACTGCATTTTTCGTTTTTTATTTTTAGTTTCGTTAAAAAAAGCACTATAGATAACGCCACTTGCCGCTACCACTAAAAATCCCGTATCGCTAGGTATCGATACACTACAAATTTATCGATACTTGGAATGTATCGAAAAGCATAGTATCGATACAAAATATCGAGTATCCGAAGTAAAAGTATCGATACACTGGAATATCGGATAGTATCGCGCATCCCTATGCAGTGCTCGACCCAATACAGGTAGCAGTGTAGATATTAGTGGTGTATTTCCTACATAATATTTTGCAAGATGCGATCGCGGTAACGAAAGCTTATAATATCGAATAGAACATTTAAAGGTAGGAATCGTCCGTAGCACAGGGCTTGCCTATGTGGAACTTACCATGGCGGTCTCGGGTTCGATTCCCGATTCAATTTTCATATATATCGGAAGTGAGATCTTATTAACGAAAGGTCCAGGTGAGGCCATAATGTGATAAGAAAGTGGGGGAGTTACTGGAATGGTCGTCAGGATTGCCTGGACACGTATTCTTGAATTTCTGGGAAGATAATTTCACGTGCTTCACCTTAAAGATTGTCATATTTTTGAAAATGTGACTGTGAAATGACACTTTCGAGCGTTAAAGAATAAATTTTTTCCATGCAAGAGAAAGTGAACTAGCTTTCCCGGGAACGGTTCTCAGATAGTCAAGTAAGTATACGAGTCCAAGATATAGGCGTATGCGGGCCAGTGAGATGGGCGTATGCGCAAACGACAGGTTAAGCACTTTGATTAAAGTTTGTCCAAAATCAATTGCAGAAGTTAAAGCACGGCATATGCAGATCAAAGAAAAGAGTCGGCAAGGGAGACGAACACGTGCTTAAGCTTTTGCAATTGATTTTGGAAAACGTTGTCTCGAAGTCTCTGACTGGTGGTGCCGAATCAATCAATCAATCAATCAACTTCCAAAATATGGATTCTGAATCTATTAGATGTCGAAAAAAGATGACCGTCTAGCTTGAACCCGAATATCTTACCGCAAAACCATTTTTTCAGCTTTGGGAATAGTCGCAGTCGGTTGAATCTGGATGGGGTAGCAGTTCGTATCCCAATTCATTGATGTTTGCCGTACTTGTGCTTATAAACCACCTTTTAACCATTTTTAATCAATACAAGAAGTGATTAACATTTTTCCATGTTCGTTAAAAGTCACTTTCGATGGCTATCAAACACAAACCAAAAGACGTATCTTATTCAAAATTTGACAGTAGTCAAATTACTAGATGACAGTTGACTGGAGCAGTATTGCATTTAAAGTCACTGCGCAGGAAATTAATCAAATTAGCCTCGAAGTCATAATAGCCTAATTACAGATAATTCATTATTGGGTCCTAAGATGGATATTTTGTTTGCAATAAGTAATTTTATATTATTAGAAAATATTTAAAAATTTGTAATCTAAAATTATGTATTCAAGGAATTCGAAATCTAAAAATCCCTCACCTCATACAATTTCTTACGCGTATTTTGTCGTGTTAACCTCATTGACTCGACACAGCATCGTTTCTGAAAGCATTATTATTATGTCCCTAGAACTAAAGATTTCTTCCTTTGATCTGGCATCGCCGCGTTGCGACGAGATCATAACGTTATACCGTGTAGGTGGGGTTGGGAGGGAAGTAGAAATGGCGCGCAAACAACTAAAATACGATGTGAGTAAGATAAGCGCTGCAAGGTTCATCGTCACTGTCAAACAAATAATAATTGTTTATAATTTTGTTTTTACAAAAAAAGTGACGTCGTTGCGTTCTTAACATGATAACATGCTGGAGAACTGGTTTCTTTAATTTAAACAGTAATCGGGTAATATGGGTGGGTGTTGAATTAAATAATGCGGTAATAAATATGCATTTTATACTATACAAGCTATAACTAAAGCGTTTTGATAATTGAATTGTAGATACAGGGTGCGCCAAATATTTCCACTCTGCTCTAGCAGCGAAACTGGAAAAGATATCAAAATAGTTATTTATGTACCAAGGACGAAAAACTACCTATAGTCGAGCCTGCAAATTGATAGCCGAGGCTAGCAAGCATGCCAGACAGTAGACACTATACTCAACGGAGTGTTCCAAAATAGTATCATACATAGTGCACGTGATCTCTCAGACGAGGCAGCTTGTACAGATACAGTGAATTCTGCCGGCCGATTGCAGTTAAATACGATTGGCCAGCGTAGGGAGGCATATTTATTTTAGCCAATAAGGCGCATGGTGATCATACTTCGATAACGCATCTATCGTTGTTTGGGTCGCTCTGTTTGTTCGATATACTTTACAGTTTTTCGCCGAGGTGCATATTACTCTAAATCCTCGTAAATCCTTTAATTAATTCAATACTGTAAAGAGGGAAAAACTTGACTTACTTACTGTGTACTTCATTATATTGTTTATAATATAGATAATAAAACAAATCTAAATGCTGAAAATAACTATTTATAAGACACTAACGTGACGTGATGCCTGGATTTAATTGAACAGTCCATGTGGACATGGTCCAAGTAGGTTGAACAACCGAGATGACGTACCTGGAATTAGATAGAAAAACACTCTGAGTATTCAATTTGCCATAAATAATGATTAATTATTTAACTAACGATTAGTATAGTTGAAATCCTCAAAATTAATGAGAGTATTAATAATATACAAGGTGCATCTTATGTGTTTGAACTGTGATTATGCATATTAGTACTAAAGTAAAGTTAAAACTTTTCTTGTGTGAGACAATTTTTTTTTCTCACCCTGTTATTCTTAAAATAGTTTTCGTTTCAAGTAAAATAAATTAAATCATGGGTACACCCTAATATTTCAGAAATGCATTTCTCGACAATTGTCTGAAATAGATAAGTAAAATATCATAATGTCACGTAGCCTTCGAGGCCACGAAAGGGGAAAGAAAGGTTTTAAGAACGATTTGGGTTTTAGTTGCTAGAAGATAACTAAAGTGTTCACTTGAGCCAGATAAATTTAAATATATAAAATATAGTGTGTATTGTGGTGCATGTCAGGAGTTAAATAGGTGAGTCTATCTCACAGAGTAATTCCTTTTTGCCTGTTATTTGATATTTGAATTTAAAAGAAATTTTATCACATAGAGTATAGTATATTTGCTAATTATTTTTAATAATTACTTTGTTTAAAGTTCTTTAATATTCAACGTTATTAAGAACATTAATTTGTTGTTGCATTTCCTATTCATCCAATCCTACTGCACTGTGGAGAGTTTGTGCCACTTGCAGTTTAACTCACATACCTATACTGTATTGTGGAGAGTTTGCGCCACTTGCGGTTTGTCCATTCCTGATACAGGGTGACTTCTCACGTCACCTATATCTCCTTCCACCCCCCTGTATTGTGGAGAGCTTGAGCCACTTGCAGTGTAACCTTATTTTGCTGTACTGTGGAGAGTTTGTGCCACTTGCAGTGTATTATTATTTTGCTGTACTGTGGAGAGTTTGTGCCACTTGCAGTAGTTATAATATTGTTTGTGGAGAGTTTGTGCCACATATTCCTTACATGCATTGGGGAGAGTTTGCGCCCCTTGCACCTTTCCTAATAACCCCAAATATTTACTATTAGGCATTTATTTTTGATCAAGTGAAGTTTTAACTTTACTTTAGTACTGATATGCATAATCACAGTTCAAACACATAAGATGCACCTTGTATATTATTAATACTTTCATTAATTTTGGGGATTTCAACTATACTAATCGTTAGTTAAATAATTAATCATTATTTATGGCAAATTGAATACTCAGAGTGTTTTTCTATCTAATTCCAGGTACGTCATCTCGGTTGTTCAACCTACTTGGACCATGTCCACATGGACTGTTCAATTAAATCCAGGCATCACGTCCAGTGTCTTGTAAATAGTTATTTTCAACATTTAGATTTGTTTTATTATCTATATTATAAACAATATAATGTAAGTACACAGTAAGTAATTAAAAGTTAAATTCTAATTAAATATATCAATCTTTACAAATCACTCATTCTCCTCAAGTCAAGTTTTTCCCTCATTACACTTGATCAAAAATAAATGCCTAATAGTAAATATTTAGGGTTATTAGGGTAGGTGCAAGGGGCGCAAACTCTCCCCAGTGCATGTAAGGAATATGTGGCACAAACTCTCCACAAACAATATTATAACTACTGTTAGTGGCGCAAACTCTCCACAGTACAGCAAAATAAGGTTACACTGCAAGTGGCTCAAACTCTCCACAATACAGGGGTTGGAAGGAGATATGGGTGACGTGAGAAGTCACCCTGTATCAGGAATGGACAAACCGCAAGTGGCGCAAACTCTCCACAGTACAGTGTAGGTATGTGAGTTAAACTGCAAGTGGCACAAACTCTCCACAGTACAGCAAAATAAGGTTACACTGCAAGTGGCTCAAGCTCTCCACAATACAGGGGGGTGGAAGGAGATATGGGTGACGTGAGAAGTCACTCTGTATCAGGAATGGACAAACCGCAAGTGGCGCAAACTCTCCACAGTACAGTGTAGGTATGTGAGTTAAACTGCAAGTGGCACAAACTCTCCACAGTACAGCAAAATAAGGTTACACTGCAAGTGGCTCAAGCTCTCCACAATACAGGGGGGTGGAAGGAGATATGGGTGACGTGAGAAGTCACCCTGTATCAGGAATGGACAAACCGCAAGTGGCGCAAACTCTCCACAATACAGTATAGGTATTTGGAAGGAGATATGGGTGACTTGAGAAGTCACCCTGTATCAGGAATGGACAAACCGCAAGTGGCGCAAACTCTCCACAATGCAGTATAGGTATTTGGAAGGAGATATGGGTGACGTGAGAAGTCACCCTGTATCAGGAATGGACAGACCGCAAGTGGCGCAAACTCTCCACAATACAGTATAGGTATGTGAGTCAAACTGCAAGTGGCACAAACTCTCCACAGTACAGTAGGATTGGATGAATAAGAAATGCAACAACAAATTAATGTTCTTAATAACGTTGAATATTAAAGATAAACAAAGTAATTATTAAAAATAATTAGCAAATATATATACTCTATGTGATAAAATATCTTTTAAATTCAAATATCAAATAACAGGCAAAACTGAATTACTCTGTGAGATAGACTCTCCTATTTAACTCCTGATATGCACCACAATACACACTATATTTTAATAGATTTATTTGGCTCAAGTGAACACTTTAGTTATTTTCTAGAAACTAAAACTCAAATCGTTCTTAAAATTTTCTTTCCCCTTTCGTGGCCTCGAAGACTACGTTATCGCCGACGTGACATTATGATAATTTACTTATCTGTTTCAGACAATTGGTTGTTTCGTCGAGAAATGCATTTCTGAAATATTAGGGTATACCCATAATTTAATTCATTTTACTTGAAACGAAAACTATTTTAAGAATAACAGGGTGAGAAAAAAAATTGTCTTACCAATTGTCTCACCCAATTTCTCCATTGCCCTAAAGGAGTTCTGTCGGTATTTTATTTTAAGCACAAAATTGATTTTGTTTGCATAATTCCTTACTAAAATAAATTTACCAAAAAAAAAAATACTTTGGTTGGATTCGAACCAATACACCTACAACTGCCATATAAGTTTATGCGATAAAATAGCAAACAAAGCCATCTTCTCTCTCTCAGGTCACATTTAAAATTTTACTCTAAATTCTCGTCCATAGCATCAGATATAATAGCTTTGTTCGCGGGTCATAATCCGAACCAGTTCAGGGACTATTCGCATGCGCATTCTGAAAAGTTGCGTTCGCGGTTAGTATAATTCTGAATTTGTAGTAATAGTTCGGTGTTCGCGGGTCACATTGGATTGGTTCGTTATCGATTAGGAATCAGTCCAAGCGGTTCTATGATTTTGGTAAGGACTGTAAGTTCGGTTCGGCTGCTCATGCGCATATGATCGATATGTCAGTTTTCTTATTTTAGTAACCTGTTGTCCCTGTCCTGTTGTTTCATTTGTTTATTCTTTGCTTTGCTGTGTTTTAACGTTGTAAACGAATATCAAACTCTAACTTAGCTGTCTACACCAAGTTTAGTATAAGGTAATTTTACATTATCTATTTAGTCTATTTTAGTTTTTATATTATGTTTATTTTTAGTGAATATTCTCCATATGCCATGTCAGACCATTTATCCTCTAGCGATGAGGATATGGAAGAATTGTTAGAACTTGTTCAAGTTCCTAAAACTATTGAATATTTTGAAGAAGTGGTGCCACAGTTTAGTGATGAACAATATATCCAGCATTTTCGACTAACTCGAGAAATTACAGAAGAGTTAGCAGACCAATTTTCTAACACTGAGTATTACAAATCGAAAGAAGGTGATTCAGAGAAAGTTACACCCCTTAAATATATAACTGTGTTTTTGTGGTTTTCTGCAAATGAGGCAACTTCATATAGAGAAGTGTCTGATAGGTTCAATATAACCAAAAGCACCCTGTTTAAAATTGTAAGAAGGGTCACCTATTTTTTGAGCAATCTATCTCCAGGGATAATAAAATGGCCAGATGATTTAGAGAAAGTAGATATTGAGATGCATTTCAGAAACAATAATTTTCCTGGTGTTATCGGAGTTATTGATGGTACACATATCAGGATAGACAAGCCTGCAGAAGATCCTGATTCTTATTTAAACAGGAAACACTTTTATTCAATTCAGGTAATCATTTCCATTCTTGTTTTATTTATAAATATCTAGGAAATGAACTACATAAATGTGCAGAATGTTGAAGCTACATTAAAATGTATCGAGTCTTTTTTGTTGACTGTATGATGTGTGAATTCTGTTTTAGGCTCAAGTGGTGTGTGATCACAAATGTAGAATTCGTGATATTTTTGTGGGATATCCTGGATCGGTCCATGACAGCCGGGTTTTGAGAAGTTCTCCTTTAAATGAGACATTGGCTGAAAAGTGTGGAGATTTATACATTTTGGGGGATAGTGGCTATCCATGTTTAAGGAATTTGTTAACTCCATTCAAGGACAATGGACATTTAACCAGACGTCACAGAAATTATAATTATATCCTTTCTACAAACAGATATGTAATAGAACATTGTTTTGGGTTGATGAAACAAAAGTTCCGGCAACTCTACCACGTGAAACTAAAAAATGTTGAATTTATTGTTCATTTTATAAGAGCATGTGCTGTTCTCCATAACCTATCTTTAGATGTTCATTTCGAAGCAAATCAAGAAGCAGCAGCTCCTGAATATATATATATAGTGATTGATGAAGATGGTCAGTTAGATAGGGATGACAGAAATGGAGTAGTAATTCGTAATGATGTTATGAATAATTTGCAAATTGTAATTTAATAATGAATTGTATATATATTAATATACTGACATTCTTAACATTAAATTTTAATATACCTACTGTCTATTTAGTTTGAAGTCATCCATCCATGTTAAACAAATATGCTGTCAAATGTGAGAATTATTGTGACTAGACTAAACAAAAATTTCCGATTTTATACTAGATTATCGGTTTAAACAATTTGTCAAAATAATGTAAGTGTAATGGGAACATTCCAAACCACCCAACAACATCAAAACATAGTAAACACAAATTTTTTGTCATAGTCTAATGCCAAAAATGTTGTACCAGTTTTTTTACTCGCAAAGAAACATATTTTAATATGTATTTACAATTGGGATGAGGCGGAAATGAGTATGAAAGTGGTAAAATATTTTAAAAACAATCACAATTACAACAAAAATTCTATACCTATATTCTTTAATATTTAAACAAGAAAAATAACAAAATAAACTATAAACTGAAAAATAATCAAACAAAATAAATACATTTCCTAGAAAAAATAAAATATAATATTAAACAAAAAAAGTTTTGTAGATTTGTACTATCCTAATAACAAACTAAAACTATGAAACAAAAAAATATACATATAAATACAAAACATAAATACTTATTTCCCTGGCATTCTTGGTAAGAAAATATTATTCTCCAAATACCTTTCTAATAAATTGTTATGTTTTTCTAACAAGTCGTTTTTTCTCTCTTTTATTAATATTTTCTTTTCTTCGGTTTCTAATCTTTTTTTGTAATATTCTGCTCTGTCATTTCTTATTTCTCTAAGAATATTAAATTTCAGTCTTTTATTTGAAGTTGGTTGTATAACATTTCTTTTTTTGACTGGAGTGACAATATCGGTCTCCTGTTCTGGCACATTTGGGTCAATGTCGGTGCTTATTTCAATATTCTCTTTCAGTGGAGAATTGACTGTGTCTGAGGATAGCAGTAACACAGGATGAATATTTCTTTTTTTCCCCAATATGCTATGCATTATATCAGCATATTCGAATGTCTTTCTTCCCCTGCCAGTTAATTTCGAATTGTCTATATATTTCTTATAATTTCTTTCGAGGACTTTCCATTTGTTTTCACAATGAGTTCCTGTTATGATTGTTTTTGTTATTTGTTGCATTTCCTTTGCAATTTCTTCAAACATCCTCTTAAAATTTTTAATTTTTAATGAACCCACCTGGTCCCGGTATTTCTTATACATCTCTAGAAATAGTAGAGTGTTTTGGTGTGTCCATTGGCATTTTTGACTCTCTTCAGAGTGCTCTGCTGAGGTTGATGGAAAAACCAAGAATTCGCCTAATACATCTAAAAATGTTTGTTGTTAAAATAATAATAAATTACACAGATATTTAATTATTTACCTCTTTCAGCTTCGCACATTTTAAATAATTATTTTTTTAAAAGTCCAAACAATAACAACTGGATGCAACTCACAAGAAAATGGCGAAAAAATTTACAGTTAGTGTTGTGTTTTGTTTTGTTTTCGTTTAAGTTCTGAAAGGCGATCTGTGGTTCTAAGACCGTTCGCGGAATAATTAAAATTGTTACTGGTTCGGAACTAGGCATGCGCTCTAGACAATTCAGAGTTAATTCCAGACTGGTTCGGAATCAGTTCGAATTGTGACCCGCGAACAAAACTAATGTATTCGATTAATAAATATTACGTACGTATTTTGGATAGCTCACCGTGAGAAAGCGACTTTCAACAAGAACGAGGCGTCCGTAATTGAGCCCGAGACACGTGTTTCGTTATTACTATACTTTTATTCATGAGGTATGAAAAGAGTAAAGGGGCAGTTCTTAACTTGCGGCGTGACCTTAACTTGTTCTCTACACGATACCTAACAAAAGGTAAAAAAGACCCTCTTTTCTAGTCGAATCTATTCTACTAAGATGATGGACATTTTTTCGTCACTTGCTGACAGTTATAGTTTGCGGAAAAAGGGTGAAGAAGAATAAGTTTGGTGGGTTTTTGCAGAGAAAAAAAAACAATTAATCGATGTATTGTTGACTCGTACCGGTTTTCTGCAGTTGAAAAATTAAAATAAGTTTAACGGATGGACAGTAGTAGAAATTATGTCAATTTCGACGTTTACATTAGGGGGATAATTTATAAATTGCTATTGTTGATGGGTAAATTATTAATCTTGTAACATACAATGGATTGATATTTATCTCATGAATAGTACCCACGTATTTTACAGTATAATGCAGTTTAATGGATTACATTCGTCTTCATTTGATTACACATATACAGATACATTCAAACACAAACGGAACATAGGGAGTTAGAGTTTTCTCCGATTTAAATAGTCCACCAACAAAACATTTCTATATGTTCACTTCAATGAATATCAAGTATTGATCTGGACAGCTGGATTCAGAACCAATGTATGAAACCCCGCCCATTCTCCTTCCAAAATTTGTTAGTTATGTGCGAACCTCTGGCGGGAACTGCGATTTAGTATTGAATAATTATTTGATGGGGGTAGTAAACGTCGCTACATATTGAAACAATATGCTTACGTTTTATGTTGTTAAAATCGAAAATTAATTGTTTAACAATTAATGTTTCGAATTATATGTTTTGATTTCTTTTGGCCATAACGGCTTTCAAAATAAACATAAATTCTTAAATAAAACAAAATAAGATTCTTTAAATTGAAACAAAGTTATGGGCTTGAATACTCTCACCGATCGACTGGCTGACTGATTGTCTGACGCTAATTGAGGACCGCCCACAGTTGAGAATAGGGAGTGGTGGGAATTGTACGATATGTTATAGGTGTCCAAATAAACGATTGTAATAATCGTGTTTTTAATCTGTTGAAGCTGGATGTTGGCCGACTAGTTCAAAAGCAGTTCTGATACAATGCTTAAAATCCCTATGTTCCGTTTGTGTTTGAATGTATCTGTATATATTCAATGGTTTTTGATATTTTCCAGTTGGTTTTAATTGTTGGCAGCAGATTTTTAACAGATTTAGATAACTAGAGTTGTTTTTTATTTGCTTTTCAGAATTTTTCGGTGGTTTTTAATGGGTACCAATAGTTTTAGGTCATTTTAATTGAATATGATGTGTTTTTAAGTTAGTTTTAATATTATTTTCAGTCAATTTCAGGTGGTAAAATTAATTTTCAAACGGTTCCATTGGATTTTACTCGTTTTACTGAGAAGGTTTTCAGGTGTTTTCAATCAATTTGAATTGTGTTCAGTTGATTTAAAATGAATTTAACCCATTAAGGACGGATTTAATTTTTTTTTTACTTTTGCAATTGTATATTTTCAAACTGTATTTTCAAAAAGTATCTTACTTTTTTCAAAAATTGATGTTGCCATATGGCAACGCGAGTAACTTACACTGCTATGGTTCGCTAAAAAAAATTAAATGATGGAAAAAACTACATTTGTGTATGATATTTAACATTGCACGACAAACAAACTCCTACATTACATTTGATGCATTTTGTGCGCATAATTGATTTGCAATTCTCGCCATTGCATCTTTAATTTTTTTTTGGCACATTGAACTATCTGCTTGATTTACTTGCAGATGGTCTCCCAATACTTATAGTAACTGTATTTATAAAGGTTACACAATTATATAAGGAAATGCTTTGAAGTTTTATTGCAACACTCATAGTAAATTAGGTTTATTAGGGTTTTATGCCATTACTGTAAGTTCTAGATTTATAATGAAGTGTTGTAACTATTTATATAACTGTGTTATAAAACTTGAAGTAATCGTTACCTCAATTTATATAACAAATTTATATAAGGTTTGCCGTTACTTCTTTAATAAAACTAATGGTTTCTGAGTTTTATAATAGCATCGTTGTTTGCCTTTTTAAAACTTGAGATACTTAAGTTTTTTTATAAACACCTTATGAAACTTTTAGTAACAAGTTCTTTTATAAATATGTTATGCAACTTTGGGTAACTGATGTTTTCTCTTTGTGTTCTCAATAAAAAGTTAACCTAAAAGAGGAGTGGTCTGGATCATACTTTATTAACTACTTCTATAATTGTGAATATAACTATGATTAATAGCTGGGAAAAAATCAAGTACAGCAGTACATTTTGCCGGAAAGTTTCTACGCGTTTCTCCAGAATAACACAAATAGTGCCAGCATCTTCTGTTAAATTAAAAAGTACCACTTTCGTTAATCGACAGGTATCTTCCAGTTCCACTTTATCAACAAATGACACAGAAAAGAAAAGTTTTGATAATGAAATTGAGACCACTGCAAACTCATCAGTGTTTTCTGAAAATAATGAGAATGCTAATGACAATGATGACTATAGAATGAAAATGGCTAACAGAATTTGAAGAATTAAAAGCAAAAAATGAAATATTTATAAATGATTTGAGAAAATGGGCAATTAACTATAATATACTACAGCGATATTTAAAGGAACTATTGTACCAAATAACAATTTACCATTAGATCCCAGATCATTGTTAGGAACACCGACTAAAATTACACTACATCAAATGGGCGAAGGCCAGTATTGGCACCATGGTTTAGAAGTTTCCATAAGACAGTGTTATGAGAGCATTAAACATTTAACAAATATATCTATAAATATAAACATAGATGGTCTTCCTATTTATAAGAGTTCAAAGGATGAGTTTTGGCTCCTCTTCTTGGTTGGGGGCCAAAATAACGTTCCGTCTTTTTCCCATGCCGAAGGTACAATGGTTAATGATGGGGCTTTTCGCCCTAGTTCTCTATTTTGAACAATTTTAAACATTGAATTTTGTTTAACTCAAGACACCGACAAAGAGAGAAAAGTAAAAATGTATGTAGTAAAGTTTTTCGAGGTTAAGTTCGTCAAAATTTCTTCTTTTTCTTCTTTATCGTTGAATATTACCACCAATAGTTCTCTAACCATCACTTGTGGTGTGCTGTGACACTCAACTAACACTTAAGAATTCATAGTAGTCTTAAAGTTTTATAGAAGCACCAGTTATGGATATATAGTGTTACTTTAAGTTTTATATCGTTACCGACAGTAATTTTGTGGTAACTTATTTTTATAAGAGTGTTGGTTGTATCCGCCATGACAATTTTCTAAAACGCAGATATAAACAGGAATAAAAAATTAGATATTTAACATAATTTTGGAAAACTGACTTCAGATTGGACTCTTATTTTACATTATATCATAGGAACATATGATTGATTCCGTTTTATGAACAAATTAAAATAATTATTTTTTAAAATTTAATAATAATTTTTTTAATAATACATATTTGAAAGGCCAATAAATTTTTTAGAACTGCCTTGCTAACAATTACAGTAAAAAATGATTGGCAATATAATTTTGGTCTAACTTTATAAGTGGAAATGATGTGACAAGTATTAAAGTGCACATAATATATCACACCATCCATCTTAATATCATATAAAAATGGAGACAAAAATGAATTACTATACTGCCTGATGTTTAAAATTGTGAAATTAACAAAAAGAAACATAATATAATAACCAATGTATGCTAAAAAGAGAACACATATTGGAAATATGACAGATGACAGCTTGACAAAGAAATGATTTAGTAATGGTAAGGTTACCAACAACTCTATAGGAAAAGTTTATAAGAGTAACCAAGTCAGTAATAAAACTAAATATCATTCCATCCTTTTCCTAGAAGAAGTTTTATAGAAAGTTTTATAAAGGTACCGGAAATATTTCTGTTACTTTTAGTTATAGGTTTTATACCCTTACTAAATAAAGGTGTTCGCAACTCTTATAAATTGCTCCATTTAAGTGTTGTAAAGGGTTTATAAGAGTTACAGAAATATTACTATGCTCAGCTTTTATAAATTACAGTTTTATAAAATAGTGATGGTAACTTTACGGTTACTATTATATAAACGAAAATGTTTATTGGGCTACCTTTTCCTTTTGGTGGATTCTTGTACTTGTTGAGGTACGTTTTGACAATTTCTCGTTGAATGTCTAGTTGAGTTATTTTGTTGCCAGACTTTTTATACAGGACCCAGGCGTTTTGAATTGCAGCATCAACTAGCTATGTGAAAAGACACCACCACCATTTTTTTCCACGAAGGCTAATTCTCCAGCGTGGAATACATTGGGCTAAAGATCAGAGAAGTCGATGCCCTATCTCAAAAAAAAATAATAATACATTGTAGAAGTGTTTCTTTTTCTCTTGAATATGATGTTATTTTTTTGTCGAAATTTAATGATTTTTTAATGTTATTGAGCATTTATATTTTCAATGTTCCTAATGTGTAAGCTTTCTCTAGTTGTGAAAAGCCAAGACGTCAAAACAGGAACACAAGTCAAGTTTTATGGAAAAAGATTATTATTTTAGAAGCAATACTTTAAATCCAGCAATGGGGTCCAATTATTTGGACATAAAGTGGAAGGAGCTTACAAACTTACTGAATTCTGCTGGAGACTTTCGATGGATTACCATCCTGAACATACAATTATGGAAGGTATTCCAGAAATTGGAGAGGATATAATTATAAAATTTATACCAAGTGGTATTAAAAAAGATATTTTAAATAAAGAATCCCTATGCAATCTCGAAAATTCCAAAGAGAATATTAAGTTAGTTTCATTGGTTTTCAGTACATTTCAGCTGTTCGTAATGGATTCCGGTCGTTTTTAATGGACTACCGTCACTTTAGTTTTTTTTAGAGGTTTCCGATGAATTTCAGTTTTCATTTGATTGCAGTTGTTCAGTGACTTTTAATAGATATCAATGGTTTTTAATTTGATTGCTTTCACTTGGTTTTATTGGATGTTGCTCGTTTCAAGTCGTTCATAATAAACTAGGTACTGTTGTTTCCTTCAGTTTTTAGTGATTTTTTAAATGTTTTTCAAGGGTTTCAGGTTGTTTTCGGTGGGTTTCGATGTATTTTTCAGTAACTTTTAATTGTTTTCAATCAGTTTCAGAAGATTTCTATGCATTTAAAATACGTTTCAGTTGGTTTTATTGGATTTTACTCGTTTTCAGTTAGTTTTAATGAATTACTGTTGCTGCTGTTTTTTACAATAAATTTCAAACTTCTCAGTTGGTCCACAGTGGTTTTCCATACATTTCAAAGGTTTTCAGTTCATTAATAGCTATTTGTAGAACAAGGGAGGAAAGTGCTACTTTTCCTCCGGAGGATGAAGTTTAATCATTCAAGGGAGGAAAACCCCCATGTTATACATATGATTTTTCCGCCTCCCTCAAATAACAAGTCATTTTTAAATTATTTATTTATGAAACTAACAAACAAAATTTATTAAAGAACTAAAACTAAGAAGTAGGTACAGTATAACTTAATAGGCATTTTATTTTCATTATTGCATCCTACATATTTTTAATTTGTTGCAGAGGAATTAATTATACTAATGTTAAACGTGCAGTTTTGAGCAGTGGTTATTTGAATACCTCTAGAAGTTAGAGCTGGAGCCAATGCAGTTTTAGTGATATTTTCACTAACAACTTTATTATACAGCTGGTATCCCCCGGAAGTACTCTTTACACTTTCATTAACTTCATTGACGAATTTTTTCGCTTTTTTGCAAGATATTGCAGCACATACCATTTTACTTTTCCTCACTAGGGAGGAAAAGTACGACTTTGCTCCCTACAATGAGGCCAGTAAATGTATACTTTGGATAGAGGTAGGCGGAAAAATAATTTTTAGTTGGTATAATTGGGATTATTTTCAGTTGTTTTTAATGGATCACTATTGTTTCTGTTTGTTTTTAGTAGTCTTTTCAGTGAATTTCAAGTTTTTTCAATTGCTTTTAGTTGGTTTCATTGGATTTTACTAGTTTTCGGTTGTTTTTAATGGATTTCAATAGTTTTTAAAATATTTCATTCGTTATTAATGGACCACCGTTACTTCAGTTTGTTTTCGGTGGTTTTCGATAAGTTTCAGAGGTTTTCATGTGATTACAGTTGTTTTCGTTGATTTTCTTAGTGGCTTTTTAAATGGACTTTAAATATGTTTCAGGTAGTTTTCGATGTCTTTTTCAGTCAGTTTTAATTGTTTTTAGTCAGTTTCAAAACTTTCTATGGATCTAAAATAAGTTATTTTTATTGGATATTACTCGTTTTCAAATGCTTTTAATAAATTACTTGTTTTCAGTGGATTTAAAACTTTTTTGGTCGTTCACAGCGGTTTTCGATGTAAAACAGAGGTTTTTAGTTCATTAAAATAACTTTCAATTGGTTTCATTGAATTTTACTAGTTTTCAGTTGTTTGGATTTCAGTCGTTTTCAATGAATTACTGTTTTTTCAGTTTGCTTTCAGTGGCTTTTTAGTCCAGTAAATAAATGGTCCTAGAAGCGATTATACCTGCCGGTCCATGAATTTTCCGTGAAGGTGGGGTTTGACTAGTAATTGAACATCCAGAAATTTCACACACCTAATCGCCTTTGGGGGGGGGGGGGGTTATTCCCGGCCCCAAAGTTCCAAAAATTGGTTTCCCGCCAATGTCTCCTAAAATATGGAATTTAGAGAATTTTTATATAGGGGAAAAATTAAGATCGGGTCATTATCTACAAAAATTGTCCTCATGATTTTTGCCGAAAACTCGATAGTTTTCGAGATAATGGCCCTCATGCGGGATCCTTATGTTGAGCTCCCGCTCCGGAGTCGAAACAGCGGGTCCAAGATACGTCATTTTAAAGCTGGGAATTTCTCCTTTTTGGTTGTGCCCTTATTTTTTTCTCGAGTTAAGTGGTTTTTCAGAAATCCATGAGACCTTAAAATTATGGATTTTTCAACATCGGCTTCTGCGAAAAATATTAATGTTGTGAAAAAAATCACGAGGGCCATTTTTGTAGATAATGAACTACTCTTCATTTTTCTCCTATAAAAATTCTCTAAATGCCATATTTGGAGATATTGGCGAAAAACCAATTTTTGGAACTTTGGGGCCGGGAATACCCCTTCCCTCCCCCAAATGGCGATGAGGTGTGTGAAATTTCTGGATGTTCAATTACTAGTCAAACCCTACCCTTCACGGAAAATTCATGGACCGGCAGGATTTTTGTACACTTTACCTACTCTTCATCCTTCATTTACTGGACTATTTTTCATAGATGTTTGTTTCAGGTTGTTTTCAGTGGTTTTAGTGGACTTTAGTTAATTATAGTAATTCTTAAGGGTTTCCGTTGAATTCAACTAATTTTTCCCTGTAAATATGTAACTGTTATCTTTATTTTCACTAACAACATTTGTTAGTAACTTGACAAAGTCTAGATAATCTATCGGGTAGTCTAATTATATTGGTATTATTACCCTCATCGACACGATGTTTTGTTGATAATAAATAAACATTATATGACAGAACACGTCGGCTATATTTCTTAAATAAATATTACTGGTACAATAATTATTTGATATGATTTTCACGCTTCGGCTCCACTAAGTTGTTTAACAATCAACTTACGGTTTACTTTTATTAGATAACCGTTACAAGAGAAACCCATTAAATTATAGACAACGGTACGGAATTTTTGCGCGAGAAAAAACCTTGGGCTTGGGCATTCGTGATTTGTTTTAAAAAGGAAGACAAGCTAGTTGGTTTATATAATATTGCGATGTGCATTTTGCACTTTGTAACAATATGATAATAGACAATGTACCATAATTGTCGCTTGTAATTAGAGCAAAGAATACACCACTTAACAAGAAGCGAAGTTTCCGATCATTTTTTGTATGCGCATGTCTGAAAATCACCATTTTTATAATAAGATACTTGTCACTTTGTCGACCAATTATATCGCCGAGATTTGAAAATTTTATCATTTTCTTAGTGTATTTAATCATTTTCTCAGTGTATTTACTAAGTTATCTGTCAACGACGGTCTCTCAAGGTCATACATTTTGGTTACCAAAACATCAAAGAAAATGCGTCGGGCTTCGCTTTTTGTTAGCTGGTGTATTCTTTGGTTAGGGTTTGAGGACATTATAGTACTAGTCCGGGAAGTTAGGACACAAACATCAAATATTTCCTAGATTAAATAGTATGTCCCTAATCGAAAACATATCGACCCCCAATCATTTTCCTAAATTCTCGAATAAATTCCGTTAGAGCTTGCGACGCAGCTTGCAAGCACAGCGTAGATCACTCGAATTTGTAGTCTTCTACGCTGATATCTATTTCAGTTTTGCTCGCAGAAAAAAATTGTAGACATATAAATTGTAGGAAATCTTATGCCCTATAACATGATGAAAGTAAACTCTTAATTTTCCAAAAATTGTTGAACAATCTGAAATTTTGTTTATTTAAGCAACGGTACACTAACTAACGTTAGTTAGTGTACGGTGTTTAATCGTAGGTAATAATATAAGAAAGTATAGAAGAAATGTTTGTTACAATCGACTGAGTAAAAGTTGTAGTTTAATAGACGATATGAGCAAACTTTTCAAAATTTTATTTATATATTTTTTTAACGCTCGATTTTAAAAAAAATTCATTTTTTCAAGATAGTTTCTTTAGTGACAGTAATGATTATTGAATTGAAAACTTCTTTAGGCGCTTTGAAGAAAAACATGGATTTCTCGTCATCGTCACGCTTTTATGCAACACACAATACTTTTGGTTAAGCAACACAAATTATTAACAATGAAGCGAATATAGTGTTGCATAAATCATATGTATACTCTGTATATATTGTGTACTTTTTTTGTAAAAAATTCCATTTATGATGGGCGTACGATACAATTTTTAAAAGGGATTCATTTATTGGTGTTTTCACTTCTGTCGGCAGTCCTATGACTGGACTCAACGTTTTTTTTTAACTATCTGTTATAGTTTTCATATTGCCTTGGAGCATTTCTCATTCCTTACAGGAGGACTAGTCAGGAACATCAATTGTATTTACTAGGTTTTCAATATTGTTAATGCACAACACGATGCAGTAGTCTAGGGATGTTGAAAAATAATCGATTTTTATATAAATCGATTATTATTTTCTTGTAATCGATTTTTAATTATTGATTTTTATAGTAATATTAATCGATTTTATAAATTACGTGTTTAAATCGATTTTCGGAAACGGTTCGTATTATTTATTGACCATTTCTCAAAATTTTAACAATTATCGACCATTTTTCAAAAATTTTACAATTATTGACCATTTTTCAAAATTTTAACAATTATTGACCATTTTGACCATTTTTCAAAATTTTAACAATTATTGACCATTTTGACTGTTTTTCAAAATTAGTGACCATTTTTCCAAATTTTTGATAATTTTTGACCATTTTTCAAACTGATGACAATTTTTAACCATTTTTGATAGTTTCTGACAATTTTTCAAAATTTTAGACCAATTTTCAAAATTATTGACCATTTTTGATAATTATTGACAATTATGGACCATTTTTCCAAATTTTTGACCATTTTTGAACATATTTCAAAATTTTTGACAATTTTTCAAAAACTTTAACAATTTTTGACAATTATCAACTATTTTTCAAAATTTTGACAATTTTTAAAAATAATTGTCCATTTTTGACAGTTTTTGACAATTATTGGCCATTTTTGACAATTTTTCGAAAATTTTAACAATTTTTGACAATTATCAACTATTTTTCAAAATTTTGACAATTTTTAACAATAATTGTCCATTTTTGACAGTTTTTGACAATTTTTGATAGTTTTTGACAATTATAGGCCAATTATATTGACGATTTTTCGAAAATTTTAACAATTTTTGACAGTTATCGACCACTTTTCAAAATTTTTGACAATTTTCATATAATTTTATTTGATTTTTAATCTGATAAATTGTTAATGAATGAATCTCTTAGGTTTATTATCGGAATACGAAAAGCATGTACTTTTTAAAATAATACAAAAAAAATCAATTTTATCGCAGAAATCGATTTATTTTTTATTAAAATCGATTTTTGACAAATCGATTAATTTTGAATAAAGAAAAATCGATTTTTATTTCATCGATTCTTTTCCATTAATCTCACATCCTTATGCAGTAGATTCCATGTGCACCAGTAAAATTGGAACCGAAAACTCGTACATTATATTTTTCAAGAACTTTAAAAAAAGCAGATATATACCTACATATACTCTTCTATCACATTGTGGTGTAGTCATATTTTCACTCTTTCTTAAATTTTTCCAATTATTTCTGTCAGTGGCCAGCTTTTTAGCTCTCCGCTGTAATATTTGCCCTATTGTCACATCCCAAGTCTTTCTGGGCCTACTTCTCTTTTTATTCTTTTGAATTTTCGCTCCCCATATTCTTTTAGTTAATCCAGTCTCCTCCAAACGCTGCAAATGTCCCCCAGTTGTCTTTCCTCAATATACTCCAAAGTTGACTATATTTCCTTCTTCTTTTATTATTGTGTTTCTTATTTTATCTTTTTTTGTTACACCTCTTATCCGCCTTAGCTACTTCATTTCAGCCGCTTATATTTTACTATTTTGTGTTCAATTAAGTATCCAAGATTCACAGCCTGCGATAACACTGGTCTGTAAACAAATTTAAAGACTTGTTCTTGAGATTACCTTTTTATTAATAAATTTTTTATTCATAGAATAATATAGATTACTTGTTGCTTTTTGAACTTTTCTACTTATTTCGGCTTCCTGGGTCCCGCCCTGATCAAACTCTACTCCAACATACTGAAATGATTCCACTTGTTCTATACTTTGATCTTCAATACATATTTTTATCTTTTCTGCTTTATCACCAATCAGTCTGATTCGTGCTTATTTTCATACCCTACTCCTTTAATGAAAATGGGCTTAATCCTCCGCCTTGCCTAAGTCCACTTTGAGTTGTGAACGCTTCTGATCTTCTATTATGGCTTATAACAGTATCTAGATTATTATCATATATTTTTTGTATCTACCTCTCTTTTTTCTAATATTTTCCACATTATTTCCCTTGATACCATATCAAATGCCTTTTCTAAATATATATTTATCTTCTCTTGTATTCATTTCTCTGTCATCTGTTTCATCATAAATACATTGTCTTGTATGCTCCTTCCATCTCTAAATCCATTTTTTACCATATGCCATTCTTTGGGCATATTTACTTCTTTTATATATATTTAATAATAGTTCTTCTCCACTTTTACCCATATTTTTGATCATTTCTCCAGTTATTTGGTCGCATCCTGGTGCTTTCCCATTTTTTAACTTTATTTCCGTGAATTCATCGATGGATATTCCTTCCATCTTTCCATTACTTTTATATCTTCTGTTAACATTTCTCCTTTCCCGTTTTTAATATTAGTTATATTTGGGTTTTTTACTCTTACTATCCTGCTCCATTTTTTCTCCAAATTATTTCCATTGTTCTTCTATCTTCTATTGCATTTTTTCCTAATTCTTTGGTTTTCTTTCAGCAGATACGAACCCTTTTTGAAAATTTTTCAATGCAAACAAACTTTTTTTTTATCTATTAATAATCAGTAATCGATTAAAGTAAACAGCGTCCCTCGTTTACAAGTTATCTGCTAGTGAAGGTTTGAAATTAAAATCTAGTTCTCACGTCAACTCTATTTAAATGATTTAATGACCATGCATTTGACCTACTTCATATCCGGAACACACTCCGCAATTACGCATCTCCGACCGTTTTTTTTTCTAACCAACACATGCAAACATAGACGTTCAGTTGCGGTTTTTTCAAAAGGGATATTTATGTGCAGAAAACATTTTTGTTTGTAATTAGCAAATATTTTGTTGATACTTGATTTACTAATACCCAGTGATTCTCTAATCTCACGAATTTATATAATTATTTATTTATTTATTTAAATCTGCATACCATCCATATACAAAGATTTTTGTTGGTGTTCAATCACCAAAGTAGATGAGCAACACGGGTTTTAGGCCACCAGTGCCGGCGTTCAGGGGGGCTATGAAAATCAAAATAGTGCTGGGTGGTAGAATATTGTGCTGCGAGGTGTATGGGGTGGGGGGGGGTGAAGAGGTACGTTGGGAACGGCACTGCGTTGTGTGACACATGAATCATGCGCCAAAAGGACATTAGCGGTCAAATACAACAATAACTCAAGAACAAAAAATACTCCGCTAATGTCCTTTTGGCGCATGATTCGTGCGTCACGGCGCATGATCCATGCGTCACACAACGCAGTGCCGTTCCCAACGTACCTCTTCTTCCCCCCATACACCTCGCAGCACAATATTGTACTACCCTGCACTATTTTAATTTTCATAGCCCCCCTGAACGCCGGCACTGGTGGCCTACAACCCGTGTTGCTCATCTACTCACCAAACCTCCAAATAAGTATATAGATGCATTGCTGATTTGAAAATAGAAAAAATATCTCATTCTTTGGTAGTGTGAAAAATTCAAAATTTCACTACAAAATTTTTAATAACATTAATAGTTATTTAATAAACTAGTTTGTTAATGAAGGCGATTAATAAACGAAATTGTTTAAAGCACGAACGAGCGATAGCGAGTGAGTGCCTTTAATAGTTGAGTTTATTAATGACTGTAAACTCTTTTTTTGGGACAAAATTCACTTTTCCACAAAGACTATCAGGAGATAATAATGTCAACTCCATACCAATGACGTAGAATGTCATAATGATATTGGTATATTGTCTATATCAAAATGTCATCAAAACGTCAAAATCACAAAAAGAGTGCGTTAATGAAAAAGAGTGCGTTAATGGCGTCCATTAACGCATCCTTTTTTAAATAAAATAATTCCTTAATATCGAAATTAATAAACGGTCAACGAAAAAATCAATAAACGTTTATTACCCGTTTATTGGTCTATAACGGAATCTTGAAACTCAAATTTCATTGATTTAAATCGAAACTTTGCACATTTATCAAGTACCCAAAACAATACAGTAACTTGATAAGTTTGTTCAAATATCCTGACCAGGATTATCAGATTTACGATTAATCCATTTCCGATGTACCAATCTTACGACAAAATTCGGTATATGGGTTATTTTGAGAGTTGAATAACTCCGTTACAAACCAAACGTATGATTTTTTAAATAGGAACCCCTGTATATTATACTGAATTGCTCGGAAATTCGAACCTCGAACCTAATTTTCTTCTTTCAAATGGAACATCCTGCATTTTATAGCACAAATAGAATCTTTGGTTATGTAACTTTTATTTTTGTTAAGTTATTTGGTAATATTTATTGTAAACTGAAAATTAACCTATTTGTTGATCGAATGTAACAAAAAATAATAAATAAATATTAAATTTTAATAAACTATTTATTCTAAACAAAACAAGTCACAAAGTATAATCCTAACCGTAATAATAAACTAAATGTTCAAAGTGTTCTCCGTTAACATTATTGCAATGTTGGAGTCTAAGTTCAAATGATTGACCAACATTTGTCAGCATATAGGGCAAGTCCACGTAAAGTCACGCCCTGATGAATATGATGATAAAGAAGCGTTCTTTGCACAACACGTGGTTCTTATAGTTATTTTGATCGTGTTTGAGTTAATTTAATTTTGATTTGGTGCTTTCTTCGACATTGTTTTAATTACTTAGGTATTTTAAGAGCTATATATAACTGTTTATAATAAAAAGGATCATTAAATCAATACAAAAACAACCAAATCTAAAGTCTATCCGAATGATTGTTTATCATCAGGACGACTGTCATTAGTGTCAACTTGTCAGTTGGTGGACATGCCCTATTACCGTTAATAGATCGAAATACCGCTCTGATTCTCTCTTTCATGTCTTCTCCGGTAATCAGGGGAGTTTCATGAACCTAATTTTTTATAAAACACGAAAAAATATTTGAGCAACCCAAATTCAGTAAAATATACAGGGGTTCCCATTTAAAAAATCAAATATTTGGTTTTGTAGCGGAGTGATTTATCACTCTGTAGAGTTCCAGATAATTTCAAAATATGCACCTTCAAGACATCTAGGTTCTAAGTTTGTCGTAAAATTGGTACACCCTGTATTTATTATTAAATTGATTATTTTATTTGATTGAAAGAATTTAAATATGTATATTTTTTAAATTTATAAATTTTTTTGTCCCAGCCAAAACTTTTCAGGTTATAGATTCAGTATTACTCTTAATTCTTATTATACTTGAATTTTCTGAAATTGTATGTTATGCAATGAGCATAATCTCGTGTCGTGTCGTAATGGATACGAGTCTCTTAATAGCCATTAAATGCGAGTTGCACACACTATCTTTTCTACTTTTATACTTTAATTGTATCATTATAAATGCACAAAGAATATATATATAATCTAAACCCTTTTTATAACCGAAGGTGTATGGGTGGAAATCTATTTCTCCTTTCCATATATAAAATTGCTCCATTGTTTCTTGTTTTTTGCCATCTTTTTGGCTTCTTCCCAACTTTTCCCTCTTTTTTCCAATATTTCAGCAACCACTTGGTTCCAAGTTTTCTTTGGCCTTCCTCTCTTCCTTTTTGTAGTTGCTCGCGCTTCCCAAACATCTTTTACTGGCCTGTTGTTCATTCTTACTAAATGACCAAACCATTTAAGTTTTTGGTTGTCTAGCAAGTCAAGAATCGATTCAATTCCAAGTTCACTTCTAACGTCCCCATTCCTAACTCTGTCTCTCCGTGTTATTCCCTTAACCCTGCGCAAGTATCTCATCTCCATTGCTTGTATTCTACTCTTCGATTTCTGCGTCAGTATCCAGCTTTCACTTCCATAAGTGAGAATTGTTCGATATACTGTCTTGAACACTGTCATTTTCGTTCTCCTACTTATTTCTTTTTTACCAATGAATGCTCTATACAAGGAATGGTAGAGTTTTGAGGCATTAGTGATCCTTTCATTCAATTCTTCATCTTCGGTTCCATTTCTGTCGATCTTAGTACCAAGATATTTAAACAAGTCCACTTGTTGAATTTTTTCATTTTGTAGCCTTATGTCAATTTCTGTGTTTGTTATTCCGGTAGTCATGACTTTTGTCTTCTGTACATTTACTTTTAGATTTCTTTTACTGAGTTCTCTTTCCCATATTTGTATGTTTTTTTGGAGGTCATCTTCGCTCGGTGCACAAATCATAACGTCATCTGTTGATGGGTTTCAGTCTATTATAGCCTATGTGGATCTTTTTAGTATGTTTTTTCGTAGCCTTGATAATATCGTCCATTATTATAATAAAAAGTAAAGGACTTAACACTCCTCCTTGTCCGTCATTTACTCTAAATTTATCGGATTCTCAGTTATTTTTTCTGACATAGCTATAATTGTTTTCGTACATGCTTTTAATTCTTGTTGAAAGGCTCTTCGGAATCCCTCTTTTGTCTAAGCTATCCCATACTGTTTTTTGTGTGACACTGCCAAAAGCCTTTTCAAGGTCTAGAAAAACAATATATTTATCTTTAGTTTTTGTCTTTTCAATCATTTGTTTTATTGAGAAAATATGGTCTTGTGTGCTATGACCTTTCCTGAAGCCGCTTTGTGACCCATCTAGTTGCCCTTCCGTTAAGATTCGCAATCTCTTTTCTAAGATAATTTCATATAGCTTGGAAACCACGCTTAGTAATGTGATGCCTCTATAGTTAGTGCATCCTGTTGGATCCCCTTTTTTATGTATGGGCAGTATTATTCCTATTTTCCAGTCCATAGGTACTTGAACACATTTCCAGGCTTCATTAAATACTATTAGAAGTAGTTGCCTTCCTTGTACTCCTAAGTTAATTATCCATCTCTGGTGTTATTTTGTCGTGTCCTCCTGATTTTCCTCGTTTTATCTTTTTAATTGCCTCTTCTAGTTCTTCGATTAATATAGTTCCCATCTGTTCATCGTTAACTTGAGTTTCTTGGTTTATCTCATTTCTGTATTCCTCATGTGTGTCTTGGTTTAAGAGTTCTTGGTAGTATTGTTTCCAGCACTGCATTATTTCTTGATCGCCAGTTACTATTTCTTTCTTCTGATTTTTTACTTGTGTAAGTTCAAAAGATTTGTTTTTCTTCAGATTTTTTAATACTTTTTAAAACAACTTTTGGTTTCCTCTGTGGTCATTTTCCATTTTTACACCAAAATCCTCCCAAGTTCTGCGTTTTGCTTCTTTAACCATATTTTTTACTTTTGTGTTCTGTTCTTTGTATTTCTGTTGGCTGATTTCGGTTTTCGTTCTTAAATAATTCTTCCATAGATTCTTTTTTATTTTTACTTGTTCCTTGATTTCTTTTGTCCACCATTTTGTTTGCTTCCCATTCTTTACTATAACCGTTGTTCCACATACTTCTTCTGCTGTGTTTAGAATCATATTTTTTGTCATATCCCATAGTTCTTCTATACTTTTGTTTTCTCCTTCTTTTATTATATCAATAGCTCTACTTTCTGTCTGTTTAGTGTATTTTATTGCTACTTGTTTTTCTGCGAGTCTGTAACTCTTTGTTATCTTTCTTGGTTTATTTATCTTGCATATTCTGTCTTTGTTTGGTTTTTTTATTTTAATTTTCATTTTAGCTTCTAATAGATAATGATCGCTATTTATCTCGGCGCCTCTCCTGACTCTGGTATCTAGTATGTCCTTTTTGTTTTCTCTACTTATTAACAAGTAGTCAATTACTGATTTTTCGTTTCTTGACTGCATTACTCTCGTGTACATATGAATTTCTTTATGGGCAAAAAATGAATTCATAATCATTAGGTTGTTTTCTTCGCAAAAATTTATCAATTTGATACCATTGGAATTTCGCCAAAAGGTCCTATTACACCACTATCTCCTGCTTTTCTTTTACCTACTCTGCCATTAATATCTCCTAGCATTATTAGTCTGTTTTCTATATTTTCAACTGTCTCATTTAGTTTTTCCCAGTAAGTGTCTTTAACACTTGTTTTTTCATCCTCAGTTGGCCCATATGTTATGACTAGTGCTGCCATTTCATCTTCCACTTTTAGGAATCTTTCTGATATATATATATATATATATGATATATATGCACAAAGAATACATAAAGTTAAACCTAAACCTGGCACACGTAATTAGAGTTAATCGCACATAAATACTTATATCGAACAAAAATTATTATTATCGATGCCAATCAATGTTAGTGCAAGCGCTAACGTTTTTTTCGTCAATGAATAATCATCTACACAAGATATTGTCATTCAACTAAGATTAGAATTATTATTGTCGATGCCGATCAAGATGTTTATTAAGGAAATTACGCATGCAAATTGTAATTTTTCTATTTGTTCAGTGTTAATTTTTTGGTCAAAACAAAATGCCGCGAAAAAAATCTAACCTCAATAATGCGTGGCCGGGTTTTAGCATTTAGCTAGTACTATTATAACATATTTAAATCTTAATAGTAGTTTCTTATCTTTTTTAGTTCAAAATTTTTTTACGTATGCCTTTTCCTACACTCACCACCTTCGTTTACCCTATTTACGTTTGGCTGTTTTAAGCTAATTTGCCTGGCCTATTTGATATTATTCTCCGAAAATTGTTTAATTTTAAAGAGTTAGATGACTTTATATCATTGTTGCATAACATAACATTTTTTTCTTGTTTATATGAAAAATTATTATTGTTTGAGGTTATAAATCGTAGAAGAACTATTAGACCGACCGCAAAGCGGTAAACGTAGTGAATTTTTCAAGGTAAACGCCCCTGAATACAAATTACGACCAGCTAACCGAAGGGCCATTGACTTCAAACCATAAACTCCAATAGTAAACAAAGAGAATTGTATACACACACACACATGTGTTCCTTCACTAGTTTTTTTTATTTTGATTTTAATTTTTTTTTCTCAACGCTGCCTCAACGCTTTGTTTACTACAACCACAAACGGTGATTCGTAGTTGTAGGATTTATTTATTATCATCATCATTAAGATATTCAATACCACTGGGACTTTGGTATGACGTTGAGAAAAACGTGTGATTGTGAAGTTTTTTTGTTGGGAGAAAAGTGAACGTCATGAGAAATAGTTGTTGTGTTGTTAATTTAAGCTGTGCAATTGGGATCATAAAAAGATTAAAAATGTGAATTGTTACATTTATTGAAATAAAAATCCACAAATATTAGTGGCGTAACTTGATATCAGGAGATACTTTCTGCGTTCTCTGAAAAATATAATATGTATACGTGGAATATTTAATTGGAATAAATTCAATATTTAAGGTATTTATCGAAATTTGGTAATCAGATGTTAATTTTCCTAATAAATTTAAAAACAATAATATTTTTTAATAGAGAATGAAAATACCTTTTAAAAGATATATCACAAGCACCTAATCCCCATTAAAAAATTGGGGGCTGTAACTGTCCCCCATAGGGGGTTAAATGCAGGAATGTCAATTCATAATCTAAAATTAACGTTTTTCAGGGTTTTCTGTAAATATGTCCACACTGTATAATATATTTCAAAAAAACATTTAAAAAAGTGATTTCCTTAAAATCTTTAATGCTCTTAATTTAGAAATTAATAGGGCGATAAAATAAAATTAAAATCATTAAAAGTACATTTCTAAGTACAAAATAAAATTTTTATTTTGAAAAATTTTGTAAAAAAAATGAAAAAATATTAATTTATGAAAATTTTTATTTTTACCAAATTTAGACATTTTAAAAATAAAATTGAAATATTTATCACATTTCTGCACACAATTCACACTGAACTGCCCTGTAAGAGGTGCGCCAATGATTACTAATAAATTAAAATCTACAATAATTATTGAAATTATTATTATCTAAAAAAAACAAGTAAAAACCAGTTTTTCCTCTTAATTCTTCCCTATTTTTTTTTTGTAAAAGTAGTTATTTTATAAGTTAAGTCCCTGAAACTCTAGAATAACCATGTTTTTCAATTTATTATATATATATATATAATTTATTTAAATCTAAACTAAATTGATTGTAAAAATTATCAGAAGACTCCATCATTTTAAGCAGAGGCTTTTAAAATAAAAAAAAGCATTAAAGTCATGAAACTTTTTCTGAAAAAAGCGTCGTGGCGACATCTATGATACGACAAATTAAACAGCTTGCACTCCCGTAATAACGTAAAAAATTATACTTTTTATTCCGATGATTCTGGTCGGGAATTTGGTTCACAATTATAGTGTTGTCGAATTCAAAATTATTTTTACATACAGGCCAAGCTAGTAGGAGCTAGTTGAAAGCGAAATTTTATTTCCTTATTCTTGTTTGTTACTATGAAACGATGATAATGATTATTTTTGTATTTCATACCTTAAAGTTTATACAAATAAAGTAAAAATTAATCTTACTTGATAACGGCACTACAAGTCATGCAGAGATTTTTATCAGCTTTATTTGTATGTAACTTTCTGGGACAAACTGCATATTTGATAGGTGTGTAAATTATCACCTCTGTTCAATTTTTTTCAATAAATACGTAGAATTGTTTTTTGTTTTTATATCTGTAAACTGTAACTAAAATAGATGTATTTGTTTCAGATTTCATGTCGGTGAAAAAACGATCATCATCAGACTATTCGAAAAAGGTGGACTGGATTCCATCCATGGAGAGACCAACGAAACTACCGAGACTATCAGAACTAAGTAGTTAAAAAAGACATTCCCTATAAAAGCGTGTCTTTTGTCCCCCTCCCTTTATACCCCCCACTTCCCATAACCCCCCTATGAACCCTCTTCCACTTTTGTTACAAATTTCGATCTCGAAGAAAATTTATTAATTATAATGTAAAGTACAACTTAAGTTTTGTTTCAAGAAATTTAATTAATTATAAGTTTTTTTTTGTACAGTTTAAGTACTATATTTTGTTTGTCTTTTTATAGACTATATGTATTTATTTTTAAAGTAGAGTTTTTCTTTCTTTTGATCTCCAAAATCTTTCATTTTGTTGCCGATTTTTTATAAGGAAGTGCCTATAAAATTACGAATTCGTGCGTAATTCAAATCGAACAGATTTTACAATACCTACTTTGGATATTTTGAAAAAAATTGCCATACATCATATATTTTAAGAAGATTGTACTAGTTGAAACGTACATAATTTTAATTATATAATATACAGATTGTGCCATACTGCTTGTGTCAACATAGAGAGAGAGAAAATTGCCTTCCTATAGGAAAAAAAAGGTTATAGGGTAAATAAAATCTTCCCATTGATGTTTTTTGTCCCAAAAAATTATGAAAATATGAAATTGAAAGTCTTTATTTGAAATAATTATTGAAATCGGAACTGTCATCAACTTATGCTATTTTAATTATTAATTAGTTTTTTAAAATATTTTTCGAAATAAACTTATACAGTGTGAATTATTTAAAACGTGACGTGAAAGGTTTTTCGATACCAACTATGCCTTTTCTTATTTATCTACATTATTAAAATTTATAAGTGATCAAATTACTAAACAAATGAGTTTTTTAGAAGAGCAAAAATAAAAATTTGCTTTTCTTTCCTTTGTTATTAATTTGATCGATATTGACAATAAATTTTAATAAACGGTAATCAGATACGACTTATTATATCAAATTAATCATTTCTGCAGTTTCGTATTGAATTTCGTCTTGGGTAAGGTCAAATTAAAAAAGAAAATCAGTTGAAGTTTTTTTTAGAACAACGTTCAGCTTTTTTGGGATTCATTTAAAATAAATATAAATCATATACTTTCAATTGATCCACTATCGTCTGAATTTACCTAAAAATAGAAAAAAAATGTGCCATTTAACATGTTTATAGAATAGAATTAATTTAAATACGATAATTTTCCATTAATCGGAATAGGTTTTTTTCGGGTCAACTCGGGAAACTCATCTTCGAATGGGTCCTATACAGGACCCTAAGAGTGTTGGACTCATGCCTACCAACCAAACTCGCCGTTACCCCCGCCTCAGAATCAGTATCCTAGTATACTTCGAGACGGGCGACGTTCCCTCACACCCTCTCCGTTCACTCCGTCGTCTTCACCCTTCTATCACTCCTACCTCTCATGTCATATCGAGTCCTTCTCTCACCCTAATCATGCTCTCTACTACGCCACTTACCTCCATCCATTCCTCTTCCCCCCTCAACATTATCTCCGCCATGTTCTCCCCTAGTTTCCTCTCCAACTTCTTCAGCACTTCCTCGTTCTTCCAGCATCTATACACATGCCTCACATCATCCTTCACTTCACATCTCTCGCACTCTCCAGTCTCTCTTTTCCCAATCTTGTGGAGGTACCCTACTCTCCACCCATGTCCAGTGAGCACCTGTGTCAAGAAGTAGTTCACCTCCCCGATTTTCCGGTCCATACAATCTGTCCTACTCCTAATCGCTCCTTTTAGCGAGCCCTCATACTCCTCCCATCTCTCCATTTCAAATTCACTATTTTTCTTATACAGGAAGTTAAACAAACACGATCATAATTTCTTAAAAATACTTAATTCATTAATTTATAGAAAACATTTTTTAACTTTCAACTACCTGTATATCTAAAACTAACCTTTTAAAATATACAAAATTTGAAAATTTTATCAAAATAACAAGTTCCCACATGTCTGATGCGTGGATCTTTGTATCTATTGCCGTTTAAAGATTTACTATTGAGGTTTAGACAGGAATCACAAATCGCGAGGCACAACTTCGGTACAGTCAATCTCTAGAATAAGACATAGAAACCCACTCAGAAGCGTTCTTATTAAAAACAGTTTCCATCATCAGGTACCGATACTGTCATTTTATTGTTTATGACTGCTATGTAAAAAGTAGACAACCCACGCCACTCGCCACATGTATGTGTTCCCTCGTGGTTATCGCTCTACTCTTTCGTATTTAAACCGCTCAACTCCTTTTCGCAGTGTGAGTTATTTTGACAGTTTTCTCAGTTTTCAACAAGAAGGGGAAGTGTTAATATAATAATTATTTTTCCTTCCCTTGTGTTGTTCGATACGCGCGATTCGTTGAGCATGAGCCATGAACCAGTGTCCAGTTCTCGAAGCTGCACATAATTATACAAAAAACAATCAACTGTACCCAAATACACACAAGAACACTCAATTCCACTTACAACTACTTAAACATACATAAAAACAACGGAAATCGTGCAATTAGATAACTAGAGAACGGAAAAATATATCGTACAAAAAACTTTATTTTTCGCCACTTTCCAGAAAGAAATTTTATGTGGCAACAATGTCAATAAATCTTGAAGTACATTTAATGTAAAGTGGCGGAAAAAAATGAACTTTTTGTAACAACATTGTGAGTAGATTAAATATATCACCCTATAATTTTCAACATGATCGAAAAGACAATTTCTTGCCCTTTCCAAAATTGTATTTACGATCGTTTTTCCGCAATTTTCCAGAAAAAAATCTCGTGGAAACGATGCCAACAAGTAGTTGAAGTACATTCAAGAAGTCTAGTGAAAACTGCTTATCGATATATTTTTCCTTTCTCTAGTTATAAGTTGTTAAAATGTTATTGAATCGACACCTTGAATTTTACTCAATAATCCACAATTACACAGAAAACCGAGAATAACACAAAAACTCCCAATTTCACACAAATACATGAATCATGAATTAGATGCGAAAAATCAGATACACGTGACTGTCTAAACGTGTTTTAGTTAACTGTTTGTAAGTTTGTAGTCACATTCCTTAAATACGCACACTCAATAGATTAATAATATTTGGTTAGAATAAGATACGCCGAAAACATGAAAAATCTAAGGTAAATTAACAATTTTAAATTTAAAATAGCATAATGAGGTGATTACTAATCTTTTTTTTAAGAATAATTTGCATATTATGTATGCAAAAGAGGCTTGTTAATTTAAAATGCAAATTCTATTTTGTTATTTTTTTTGTGTTGAAAAATCCATCAATATTTTGATTATACACGAATTCTCGCTTATAGGATTATATACAAAAATAGGCAACTTCATTAACGTCAAAATATCACTTGAACTATAATTATTTTTATATCAAAATTCTCCTTTTTCGATACATATCTAAACAAAATATTTATTTAGTGAATACAAAAAAATATAATATAATATACCGGTAAATATACATCACATAATTGTTAAATATTTTATGTACATTTGTAGGTTCTGAACAGTGTTAACAGATATAAGTAACAGAATCGAAGAAATATTTTTGCAAACGTGTCTTTGAAGTAAAAACAATATTAGCGTAAAGTTATGAAACTGCTTACAATCATAGTATTTTTCTTAAGCCAGCTTCAGATGGCAAGGCTAGCGAGTGTTTGTCAAAACAATGAAAGTCTTTTCGGGGCAAGGAAGGCGAACGAGTGCCTATGATGTGTATAGAAAAAACCGTTTCCTTGGCGAATCCTGGCCATGCCGTCTGTAGCCGGCTTTAGGCCGAGCGCACACGGTGCAATTGTATTGGTGCAAATCAGTTGCACGTGCAATAGCTTTTTGATGGTCTCGTGTGTGGACGCCACTGCTACAAGCTGCCGAGATCACAAAACAGTTGCTCGTATTATTGTGCTAAAAAATTTTTATATCTGTTACTATTTTCATACCTATTGATTTATCAACTATTTTTGTAATTTGATAAAATATTGTATTTATACAATCCACGGGCAAAATAATCGATCCATGCTAATTTTCAATGAATTTCAATCTACTATTTTGCCTGTGAGTGTATAAATTGTACACTTTCGACTCAAAAATAAATATATTCCGAAAAATACAGGTTTGATTTGGACTGATCAGAAAGAATACTTTTTTCGCATCTTCAAATCAAAGTTACACTCTTTAACTGTATGGCTTACAAAAATAAATCTAGTGTTGTATGATGGATTTTTATGATGAAAGTTTGTATCAAGTTACTGACCAATGTGCAATGTCATTTTGTAAATAAAAAGAAAATGTCGGTAACTTGCCCAATATTTTTTATTTTGAGTAGATAGTTGAATGTATAGTGAGTGTGTTTTCAAGTGGTCTTTTGATAATTTACAATGTATTTGGTACTATACTAAAATATTTATTTTTCTTTAAAAATCTGTTATAATCTGTCTACATTTTTTTCTTCCTTAAAAAGATACAAAATTGGCTCACACTGTAAAATTTTTAGACGATTTCATTGAGTTATTACTTTACAGAGTGTCGCATTTTTAAAATTATGAAATATTATTCGTTTCGAAAGTATCTAAACACAACATTGATTTAAAGACACCTGGTGTGAAAGAAATGTATTACAATGTCACCAGGAGAATGGAGCATACTGAATATGTCAATAACTTCCCCTGAAAATTTTTACGTCTGAGCTCAGCACATAATACTTCTACTCCTGGTAATAAATAGACTATTTTTGTTTTTACAAAAAAATGATCCAGAACACTCTGAAGCTATTCAAAAGTTGAAACATCAAATAATTATCCTAAAGTATGTGTGAGCCAATGTGTATTTTGTGGCTGGAGAAAATGTCTGACATTCTATAAAAGATTTTAAAAAGTAGACCGGTTAGTATGTGATACATGCAGGTACAAATCGCGGTCTTTAAAAGATTTTTTTAACATTAGGAGGCAGTGGAAGTTGGAAGATTTTTGTATTTATTAAGGTAATTATAATAGGTGTGTCCGTCAGTAGCTTACTTTTAGTGCCAATTTAAATTTCGACATTTCGATGTTTAAATTGCCACTAATTGTTCGCACGTTTGAAGAAGAAAAAAATGGGAAAGATATTCATTGATTTTCAAAATCGTGTTTTGGTCTGGTTATACTGTTTATTACAGTATTTTAATATTATGATTATTTAATTAATTACTGTATAACAGCCCAAAGAAAATTTTAGTACAAAGTAATGAAAAAAGAGAAAACAGAAAAATGCAGAATTACTTTTGGCAGCTTTGCCAGCTTGTTTGTCAAGTTACACATTTTTTTTAGGAAGAAATAGGGCTTACGTTTGATAATTTTTAGTCGTGAAGTTTGTAAAAACTGAGCTGGAATAAAAATTTAAAACAAAAACTATTTATTAAAACTATAGAATAACAAAAAAAAATGTCATGCTGAACATATGGAGTTAGCTTTTCATTTTGCCAAGTTCAGTTCTTACTAAACGAATTATTTCCAGCTCGGTTGGTTATTTCAGTTGCGACAGATTTGGACAAACTTTATCTTGCAGAGTTGCAGATATCTACAATTCTGCTAATATTATATTAAGAAATTTTGAGATATCAGATACATAAATATATTTTTTGACATCTGTGATGTTTAGAATATGATCTCAAAATATAATTTTTATATATTAATATATACGCATTCTAAAAATTGTATTGGAAAAAAGTGAAATTGATACGATACTGTATGTTTTCCAATACAAACGTTTATTGTGCCAAATAATATAGATTTAATTCCTGTATATTGTTGTAAAAAATAACATATATAAGCACTAAAAATATAGCTTTGTTTTGTTAGTGTATATCTGTGTTTCATTTCAATTACCTTAAGCAGAGCCCCCAGATCAAATATAGGCTGATCTGGGACTGCCGTCAAAGGACGCACCGGAATTCGGTCCCGCTACCTGCGGAAGGGACTACCTGTAACGGATTAAATTCGAAGTGCGATTTCGGAATTGGGTCCCATGTACCTACTATTTGTTTAATTTGACCAACCTAACAAAACCTAACCCCAACCCCAGTTAGATTCGACAGCGGACCGAATTACGAAAAATTCGAAGTGCGATTTCGGAATTGGGTCCCATGTACCTACTATTTGTTTAATTTGACCAACCTAACAAAACCTAACCCCAACCCCAGTTAGATTCGACAGCGGACCGAATTACGAAATCACCCTTTCGGATTTGGACAAAATCCCTGTGAGCAGGTAGTCCCTTCCGCAGGTAGCGGGACCGAATTCCGAAACACCGCCGTCAAAAACTCTTAACCCTGGCAAACCACAAGAGTGGGTCCGAGGCACATGAAACTGCATTCATGGCCCTGAACAAGCATTTGAAATATCAAAAACTGCAGCGCGTGGTTGTACATCTCGGTGGATTCAAAGTAAACATCAGACGTACTGGAGACACGTGCCAAAGCAGGAACACAGTAAACTCTTAGTCAAAAAACCCTCGGAGTCGCAGACTATTGAAATATTAAACCTCAGCAGGGACCAGATAAGAAAAGTGACGAGACTACTCACCGGTCACTGTACCCTAAGGAAACACATGCATACAATTGGTATGTATAGGGATGATCCTATTTGTAACCTTAAAAATTGAGCTCAAGCCCAACTAAGAATTAAGTTATAAAATTTAAATGATAATTTAAAAAAAAAACAAGTGCAAGATTATAAATTAATTTGTCTACTCGGTCACATAAGTTTCAGTTGCTCCGGTGACAACCTTAGGCCTTCGACGTCGCTCAGAACGGAGGTAGGGGTGGATCCCTCTTATTGATCTTCCTGACAAAATAGTAGACAACTTGTGTGGGCGCCAACTGAGTTTTCCACTTTGGCCTAGCGCAACTAAATTCCCCCTATAACCCAGTAAAACAAGGGATGAAAAGAAAAGGCAAACCACAGCTTATGTTCCTTATAATAACTAAAATAAAAAAAAAACATTTAATACCCTTAAGGGGTGTTTTACAAATAAATACTACTACTACTACTGAAAACCCTAATAAAAGCCCCCCCACTTTAAAAAAAAAAGAAGAATAGTGTGAACATCTGTTTCACACCAATAGTCAAACTATTAACACTATAATTCCAAACTATACCAGTTAATTTGACCTACTTAGTGTGAAATTAATATGGCTGTTCAAGTGAACCAGTAGTGATTAAATAAGAACGTATTAATTATATGTTCTATAAACGAACCTGGGAAGTATCGTACAGTTTATAAAATAAATTCCATACAAGGCGACACCGTAGTCAAGGCGGTGAAAATTCACCGCAAAATATTAATTTCCACCATTACAATTGCATATTAAAATAAATCAGTAGGAACTACCTAGCTAATGTATATACACGTTGGCGTAAAGCCTAAAATAAAAATAAGTAAATAACTCAGAAAAACCCCCGATACCGGGTTACCCTCAATGTGGTCTTCTTCAAGAAGTTGTTGAAAAGTAGCAGCAAACTGCAGAAGACATCATTATCTATCCACCAGGTAGACTCCAAATGTCCCGAAGTGTGTATCTGGAACCACAGGTGAAGTGTGTATCTGGCCCCACAGGTGAAGTGTGTATCTGGCCCCACAGGTGAACCCTTAAAAATTAAAACAGGTGTCAGCTAAAAACTGAGCCTATACAGGAACCAATCCAACACCTCGACAAGTTAAGCTTGCCTCGGCTTATGCCAGAAGCTAATTTATAAGCATTTACAAGTAACGTACAAATCAAAATCAACCCCAAATTAACTGAATCAAAACCACAAAGTAGCCATAAGGCCTACTTACAATCAACAGTGTCAGCAACAGTATACTACACTGAATTTAAATCAAATAATCAGAATGCGATAAGTATCTAAAATAAACTGTTTTTGGTCATAGCCAGGGTAGGTTTGAAGAACCACCAACGAATTATATTATTCGTTAGACTAAAGCGGGCAAAGAAAACAAAATATACACAGGGTCACAGAATAGACTGTCTTAATCAAAAATATACAATCAACAGGTAGTATTTTACCACCAACTGTTTTATCTACAATCTATGAGACATACCTTTTCCAAAAAGGGTCCAATACTCAAAATTTTCCTGTACTGAATGACAACCAACTAATGAACCAGCAAAACCATGTGACACACCTCCAATTCCAAAATTTCAACGTTGGCGATTTCCTTTAAATAGTGGTAAATACATAGTGATGCGAAATCAGTAAGTAGAGAAAATACTTACAATCGTTTCAGTGCAATAAATCCCCTATAAGGGTTTGTGAAAACGGCTTCCAGAACAGGACGGAATTCTTCAACAATACGAACTCCCGTAGAACCAAAATACTAAACCGTATATTCCACAACTAATTCAGAACGAGAACCTATAAATCCCAGCAGGGGATGACTACCCAGTCATTAACAAAATTCAGATTCTCGTTCGATGCACTTTTGATAACCATCTATCAAGTAGGAGCACTCACCGGAAAGAAGGGTGACTGACACTTCCTCAACGTCAATACAGAATACTACCATAAAGAAACCTACCCGAAACATACATCCGAACTACACTGCTCACTACACCGAGCGTGTTCCGCACAGATCAAGTCATGAAGTGCTACACTTCCCTCTATGTAAGTCAATACTCATTCGCGAGTAAAACAGCCTACACTCCTGAGTAGCATCGATCAAACGCTCTAACGATTCCCTAAAACGGAGAGACAACATTTGTCTTTGGACTCGTAAAGTCACAGAGCAAACGCTCTATCTCTGCCGACATCAGTGCGACAAACTAAGTTGTCTGTGGACTCTTCAAGTCATAAAGCATTGCTCTATCTATACCAGCATCGGCGCGACAAACTAAGTTGTCTGTGGACTCTTCAAGTCACAGAGCATCGCCTAACATCCAGTACGACTACACTCAGCGATATGACGAACGAACGCGTTTATCCAAGACACGACTGTCACGGCCAATTGTCAATGTCATCCAATAAATAATTCGACTTTGTAAACAATAACAGAGAAAAATAAAATATATATTATAAATTATTCAAATAAATTTGAGCAATAGATAGTACCACAATACCCTCCTGTCAAAGTAAACAAAGCAAGATCGAACACTCGGATTTAACATACAAAACACATGGCGATAACAGCTAATATATATTATAAGTAGATGTTCAGAAAATATTCGAATGCCATCTTACATAGAAGATTTCTAACTAGTATGTATTTGCTTAAGCCAAAATATGGTAGATAAATGAAGAAAATATACCTTTAACTCAAAAGTAAAGTATGTCTACATAGATCAATAAGTTTTATGAAACCTAATTACTACTTCAAATGTTTTAGACTTCAAGTCAAGGAGTCAGTAATAATTTATAACTGAACCCTAATAAACTTTAGCGTTTATCAAGCTGAAGCGGACAAAGTATTTGGACCACTGTGGCTACACCCCAAAGGTAATATAATCAAAGCCAGAAACAAAATCAGTAGTCCCACGGTAACTAAAAACTAAAGTAAAATCCACAAGAGAGAAAACCCCTTACTACCCTTAATTATGAATTATAAGAAACAAAAAGAAATAACTAACATGAATCTATCTATACGGACATTTACCAGGTAGGCGATAGTTTTATTATTTACATTACCTAGTGACAAAATATAAAATTGTTGTCTTGATGTGAAGACAGGTTTGGTTACAGCCTGCACCAATTCACCGGAAGGATGATGGCAGAGTAGTCCCTAAAACTCTGGGCTGACAGAAATTATATAACTACTGAAGTACTTTCGTAGTGAACAAATGATATTAGAAACATAGAGACAATATCGGTCAGGTAATTTCTATATACAAATACTTAATATATACAATAGACGTAGTGATAAATTCAACCGTTACATATTTGCCGGCTGTGCAAGGAAGAGGGGGAAACAGCCTCACACCTTATCTTCGAATGTGAAGCACTGTCTCATTGGAGATATCGACTCCTAGGAATACAGTACCCAAGGGAGGATTTCTCCAAAAAGGACCTAGTGAAAAGCCTGATAAGATAAGGGCTACTGGCCTCTTCACATAAACGTTACAACCAAGAGCACAAAAAGCCTAAAGGCTGAGGTGCAGAGGACTCGACGCCTCTGACTGGTGGTGCGGAATTAATCACACACTATCGTAGCCTTGCACTTTGTTTTAAGCTTACATCTCCACAGCTGATTCCTCCAGTAGCAGTGCCGTACTGTTATTGGATTTTTTTTATTGAAAATATTTTATTTTGCTATTACCAAGTATGTGGCACTAGAATCTCTTCTATATAAAATTAAGGATGGGTTTGATTTTTGTTACGACGTTGGAGTTGAAGATATCAATATTTCGAGAGTTCTACATTTAGAAGACGTCCAAGAAACTTGACAAATTTACTTGGTTGTAATATCCAATTTATTTTTCATGAAAAATTCAATCCTGTAAATAACTGGGATTTTACATTTTACCTTGATTAATATTTATCTACTGTTTTAAAAATATTTGACAATAAGGGCGAACTACAACTTGCGGTAGAAAAGTAGCAGTTTCCTCACTAGTAATACAAATATAAGCAATTATCCAAACATCCAGCTGTATCTATGATCTTCGAACGTGATATCTGTCTTCCTTTCTCCCAAGTGCCACGATAAGTTTGTCGAGTTATACAAACAGGTAAGTACAACCAGTGGCGGCGTTAAGGACTCGGTAGCAATTAAATCTGGAAATATTAAAATTTTACCTATGAGCTAAATCGGATGAGAAAAGCTTGGATATATTGATTTCGGGACCGGTGAGTTGCATCCCATTTGAGCAGACCAAACTTTTGACTTCTGACTTGCATCCGTCCAACCGCTGAGTTGCATCCAGGTCAACAAATATAATATTGTGTCTAAAACTGGTAGATAATGAAATAAAAGCGGGCATTGTTGTCATGTTTATTCTGATATCGTAATTGTTACTAAATTTTATTTCAGAATCTGCGTCTAATACAGTTTTATAACAGTATAGTGAATAATATATTAATTTAATTTAAACATTATTCAATTATGTAGATTAGGTTAGGTATAGGCAACATTGCTGTAAAATTTGACCATGATAGGCGATTATTAATGAACAGAACTTTTTGGATTACGGATGCAATTCGACGGTTGCCTTTTTTCGTTCAGGTAAAATTTTACTTTTTGTGATGCAACTCGCCGGTCGCCTTGATTTTATTCATTTTTCTTTCTACCTAGTAAGAAAATATTCTCTTTATGGTGCCTGGCTTTATTGTCACTCTGAATTATATAAATAATAAATACCCTAATGTGCTAACTACCTTAAATATAAAATCTTGTGAAAATTTGTATGGTGCTAGTGATGTCATTGTTGGATAGATCGACGAATGGCGATTTTAGGAGAGCACACATTGCCAAATAAATTTTTGTTTTAAAAATATGTCGACCAACTGTTCCAAATCGAGTTTTCACATTGTACTGCGTAAATGTGTTTTTATCAACTAGGTAATGGTAGGTAATGACAAAAAAAAGGTGAGCGGTCGTCTGCCGACAGAAGCTTGCTTCTTATATTTTAATAACCATTTTTTCAAAATGTTGACAATTTTTGATGATTATTGACCATTTTTTCAAAATTTTTGACAATTTTTGACCATTTTTTCAAAATTTCTGACAATTTTTGACAATGATTGATCATTTTGGACAATTTTTCAAAAATGTTGACCATTTTTCCAAATTTTAACTATTGATGACCATTTTTGACAATTTTTGAGCATTTTTGACAGGTTCTGACAATTATTGTCCATTTTTGACAATTTTTCAAAAATTTTGACTATTTTCAACAATTATTGACCATTTTTGACAGTTTTTTATAATTATTGAACATTTTTCAAAAAAATTGACTATTTTAGACCATTTTTCCAAATTTTAACAATTATTGACAATTTTTTAGCTTTTTGACAGGTTCTGACAATTATTGAAAAGTCGATGAATCCCTCTGGAACTGTAGCCCCACCGCCCAGACGGCTTTGCGGGATCCTTATCGCCACAAGTAAATTTGCCATCGCTAGGTCTGAAGTAACTTATTAAACGTTAGTTCGGTTTGGTTTCTGTTAGTGGTCTTTTCAGAACCATGCACTGTGAGAATACTTTCTATTTTGCCTCAATCCAAATTAGATTACCTCTTTGAGTTCAATCTTCCTGAGGAAGTTGATCATCTGAGAACGGGTAAGTGTATCTACATCCTCAAACTCAGCTCCTATGGTATGTAGTCTGACTCGTTCAGTACAGTAGCACCAGAATGTGCACTATTCTGCACAGAAGATAGCTTAGCCTGCAGCGTCAAGTAATGATTCTAGTTATAGATCTAATCTTCTCTCTGTAGATTATTAGAAGGTCCTTTGATAAAGGTCTTGGCTTGTCTTAAGCCTGTTATCTTATTCCAGTAGGAATTTGCCGCTATTGCAAACTGAAAATATTTTTATTGGCCTGTTGGAGCACGCGTTCTCCAAGATCCACCCAACGCACACACAATGACGAAAACTTCCGCTTGAAAGACTGCTGCATGATGTCCAAGACTCTGAGCAAGATCAGTCTTTTTTTGGCTGCATCAGGTGGCGGATCCAGCTTGGTCGTCCATTTTGGATCCATCTGCGAACCAGCTCATATCCGCCACAAGTAGGATTGATTCCTCTCCCATTCTTCCACATCTGGAAGAATGTACGTGTAGGTGAGCTGTGAATTTTTATTGGACCGAAGGCATGGCCAAGAACTACGTACGAACAAGTACTTCTCGGACGTATTTAGATACGTTTAACGTAAACTTGCGTGTTTCTACGTATACCGTAAACGTAGGTTTATTGAGCCGAGCTAGGCACTCGGAACACTCGAATATAAACGATTTTCTTCACGTGTTACTTCACTTGTTTATTTTTATTATAAGTAGAGTGTAACATATTTTTTCTTTTCTGGTAAGTATATTACTACAATTTTAATGTTATGTTCGTAAAATTCTATCCCAGAAAGTTTGTTTTAGTTCATATCATGGAAACAGCTCACAATAAGCGAGTGTTTTTTTCTGTGGAGGATGACTTGCATCTTTCCAGAGAGGTAGTGGGACAAAATCCATCATTTTCTTCATCTATTAATGCTCCAAACTCCGAAATTGCTAACATATTTTACTTAAATAACAATAAAGTTGGGTTAGGTAAACTATCAATGGATTAAAATGTAAACAAACGATAAACCCGGCGTCAATTGCCTTAACTCGATTTAAGATGCAATGAAATACGTAACCGTATTGGGAATACGTCGTGTCAATACGTTTACGTGTATGTGCTGCCTTAAGTGTCTGATATGTATTAAAGTAACTCTCAATACACAAATTAAAAACAACCTTTTTCGTCGACCTTTACAAAAAATTACATTTTACGTACTAATTTCCGGATGAAAAGTCGTCTATTTTTGACAACAAGTACTTTTCGTCCGCAAACACGTTACTTTTAGTTCGCTGTGTTTTCTATGATTCGGCACGGTGCGAGAATGGCTGTGTCAATAACTGTCATTTGCTGTTGTCAAATTAATTATTTACGAAATCCGCTAGATTTTACGTGTGAATAAGACCTTGGTGTGAATATTACTGTTCGTAATAATCAATAATGTAAGGTAATTCGAGGATAGTTGGCCCAGCTTGTGAAATTTCATTTTAATATTTTTATGCGTCTAATTAGAATTGCCGTTTCTTTTCAAGAATAAACTTTATTGTGTTAGGAACATGTATTGAGTAACAAAAGTGAATGCAAAAATAAAACTTACAATTTATGGAAAAAATAAAAATAGTTCACCAACGCCATCTCCCCCACAGTGCTGAGGTGAGATGGCGCAACTAGAAAAAAAGGTATTTTCGCCAACAAGTCACTTTGTTTTGCTCATAAAACACCACATTCGTGACAAAAGTTAACAAACTTGGAGCAGAAATCGTGAAACCATTTGGAACAATGAAAGCATTTAACAGAGTCGTCGGATTTTGTGGTTTGGGAATACACCTCACCAAACCAGTGCAAGATTGGTCACCGTCATCCATATCATCTGAAGAGTCATCCAATGTCGGTGCTTCTAAATCCTCGTCCGAAGATGAGTTGGAAGCTTTGTTGGGTTTTCTTTTGATTAATTTTGATTTCTTCAAAACTGGTTCCTTTTTATTAATGTCCTTTCATTTCTTTGATTTTTTTGCCGCTTTTTTCTTTTTCTCTTCAATTGTCGTTTCTGTGGTTAATATTTTTGCCAGCTGCTTGCTCCTTCGTCGAAAGGAATCGACGTCGGCAGAAACAACTGGAACAGGCGAGATGATATCCAGTATTTTTCCAGGGATACATTTCACAGGAATAGTTTCATTGGTTCCTACATGCGCAGGTAGTCCGTTTTGTTTTTCTGGTATAGTTTCACCCACAGTCTGCCAACTACAGCAAGATTGTTGATTATCATAAGCGTCATCTGGAATAGCAGAAGGGTTAAATGGCACAATACCAGTAGCCTTAAATGCCGAAGTTCCATTATTTACAATCGCAGACTTGTTCTATCCTTCAGCAAGTAACTTTCCAAACTGTAATCTAGTGAGCTTTCGTCCTGGGTTATTTTTAATGTGTAAATTACAAGCTGATTAGTAGTTTAGTTTTAACGTTCTGAAAAAACACCTATCTAGAGATAATAATAATAATAATAATTTATTGATAATAGCGTGTGCTAACAAATATTACAATATATATTACACATGATACAATATAGTGAATTCAAATGTTATTATCTACACATTTTTTTACAAAACTGTCTACAAATATTTTTACATTTTTTGCCTTCTTTACATCATTGGGTAAACTATTATATTGTACAAGTCTATTGTGAAAAACATCATTCTGACTATAACAATTTGGAGCCGTGTGTACATAGAAGTCGTCTCTAGATCTTGTTTGATAATCATGTACATCCGATATACATTGTGTATTTTTTAATAAATGTTCTGGATATAATCTGTGTTTTATTTTATATATAAAGGTCATTGTATTTAAGAATATGACTTGTGAAACACGTAACAACCCTGTCATTTCTAACATGGTTTTCACACTAGTAAACCTATTACATTTCAAAATATGACGCAAAGCTTGATTTTGTTTTCGCTGTAGTGTCTCTTTCTCATTGTTATTAAGTAAAAATAATATTGAAGTGCAATCGTTGAAATGCGGTAGGATAATTGCTTTATAGATTATTTGTTTTGTCCATTCGCTAAGGTAAGAACTCATTCTTCCAAGAAGATATATTTTTTTGACACTTTTTTGATCTGCATGTTTGGAAAACGTTAAATTTTCATCCACCATAACATCTAGGTATTTAAATTGATCCACTTGTTGTATATTTACATTATTTACAAAAATTCCACCATGGGTCTTTGTCGGACTAGCATTAAATCTACTTTTTATAATAATAAATTTTGTCTTTTCTGTATTTAACCTTAGTCCATTTTGGTTTAGCCATTTATATAATCCTACAAGTTCCTCGTTTATAGTATCCACAATCACCTCTACATTTTCCCCTATAAAATATAATAAGGTATCATCTGCAAAAAGCTGAATATTGCATTTTCGTATACTCTTCATAATGTCATTTATATACACTATAAACAAATTGGGGCCAAGTATAGTTCCTTGAGGTACACCAAATGCATTGTTTCTTGGCAATGATATTATTGTTCATGTATTTTGTTTCCTGCGTACGATTTTCTAAATAGTTTTCAAACCACTTAAGCACATTGTTACGCAAACCGTAGTTTTTTAATTTTTCTAAAAGTAACTTACGGTCTATAGTTTCAAATGCTCTCTGGAAGTCCAAGAACACTACACCGATAATCTTTTTTTGTCTTAGAGCACTTTTCCAGTTTATTAATACAGTTTGTAATGCACATTCACAAGAATTTCCCTTTCGGAATCCCGCTTGATATTTGCTTAAAAGATTGTTTTTTCCAAAATAATCTATGAATTGTTTATTTATCACTTTTTCAAGAAGTTTTTCATACACTGGAACCATGTTTATTGGTCTAGATTCTTCACATTTATTTGTGTTAGCTTTTTTTTCTATTGGAATTATGGTAGATTTTTTCCACTTTTCAGGAAAAGTACCATGTTCTAGGCCAGTATTGATTAGTTGCAGAAATATGTCTCCAATTACCTCAAACGAAGCTTGTAATATCCTTGTTGTGATACCATCAACACTACTTTTTTTCTTTTTACGGGTTTTCACTACCTCTTTCAACTCAATTAATGACAGCGGTTTAAAATTGTTCATCGTTTTGTCGGTGGGTCCTATCTTTTGAACTATTTCTTGAATATCCTCTTTACCAATGTTATTTGTTATTCTCTCAATACTCTGTATGAAATACATGTTAAATTTATAAGCAATTACATTGGCATTTGTCTCAGGTGTGTTATTGAAGTAAATATCTGTTTGTCTATTGCTGCTCTTGCCACCCACTAATTTTTTAATTGTTTTCCATAGTTCTTTTGTGTTATGTTTGTTTCTATCTATATTTGCATTGTAATAATATATTTTTTGTTGTCTTATCATATTCACTACCCTATTTCTCTGCATCTTGTACTGATTGAAATCCTCATTATTCTTTGTGATAATTGCTCTTTTATATAATTGGTTTCGTTCTTTGATATTTTGTTCTATTTCATGTGTCCACCATTTTTTATTAAACCACTTAATTGGAAGAGTTTCTTGCTTGATCGGTGCATGCCTATTTAGTGTACATATTAATGTATGAACCAATTTGTCAGCCAATATATCAATGTTTATAGAATTTCTGTCCCATACTGTCTCCATTAAGTCTATTTGAAACTTCCTTTCATCAAAGTTTTTATAGTCTCTATATATTTTTATAGTATCACATTGGTCCCTAAGCTCTAACAGTTGTGCCGTAATAATACAGTGGTCTGTAATTTTTGGTGTTAAATGAACTTGAGGTATAAGATTTTTATCATTCGATTCATTCGTAATAAATAAGTCTATGATTGTTGATGTATTGTTGGTAATTCTAGTAAAGTTATTAATATTTTGATGTAAACCATTTTCAGATATTATTCTTTTCATTATATTTGAGTAGTACGTGTTTTTTGACATATCGATATTATAGTCACCTATGCAAATTATTGTTCCCTCTTTTGAACCATATTCTTCGAAAAAAGCCTCCATGTGATTTAAAAGATTATCCTTACTAGCTGCAGGTGAATGATAAAAACAAAATATATTATATTTTTTTTGTACTCCTGTAATCCATAGTTCCTTTGATATTGATTGTTGTAATAGTATTTTTGCCTTTATATTATCCATTACATATATAGTGGTTCCTCCAGTATACCTACTATGTGACAAAGTACTTATGATGCCATATCCACCCAATTGTATTTCATGGTCAAATATCTGTTCTGTTATATGCGTTCCTGACAGACACACTATGATAGGTTTCCACTTATTTATAGTACTATTTAATTCATCTTTATGAGCTTAAGTAGACTTTGTATATTCAGATACATTAATTGGACCGATGATTGCTATTTTTGGTTGTAAAAGATATCTGGATAGCTAATTCTTTGTTCTAACTCCCTATAAACTCTCTTATACGCTTGACAACTTCTGTCATATGCCCTATGGTTGTAGTCTACATTTGGTTCTTTTAGTATTTCTGCAGCATATTTGCAGTTAGAACAAGAAGTTTCTTTTGATTCTCATTCATTAATTTTATGTTCCCCTGCACATTTAGGGCATATATTTTTTTGTGATCTACATTCTTTTGCTATGTGTCCATATTTATAACAATTGAAGCATTGTACAACATTAATATGATCAAAGAACTTATATGATTTCCACCCAATTGATAACTTCTCTTTGTTATTCAGTATATTATATGTATTTGAATAGACCTCCACTACTACAGTTTCTCTACCTTCCTGACCTTTTTTTCCTTTGCAGTGTTTAAGGATATTTATTTTTCTGTCTTCTTCCTTGGTAGTAATAGCATTCTGCAAGATTATTTTTTCAATAAAGTCTCCTTGATCGGATAACAGCTTTTCTTCAACATTTATAATTTTAATTTTTGGGCATTTTATTTCTGGTATTGTTACTTCATAATCTTCCCCCAATTTGTTTCGTATGCTATTCGACACATTTATTAAGTCTTCTTTCTTATCGCAACTTATTGCCACTCCTCCATTTTTGATATATTTTATCCTTGTTACACCAGCTTTTATCTCTTCTGGAACAATTTTTTCTTGGATAACTGTTTTTGTTACATAACTATCCTGCTTCTTTTTCGGCTTTATCACTAGTACATCATCACAGTTTTTTTGTTTTGCAGCTACTTCGCTATATTTTAACTTTTCTTCATAACTTTCATGTCTGGTTTTCATCTCTTCAGCTTCCTGTTTTTGATTTTGGATTTGCTGCTCCAGGCCCTCTATAAGACGATTTTTAGTTGCAATTAGTTTGTTCTTTGTACGTATCACCTCACCCTTGCTTCTAATTAGCTTTTGATATATATTAGCAGGATCTGCATCTCTACATTTTGTACAATTAAACTTCATAACTCGCGAGTTCAATTCCAATACTTTTACCTCTGATGATGTTAAAAGTCCACATGCTTTACATTGTCGATTTTTGCAGGTATCGCATTTATAAACTGCATTTTTTGTTTGTTTACATACGTCACACTCCATTGTATTCTATATTATTCAAATTTTTATGAGGAACTTTGTTCAGTACCTGTACTATTTTTAGATCGATTAGTAAAGCGAGTTTTTTAGTGTTGATAGTGGTTTACAAATACAACCAAGTTGATTAAAATGCAATATCTTGTTTCAAAAACACTTCATTGACATACAAACACTAAATCAAAGTATAGGTTGAATGTTTCTGATTATCTTGATATCCAATTTAAATTTGTTTGACTTTAAATTCCATCAAAATTTCACTTTTTAGACGGAGCAGAAATAAACACGTTTTCACACATTAATTACACCTTCAAAAAATTGTGTTGTATGACTTGGCAAACAAAACAATATGATGTTGTGTTCAACACAGTATTCTAGCATCTCCACGTTACTGCAGTGTGAAGCATGGCCATCAAGCAAACAGTCCTTGCCGGATTTCTGGGAACAAATTGATCTTTAAGTCATTGAAAAAATCATTTCTCCGACATGTACACTAAAGATCCTGGGGACATCCCATCCTCAGACTCTCGTTTTTTATTTTTGCCTTTCATTACACAGTAAGGGGGAATAAAAACGCCTTCTGCGTTACAACAAGCTATAAAACCGTGATGGTTTATCCTTTTTCACCAGTGCTGATACTTGCGATATTTTTAGATCCTTTTTTAACAATTACTTGGCCCGGCCTATTATTTAGTTGTAGACCAGTCTCGTCAATATTAAAGATATGTCCAGGTTTTCCCATAAGATTGTTTTTGGTCAAAATATTTTCTAGCAGCTCAAAATAAACCTGAACGTCTTTTTTATTCGTTCCCAAGGATCGATTAATGAGCACTCCTTCTGCTTTTCTTGGATTTCTCTGCAGAAATAACTGAAGCCACGGAAAACCAGCTAATCCTGATTCCTTACCGAAACGATGCTTAATACCCATCTGTTCGGCCAACTTAAATGCCATTCTTCGCACGTCCAATCGAGTAGGAGAAAATCCGTTTTTTTGAAGTTTGACGATGTGTTTGACCAACTTTTCTTCGGCAGCTGCACCTAATGTAGAGGAGGGTCCAAAAGGACCTTTCTTTATATTTCGTGTTGATTTCCTTCTTCGTAAGGTAGTGGCCGGTACCCCAAAATTTCTAGCAGCCTCATTAACTCCCATTCTGTTTTCATTAACGGCTTGAATGGCTTCGCTTAACTGTTGCTCAGTCCAACTATCCCTGGAACTACTTCCAGTGCGCTTGTAATTGGTAGGCATACTGGAAAAAAAATAATATCGAGCCATCTCACCTCAAAAATAAGTGAACCATCTATCCTCGTCATGAGAGGGGAGATGGCGAAACTAATAAACTTAACACGTTTCTAAATATTCGCCATTTTAAGGTTATTCAACAAAACTAGAATGTTTTCACTTACCTAAGATGAAAACTTGACTAAAATTATTGCTAAATTCGAAGTTTACCAGCACTAAGGAAAATTTCGGAATAATATTTTTAGCCCGACCGGATCATAAAATAAATAATTTTTAAATAGGCTTGTAACTTGTAAACACAGACGATAAGGCGGCTTGTTCAATATGAACTAAAGGCTATCAGGACATCTCTACTTGTCTGTGGCACTAGCGGTTGCGCTGTAAAACCATTGCGCCATCTCACCTCCTGGGGCCGTATTCTCGACAAGTGAACTTTTGATGCGTATGCGCATTTCGAGAGATTCGTCCGTTTTGGTATTCGTGACTCGTGAACATTGATGCGTATACGTTTTCAAAACGAGTGATTACAGCGAGCGCTTTGTATCGTTAGTTTTATATTTTTGTTGACGTCTATTGATAAAATTATACTAATTTGTTGTCAACTTCGAAGGCAAGTATTTTTGAATATATTATTGTACAAAATAGATTTGTGCGACTTAATCTCACCTTTCTCCAATTCTTTCAATCTCTGGATGCACCCGGCATACTATTTAGTATCAAACTTATTTCAGTCCACTTCCTTTCGGCATCTTTGAATGTAAAACTATTAGAAAATTTACCGGATTGAAGATCCGAGTTTTTTTTTTCAGATACTCAATAAGGAGATTTTTCTGGCGTCATTTGACTTTTTTTTATCTCGATGAGACATCCTACATAAAATTTATTTTTCCTCAATTTTCTGTAAATCACAAATGTTGACAATCTTTCACTTTGCCAGTTGTCAGTTTTTGAATTTAAGTTCACAAAACGTAAATTTACGAACCAATTTCTGTAATTAGTGAGATGTTGCAGTGTTGCCGGATGTTATGATCATCAAGCGTATACGTTCCAAAAAACGAATGGTCGTCAAGAATACCACTTCAAAAAAGTACTCGCACATGAACCATTCGTTTTAATGCGTATACGTCAAAAAGCTCACTTGTCGAGAATACGGCCCCTGGGCCATCTATCCTCTATCTAGTGATAGATGAAACTTATCTTTTGCACAGCGGACGAAAAATAGTCGATTTTTCATTCGGAAATTAGTAATTTTTTGTAAAGATCGACGAAAAAATGTAATATACACCTCGGCGAATAACTGTCTATTGTCTCGCCTGCTTGCTAGCCTCGGCTATCAATTCGTCCTTAAAAAATACTTGCAATTTATGCAGAAATCTTAAGTGTATTTTTAATTTTGTGCAACCGTATGATTCAGCGCTTAACCATCATTGTTTGGTTACTTTCATATGAAACTTTAAACGTACCTATCCCTGGATTATGTTGTAACAAATTTAAATTGTAAATGAACGCGCATTATACTATTAATGATGTTCGTGTAGACACTGACGACGACATCTACATTTATACGTTCAATGGATAATAAAAAAAAACATCGTTTGTCATAACTTTTAACTGGCAACAGATAAATTATGTTGGCCAATTTTTGTTACTGACCAGAGTTTGAGATCTATGAATGATTAGTGTAAGAATAAACATCGTATTAAAAACGCTGACCTACCTCAGTTGTTACTAAAATTACAACAAATTTATTTGGATTAAAAAATAGGCACGATTGTTGATATTTACTTAATTACAGTTACCTGTAAATAATATATATATATATATATATATATACCAACCCCGTTTACTTTAGAAGTGTAATTCAATGTCTGTCGGGGCATATAGCCCGAGAAGTAGTTGTTGCTTCTTAGTGGACGGTCTGCTCTTTGGAAATTTATTTTTCTAATTTTGTAAAGCGTTTAATAGTATTGAACTATTATTTTTTGACGACGATTGTTGATGTTCGCTTACGTTGCTGTTTCATCGCCAAGTGACAAAATTTCTCGCAAACATGTTGAAATGGGTGATTTTTCATTACAGAAATAAACAACGGTTTCGAAAAATGTAATAAGTTATCTAATAACAGAGGCGGTTTTAGGTAGAGGTTTAAGGTAGAGGTACAAATGGACGTAGTTATGCAAAAAGGAACCAAGCGACAAATAATAAAATCGGTATCAAAGAAATGAGTGTTTTAGTTGCACCATCATGCACTATTGATGTTTTTTTTGAGAAAAATGTCGCTTGGTTCTTTTTTGCCAATTGTGTTTTTGAAGAAATAAGTTGAAACCAGTAAATCAATCTTCTAGAAACTAATTTATTTAGACAAAATAATACATCTTCATGTAACCGTATAATAAATAATATCTTCAAGTATCCTCCTCAAAGTCTGGAACACCTCCGAATCCTTTCAGATTGTCTTCAACGGTACCGTCTGCATAAAGTCCTGAATAAAATCCTTGACAGTCTTGAGGAATTAGATGCCGGATTGATTTCAGGTCCTTTAGTTTTTCTTCGGCAATAAGCTTTCCTTTAGGCCACAGCTCATTTAGTTCGGAATGTTTGAAATAAAAGCCTGGACGCCCCCGGATTTTCTTAGAAATATCTACCTCAACAAAAGAATCGTCGTTGAAACTTCTTTTCATGAAGATTGAGAATGGGGCCTCTTTCACTATTCTTATTTCCTTTACCAGCCAACTTACATTTACTCCCTTCTTCCTGTTGGTAATTTGTTTTTGTATTTTTTCTGTGATTCCGACAAAGGATTCTCTTTTCATGGGAACAACCGAAAGATGATTTTTCTTTCGCGATGTTCTCATTATTTCAAAATAATCTTCAGGAATGTAAATTCGCTGTTGCCTCTTCAGTGCGGCCTCAATTTTTCCGAAGTCATCGTCATTGGGTAAATAACTATGCCCAGAAACCAAGTATCTAAGAGTGATCTTCTGCAAAGATGGATGTTTGTTTAAGGCACATTTTAACATTAAAATAATTTTAATGTTACGGTTCTGGCCACCGCAACAGTCACTACATAACACTAACTCTGTCACTCTATCAGTTATTTATTTGTCAATATGTTTCAATAAACATGAGCCCACTTCCTGAGCACCTCGCCCTGCAGTCCCTTCCACCCAAGGGTAACAAAATCCTTCGGTTTGTTTTCCGGAATGAATTCCTAGATTATAAACCCAAAGTTGTCTCTTGTAAAATAATGTTTGTCGGGATCCTGGGAAGTGGCAAAATTTTTTGTAGGTCAAATGTTGGACACTTAAAAAAGTCATTATTGGCTGCAAACTGCATATCTCCCTTCATTTTGCTCTGTGCTTCTTGCCAAAGACGAATTTGCTCATGATGTTCTTTTTCTATTTTCTCTTTTTCTTCATTGTTTTTTGTATTATTTTTCTTTACTTGAAACGTATCACGCTTATTACACGTGTCCTTCTTGAGAGTTTTGAATTTTAGGTTGAATTTTTCATAAAAAATCCTTTTGTGAATTAATACAGTTTCCTGTAAAATTGTCGTATTTAGTAAAGCGTTTTAACAATAGATGTCGAAGAATAAAAATATATTATTCTACGCTTCACAACTAGTTTTGAAAAATATTTTTCAAAAACAGTGACCGTTCAACGAAGAAGAAACAACTACTTCCCGGGCTACATGCCCCGACAGATATTGAATTACACTTCTAAGTCAAACGGGGTTGGTAAATCTACAAGATTTAAACCAACCATTCTGGTTTGCAACTAGAAGGGATAACACAACTTGTAGACCGGTTTCGGCGTATTGCGCCTCATCAGTACAAGGTATATGTTATTGTCCGAGAGTTAATCTCGGACTGAAATGTGACTATAATCAACAACGGTACATATTGTCCAGTTACGGAAATATTTTTGTTGCGAAAATGGCGACATCTCACCTCTAAGTCACAAACCAAAATTCGAATGAGACAACAAACCACGTAGATTTGAAACAAAAATGAATTAATACAGTTTCCTGTAAAATTGTCGTATTTAGTAAAGCGTTTTAACAATAGATGTCGAAGAATAAAAATATATTATTCTACGCTTCACAACTAGTTTTAAAAAATATTTTTCAAAAACAGTGACCGTTCAACGAAGAAGAAACAACTACTTCCCGGGCTACATGCCCCGACAGATATTGAATTACACTTCTAAGTCAAACGGGGTTGGTAAATCTACATGGGCATGTAGCCCGGGAAGTAGTTGTTTCTTCTTCGTTGAACGGTCACTGTTTTTGAAAAATATTTTTCAAAACTAGTTGTGAAGCGTAGAATAATATATTTTTATTCTTCGAAATCCTTTTGTATTTTGTAAAACTTACTATACCCCTTTTTCTGCCATCAACATAAAGCTGGTACATTTTTGTGAGCGTCATCTCTGGGAGTAGAAATTCTGATTCGGTCTCAGCTCTTCTATGATGGGATTGGTATTTGGGAAATGTCTTTATGTGGTCTATTACTTCTGTTTTTGCAGCTACGCTTATCTTATTCCACCCGCCCTGCGTACCTCTCTTATGGGTACTACTATTTTCTTGTCTCATTTTCACTAATGCACTGTTAACACGTTTTGTTGATACTCCTAAGGTTTTTGTGAACATACCTCGGCATATTACAATTTTGTTCAGAGTATACTCTCTAACATATTGTTTTTGCTTCTTGGGCACTTGATCACTGCGCTTTCTTTTTATTTTGGATTCTTTAACATTGGCGGCTATATACAAATTTTGTGCCAAATAAGATCCAAGTTCTCAAAAACTTCTGGTATTCGTTTCGACCTTGCTATTCTGATATTTTTGTAGCACATGATAATGTACATGGGCAATCAAATGGCAAACATTCCTTGGCTTTAATTATTTCCTTTTTGTAGTTAACATATCGTTTATATCTATTCATTTTCCTTTCATCCCTTGACATATTACCGAACTTCCTTTTTCTTCCTCTTTTCGGTCTTCCCTGAGGTTCCACACTTTCACTTTCTTCCATATCTGTTGACGTTTCCATAGGTACAGGCCTTTCCTGAGTTTTCACACTTTCACTTTTTTCCATATCTATTAACGATTCCATATGTATAGGTAATAATGTTGTGTACTCTTTTTGTTGTTCATCAGCTGCTGTCATATCGTCTGTTTCATCCAAAGTTGATGTAGATCTGCCCTAAAATATGGCATGACTTTAAACCACGTTATAAGAGATAATAATATATCTGTGGTCTGGGAAAAGAAACAATATCTTACCTTATGGGTTGGAGGTAATAATTCACTTAGCTCAAAGTCTGGATCTCTAATGGAGTCATCTGAGAGATTCTCCAGTAATTTCTCAACATCAGAATCAAGTTCTGGTGCTTCTGAGGAATCGTCAGAGAAACGTTGCATGTCAGCGGTTGGAATACTAGTAGATGTTGCTTTGCCCTCTGAAAAAATGGCGCTTATTAATTATTTAAAAACAATTATGTAAAAAATATAGTAGATACGTACCTTTATTCTCAATACCTACAGTTATGTCAACACCACAGGCTCTAAGCATGTTTTTACACCGCTGTGAAACCATATTATTCAGCTTTTTATCACTCATGGCGCCAAAAAATTGTCTCGACTTGTTTATAATACGAAGTCTTCAAATGCACTGAACAAAACGCACTCACTTGACCGTTACGAATAATGCAAAAAAGAACCATGTGCCTTCGAGATAATAATTCTAATAAAATTATTTTGCAAAAAAGAACCAAGTCGCTTGGTTCTTTTTTGTAAAACATTTTATGACTTTTATATGTTTTGCGATGGTTCTTCTGGTTGATAAAAATGTCTAGGGTCGAGAAAAACAAGGTTCTTTTTTGCAAAATATATTATTTATATTTACGCAACTTATCGTGCATTTAGCTCGGTTTTCAGGTTTTTGTCGCTTGGTTCCTTTTTGCATAACTACGTCCAAATTATGATATCATCCAAATAAACGAAGACATACGAAGGTCGTTACCAAGTATATACCTTTACCACGTTGCCACGTGGCTGGATCGTTGTGCAAACCGATCGGAATGCGTTTAAATTGAAATAAACAGTGAGTTGGGACTACAAATGCGGTAAAGGGTCGGGAAGATTCCGCGACAGGAATCTGCCAATAGGCTGACTTTATGTCTAGTGTAGTAAGAAACCTAGCATTTCTTAGTTTATCTAGGGTTGCAGAAACAAAGGGCAGTGGGTATGCGTCACGCTCACTGACTTCGTTCAACTTTTTATAGTTTACGCAGAATCTATAAGTATTTTTAACTAATACTATGGGCGACGCCCAAGGAGAACTAGATGGTTCGAATATATCCTTGGCGAGCATGTCATCAAGTTCATTATTGACCTGCTTTTGTAATGCCGGAGAAAGAAGGTAATGTCTCTGTTTTATAGTTTTTATAACGTGTTCCACTAAGTGAGTACATCCTAAGACTGAACCCAGTTTACCAAAAGTAGAGTTGATTAGACAATCGAGTTCATTCCTTTGTTCACCCGATAGTTGGTCAAGTGAATTAATAGCAGATATTTCGGGTCATCATGTGAAACAAAAGACCATTGACCATAGACCAGAGAACAAGTCTGGAACGAGACCCATCTGGATCCAAAAATCTATCCCCAAAATAAGAGGATGCGAAATTGACGGTACTACTAGGTCTTCAAATATTTTGATTCTGTCTTGTAATTGGATAGGGATTGTAAGCGATCTCACGACCTTACACTTAGCTCCATTCGGTACTGTGCACTCCGTCGACAAACCATGGTTCAGATTACGAATAGACTTCAAAACATCCCAACCAGGACCACCAATAACTGTCTTTGAGCAACCGCTATCTTACAGAGCTAAAAACATCTTATTATATACAAATACATTCGAACACAAACGGAACATAGGGATTTTAAGCATTGTATCAGAACTGCTTTTGAACTAGTCTACCAACAATTCCCACCTCTCCGTATTCTCAACTGTGGGCGGTCCTTAATTAGCGTCAGACAGTCAGTAAACAGCAGTCGATCGGTGAAAGTGTTCAAGTGATTCAATTTAAAGAATCCTATTTTGTTTTATTTACGAATTTATTTTTATTTTGCAAGCCGTTATGGCCAAAAGAAATCAAAACATATTATCTTAACTCGAAACATTAATTGTTAAAGAGAATTTAACAATTAATTTTCGATTTTAACAACATAAAACGTAAGCATATTCTTTCAATATGTAGCGGCGTTTACTACCCCCATCAAATAATTATTCAATACTAAATCGCAGTTTGCACACACCTCGCACATAACTAACCAATTTTGGAAGGAGAAGGGGCGGGCTTTCTTACATTGGTTCTGAATCCAGCTGTTGTTGAACTGAAGCGTTGACTGCTTCCACAGAGGCGGCGATTATCGGATTCGAGACCACCTCAGATATACGCGCGGTAGATGAGGCTTGCATAGAATTAACCGACGTTGAATGAGCGGAACGATGATATGCCAAATTGGGTTCAAGTTAGAAATGGAGAACTATCGATGGTTTATCGATAATCATCGATATTTATGACTATCGAAAATAAGAATATAAATATATTTTTAAAGCTGATGGAGTAAAAATGCTATCAAAAAATGGGACAGAGAAAGAGAGAGATGGGAGAGAGAAAGAAAGATGAGAGACAGGGAGAGAGATGGCAGAAACAGATATGGAAGAAAGAGAGATATATATATATATATAGGAGAGCGAGAGAGAATGAAGAGAAAGAGAGAAAGACGGGAGAGAAAGAGAGTGTACTGCGTGTGAGTACAATCATTATTTTAAACTGTCAGTAATGTTCGCGACCCTCGGAATTTTGTAACGCATTTTTTTCTTATTAGAAAGCCCCCCATTGCTCATAGAACATTTTAAAAGAAAAAAAATTCACTTTAGGAAGAGAAAATTGCTATTAAAAGTACTAAAAATCCGCCATTTTTTTTTCAATTACCGACAATTATTGATTATTTTCCAAAATTTTGACAACTATTGACCATTTTTGGCCATTTTGACAATTTTTGACCATTTTTCAAAATTATTAACCATTTTTCAAAATTTTTGACAATTTTTGACCATTTTTTAAAATTTTTTACTATTTTAGACAGTTTTTGACAATTATTGACCATTTTTGTCAAGTTTTCAAAATTTTTTACCATTTTTCAAAATTATTGACCATTTCTGACAGTTTTTGTCAATTATTAATAATTTTAGACAATTATTGGCAGTTTTTGACAATTATTGACCATTTTTGACAATTATTGGCCATTTTTGACAATTTTTCAAAATTTTTGACCATTTTTCAAAATGATCGACCATTTTTGAGTTTTTGACAATTATTGACCATTTTTGACAATTTTTGACCATTTTTCAAAATTATCGACCACTTTTAACAGTTTTTTACAATGTTTGACCATTTTTGACAATTATTGACCATTTTTCAAAATTTTAACAATTATTGACAGTTTTTGACAATTTTTTAAAATTTTTGACAGTTTTTCAAAATTTCTGACAATTTTTGACAAAGTTGATAGGTTGTTTTGAAATAAATACATACACACTATCGATAAATATCGATATTTGGGACTATCGATAGTTCTCCATTCCTAGTTCAAGTAGCGTTCGATGTGAGGCTGGAGGGGGAGGGAATTTCTTGACTCTTTCTTCAGTTTCTTCTAAGCTCCTGTATAATTTAAGTAGTTCCCTTACCGAGTGTACATCTCGAAGACACAACTGGGTTTGAAGGATATTGATAATTATTTCCTTTAATAATTTTCATAATTTTTCAATTAAATAGTGGAATTAATTAGAAACAGTTAGTTTCATTTATAACATTAATATGAGTAGATTCCACAAAGTAAGGGTCCAAACAGTAAATTCAATATAGTAGGTATATTTTATTTTTTTAAATGCTTATTTAATTATTTTTTTAAATTGTTTTTTAATGGGAGGTCATTGACGCAATGACCTAATGGAGGAGCCACCACTGGTCTTGTTAAGCAAGGTACAGACCAACCTCGCCAGCTGTTTCCGAACTCTGTCCAAGTTTGGTGTACAGTACATGCGAGCTCGCGAACAGTTCGTTCAAAGGTACGAGTCGAGTGTGAACGTTCAGAATCAAATAATAATAAGTTCTTATTTATAAATTCTTCATACCGTGACGAATTTGCTGATCCGGAATTGTTCACTTGCTAGCTTTTCTAGTGTAGCGAGCTGTTCGAATTTTTCAAGTTTTCCACGAACCCCTCACGAACTCCTTGTTTTATTTAGAACCCGCCCTTATATGATGTTTAAGGTGTCGTAACCCTGCTGGAAAACGTGGCTCTCACAATTGTTTGAAGAGATTTTTCGAAGAATAATGTAGACGTCGATCTGTTTTACAAACATTTTGACTTCAGATTCAATATTTATACTTTTTTATTTACATCAGGACATTGAAAAATCGAAATTAAATAGACTTTCACCTCTAATTTGACTCTCTAATTACAACTAACACTATTGAAAAGTTTTCAATTATATTTTTTTATCCCACTATTTTTTCAAAACCATTTTCTACCTTGTAAATGACCTCAAATGAAAAAACATAAAACACGTTTGTAGAATTTATGACTGCAGAAACTGTTAACTGTTTTATGGTTCGTACTAATAAATTTTCTAAAAGCTTTTATGGATTTTTTTCATAGCGTAACTTAACACCACGCAAGTACGTTCAAGTCACCTTCACAAACCATTGTTCTTGTCGGTTAAGCAATTTTTACTATTTGACACGTTTGAAGCAAATTTCAACCAGAGGCGTAGATGCTAATTTGCCGACTGATATGGACAAATTTATATAAGAAACTTTGAAAAGACAAGCTAATGGTGAATCTTAAGTTCTGTTAGATATCGGCGAAACAATATTTGACCACAGCGCCGCGCTGGTGAAATCTAGCACTGAAAGAAACATAATTATTAAAAGACTTAAAATATGACAGAGTGCATAAAAAAATCTTAATGGTCTTCTAGAAGAAGATAAAAATTAACAATGGTAAACAACATGACATAATTGAAGAAATAATAGGAAAAGGTGGAAAAAAATGTATATTTCATGTCTAGAAATCGAAAATTACATCTAGAAATGCAAAGTAAGATTAAACAAAAGTATACATGGTGATTCGTTAATATGTGTGAACATTCAACACAGAATATCCTGAGCCCAAAATATGGAGACTTAAGCCGAATCCCATGAATAAAATATGCTCTATTCTGAGGGAATGTCAAAATCTAAAAATTGTGTTTGTCCGTTCCTTCAAAACTCTTGGACATGTTTATGTTTTAAGGTTATGAAAATACACTAAAATTTATTAATATGTAGTATCTACTCCCTAGCAATGGAGTAAAGAGACAAGGGGGATATTGTTTTTTCCATTATTCCACACCACTGGCGGAATTGTCATTTCATAGAATTTTTCGATTTTCCAATACTTTTTAGGTAAATGGTTATGTTAGGTTTGTGGTGAATGGATCTATTATGCCTTCCACTGCAACTGCAAAATATCAGATTTGGCAGGTACAAAGTATATGCCTTGCTGTTTTATCATCTTCCAGACAAAGACGACACGTGGGATCTTCCGACAATCTAAGTCCAAGATGTTTCAGGTATGATGCTGAGGGTGGTGCAGGGTTACAGGACAGTGGGTGGACTGGCAGCAGCGGTGCTGGCAAGGTCCTACCCATTGGACGTGATGGCTAGAGCCAGGAACAAACGCTGGAGGGGTGCGACCAGAGATAAAGTACAGGAATGGATGGAGGAGGAAATGGAGACAAGGTGGGAGAAGTATGAGGGCGCGTTAAAAGGAACGATTGGGAATAAGAGATATTGGATGGACCGGAAATTTGGGGAGGTGTACTACTTTTTGACGCAGGTGTTCACTGGACATGTGTCGAGAGTAGGGTACCTCCACAAGATTGGGAAGCGAGAGACTGGAGTGTACGAGAGGAGTGAAGTGGAGGATGATGTGGTGCTTGTGTTTAGATGCTGGAGGAACGAGGAAGTGTTGAAGAAGTTGGAGAGGAAACTAGCGGAGGCGGTATACTGGGAGAATATGGTGGAGATAATGTTGAGGGGAGAGGAGGAATGGATGGAGGTGAGTGGCGTAGTAAAGAGCATGGTTAGGGAGAGAGAAGGACTCGGTATAGGAGTATATGTAGGAGTGATAGTAGGGAGAAGACGAAGGTGTGAGCGGAGAGTGTGCGCCGCACGTCTCGAAGTACACTAGGGTACTGATTCCGAGGCGAGGGTAACGGCGAGTTTGAGGTTGGGTTTTGTTGGCAGGCATCCCCTTGGGGATGAGCCCAACAATGTTTGGGTCCTGGACCCATTCGAACATGAGTTTCCCATCTCGACGCGAAAAAAAAGATGTTTCAGATGACAGTGTATACTTTCCGCACGCTCGTAGAAAAAACTCTTCTTGCTCCCCAGGTATTCAGTGTTTGTTTGGAAAAACTGGAAGTTCTGATCCGATAAAATCACCGGCAGCACCATCCCTTGCAAGGAAGTCTGCCTTTTTGTTGCCATCCATACCAGAATTACTAGGAATCCAGACCAGATACAATATGTTGAGTCTTCCTATTGAAGAGTCTTTTTTGACAATTGTAACGTACAAGACTTGCGCAAAACCAAAACTCTTGCGGTATTGCGTTTAATTGGTAAGATAATTTTTTTCGAGACAAGACGAGATTTAGATCGGGACGATACAAGGCTTTGTCTCGTTTGTCTGGTTTCATTTTGTCTTGATTTTCCTATTATAAAAAATAAAATACAAGAAAATATTAGTATTCTTAAAAGTAATTTATTCTTAATACAACTTGTATGAATTTAAATAGAGAAATATTTGAAAAATTATTCATATTCATATTGATACTGGAAATATATTTTAACATTATTGAAGAATAAAGTAAAAAATTATTTAGAACCTAGTAAAATGTAAAATATTATAACTCACAGAACAACAGTTTTTTTTTGTATACAAATTAGCAGTATTTAAGATTTACCAAAAAATAGCAAGACCAAGACCAGGATCTAGCTGTGCAAGAAGAAGACCATACATGTCATTGCAAGACCAAGACCAACCCGGTTTTTGTTTTGCTCATCACCAGGTCTGCGACCGTATACACCTGCACCAGATCCTAAGGCTGCTTTTGAGCCATCTGTGTACCAACAGCTATCTGTAGCTGCTGCACTTTAGCACTTTAGCAATATATTTGTGTTTGTGGCGATTTATGAAAATGTTTGGTTAAGAAACTACACTAATTTTATGTTATTGGTTGCAGTGGGACGGCAACAGGTAGTACACACTGAGACGGTGTCTCAATGAGTACTACTCATGGTATATAATGGCATTTTGTTCTAGTAAGGAAATGAAGTCACAAACTTTAAAATGGTGAGATCTAAAGTCAAGCCTAGAAAAATAGGGAAAACGTCCGAAGAAGATATGGCTGTAGCTATCAAGCTAGTTACAGAACAGAACTTATCTTTAAGAGAGGCTGCGAGAACTAGTGGAATTCTACTACAGACGTTGCATCGATATGTGAAAAAGGCCCAATTACATCCAGGTACTGAAATCAGAACGCAGCCGCATTATGAATGCAAATATTTAGCAGAGAACAGGACGCCGATCTTGGCGAGTATTTACAAATATGTAGTAAAATGGCGTATGGATTATCAACTGTAGCTTCAAGAAAATTAGCTTATGATATGGCAAAAGAGAACAACATTAAGAAAAAAAATTGCTGGCAAAGAATGGATGAGAGATTTCTTATTTCGCAACCAGAAACTAAGTATTAGAAAACCTGAAGCTTGCAGTCTATCTAGACTAACATCGTTTAACAAGCACAATGTTACAGTATTTTTTAATAACCTGGAGTCCATTTTGAAACGATTTCCACAGTTAGAAGATGGATCACGAGTCTTCAACTTAGACGAAACCGTCCTGACTACGGTCCAAAAACCCAAAAAGTCATTGCACACAAGGGAGAAAAGCAACTAAACCAGACCACTAGTGGCGAGAGAGGAGAACTAGTAACTCTCTTGGTGGGTATTTCAGGTGCAGGAACATTTATACCTCCAGTAATGATTTTTCCTAGAAAAAACTTCAAGCAGCATATGATTAATGGTGCACCAACTGGAACACTTGGCCTAGTTAATTCATTCGGGTGGATGGCAACAGAACTATACACAAGTAGTACAAAAGATAACCCCACTTTATTCATATGTGATAACCAAGAATCTCATATGGGTATTCAAGTTTTAAACATGTTCAAGCAACATGGAGTCATAATGTTAACACTACCCCCGCACTGTAGCCATAAGAAGCAACCATTAGATGTAACAGTCTTTGGGCCATTGAAGGCATATCTGGCTGGCTAAAAATTCTGGTATTCCCATTACTATATACCAACTTGCTGAAATTACTGGAAGAGTTCTACCAAAGGCCGTGACACCTTCAAATATAATTTCGGGCTTCAAGAGGTCCGTAATATTCCCGTTTGACCGGGATGTATTTACAGATGCTGATTTTTTTACTTCCTGAGTAACTGATAGACCTCTAGAGCATCTTGAGACTTCTACTTCTGTTGAAGAAAGATCTACTGAACCTGAAAATAAAGAAAATGAAGAACCTGAAGTAGTTGTAAACAAAAGCAATCAAGAAAAGGAAGCAGAATTTATTTCGCCGAAAATATTTCGTGGAAATCCTAAAGCTTTACCACGAAAGAAGAAATCATCTGGATGTCAACGTGGAAGAAGAAAAATGTTGACGGATACGCCAGAAAAGGACATAATAGCTGCAAAAACAGAGAAGAAATTGGAAAACCAGTTGAAAATTCAAAAAAGCAAAGAAATAAAACATGTTACCAGACTATGAAAAATTCAAGGACTCAAGATAGTGACAATACATCAGACGACGAAGATGATTCTCAGGTAAACAATGGTAATATCTCGATGAATTTAATTTTCTACAGAAATTATACTTTCAGATAATTTATGATGATCAGTCATCAGATGAAGAAGAATCGTTTACAGAGTTTCAAGAATTAGAACGGGAATCTATCGTTGACAATTATGTTCTGGTTCGGTTCCCGAACGATGTCTTCTTCGTGGAAAATATATTAAAAGGGAAGGACGCAGCAAACGATTATGAAGTGCCCTACCTTAGGAGTGGCCTAAAAACCAATGGATTTAGATTTCCAGATATACCCAATTTAGCTTCTGTGAACCAGTCCGACATCGTTACGCTTTTACCGCCACCTAGTGCAATGAAAACTAAACGTTTGAGCAGATATATTGTAACGGATTGAAAATACAACAACATTCAAAATAAAGTTTAAATCTATTAAAAAACTTAGCAGCATTAGAATTTGATAAAAAGTATTGATGATTATAAGCATTAAGGATTGTTATCATGAAATAATAAAATAGTAAAATACCTATGTATGATTTATTATAAAGTAACTGATAATACTTACAGTTTATACTAGGTACAATTGTCAAAATTATCTTTTCATATTTTTAAAAAATATTATTTGATGAGAATAGTAAGAAACAAGGGTGGAAACACATTATTTGGGGTCTTCTCATAAATTACCGAAACAATTGAAAGTCTAAGAAGTCCTACCTCCAACACTAGAATCGAAAATTGGATATAAGCCACTTCAGTTGTGAACCTGAAAAAATTAAACTATAGTAACACTTGTAAATAAAAAAGAAACACATAAACTGCAACTAAAGGGTGCAAGGACATGTTATAAAAGGTTTTGAATAACCAAAATGCTTTAATTTTCGAAAATTTCAAAGAAATCATTTTGACAATGAGAAAATTTTAAAGTGTGATTTCTATGTCTAGAAGAGGTTTTAAGATGTAAGATTTGTAAATTTAATATTATATTTATGTAGATTATAATTATATGTGTAAAAAAGGTGTGTGTAAGAAAATCAAAAATACTAAAATAACTTTTGACCATCCTCGTATATCAGTTTTGACACAAATTTTATTAAAAAATTTAACATAGTGACCTGTGACTTGTGTGATTAATAAAAGTAAAAACTCCAAGAGGGTGGCTCATTCCAGTTTTTTCACATGCACAATAAAGTCTAAGAAAAAGTAGTTCAATTATCGATAAAGTAGGGAGTCAACTTACCTTGACTTTTGACAGGAGGACATTTTGAAGTTTAAAAGTGTGGTAAATTTAAAATCCTTCACGTGCTGAGAAATCAACAAGATTTCTTTTGAAATTCTCACCAATTTGAATAAATGCGATAAATTTTTCTTCCTGAAGTGAAAAGGAAAGAAAATAGATTGGAATCCGACGCTATTTCCCAGAGCATCTAAAGAAGAAGGACTAACAAAGAAAAGTAAGGTACCTAATTCTTTTTTCCTACAATATAAATGAAAAAGAAAGTTAATTATTAAATAATAACAATAATATTCTAAACAGATTTGCTATAGCTAAAAAAATAACTCTAGATAGAGACTTAAAGGCCATAAAAATAATAAAAAAGACAAACAAAAACAATAAATGCATTTAAACTAAAAAAAGCAATTAAAGAAGATTTGACATATTCATTATTTACGGTAGTATTTATATTTTTATGTATTATTATTAGATTGTAAACATCTATCTACTTTTTTTTCTTTCGCTTATAGACTAAACAAGTTTCTAGTTTTCCTTTATGATCAAATACTTTACTAAAATTAATTTCCACTTACCTTGTTGGTCGATAAGCAATTTTCATCATTGATTTTGTACTTATATGATAACCATTGTTTTTTGTGAACACTTCTCACTTGCAAACTGATTTCTTGAATTTAGCAATTATTTTTACTATTCTTCAAGTGTGGAAGGGATGGTAATACATCATACATAATTTTACACTGTAAAAATATGATATTTCTTCGTTTAATTCAACAACTTGTCTATTATTGAACAGCCATTTTGGAGATAATTAATAAGAGTAAGTAGAGCGTCGACTCCAAACACAACTAACGAATCCGACTGAGATAGGTAGTTTCGTGCTTTATCAGAGTAAGTTACAGGGTTGTCCTGAGAAAGAAAGGTCAGGTAAATTTAATAAAATTTTAATAGGTGGAATAATAAAAAAAATAGAAAGATCATTAGCTGTATTCAATACTTCATCTTTATTTTAATTTTAAATAAATATTGGCGCCCAACTATACAATACAATAAAATCACAAATTCAATAATCAATTTAATAAATCATAATAAAAATAATAAACCCCATTACCCCATACACACATTACAATATATGCTTTCCAACTTCTTTTAAAAATTTGAATGTTCGCTAAGTACTTTTTAAAAATAACTTAGAGTCAATGTACACAAATTAATATGTTTTAAGTAGAGTGTAACATGAAAAAAACCGTCTTATTGTGCACGACTGATGGTACGCAGTGAGACATTTTTGACATTTTTTAAAACAATATTTTGACCATTTCAAAAATAATTTCTAAACTGAACTAATGCAATTTTAGATGCAAAAGATGCTTATTAAAGCGTATTGGTATACTGTTTTGTTTTTTTGTTCCCACAATTAATTTAAAAATTTAAAAGATATTTTTGTCTCACTGTGGACTACCCTCCCCTAAATGACCAATTATTTATTCCTACCGATCAAGGAAAGGTTTCGCAAGATCTTTACGGTTAAAAACGAGGCTGCAAGACTGTGTGTTGTCAAATCTGAAGGTATGTTAGTAAAATTTCATTTTTATCACGATATTGCATTTAATACATGAATCAAACATTGTTGTTTGCTTTTAAATTCTAATAATGATAAATACACTTTGAAAAATGACAAACTTTAATTACGTAATCACAAAAATCAATGTTATGTAACTTATTTTGAGAAGTATTGCCCCTGTTGAACTTCGTTGGTAGGGGGCAGATACAACATCTTTGAGAATTTTAATGTATTTTCGTAAGCGTGAAACCATTACCATTCATAATAGAAGACTATCCAAGAGTTTGAAGTAATGAGCAAAAACAATTTTGATATAAAACACGATGTATCCTAGAGTAAAGCCACATTTTATCTAAGTGTTTCGGTTTAAATCTTCATATTTTAGACTAGAGACTTTTGGTGTAAAATATTCAGTTATTAATAACTGCATAACTGGATCATCCTACTGTGGGTTCCAGGAAACACTAGAATAGAATGAAACGAAATAGCAGATCAACTGGCAAAGAGAGTGGCTGAAATATATTTTTGGGGACTGGAACTATTTTGCGATATTGGCATCGACATAATATTGAAAGAAACAGGTTAATTAAAAAAAAAACTAAGAAAGATCTAATAGGGCTGATTATAGATACCACTGGGAAGCTTTGACCAGGTGAGATCAAAAGATTGAATAAGCCAGAGAAAGTACGTCCAGTCAATATTTCGAATCCTTGGCACCTCAGTCTGAAGAAATACCTCAAAAAGCTCACACTAGGAGAGAAGGAATATTTCTCGGTTTGCGTTAATCCCTAAACAAAACAAGTAATAAAAAAAGAAATCTTTGTCAAATGAGGGAAAAGCACACTAAGTGTTAAATAGTGATAACACTACTTCAAATTTACTGAAATATAATTTTTCAAAGAGTTAGAAACATGAAAGAAATTCTTTTCTTTAATAATTTCTTCATCGAACCCTACTCGAGCTGCCATTGTATTATATGGACTATATTTTTATTTTTCAAAAAAAAAATGCAATTGTACATAAATATTGTGCAGAAGTGCAAGGCGATCTGAAACGGTCAGGTGTTGCGTGTCCTTCAGGGTCATTTTGTTCTCTAGTGTCACGTCGCTCCGTATCGTTTCAGTAAAAACAATGGATCATAAAAAGCTCTCGACCATTTGTTCCCGACGACATTCGAAAATATTGCAATAAGTTATGAATACCTTCTGGTCAAGCTGGAATATTAATTTGAATGGTAAACAGATCAAGAACAGACGTGTATATGTATACGAGTATTAATTTTTTTTTGGTAATAATCACAATTAAAGAGTAAAAAATCTAGATTTAGCCATGGTAATATTTATACAGTGCGCTGCAATAAGTGTTACCCCCTCTTCTTAACTTCTCCATTTGTACATAATATGAAAAAAATCCTGGACAGGTCGATTTTCAGTAGTAATACCCCTAGGGTCTTGATAATACCGAGATAATTTTGTCATAGAGAATGCTGAAAGCGTGTTGCATGATTATCCTTGAGCAACACGCTTGAAGGATTTTCCTGATTGGTAGGCTTGTTGGTTATAATGTAGAGGCCTTTCAATGAGAAAGTTTTCCCTAACATGCCTGTCAATAAGTTTCTCCATTATCTTCAGCACGAAAGAAGACAAAGTTACTGGCCTAAATGACTTTGCTTGGGAATAATCCTTACCTGGTTTGGGAATAAAGACGATTCGGGCTCTTTTCCAAGCTGTTGGAATGGATCCAGTTGCTAGTGATGCTCTGAAGAGTTTACAAGATATATGTATTTGCCCTTGCTGCAGATGCGCTGGGATTATACCATCTGGTCCAGGGGCTTTGTATGGCTCAACCGAGTTAATAGCCGCACTCCAATCCTCTTTCCTCGCACGAGCCAGAGGAGTTGGAGGTCTGCCGGATAGCTCCGTCTCTATTTCTACAGAGTCTGGTAGATGATCCTGCAGTAGAATCTGCATGGTCTCGCTACCAGTTTCCGTGTATGATCCATAAGTCAGAGTGGAATAATACTATTCTCTCTCTCCTGCCCTTTTCGCACTGTTAAACAGTTTGCGAGTTCTCGATTTTAGTTTGGTAAGCTCCTTGTTCAACCAGGTTAATTTATTCCTAGAGGAACGGGTTACCTCAGAGCAGTTGTTGTGATGAGAGATTTCGATGGCTTCGCGAAGTTGTTCGGAGGCAAGCTCTATATCATCACTGTTTTTCATTTTATTTTTGACATTATCTAGTAGGTGTTCAAGGTTGTTCCTGTATTTCTCCCAGTTCGTGCTCCTCGGATCACGCTACCTCACTGCAGGTTTCTCCATTTCGGAAATTTCCATAGGGACATATCGATGGTTCGAAAGTGATGGTTCCTTAGACACATGCCAGTGAGTTAGCTGAGAGCTTATATCAGTAGACGCCAAGGCTATGTCAATTACCTCCTTACGAGTTTTTGTCACAAAAGTTGGTTTTCCCCCCCGATTTACTACTACTAAGTCGATAGAAATAATAAAATCTAATAAATACTCACCTCTTGAGTAAATGTCACTGCTACTCCACGCAGTGTGGTGCATCCATCCCAATTAGAGTCTGCAGTTATTCAGCCCTGCAGTTGTTCACCAGCTGCTCCAGTTCATTGGGCGGAGGTGGGGTTGGTGAGTCAAATGGCAGATATACTGAGGCTATAATAATTTCCGTCTAGTTTCCTGCCATCTGTATTTTCAGTCTCAAGACTACTTGGTCCCTAAAACAGAAGTCATGCATGTTTAATGCCTGTATTTCATTCCTCACGAAAATGCAGGTTCTAGGATTTCCTGCAGAGGAATAGTATAACTTACCCTTGGCTTCCCCAAGTCCTCTTGCATGCCCTCCAAAAATGTAGGGTTCTTGTATGAGGGCTATGTCTGTCTTGCCTTGGGTAATGTGGTGCACTAGTGCAGCAGTTGCCGCTTTATTATGCTGCAGGTTCACTTGAAGTACACGCAGCCTTTGCGGTTTCTGCTTTCTTCCCCCTTCCGTGGAATACTCTAAAGGTTAGCTGTGACAGGCCGAGGTATACTTTCAACCCTCTATCTGTCAGCACCTTCAGTGATTGCTCACTGATTGCATCCCTAGCACAATGGTAGTTCCCTGTGCCTCAGGATGGTTTCCTAGGATCCTCCAATCCTTTGTTTTCAAACCCGTGTTCTGGGGTTCCAGAAGTTGGAGGATCTTGGAGGGTTCTTTTACCTCCAGGAGGTCTGTTGGGACCCACAAAAGAACTCTGTCAGTTTTTAGCAAGTCTTTTAAGTCATCGACTTCAAGGGCTTCAGTTACGGTATTATACCCTTCATTCATGTCCTTGAAGACTAGTTTGCGCAGACCACAACCACTTCACCCGATTGGACGTAGGTTCCTATGAACTACGACCCAGTCCCCGTAGGATATTTCCAGATCTCTCTGGTTAAGGCCAATTGAGTCTGCTTGTACGTTGCTCTAGGGGTTGCCCTGGATTTTAGCACCTTCGCAGGCTCCTCCTTTTTCCTCTTACCCTGGTTAACCGGAGAGGGAGTGCTGGTTTCAGAGAGAACTCTTTTACCCTGCATTTTTGCTCTAGGAATAGATGGTACTGACGACGTTGCAGCTGAGGCAGTTTGACCAGATGTGGATTTGCGATTAGATCTTGGTTTCCTAGTCCTAATCTCTGCTCCTCTGGCTTTTTCTACCTCAATCGCATGCTTACGTCGTTGCGCTTCCGAAAGTCGGGGATCGTTTAGGTAAACACTCCCTAAACTGGTGGCAAGGAGATCTTCTGATCAGCTTTTATTCCCTCCAGAGGTTTTTCCCTGATCCCTTTGTAACTTGGGGTCCGCTGAAGGAGTTTCACCTCTAGACTGACCTTCGGATACATTTATTCAAAGAGAGGTTATTACTACCTCTACCTCCATATTGTTGTTTTTTTTGTGTCCGTATGAGTCCCACGAGTAGCTAGGGAAGAATGGTCGCCTACAACAGAGCCCTGGTTCCCTCAGGCTAGTCGCTAGGGATCGGGAAATGCTGGGTCCTGCTTCACAGTCCCACAGGTCAAAAGCTCGACGGCTTAGGCCGTCACGAAGTTGACCCGAGGGCCGGTGAAGACTTCCTCCCATTGTACCCCCCGACCTTTCATGCCTTAGGCACGCACTAAACCGTAGGACTAGGTAGTTTTTTTTGGTGGTTGTCACCACGTTAAGCAAAGACCCCCGTGCACTAATGAAAAGTAGGAATAGGAGACTAACACACTTCCTTGTAGCAACCTTGTGAAAACTTGTCCAGTTATGTAGAATCCGAGAACTTACTAAGATAAAGACAGATATTTTTAAAGTATTACAAATATGAAAAAACGAATATAATGATGCAGTTTTATAGGCCTTTTCCCATTAAATAAAAATGAATTTAATTTTATGAAAATAATATTTCTATTAAATTTCGCTACCCTTAATTTACGCCAAATTACATTGTACAACTACAGCAAATACTCACCGACCATATCGACTTCAAAACATTCTATTAACCACTCGTCAAAAAGTGAGATGCCCTTTTGACAGAAGATCCATTTAAAGTTCCTAAGCCATGACACAATGGCACATGCAAATTTATCGAAGGGCAACGAACTCTTTGTATGGTTTATACCAATGGGAAAGTTTTTGTTTGGTTAGTCAAAATTCGCTATCTCGCATCAGTGCCAATTCAAATGCGGGATAAGTAACCAGTTTTTTTTTTCGGGAGAGGTCGGCGGTCTACCGGATTTTTGACCTAAATTCTAAGGGCATAAACGATTTTTGCGTATAACATGTATGTAGAGGGAATTATTAAATTGCAGAATTTAAAATTTTTGGTTTAAAATGTAATGAAAGCTTTTTTTAAAATATAATATGAGTTGACTAATAAAGCAAAAATTGATTTTTTCATGATTAGGCTGATAAAGCTGTCACTTTATATGCCTAAGAGCCAATTGCACCAACTATTTTAAGTCAATCTGAGCAGCTTGAATGTCATTAAAAATTTTGATTTTATCATGGCATACGGCTAAATCGTTGGCTAATTTCTTGAGATGGATTGCTTCTTTGGCTGATTCAGTCAACGCCATGTATTCACTTTCCGCAGTAGACAATGCAACCGTTTTTTTGTTTTTTAGCTTCCACCAGCATATTTGAAGACATATCCAGTGTACGACTTCCTGTCTACTGAACAACTTGCCCAATCTGCGTCTGTTTGTCCATAAATTTCTTCACCTGTTTTCTTGTAATGTAGGCTTAGGTCTTTGGTCCCCTGTAGATAACGTTTTGCTGCCGTCCAGTGTTCTTGACTGAGTGCTGAGTTGAATTGACTCAAATAGCTTACTGCAAAACTTATATCTGGCCTTGTAGCCACTGAAATATACATCAGGGCACCAACTAATTGTTGATAAGGCATATCGTTTGGTAAAGATCCTTCATTGCGTTGCAGTTTTATTCCAGGTTCTATTGGAGTTTATACTTTCTTGCAATTTTGCATATGTCATCTACATAAACTGATATTACTGCTTTTTCTTTTCCAGATTTGTAAATGTACATACAGGGATCAGCGGAGCTTGATTCACATCCAATTTCTCTAAGGGTGTAATCCAATTTCTTGAACCATTGTCGACCAGCTTGCTTCAGTCCATACAATCGTTTTTTTAATAAACAAGCTTTTTCACCTTTCTTACTTTAATCTGTCAACATTCTTTTTGCGCTTTTAAATAGTTCTTCATTTTCATTATTGCTTTCTTCTAATATAATTTCATGTAAAAATTTCTGGAGTTGATGTGGTATCTTCATATAAATTTCTTCTTCTAGAGTTCCATTCAAATTTATTTATTTATTTATTTTTAAATCTTCTTCGACGGACATCGCTAGTAGAAAACGTATTGAACTTAGTCTTGCTACAGGAGCGTATGTTTCGGAAAAATCAGCATCATGTTTTTGGGAAAATCCTTGGGCGATCAATCTTGCTTTCTTCCTGTCGAGTGTTCCATCGCTGTTGAATTTGTCTTTGAGTACCATCTTACAGCCAATAACATTTCTATTTTTCTTCTTTTCTGTTATGGTCCAAGTTCCACTTAATAAATGCGCTTTAATTTCTTCTTTGATTGCATCGTGCCGTTCTTCAGAATTTTCATCAGGCATATTATGACATGAATTTGACATGTCGTAATGGCAGGATGGCAGATGGATATTTCTTTGTGGTCTTAGGTTAACAGGCATATTGTCGGCATCTTCTTCATCTCCTAGGTTGTGTATATCTTTCTTCTTGATTTTCTAAATTTTCTTCTCCATTCCTATTTTCTTGTATATTTTTTTCTTCTTCTCTGTTTGTATCTTCTTGTAAATTCTCTTCTTCTCTTTTTCGATCTTCTTGGGATATTCTTACTTCAACTTCTTGTTCGTATTCTTCCGGTAATTCTTGATTTTCATTATATTCTTCATATATTCGTTGATCTAAATTTTGTCTTCTGTGTGATAAATTGATAAAATCTTCATTGGTATCTCTTCTTTCTTCAAAATTTTGCCTCAATAAAACGTTAATATCTTCAGTTTGGTCAGAATAATCTTCATTAAAATTCTCATCCAAAATTTTGACATCTCGACTGATTATAATTCTTCGTTGTTTTGGCATCCAAATTCTAAATCCTTGTGAGGTTTCTGAGTTCCCCATAAATATGCCAGGGTCGGCTTTGGCACTCAGTTTACTTCGGTTTGGATTTTTGTTCAACATAAATGTCTTTGCTCCAAAAACATGTAAATGACGTACTGATGGTGCATGTCCTAACCACTTGTGAAAAGGAGTTTCACCATCTAAGGAGCTGTAACGAGATCTATTTATTAGATAGTTTGCTGTGTTCACAGCTTCAGCCCAAAGCATATGTGGCAATTTAGCTTCAATTAATAGACATCTAGCTCTGTCTAAAATTGTACGATTTTTTCTTTCTGTTAGTCCGTTCTGTTGTGGAGTTCTCGCTGTTGATAATCTTCTTTGTATTCTATTTTCTTTCAGGTATCTTTCAAATTCATTATTGCAGTATTCTGTTCCATTATCTGATTGTAAAAATTTTATCCTTTTTCTAAACATATTTTCGACTTCATTTTAGTATTCCTTGAATGTTTCCAAAATCCTCTTCTCAATTAAAAAATCCATATCACAATCACCCCCAAACCATAACAAACTAGAAACAAATACCATAAACAAATAATGACAATAATAGCATATGAAATCGAAAAATTGTTACCAATCACTTTGATAGTCGAGGCTAGGAAACCAGACATTGAATCTTCTTTTCTGCCATGTGAAACATATAATTTTGTCTCCAATTTCACGCAAAATCCAAATACTAATTAAATTCACAATATTCAATGTTATTGTCAATTTTGATTACCAATTTGATTCAAATTATAACTTGAAACGTTGTATAGCAACAAACTTTTTCTAACTAGACAGTAAAAAAACACCTTTTATGGAGGTCAAGTGTCATTAAAAAGCCACTTTTAATGTCATCTGGAGAAAAAATTAATGTTTGCTATATATGACTTATATGGTAAAAAAAAGTTTTCTACTGCTATTTTTTAACGAAGAAGATAGTGTTTGGAGATTAGATCTGGTATGAAAGTAAAAGGGAACATTATATTTAAATAATAAACACAGTTTGAACTAAATAATAGTAAATTATGCAACTAGTGCATAAAGTGGTACTTTTTTTCACGAATGGAAAAGTTGACGGAAATTCCATGAATGAAAAAATGACACTTTATGCATATGTCGCATATAATATTTAATCTACAGCCCTATACAAATAATAAAATTAAAATAGTCAATTACAACTAATGAATACATAATGACTGAATTGGACTGTATTTTAGTTTTATTTCGCAACGTGAATATTGAAAATGCAATTGTTTGGTTGACTATTGTGAATTGAAGTAATTAAATGCTGAACATCAAATTGGTCCAATTTAATGGGGATTCCCTTCCCCTTTTTTGGAAAACTTCATGTATAATAGAATACAAATTATTTGATATTTTTTATGTCTATTGAAATGGTATCAAATTATAAAAATAGGAGTATAGTGGGGAAATACCAGTCAATGATCTTGAATCAACTGTATTTATTCTTAAAAAGTTTACATTATTACATTATTTATAAGAATTTATAAATGAGAAGGAAAGACTTACCTTAATATTTATGAAAAGCTGATAATTCTTTATACTGTTACGGCTACTCAGTTTAGAGAGCACCTCAGGTGTAGATTCTGAGACCAAACTAGTATAAATTCAGAGAGTAGTCTTACCGGTTCTCGGGTAATTCTACTTGAAAATTTATTTAAGGTGAAATAAAGATAAATTATGAAAATTAGGAAAGGTAAGTGGGCGCCACTCTGAATAATACTAGTTTATTTGTTATTCACATCTGCATTATAGCGACAAATCCTGGAAGATTGGAAGGGAAAAAAAACTATATGAACAACGTTATTAAATTTACAAGTTGTATATTTCCAAAAAAAATATGAAATAAAAAAATTTACTAGTCATTGGATGACGACATATGTTGTGTTGGAGAGCAAGAACTATTGTACTTTCCTGTTCTTGTAGAAAAGTTGTTGGAAAACTTGAAGTCCCGGATAAGGTATTCCAGGTAAAGTATTCCAGGTAAAGTGCACTCAGGTAAAGTGTCCCAGGTAAAGTGCTCCAGGTAAAGTGCTCCAGGTAAAGTGCTCCAGGTTAAGTGCTCCAGGTTAAGTGCTCCAGGTTAAGTATCCCGGATAAAGTATCCCAGGTAAAGTGCACTCAAATGAATGCACTTCTAAGATGAGATAAGATAAGCCAGAAAGGCTTCAATAGCACATGTTCGCCGGAAAAAGAAGAACGAAACCCCTTTGCTACTTGTTTAAATACACGAAATCATGTGAACGACCACCGACTTACGTCTCATGTTCGTGTCACGCTCATACGCTTTGACCAGGAAAGGAATTTACCTTTCAGTAGTGAATTCTTGATTCATATTTGATTTATAATTGGTAGAAGAAGAGACACGAGATCGAAGTGGGAATTTCAAGATGGGCGTGACTATTTTCCGACGGACGGACCTCGATCAGCGCGCATAGAAACGTTGATTTCGACTCTCGTCGACAGTAAATATATTCAGCCTTGAAACATTTCTCGGTGTTGGGCATGAGAAAGGACTGGCTATTCGCCGCCCATACGATAATTTATTAATTCAATCGAGGGAAGTAAAGTGAACGAAATTAACGTTACAATACAATTATTTGAAATAACGAACAATTTGATTTAATAATACCTTATTGAAATTATCATGAGAATTTGAAAATATAGTTTAACAAAATTACCTATAACCTAAATCATGGTTGAGTTGTCACTGTCAAAATGACATCAATATCAATGAATATTTGTCATGCTTTGAAAATACAGAAGGATTAGCCAGAATCAAAGAATTTTATTAGCAGAAATTGCTGTGTTGTGATTGGAAGATTATTATGGATTTTTAAATAATTAAAAAAGGTTCGTAATTATTAATTTAGACTGAGTTTATTTAAGAGAAGTAATGGTATAGATTTATTGTACATTTTTTAGAAGATTACATGAATGCTAATAAAATTATAGATTGTATCAAATTTTGTATTACATGTTAAAGAATAATTCATATAATCAGGTATTTCCTTAAAAAGGGACAATTTAAAGGTTTTAATTTGTAAAGAAGAAAAATATTAGTGAAGATATTAAAGATTATAATAGACATTAAATAAGATATTTAAGAATTTTAACTAATATGAAAAAAAAATCAAGTGATAAAAAAATTTTTCAGTTGGTAACAGGATTATTGATTTTGGAAAATTATGAAGGAAGGTTTTGGATTTTAAAAAGTATTGTCAGAATAAGATTTTTGAAGATAAATATAATATAAAAGTATAGAAAGAGTGTTGGAGAGTTGAAGGAGCTTGAAATTGATCCAGAAAATTAGGAGAAAAAGTAAAAGTCAGGTTTTGGAAAGGGTGAAGGAGGCACCTACCTGATTGAAGTCGTGGAGTTGGTCCTGTATTCCAGGAGAGTGTGAATTGGTAACACTCCTGTATGAATTGCAATCCAGAGAGTTGAAAGGCCATCATCAGTTCGGTGCTTCGTGGATAGTGTCAGGTTGGTTTATTTTTATTGGTACCAATATAAATGATAAAGAAATAATTTGATAAGATGTACATCTGTAAAGGGGGTTTAGATTATTAACAAGTTTTAATTTTAATTAAATTCTAAATTGTATCTATCTCACCTTATATTTGAAAGCACTATTTTATTTTAGGTTAAGTTACTTCTGTTCCATAATTTTTTTGTTATTTGCCACATTAGTATTCAATAATCATGTAATTTTTCTATAAATGCATTCATCATATTATTAGTAAATATTTTCATTGAGATTCCTTGCATTTTATTAATATAAATAGTATATTTTTTTTTGTTTAGATAGAATATTATATCTCTTAAAATTAAATTGTAGACAACTCACAACACAGATCATAATTATTAAAATTTGAAAATACGTGGTTGGGATCTGTGTTAATAAGGAGTGCTTTCCAGAGGAGTAACAAAATTCATTAAAATTAATAAATTGTATTCATAAAATATATTTGATTCAAAGTTGTAACATTAATATAAAAACAAAATTATTTATCAGCGCCGGAACCCAAAGAGAGTCAGAGTTCATCTTCCGATTTATAGATGAGCTAGCTTAAAAAAAGGTAAGTTAATAAAATAAAATAATACATTTAATATACAAATAAGATAAAATGAATAAATATAATAACAAATCATAACACTATATATACTTACTAGAATATTTATCCCCTTCCCCTTTTTGAAAAAATTCATGTCGAAAATAAAGTATTGAACTATTTCTATTTTTTAAATAAAATATTGGTGAAAATAGTGGTCGTGGTGAAAAAATATTGTTTTTTAGATTTTTCTCTATAAATTCTAAATTTACCACAAATTTTTTAGTAAAAACATCTAAAACCTTGTGTAAAGTATATCCAAGCCGTCACGAGTTACGGAAATTAAAACTGACAACATTGTCCATCCACCCGCTCTTTCTAAAATTTGTGACCATCTGATAACTAGACATAATTGACTGATTTGTTGTTTTTTATGTCAGACATTTTTCAAAAAATAGCGGATTTTTAGTACTTTTAATTGCAATTTTCTCTTTCAATAGTGCATCACCCAAGAATTTTTTTCTTTTAAAATGTTCTATAGCAATAGGGCTTTCTAGTAAAAAAAAATTGTTGCGAAATTCCGAGGGTCGCGAACCTTACCGGAGCCTTAGATATTCGGGGGGGATAAACGTGGCTTTTTTGTTCACATAATCATTTGGAAGTGACGTTATTGTGACACCTTGTTGACAAATAAATGACATATTTACGCACAATTAAATCCAAAAAGACTGCTTAATTGGACACCGTCGCCTAAATGGGCATCTCAAAAAGCTTAAGCCACTGCAGAAGGAAGGATATAGATTCTGTGGCGTGCTTGGCCATGAAGCAACACCTGGGAGACTACTAGAAGAGGAAGACTTGCCTAAACTGAAGCCTATGGATATCCTAAAATTCCTCAAGTTATAGGACTAAATGAACTATTAGTCACTGATACTCCCACCAGGAACTGAGAAGGAGGCACAATAAATACTTTAGGTCTCAGTGAATTTTCACTCAATTTAAAAAAATAATAAATAGACTCGAATCTATGTTGAACCCATAGACATATTTTTTCCCAATGATCCTGGTTAGCACGTTATAAAGCTATCGAATAAAATGTTCTTAATACGGCTGCAAAAATTAAATTGAAAAATCTAACCAATAAAAGCTTTATAGAAAAACATTAAACCCTCAATGATTCAACGAAGAACCCTAAAAAAGCAACCACCAAACAAACTGATAATGTACTGATATCGAGACTAGAAACGCCACTTTATCGAAGTTTGAAAAATAAGAAGGTGAAATGACACTGACTTAATCACTACTAAAACTAAACATTTAAGTAATGCTTGTAGACTATACCTTACCTACCGCTCGACTCCAACTCTATCATAAGATATTAGGGATGTGGCGGTACAATATAAAGAAATCTATACAAGACTACTACAAAATACCACGAACAAGATATTTAAGGCTTTTTTACTGATAGTGAAGTATTTCTTGTAAAATGTAAACAAATAATACAGGGCTGGCTTTTTTGCGTTGGTGTGTGTGTGTAGTGAAAAATATTTTGTCCACGACTATTTGATAATGTTTACATTTTACGTGTGCTTCTTCAAGTATAATGACGTACATTATTCACCAGTGAATAAAAGGTGTTGATAATGAACTGGTCACATGACACGGATAAATAGGACATATATATGAAGGTTATTTATATACAAATGTCACAATATAATGTTTAAAAATTTTCACCTCGACCCGGATTCGAACCTGATTCATTTAACGAACTCAGACCTTTAAACCATTCTGCTACGGAGACATTTATAATCATTTATCAAGCTGTTGCATATAGAGCGTACGATGTCATGTCAATGTCAAAACTAAGAAAATGACGTTTTAAATAATTTATAGCTGATTGCAAGAGTTTTTAATTATTATAATGAATTTAAATTGAAATTACTAGAAAATAAAATATGGTTGCGAATCAGACACTGAAATGAATGTTACCCCGCCAAAAATTAGAGACGCAGACGCCTATAGTCCCGCCTATAACCCCTTCCTAAATTGGAGAGAAGAGAAAAAAAAAATCAATTATAAACAGGTAATTAATAGTGGTGGACAAAATATAGTATTCTACTCGCATATAATGGCTAATACTCACTTAGGTGTTTATGTCGCGAGCCGCAGGCGAGTGAATAATAGCCATCAATATAAGCTTGTTGAATAATATACTATAACTTACGAAGTTAAACATTCATGGGTTAAATCGGACATAATAAAATTGATAATGCTAACAGGCGATAGTCAAAAAAGGGAATGATCAGGACCTGTTCTAACCCCTTGTTTCTTTGTCGAATTTAACCACCAAAAATAAAATTATTTAAAAAGTCCCATATTTGATTTAAAGAAAAATTAAATCTAACTCAACATCTTTGTACGCCATCAAGGCATGGGGATGCCAAAAATAATTCAGTGCCCTCTCAGAAAGTAACAAAATAACTTTGATGTGATTTCCAGGAAACTGAAGAATCGAGGGCAACGAAAAAGCGGATGAATTAGAGGGCTCAATAACTCCATATATTGGTTACTAAATCACATCCAAGGATGCATACGGGACTGGGCCAAGTGAAAACAAAGAGAAAGGTGGAATGATGCTTCCACTTCATGCATCATACTCAAGATAAGCAGGAATCAAATCAAAACAATAACAGGAACTGACCAAAATATTATAGTTACAAAGTCGCCAGGCGGATTCAATTATGTGACGTCACCGGCTCCGCCTGCCAAGCATAGCGAAAAGTCAGAAATCCAGATTTTTTGAAAAAGTTTTCTCATTTCAATTATTTTTGTTCTTTATTTTATAGGTTATTTTAAGGTTAGTTGAAGAAGTTTAGTTTACTATATTCACTTTTCATAATACTTTAAATTTTAATTCCCAGAATCAGTATGTCTATTAAAAATATTTACCAACTATGTGGTAATAATAGAGATTACAAACTCTTATAAAACTTGTCACATCTTTTTGAGTGCCACTGAGCTTGTGACGGTGACAAAAAATTATATATTGATAACAATGAATTAAAATATGTTCTGCAGATCGTTGGTCAGAGTTGCGACATAATTCGCAAACAGGTGAAGTTTTTGCGGCTATGAGTGAGTCAAGTGTGAAGTGTGACCTATTCTTAACCTTATGATGATTCTGTCTTTTCTATTCATCTTTGGCATAATAGGGGAATGTACGTTGGGTTGCATGGAATGTAATTTTTAAGTTATTCTATGATTGTACTGTCATTCGTTTTATTTCGGATTGGACGTCTTTATGTAGTTGTAAATCTGCTTTGTCATCACTCTCATGCAAATTATTGTTATTTTAATGCCACTACCACTACTGCTGAGTAATCAAAATTAAACATATTATAAAGTAAAAATAGCAAAATAACTATAATTAAGTAAACTGGGCGAGTATTATTAGTGAAACTATTTAAAATCAACCAAATACACACAATAGACTAATAGTCTAGTCTATAAGCTTAAAATGGTGTTAATTCTACATACTGGTATTAAAATTATGTGGATTAGCTAATTCGATCCGGAATAATGTCTAGATCATTGTGCCAAATAATTAAATTAGCCCATGAAAAATTCCAAAAGTTATAAACAATAAAACACCTTCAAAAAATAGTGTTTGGTTTGTAGCTTATTGTTCGTAAATTATAAATATTTTCGAAATTTGAAAAAAGATATACCAGAACTCTATCTCCATTATTTATAATTTTAATTTAACGCTATAAATAGCCCTCCGCGCGCCATTATTAGGTTGAGCGCACGGCCTCGAAAGCGAGTACGTCACTTAAACAAATTTTTTTTCAAGTACTTAAAGTTAATTGGAAAACCTAAAAAAATTATAGTATAATCTAAACACTTTAAAGAATTGATTCCCGTTGGAATTTTCCATAAAAACAAATTTTTCAATATGCTAGACGATTGTTAATTAACAAAAAAAATTTTCAAACTTCCTCCATCATTCTAAACTAAAAAAAATGTAAGTAATTGCCATAAAATTATTTCGCTTCGTGGAGCTCTTCTTATATACATACAAAACAAGATTTCGTCATCAAAGTTTTAAAAATGTTAATACTTTGTTTATAATAATTTTTTCAAGTTAACAATTAATGACTGATTTGCCATTTTTTGCTAACTTACATTACTTATTATGAACAAATTATTTTATTAATTAACAATAGTCTAGCATATTGAAAAAATTGTTTTTATGAAAAATTCCAACGGGAATCAATTCTTTTAAGTGTTTAGATATACTATAAGTTTTTTTAGATTTTTCAATTAACTTTAAGTACTTAAAGTTATTTTTAAGTGACGTACTCGGTATCGAGGCCGTGCGCACAACCTAATAATGGCGCGCGGAGGGCTATTTTCAGCGGTAATTTAAAATTATAAATAATGGAGATAAAGTTCTGGGAGTTTGGACTTTTTTAATTGGAAATATCCTCCTCTTTAAGGATCTTTTTTCAAATTTCGAAAATATTTAGAATTTACGAACAATAAGCTACAAACCAAACGCTCTTTTTTTTTGGTGTTTAATTGTTTATAACTTTTGGAATTTTTATGGGCTAATTTAATTATTTGGCACAATGATCTAGTCATTATTCCGGATCGAATGAGCTAAACCACATTTAATTTTAATACAAGTATGTAGAATTAACACCATTTTAAGCTTATAGTTTAGACTATAAGCTTCAATGGACATCGATTCGCCACACGAATTCGACGATTAATTTCTTGTTCCAAGTAACTCGACACTCGAGTTCGATGCTTTCGTTTCGACTATTTTTGGTATTTGAATACTTCCTTGAGAATCAGATGCATTCGAAATATACACGTCGAAATCGAATACTTTTTAGATGCGAACAAGATGATGTAGTTTTCCCAGGAACTTTTACAACCATAAAGTCACCTTCCTCAGCATTATTTATGTCCTTCCCCTCCTCTTGTTCAAATCCGTACCATTCTGAAGACGAATCCTGTGTAATGTTTTCATCTATTTCATCACTCTCAGATGAAAAACTTTCAACGAAGAATTTCTTCTTTAAAGCGTAAACTTTTTTTACTGCTGCTGACTTTTTTAGATTTTCTAGCTCCCCCTTCTCCGTAGAATCGGTAGCAATCATGCATCTACCTCTCTTCCTTCCTCTCGAAGCTATTTTTCTCGGACCAGCCTTTGGGTATGGAGTAATTGAATAGGGGGGAATAAAATAAGTCGATGTGCTTTCATCGTTATTTAAATTTGATAAAGTGCCACTGGTAGAAGGAACGCCCATATTTGTTGGTGGGGTACTTTGTGTTTCGTTACATACTTCTGGTAAAATGCTACTGGTAGAAGAAACGTCTTTATTTGTTGGTGGGGTACTTTTTGTGTAGATATTTTCAGTTTTTTCTTCATTATTTGGAGCTGGACGGACAGAGACGGAAGAGCACAAATATTCATGGTCTTGAAATATACTTCTGTCTAGTGGAAAAATTCCACTTTTGCGAAAACCTGACTTGATCGATTCAGGTGTAGCAGCTCGATCCCAGGCTTTGGAGCATAACTCAGGTAATGCATAAATAGAAAGAGTTTCATTAGTTATTAGGATGGGATGGGATTGGCTAAAATATTTTTTGGCTGCAATTTATTAGATGTATGTGGGGGCAGTGTAAAGATTGTTATTCCATTTTGTTATCAAAAATCAATTCCCTCAATACTAAGGTGTGACTCGTGGTTGTCTAATATTAATAATACTGGGTTTTCCTTAGAGCAACTAACATTTTTTTTAAAGAACTCCAGAACTTTGAAAAAATTCTCTGATGTCATCCACTCCAGTTCCATGGATCCTTGCATTGCCCCTGATATCATACGATGTTCATCGAAACGCACTCTAGGAAAAACTCAAATAGGTGGTAATGCGTTCCCATTTGCACATATAATTCCAACTTGCGTTACCAATTCGCCGCGCTCTCTGGACGTAACTTGGCCTACCTGTTTTTCTCCTTTTATTCCAACAACCTTTTCAACTTTTTTTTTTTTTTTTTTTTTTTTTTTTTTTCGGGCCGAGATGGGAAACTCATGTTCGAATAGGTCCAGGACCCAAACAGTGTTGGACTCATCCCCAAGGAGATGCCTACCAACCAAACCCACCTCAAACTCGCCGTTACCCCCGCCTCGGAATTACTACCCTAGCTTACTTCGAGACAGGCGGCGGACCCTCGCACACTCTCCGCTCACTCTGTCATCTTCTCCCTCCTATCACTCCTGCCTCTCATGCCATATCGAGTCCTTCTCTCCCCCTTACCATGCTCTCTACTACTCCACTCACCTCCATCCATTCCTCCTCCCCCCTCAACATTATCTCCACCATGTTTTCCCAGTACACCGCCTCCCCTAGTTTCCTCTCCAACTTCTTCAGCACTTCCTCGTTCCTCCAGCATCTAAACACTTGCCCCACATCATCCTCCACTTCACACCTCTCGCACACACCAGTCTCTCGTTTCCTAATCTTGTGGAGGTACCCTACTCTCGACCCATGTCCAGTGAGCACTTGTGTCAAAGAGTAGTTCACCTCCCCGAATTTCCGGTCCATCCAATCTCTCCTATTCCCAATCGCTCCTTTTAGAACGCCCTCATACTCCTCCCACCTTCTCTTCATTTCCTCCTCCATCCATTCCCGTACCTCTTCTTTGGTCGCACCCCTCCAGCGTTTGCTCCTAGCTCTAGCCAACACGTCCAATGGGTAGGACTTTGCCAGCACCACTGCTGCCAGTCCACCCACTGTCCTGTACCCCTGCAGCACCCTCAGCATTCACCCCCGCTCTTTCACCCCACACCTCCGCACCGTACAGCATACTCTGCTCTACCGTCCTACCAATTACCCTCCTCTTCCACTCTCCCGGCCCTTTCACATTACACATCAATCTCCCCAGCCATGCTGCCCTCACTTTACCCTTCTCTGCCGCCTTTACCATATGGGTTTTGAAGGATAATTGGCTATCCAACCACACCCCTAGGTATTTCACAGACTCCTCCATGCGAATTCTCCTTCCCTTAACCATCACCCCCACTTCCCTTGCCCTGCTCCGTCCCTGCACTAGCAACCCCACCGTCTTATCTTCCGCCACTTCCAGTCCGCACCGCTCTATCTTCTCCACAATCTTCCTGCACATTCTCTCCGCCTTTCTTTCTATCTCCGCTTCTCCCTTTGCCGAACATACCAGACACACATCATCCGCATACACCGTAATCTCACATACCTCTTCACATACTATCCCACAAACCTCATCAAACACACACTTCCAGAGCGTCGGTCCAAGAACCGAGCCCTGAGGCACTCCAGCCTCCATCTCATATAACCTCCCTCTGGAGTCTACAATCACACGCGCCGTCAGGTAGTCCTCCACCAGGTTAACCAACCCCTGCTCCACTGCAAGCCTCTGCAACGCGCTCAACACTGCCCGTTTGCTGACACTGTTGAACGCGTTCCCGACGTCGAAGAACACGAGTAGGGCCAATTTCTTCTTCCTCCAGCTGCCCTCCCTAGCTCTTTCCACCAAACCCATCACCTTGCTCAGTGCCGAGATGCAAGATTTCCCCTCCGTGAACCCGTGCTGGTTTACCCTAAAACCCCCATTCCTACCAACTTCCTCCTCAATCCTATCCCTTATTATCCCCTCCATCAATTTACCCATACCACACAGCAGGCAGTCCCCCGCCCGCTTCCTCTCTCTACCCGCCTTCTTCATTAGTATCACCCTGGCTACCTTCCATCCTTCCGGGAACTCCTCCCTCAGCACCCTGTTGAATAGTTCCCAGAAGTACTCCCTATTGTCATCCAACAGCCTCTTCACCATATCACCCCTCAGGCCATCTATCCCTGGGGCTTTTCTCACTTTAATGTTTCTCCTCCAATCCTCTACCTCCCACTTCTCTACCGGCCTTATCCCCCTCATTTTCACTACCCCCCTTGTATCTTGGATTTCCTGAATTCTGCCACCCACTCCTCCTTCTCCCCCTTTGAACAATTTCTCTATAATCTCCTTCTTCCAATCCTCCTCTAGAACCTCGTTCCTATTTCCACCCATCCTCTTCACCGCTATCTCATACGCCTTTCCCCATGGATTGTTTTCCAATTCCCCCAGTAACTCTTCCCACTTCCCTCTTTTTTCCCTCTCCACTCTACGCTCCAGTTCCTTCTTCTTCTCTTTATATCTCCCTCTTCCCTCTATCCTTCCTCTTCCTCTCAGCATCCGTCTTCGTTCTTTCTTACACTCCCTCCACAGCTCCTCTATTTCCTCATTCCACCAGTAATTGGCCCACCGCTCACGCCTATTGCCCCTCTTTCCCTCTCTTTTGCAGCCCTGTATCACATTGTACAATTCATCTGCATCATGTCCAAGTCCCCTTTCTATCTCTTCTCCTACTTTCTTCCTCATACACTCTGCCTCGGCTTTCGTCCACTTCCATTCCCACTCTTCCACTAAATCCTTTCTCTCTTTCCTTATATCCGTCTCCACATACCTATGTAAGCTCAAGCTTTCCTCATCCTCCAGCACCCCCCAACTAAACACTCTTTCCCACAGCCATTCATCACATGCTGTTATATCAATGAATGATGAACCCCCGTCACCCCTCACGAAGGTGGGCAGTAGTCCATCATTCAGCACCACCAACCCGTTGGATGTTAACACTTCCTCAAGGATCTCCCCTCTCCTATCCGTTTTCTCCCCCCCCCCCCCTCCCATATAGTATTCTTAACAACCTTTTCAACTGGTGATACAGTTGTCACCCCAGTTTCGTCTAAATTATATATCTGACATGCTTGATAGTTGTGTCTTTCGGTCACTTTTCGAGTTTATAAAAAAACTCACCCACATCGGTTCTGTTGAACGCAGTCATTCGAGCAAGAGATGTGGCTTCTGGTTTTCTCACTGACAAAGTTGGATTTCGCCGCAAAAAAGCCGAGAACCATTCTGAATCTGCCATTTCACTTGTTTTCCAGAATCTGGGACTTTCAATGAATTTCTTATTGCAAACTGGAAGTCTATAACTGTCTGTTTTTTTTGAGCCCATAAAACATATTGGAACTTTTCAGTAGATATTGTGCTAGTATTTTCTCCATTTCTCCAAGTTGGTGATATAGTGTATAGTCAGTGTCCGCATTTACATTTTATTATTTTTTACATTTATTTGAAAAAACAAAAACTATTTTAAGAAAATATGAACATGAATGGCTCTTAAATAACTCTTATTATGTAGTCTCAAGGTCGCATTTAAAAAAATACATAACCGAAAGCATTGCAGAATGTTAGCACTTACCTTAAATACGAAAATTCGCTATGTTTTTAGGCCTCTTCACATGGCAATGAGTATTAGCAAACTGATTCTTCGCCCAAAGAACACTCGAATGCTCGCACTGTGGCAGCAGTATCGCAATTTAGGCGGAAAATTTGAAGGTGTCCATTTTATCCACTTGTCCATTGTATCCTCAGTCTCCCCTATTTTTAATTTCTGCTTTTCAATAATGTTACATTTCATCTCCGTTTTATTTTATAAAAGAAATAAATTATAAAGAGTCATAAAATTATTAAAATGAAATTTTCTAATTACTCCATTATCTAATCTAATTCAATGTTTCATTGATTTCAACTACTATATAAGGTCCCGTATTTAAAATTTCTTCTGGTGTATTTGGATTTCTATGTATTTTTAATATAATCTTATCACCATTAATATAATTTTAAGGGGTGATAACTGAAGCAGATGACGTAGTCGATGTTCGACTTGGGGTGAAACAGAAATTTAGAAAAAAATTTGCAAATCGATAAAAGATTAATTGAATTAAAATAGAAATGAACACAAATAAAGGGAAAAAATTAAAACAAACAAATTCAAAATTAAATAATTCGACTTACCCTGTAGAGTACTTGCTTTGTGAGAACACTGAACTTTTGCAAATTCGAGTGGCTTTTCACATAAAACGGTCTGAGGTTGTGGTAACTTGTTCCGGTCGATGTTCACTTGGACTGTTAACAGGTACCCCGTTGCACCTACCCAAATTCTAGAGGCCTTACACTGAAGTGAGCTTCCAAGAATTTTTCTGCGTCGTCTTCGTGGCTTTACACTTACATCGTGAACCAATAATTAATTTACTTGATTATCCCAATTAACGATTAAAATCGAGAAAAATCCTACTGACTGCGCCAGTGAAGCTTTTGCCAAGTTAATGTTTGATGTTCGTAGGAAACCGGAATAATTCAGAAAAATATGATTTTCATTTTATATCTTAATAGTTCTAAAGTGTAAGTACTTAATTCTAATTCAATTAGTTACAAAAAGTAAAAGTATCTAAAACAGTATATATCAGACAGACCGATGTCAAAGATAGTCTTTGCCGCTGTATTGAGAATATAATCAAATTTATTTTTGGTAAAGTTTTTTAAGTGTGCTATAAATTAAAATAACAAACAATACATAAAAATGGTCATTTAATGGCACGTGACATCCTTTACACGAAGATATATTTTTATTAGTGTTCACACTTCTTAGAATTCACATCGGAGAAAAAACAAAACATTCAGAACAATAAACTCATTATCCAAACAAACATTCTATAGAAAATTAGTTAGGTACTAATTGAATACAATTTAATAAATCCGCTCCGAACAGGTTTTGGTTTTTCGTTTTTTTAACGAATTTGCAAACAAAAAACCCATCCACGTTAAGAGGTACCTGCTAAAAAACACTGTCAATATTAAGTAGTTTGTGAATAAAAAATTTTTTTGTAAAAACTAAGTTGTCCCATTTTTTTAAGGAGTGATTTACTCACCCTATTGGAGGTAAGATATCCCCGTTTCTTCCCCTTTTTTTACCGAGATAGTTGTTTTGTGTTTTAATTTCATTTAATTATGTTTCTGTATTATATAAACGTCCTTTGATAACATGGATGAAATCATCTGCTCCAATATTACAATATTTGGCAAAAGTTTGAAGAATAAATTCTATAAAGGAGGATTATGCAGCTTGTGGATATGACATGGCCTGGATAAGAGATGAGGATACCGTTTGGGGTAAAATTATTGAAAGTTCAGCAGCAATTCCAATGAGTTACTTTGTTTTTTTTTTGTCATTCCTGAGTTAAATCGAAGCTCAACTCCAATTTCTAAAAGTTTCCTTAGAATTGTTCGTTGGAGCTGCTCGTTTGGTGAGCCAGAAGTTCTTCTCTGGTGAAAGATATACGTTAGAAAGAGTTATGAGATTTCAGTAGATTTGGCAATTATTTACAGTTCTAAAATTGGGAGCAATATTGAATATTTAGAAGCTGTGCGATTGTGGGTGACTAGCAATAGATGTGGAAAGCTTATACATCTTTTGTATTTTACTCTTGTATTCTATGCACCTTTTGGTGTGTCTCTTTTTTAATAGAATATCAACACTTTATTCCACGGTTCTCTGTGTGTCTCATCTTAATAATCCTTGCATTACGTCGACTTGACTACTCTTCCTTTTTTAGTTCGCGCAGATCACTGTTAGTTACCTGCAATTCGCTAACTTATCACCGACAAACGTAACTGCCAAACGTATTGCTCAGCTATGAATATACGAAACGTAAGTGTTTTCATGACTCATATGATGAATGTATTCATTACACTTTGGCATAACAAACGTGCTTAGTACTAGTGAGCTACGCTCCTGTGTATCAGAGAAAGTCATTTTATTTTTTGTATTCATCTCAGCGAATCCTTTAATTTGAAACTCATCTCATGGGAGTACTTAAAAATAACTTCTCTTGGGCGGTCCGCCATATTGGATTTGGAGTAAGGGCATTTTGTTTTTCGAATTCTTCCCAGCAAACCTCTTCATTTGATACCCATATCATGAGAGTGCACAACAAATTACTAGTTCGCCATCTTGAACCATATTGGATCAAGAAGGATGTCTCTCAGCTAACCGTGCATTGTCATGCAATCTAAATTCATCAGGCAAATATTTATTATAATAGTTAGTAAAAAACGGGCATGAAACCTGATCTCTTCATTGGGCCTTTACAACATATTGTTTTCAACAACTAAACTCGTACCTAAAAAATATTTTAATTTTAAGAAGCTATACAGTGTTGAAAAACAAGGTAATTTCTAAGAATATATATACAGATACATTCAAATAAAAACGGAACATAGGGATTTAGTGTATTCGCCGATCTAAATAGTCCACCAACAAAACATTTCTATAAGTTCACTTCAATGAATATCAAGCATTGATCTGGACAGCTGGATTCAGAATCACTGTAAAAAGGCCCGCCCCTTCTCCTTCCAAAATTTGTTAGTTATGTGCGAGGTGTGTGCGAAGTGCGAACTGCGATTTAGTATTGAATAATTATTTGAGGGGGGTAGTAAACGTCGCTACATATTGAAACAATATGCTTACGTTTTATGTTGTTAAAATCGAAAATTAATTGTTAAAGAGAATTTAACAATCAATGTTTCGAGTTACGATAATATGTTTTGATTTCTTTTGGCTATAACGGCTTTCAAAATAAAAATAAATTCTTAAATAAAACAAAATAGGAATCTTTAAATAGAAACAAAGTTATGGGCTTGAACACTCTCACCGATCGACTGACTGACTGACTGTCTGACGCTAATTAAGGACCGCCCACCGTTGAGAATACGGAGTGGTGGGAATTGTACGATATGTTATAGGTGTCCAAATAAACGATTGTAATAATCGTGTTTTTAATCTGTTGAAGCTGGATGTTGGTCGACTAGTTCAAAAGCAGTTCTGATACAATGCTTAAAATCCCTATGTTCCCTTTGTGTTTGAATGTATCTGTATAAGAAGCAGCCCGACTGCGGCAATGGAAGCCATTCTCAATCTTCCGCCTCTTGCTCTGCATGTTAAGGTGGAAGCGAGAATGGCTGCATACAGGCAGGAATGCAATGGGAATTGGCGCGAAGGAACCAACTCCCAAAGTCATTCAAGAATCACAGATGTTATCACAAACTCGCTTCTTGAAATGAGAAGTGATAACATGCTGGCCACAATTAACGACAACCAACCATACGATATCCAGCTAAACTGAAGGAACGTTGGTATAGTACACAGACGGATCTAAAACTGACATAGGAACAGGAGCTGGAGTCCATGGCGCCAGACCCAGCTGCGATGTCCTCGCATCCTTGGGGAAGTTTGCATCTGTATTCCAGGCAGAAATCTACGCTATCGACTCGTGTTTGCAAATGAACATCGAAAGCGGGTACAGAGGCCAAAACAGCCTCAAACTCTCAGATAATCAGGCAGCCCTGAAATCTTTAGTATGTCCTCAGATCAGATCTAGACTGGTCTGGGACTGCCTTCAACAACTTTTAACCCTGGCAAATCACAATAGAGTAACTCCTAATTGGGTCCCGGGGCATAAGGGTATTGTAGGTAATGAAAAGTCAGACACCCTAGCAAAGCTAGGGTCTGATACTGTATTCACTGGACCTGAACCAGTGTTTGGAATATCAAAATCTGCTGTACGTGGTTGTACATATCGGTGGATTCAAACTAAACATCAGTCGTACTGGAGACACGTGCCAAAACAGGAACACAGCAAACTCTTGGTAAAAAAAAAAACCCTCGGAGTCGCTGACTAACGACATATTAAACCTCAGCAGGGGCCAGGTAAGGAAAGTGACGGGATTACTCACCGGTCACTGTACCCTAAGGAAGCACATGCATACAATTGGCATATATAGGGAGGAACCTATCTGTCGGTTGTGCATGGAAGATGAGGAAACAGCCTCTCACATTATCTTCGAATGTGAAGCACTATCTCATTAGAGATATAGACTCCTAGGACTAGAGTATTCAAGAGAGGTTTTTTCCAAAAAGGACCTAGTGAAAAGACTGTTGAGCCTGATAAGGGCTACTGGTCTCTTCACATGAACGGTATAACCCAGAGCACAAAAGGCCTAAGGGCTGAGGTGCCGAGGTCTCTAAGCCTCTTACTGGTGGTGCCGAACTAATCAATCAATCAAGAACATATCATCCTTTTCTCGGGGACGAATTTAGTTATGTAATTAATGAACGGTACTTAGCATGGGATGAATTTAAGGGGTAGCTACCTGCTCGGGAACGAATTTATGGCCGGCCTAGCAGGTACCTACTCAAGTTGTGAAACAATAACAGACCGGACAACGCTGAGTGCGAGGGCTGGCAGCCTGACAGCAAATTGAACTCGGGACTCGGAGAGAATTCTTGAAAAAAAAACTTTAGTCCGCCGTTAGACGGAATTTAGGTATCAACTGTCAGCCGTCCGCAGCTGGGGCCCTCAGGACGGCGGCAAAGTAGGTATATAATGTAATGTTCGGCCGCGCTTGCGCAAGTTATAGAATTTTCGGCGGATTTCTGTATATTTGGCGGAATTCTAATTTTAAATTCATAGTTCCGCCAGCGGACCTCTAGTCACTCCGTATATTGCAAGTTAAATAGAATCGCATAAAAAACTATTAAGAACTGCTGATCCGTGATTTGGGTTAATAATTTTTTAGGCTAGCATTCTACAGATGAAATTTATCCAAATATTTATGAAACACCCTGTTTATTTCTCGATTTTAAAAATTTTATAAAATACTGTTAATCCATTTACCAAAAAAATTATACCTTTTCTGACTTTTCCTCTGTTCTATAATAAAACATCTTAAAAATCAGAGAAAGTTCCTATAATTGAAATATATCGTCAATAATTTCAGTTCCTGGTTTAATAATAATAACGATGATCATAAATTATTATACAAAAATCCATGCCAACGACGAAAACAAACCTCTTCCCGCCACTGCATTGATTTATGAATAAACACACATCGGTGTCTTTTAATAATTAAAAAACTGACCAATGGTAACGTTTGGCGCGTAAATAAACGAGGTCAAATAGTCATCCCATAAAAAGAAAATGTTAAAAATGTCTTTGAATAGAATGTGAAGGATTCTCTTACAAATGTTTAGATTTAAATGCGATGTTGCCAAATGAGTTTGCACAAGTGAAAGGAAACTTGTAAAATAGATTGACCTACAATAGCGAATTTAAAGAATGTGATTGTAACAAAATTTATCTAAGTCAATGGTTAATAATGGGGGCAGTACCGCCCATGCGTAGGCGTTTAAACTATACAGGGTGATTCATTAATCCAATGGCGGAATTATCATTTCAAAGAATTTTTCGATTCTTCAATAGTTTTTATGTAAATGACATATTCTTTGCGTACCGAACTAAACTTTTTTTTTCAAATGGATCTTTGGCTATCTAATGGCAGATTTAAAAAGATCACGTCTTAAGCCTTCAGAAATTATAGGGTTTTGCTATCCTATACCGAGTGGTTATTTCATAAAATGTCTCTAAGTGGATAGTGATTTTTCTGTGAAAGTGGCTATATCTTTTTAACCACTCGGTGTAGGATAGCAAAACTCTATATTTTCTGAAGGCTTAAAACGTGATCTTTTTAAATCTGCCATTAGATAGCCAAAGATCCATTTGAAAAAAAAAGTTTAGTTCGATACGCAAAACTGGAACACCCTGTATATTTTAAAATATTTTCAAATTATAGTTTAAGTTGAACTAAAATTTGTGGTATAAAAAGATTTTTTAAAAATTTTACATTTTCTTCAATACTTCTCCGGTCCCGGACTTTTATATATCTATATATATGTCTATACATTCCCATGTGAATTGTAGTCACACCCAGTGGGTGTCTTGTCGATCGATTTATCATGGGGGATCAGTCCATTATAGTCTTTTTTCCTATACCTAGATATTATGATGTTACTTAGTTTTTTCTACGATTTTACGCCACAACTGTCTACATATCTTTTACTTTATATTTCGCTACCTCAATATTCATGATATTTAAATCCGCGTTTACTTGATCTTCCCATCTTGTTTTTGGTCTTCCCTTTGCTCTGTCTACAACTGGTATCAATTCTGTTATTTTTCTTAGTGTTTCATCTCCACTTTTTCTATAAATGTGTCCGTACCATCCCAGTCTGCGTGTTTTTATAAATTTTACAATGTCTTCCCCATTATTTTTTTTGCACGATTTCATAATTCATTAGTCTTCTCACTTCTCCTTCTCCTGTTTTAACTAGTCCGTAAATGTTCCTCATAATTTTTCTCTCGAATATCCTTAATTTATTTTCTTCTTTTTTTTGTCAGATTCGCTATTTCAGCGCCATAGGTCACCACTGGTCAAATCACTGCCTTGAATATTTTTATTTTTGTGTTTTTACTAATTTTTTTATTTATTTTGAAGGTATCGTTTGTATCTGAAGAAAGCTCTATGTCCTGCTTGTATCCGCTGATCTATTTCTAATGTTCTATCGTTATCTCCTTTTAAGTAGATTCCTAAATACTTGAAACTTGTCACTACTTCGTATTCGTATTCTCTTTCCTTAATTGTCTGCGGTTGAGCTCTATTTCTGGATATAAACATTGCTTTAGTTTTCTCTTTATTTACCTTCAGTCCTCTCTTCTCAGCTTCTATCATCAATGTTATGAAGATGTCATTGACATTTTTTAGATTTCTTGATATTGTCACTATATCATCTGCATACGCTAGGATTTGTGTCAGTTTTGTTATTATGGTACCTCTTAAACCAATAGCTCTGTTGACTCCATCTAATGCAATATTAAAAAGAAACATTGTATCTCCTTGCCTCTCACCACTGTTAAATTCGAATTCCTTTGTTTGCCCTTTTTCTGTCAATACTCTTGCTGCCGATCGTTCCATCGTCATATTTATTAGTCTTCTCATTTTACTCGGAACCCCGATGTTTTTCAAATCTTCTTTAAGTGTCTTTCTGTTTATACTATCGAAAGTCTGTTTAAAGTCTATAAATAGTATATTCAGATCAATGTTGTATTCATAACTTTTTTCAATAATTTGTGTCATTATGTGAATTGGGTCCATAGTCGACTTTCCTTTCTTAAATCCATATTGATAATCACCTATTTTTCCTTCTATCTTGTCTCTTACTTTTAGTCTTTCGTTTAAAATTGTTGTGAAAATTTTATAGGCCGAGTTTAATAGTGTTATTCCTCTGAAGTTAGAACATTCAAAAGGGTCCCCTTTCCATTCTGCTGACATCTTTTCTTTTTTCCATAATTCGTTCTCTAATTCGAATAAAATTTTCTAGAGCATGGTTCCTCCTTTTGTATTAATTCCCCATTAATGTCATCGACTCCTGCCGCTTTATTATCTTTTAACTTTTCTATTGCTTCGTTAAATTCATTATATCGTGGCTCATCATCTTCATCTTCCTCCTCTAGCTCCATGTCTTCTCTATTTTCAATGTAAATAGTCTGGTGTTCTGCGGTCAGTAGGTTTTTAAAATGACTCCCATTTTTCCAGTTCTATTTTTTCTACATTGGTTGTTTTTCTTTTACTTTTTATATTTTTGAATAGCTTAGAATTGTCTTTGTTATTTAGCTAAATTTCTTCCATTTTTTGTATTATCCATTGATTTTTTTTCCGTTTTATTATATTTACTGCCTCCTTCCTTAATTCTTTGTATATTTCATAATCTTGTTCAGTCCCTGATCCTATCCGTCGTTGTCTGGCTTTTGTTGTACGATTACTTATATTTCCACAATCTTCGACAAACCAGTCATTTCTCCTTGTATTCTCTCGTTGGCCAACCGTTTTTTCTGCTGCATTTTTAATACCGTTTTTTATAAATTCCCAATTTTCTTCTATATTCTTTCCTTCTTGTATTCCTCTGATTCCTTCGTTCAATTCCGCCTCATATTTTCTCCTAATCTTTTTATTTTTCAGTTGTTTTAGGTACCACCTTTTCCTACCTCTTCTTTGCTGGTTATATTTTATTTCTAGATTTAGTTTCGTCAAAACCAAGAAGTGGTCAGTGTCGGCATCTGCTCCTCTATATGATCTGACGTCTTTTATAATATTTATTCTTTTTTTGGAGATTAGTACGTGATCTATTTGGTTTACCGTATTTCTTCCAGGTATCATCCATGTAATTTTGTGTTCTTTCTTATGTTTGTGTCTTGTACTTACAATGTACATATTTTGTTCTGCTGCTAGGTTGCATAGCCTTATACCATTGTCATTTGTGATTTCATGTATTGTATATGCTTCCCTGCCACACCACTTACGAATTGTTCCTTCCCTATTTGAGCATTGAAGTCTCCAAGTATAAAAAGTGTATCGTGCCTAGGAATTTTTTCACATACTTCCTCTAGTTTATCACAAAACTCTTGCTTTTCTTCTTCGCCAGCTTCTTCAGTTGGGGCATATGTATTTAAGAAACATTTGCCTTATCTCCTTTTATTCTAATATAAGATATTCTTCTTCCGAGGCTTCTAAATTCTATCAACTCGTTTCTGATCATCTTGTCTATCACAAATCCCGTTCTTCTATGTCCTTGGTTTTGTTCTCCTCCATACAGAAATTAATAGTCCTTTTTGTCGATCCTACCTTCTTCTTTCCATCTTATTTCTTGTAGTGCCATGAATTTTATTTTGTATTTCTTGATTTCTTTTCCATTTTCCCTGGTTTAAGCATCGTTTTAATATTCCATGTTCCTATTTTAAAATCCTTCTCATTCTCTTTCTTTTTGTACTTTTATTACTTGTCTGTTTTTGCTTATCGGTTTTATTTGTTTTTTTTGTATTCGGTTATCTTTCCCTTATGTCCCTTATGTCCTTTCCTTTCCATTTTTGCTCTCGTCGAACGAGGCTAGTTTTTACCTGCATGCTTCTTTATTTTTATTATTTGTTCATTTATACTGCTTGTTTCTGGCGACCTTTCATTAACCTTCCTTTTTCGATCCTTGGAAATTCCTTGTTCCTCCTCTAGTTTAGTGTCCATATCACTCGCTGCGTGTATCTCATTATTCACAATCAGCTTATTATATTTAATAACTGCTTTATAACCTTTGTTTCTTGCTTCTTTTAGCTGAGGGTACAATTTTTTCCTCTCTTCAACGATTTCCTTAGGATAGTCCTCATCGATCCAGATCTTAGTACCTTTAAGTTCTTTGCTTTGCTTAAGTATTCCAATTTTTTCGCTTCCCGTTGTTAATTTCAATATTATAGGACTTTCTACTCCATCTCTATGTTTCCCCATTCTTCCGATTTCGTCAATATTTGATTCTGTATTGATTGTTATTCCAATTGCTTCCATAACCTACCTTTTCGATTGTTTCCTCGGAATTTTCCATGGCTTTGTCCTCTATGCCTTTCAGTACCAGGTTTTTTTTCCGCATTTCTCTTTCCAGAGCTGCAATTTTTTCATCTTGTTTTTCTATTTTTTCATCTTGTTTTTCTATTTTTTCATCTTGTTTTCTTATTTTTCCTTTCAGTTTTTCATTTTCTAATTTGACTTCTTTGCATTTGACTTCTTGCATGTACTGGTAACGAAATCTTTTCAAAAATGTCATTAATTGCTGCAAGGAATAATGTGTCGCTAATTACGGATCCTTGAGGGATTCCGTTGTTTTGACAATAGCTCTTGGATATAGCTCCGTTTCTGATAAAAAATTTTAAAATTAAAATTCTCCCATCAAACCCCCAGGAGAGAAGTTTCTTTAAAATATTGTATTTCCAAACAGTATCGTAAGCTTTATCTACATCAACAGCGGCTACTTGTCCCTTTGCAAAACTTTCATGAACTGTTGCTTCCAAATCCACTAGAATGACTAGATTGTTGAACGATTTTTTCTGAAACTTTGATTTGGAGAAATCTTATTATGCGTTTCCAGGAACCATAGAAGTCGATTGTTGAGAATCTGTGAAATACCTGTTCCTGTACCTGGATAGTCAATTATCCTTCAAAACTCACATGTTAAAGGCGGCAGAGAAGGGGAAAGTGAGGGCAGCATGGCTGGGCAGATTGATGTGTAATGTGAAGGGGCCGGGAGAGTGGAAGAGGAGGATAATTGGTAAGACGGTAGATCTGTACGGTGCGGAGGTGTGGGGTGAAAGAGCGGGAGTGAATGCGAGGGCTAGACCACTCCTGCGGGTGCAGATAAGGATATTGCTGAGGGTGGTGCAGGGTTTAGGACAGATGGTGGACTGGCAGCAGCGGTGCTGAAAGAACCTACCCATTGGACGTGATGGCTAGAGCCAGAAATAAACGCTGGAAGGGTGCGACCAGAGAGGAAGTACATGAATTGATGGAAGAGGAAATGGAGAGAAGGTGGGAGGAGTATGAGGGCGAGCTAAAAGGAGCGATTGGGAATAGGAGAGATTGGATGGACCGGAAATTCGGAGAGGTGAGCTACTTCTTGACACAGGTGTTCACTGGACATGGGTCGAGAGTAGGGTACCTCCACAAGATTGGAAAAAAAGAGACTGGAGTGTGCGAGAGGTGTGAAGTTGAGGATGATGTGGGACATGTGTTTAGATGCTGGAGAAACGTGGAAGTGCTGAAGAAGTTGGAAAGGAAAGTAGGGGAGGCGGTGTATTGGGAGAACATGGTGGAGATAATGTTGAGGGGGGAGGAGGAATGGATGGAGGTAAGTGGCGTAGTAGAGAGCATGGTTAGGGGGAGAGAAGGACTCGATATGGCATGAGAGGTAGGAGTGAAAGTAGGGAAAAGACGACGGTGTGAGCGGAGAGTGTGCGAGGGACCGTCGCCCGTCTCGAAGTATGCCAGGGTAGTGATTCCGAGGCGGGGGTAACGGCGAGTTTGAGGTGGGGTTGGTTGGTAGGCATCCCTTTGGGGATGAGTCGAACACTGTTTAGGTCCTGGACCCATTTGAACATGAGTATCCCATCTCGGCCCGAAAAAAAAAAGTTATCACTGGCAACTCAACTATACGATATTTTTAAACTATTTGTGATCTTTTTTCTGTTAAATTTTAGCAAAACAATCAATAATAGTTGAGTTACCTCGTGCAGACTCTCTACAATGCTTACCAAGCCACTGTTTGGTTTCAACAATATTTTTTCACGTCATAAATAAATGTTCAATCAATACAATATGAAATTCTGTTTTCTATATTGTTAAAAAAATTACAAACCTGATGTAACTAAAGACACTGTAACCTGCAAACTAATTTTATTCAAGGTTGGTACTATCCTGAAATCATGAGGATCTGTCAACAGGGTTACCAGGCCGGAGACCTTTCGAATAATATATTATAATCGAAAGTATACAAACAAATGTATTTTTTTTCTTTCAATAAATCACTTCACAGTTGTAAAAGTTGTAAATGTGTTTGTGTCAATATTACATTATCAGTTTTAAAGTGAGGCTAATAACTACCACGCCACTAGAATCCCTAGAGATCTCGACTTCGATATGTTTTCATTTTGTTTTAAAAATTATTTTAAAACGGTCTCATTCCATGAAACATATCAACGCTATTATCGAAAATCAGAATGCTCGACTTGGTGTTATGGTCGATTTAAACAATAAAGAATAAAAAAAAATGTAAAAGTCAATAAAGAAAATGAGATAAGCTAACTACATTTTTAATGCATTCCACTTAAACGTAACAGATTTGGAATTTCTACGTAATGTTTGTATCAGAATCCGAAATTCTTTGAATCAACATTTAATTGTTTCTGTCTTCTTTGATTGTATAAAATCGTAATATTTTTAAATATATTTGCATAAATGATATTTCAATACAGATCAAATCTAGACAAAACTTTTAACCCTTGCCAACCACAATAGGTTAACTCTTAGTGGGCCCCGGGGCACAAGAGTAATATAGGCAATGAAATGGCAGATACCCTAGCAAAGAAAGGGTCTGATACGGAAGTCATTGGTCCTTGGTACACCAAAAACTTTAGTACGGGGTGGATTCAACCAAAGCATCAGACGTACTGGAAACACGTATCTAAATAGGAACACAGTAAACTACTGGTCAAAATATCATTGCTGACCAACGAAATATTAAACAATCGAATAAATAAAGTGGAGAAGAATCTGGTGAAAAAACTGTTAACCCTGATAAGTACAACTAGCTTCTTTACAGAAACAGTGTGTATAACCAAATGCCTGAGGTGTCAAGGAATTGTGACTTTGATTGGGTATACTGAACCAATCAATCAATATTTTCAAACACTCTTCTAATTTTTTTTCAGTTTCTGTGAATTGTTCGCATGTAAAGATACTGTTATTTTCCAATGGTTAACGCACCATAGTGTGCTGAGAGTCGAACTCAATAGTAGATACATCCATTTGATAAAACATTTGATAAAAAGATTAACCTTAGCACATATAGTGCTACTTTGAAGGTGTCCTCGATAGAAAGACTTTTGGAACACCTAAGGTTTTGTCTTTGGGACTAAGTAATGAAGTCAAATATGGTCAAAGAACTCTAGAACAATTATGCTGGCAAACACATAGGGGAAGGCGGGGAAGAACGGGGTACTTAACGTTTGATGGTTTACTGTCACTACAATATTAACCAAAAACATTTCTTTTAGCTATCGGTGTATAAAGCATTAAGGTGTAAATTAAGCATTCTCCCCTTTTTCAACAGTTGAATAAATATTTTAAAGAAAATACTTATGAAAAACCAAAAAAGTGCATTTTGCCCCATATCGCCCCATGGGGTTTTCAAAAATTTTACCAGAACTCATTAATATCTGGTTAGATTTCCTGAAATATAGTGTTGATGGTGGAAAATGGTATTAGAAATATTAAGTACACACAATTTTATTATTTGTTTTATTTAAATAGCTAAAACCTTTAGACAAAATCAGACAAAAATCCACTTGGGATTGGCACTTCTCACAAACAAGCTGAAATTCGTCGTCATCGCTACCAACGCCGGCACAGGCATTGTGTGCCCATTTGTGACACGCTGAACAGGAAATCCATCCTTCAACAGACTTGGACCAGTATTCACAACAGTAAAGACATACTACGTCACTATTTTCATCTGAAGATGAATTAGAATCTACCTTTTTAATCGACACTTTCCTGGAAGATTTTGTTTCGCTTCCCTTTCGTAATGCTACTTGCTTTATTCTCATTGCCATTAATTTTTATTTTAACGCCTTCTTTCTTATTTTGCGAAACATTTTTTGCAGCAGCTGCTCTCTCTAGTTCTTCCTTATACGGAGTTGCAGTTAAGATTGCTGTTTTACCTCTCCTGCGATTAGCTCTTAACTGTTTGTTGAATTTTTGGAATAGGTAAAGCAACTTCTGGCGACAAGCAGGGAAAAGAAGACTTCCTGTTGACATCGGAGGAAGCAATTTCGTTTTGCGCTTTCCATGAAGGGGATTTAAAATGTCACTTGCTGATGCAGTTGGAGGAGATTTAGTAGATTTTCTCACATCCTTTTTTTTGTAGAAGGAAGTGCTATTGAAATTGAAGGTTCCGTTGGCGTCTCAGCTCTTGGTGCAGTAGAGGAATCATTGGCCGATGGAGGGGTATTGTTTATAATGTCCATGGTAGCTGCTGGTGAAAAATCAACTTCGGTAAAAACGTTTTCATTGGGATCCCAGTTTTGCGAAATCCGTTCATCGCTGTTTTCATAGTGGATGGATGCGTTTAAAAAGGCACTACCAAAAAGCGTGGAGATTTAAAATATGGTTATCACTTTTCCTGGATTGCAACGCAGCCATGTCCGAGATTCATGTTCATAAAATATACTTAACGGTTTCATGAAGGAAACGTCCAACGGTTGCAGTCTAAGACTTGTGTGCGGTGGAAAGCATAATAATATTACACCATTCTCACGTGCTTGCAAAATTAGGTTAAGATTTTTGTTATGTGCTGCATGCCCATCTAACAAAAGAAGCACTGGATTTTCTTTTGTTGCTTTAGAAAACGCAACAAATAGCTTAATCCAATTGAAAAAAAGTTCAGTGGTTATCCATCCAGAATCACTAACCACTGAACCAGGTGGCAAGCCTAACTCGAATGACTGCTGCTTCCGTTTTCTTGGAGAAATTAGCATAGGTGGTATGTATACTCCAGCAGCAGAAAAACAGATTTCAGCCGTTATGGCTTCTCCTCGTTCGGAGGAAGTTAAGGTTCCTACCTGACGTTTTCCTTTTAAGGCTAAAATTGTACAATGTGATAAGGTCTGTAAAAGAGAGGGAAAGAGGGGCAATAGGCGTGTACGGAGGGCTAATTACTGGTGGAATGAGGAAATAGAGAAGCTGTGGAGGGAGTGTAAGAAAGAACGAAGACGGATGCTGACGGCAAGAGGAAGGATAGAGAGAAAAGGGGGATACAAAGAGAAGAAGAAGGAACTGGAGGTAAGGTGGAGAGGGAAAAAAGAGGGAAGTGGGAACAGTTACTGAAGGACCTGGAAAAGCATCCATGGGGAAAGGCATATGAGATAGCGGTGAAGAGGATGGGTGGAAATAGGAACGAGTGCTAGAGGAAGATTGGGAGAAGAAGGTTATAGTCAAATTGTTCACAGGGGGAGAAGGAGGAGCTGCAGACAGGATTCGAGAAGTCCAGGATACTAGTGGGGTAGGGAAAATGAGGGCGATAAGGCCGGTAGAGAAGTGGGAAGTACAGGAGTTGGGAAGGAACATTAAAGTAAGGAAAGCCCCAGGGATAGATGGCCTGAGGGGTGATATGATGAAGAGGCTGTTGGATGACAATGGGGAGTACTTCTGCGAGCTTTTCAACAGGGTGCTAAGGGAGGAAGACTTTCCAGAAGGATGGAAGGTGGCTAGGGTGATACTACTTAAGAAGGCGGGTAGAGAGGGGAAGCGGGCGGGGGACTACAGGCCCATCAGTCTGCTGTGTGGTATGGGTAAATTGATGGAGGGGATAATAAAGGATAGGTTTGAGGAGGAAGTTGGTAGGAATGGGGGTTTTAGGGAAAACCAGCAAGGGTTTGCGAAGAGAAAATCATGCATCTCAGCGCTGGGCAGGGTAATGGGCTTGTTGGAAAGGGCTAGGGAGGGCAGCTGGAGGAACAAGAAATTGGCCCTACTCGTGTTCTTCGACGTCGGGAACGCGTTCAACAGTGTCAGCAAACGGGCAGTGTTGAGCGCGTTGCTGAGGCTTAGAGTGGGGGAGGGTTTGGTTAACCAGGTGGAGGACTACCTGACGGGACGTGTGAATGTAGACACTAGAGGGAGGAGGTATGAGACGGAGGCTGGAGTGCCCCAGGGCTCGGTTCTTGGACCGACGCTGTGGAAGTGTGTGTTTGATGAGGTTTGTGGGATAGTATGTGAAGAGGGATGTGAGATTACGGTGTATGCGGACGATGTGTGTCTGGTATGTAAAAAACCCCATAGCTCGAGCTCCCGAAGTTGATTCTGGTTTTCATAGCGTCAAAGTAGGGTGCGTTTTAGAAAACATTGCATCCATTCCTTCCCACCAATTTCAGAAACAGCATGCATAAATTTATGTTGGCACTGATTTCGTATAGCTAATTGATAAGCCAAACGTCTAAAGTCAATCATGGTCAAGCCAAAAAGTCTTGATTCCATTACTTTTAAATAGTCGACAAGTTCTATCTCCTGTTCTTGTGAAAAAACGCAGTGAAATTTCCCGGCAGATTCATCAACAACAAAATTTTGCTGATCCTTTCTTTTTTTTTTGAGACATATCACGATGGGGCACACCATGTTGTTCTGCGGCCCTCCTGTACCCCATTTGTCCAGTAACAACGGCATCAACTGCTGCGTTCATTGATTCGGTACTCCATACTGAAAAAATAATAAATCAAGTACGACATTTAACTGGGCATAATGGGGTACCCCATTGTACCCCACACGTTCGGTTTTTTACTGACGTACCCCTTTCTACCCCGGTCTGCACCACCTTCCCCTAGATCTGCAAAGGTGGCGCTAGAGAAATTACTAGCCCATACTCATAGTTAATACACGCGTTAGTAGCATTGGACTGGTAGATATAACCATATGTTGGTTCTGCTAAGGAGATGAGTAAACCTGTACACATACAGTGTGTAATATATGCGTCGTCGATGGATACTTGGTTAGATTATAGGTGTGGAAGGACCTCTGAATAGGTGGTGTTGAAGGTCACATGGAGGGTCATCTCAAGAGAATGAAACAACTACTTCATGCACTGGGATATGTTTCTTTATTTACTAAATACATTAAACTACTTACTAAACTTATGCTATGCATAAGTACCTAGCCGTTTAGCATACTTATGCTTAATGGTTACTGATTACGACTAGCTGACTATTCAACTATATAGAATAGTTTTCTTCAAGTATTCTGCATCGACTCTTCTTTGATCAATACTGAATGTATATTTATATAACCGGTCAAGTTCAAACGAAACAGATAAACATATAGTTGTTTTGTTTTGCTTCACGCTTGAACTTGACAATAACCTTCTTCATTTATATTTATATAATAATGAAATGTTCAAACTTTTTGTTGAAATAAGATCAAGGGAATTTAATTCTTATTTTAAATATTTATTCTTATATTATTATATTGGGCCAAAAGGCATCACAAGTGCTACTTTAAATGTTTTCTCGAAAGAAAGACTTACGGAAGACCAAAAATTAAGCAAGAAATGAAGATGAATGTGGACAATTATGATTGCACAAACAACAGCGACTCATAAGCAAGCCTTGCAGTTTCCACTGTATTACTTTTATAAATGCTACAGTGGTCCTCTGAGACTAGATTACATTCTCCAGCTCAATTCCTTTGATGTAGCCAATCAGCCTCGAGACTGAACCTTGCATGTAATTTCTTGCCAGTGGCTTCTCTTCGTCTAGTACAAGGGACTTTACATTCGCTATGAGCATACACAAAACAGTTCTGCAAAGATGCCACTAGAGGATCTCTTATCCAATAAGTAGGGCTTGTAGTTTGACAGTCCACAAAACCACAACACCTCCCTACCCTATATAAACATGTTTGTTTTTTGTTAATGAGGTGGATTGTTAAGAAATCCAAGAAGACTACTGTTGTAGAGAGTATAAAAAGTATTATTTACGATCCTGTCCGAGTAACACATAATCACGGTTTTTTTTCGAGACAAAAACAATCTTCAACAAGAGCTAATAACACACACTTATTCTCTGATAATAGTACCGGTAGCATATTTACGATAGCGAAGGCACAAGCTATAAAACAGAGACGAACAAACATCATGATAAGGCCGGCGGTGTCTTTTGAATTGTGTCGGCATCAAGACCGACTTGAATAACAATTCTCATGGGTACGCACTGCTTGCTTTTTTAATGTGAATCTAATTCTTAATGAAATTAAACGATTATAATGGTGTTACGGTTCAATTACGTTTCGATGAAAAAGTTGGCTTAGAAAAAAATTAATTCTGTTGAAGTTGAATTTAAATTAAAATCGAAATTGAAGCTTGGACAGCCACGATTCATTTTTCAAATTCAATCGAGAATAAACGGGAAATCACCAGTGGTTTAGAGATATTGGAGGAGGATTTAAAAATATACGAGGTGAAATAATAAAAATGTTACTTTTTGAAGAAACATCTTTAAAAAAATTTCAAACTTAATAAAAAACAGCAACTATTTTTAAAATATTTTTGGTGAACTTTCTATACTCTGGTTTATAATGTGAGAGACCACTATAGAACTGGAATAAAGACAGTGGATCGCAAAAAGTGAAGTATATATTCACAAATATACGCCTGTTTCTGATTAACATCTACTGAGAGGTATACTTGGGAATTTTCCCGAAAATTTGTTACATTATGCTTCCATTCATTGCTCTTTTATGATCAAAAATTGATACTAATTCCGGTTTGAAGCAATACTATGGAAATAGGCCCACTGTCCATGTATCGTCGCGTCAGCGTATCATATTAAGGGCGGGTCTACAGTATGCGTATTCAGCAGATGCGTATTTTGGCTGCGTATTTTCGGCAAGAGAGTTGTTGCGTACACATTGTGCAGATTTTCGGCGTCTATGTGCGGAAGCGGAAGCAGGATTGTGTACTTGGAGAACGTACGGTTGTTGGAGGTGTACTTTGGTTTGAAGTTTGGGACATATAAAATTGATCAGGAACCGATTATGCGCTTGGAGGGCGTAAGGTTGTCGGCCTAGTTTGGCTTAAAGTTTGGGACGTATAAAATTGATCAGGAAGATATTGTGAACTTGGAGCGCAGGGCGTAAGGTTGTTGGTCTAGTTTGGCTTAGAGTTTGGGAAGTATAAAATTGATCAGGAAGCGATTGTGCACTTGGAGGGCGTAAGATTGTTGGTCTAGTTTGGCTTAAAGTTTGGGACGTATAATATTGATCAGGAAGCGATTGTGCACTTGGAGGGCAGGGCGTAAGGTTGTTGTTCTAGTTTGGCTTAAAGTTTGGGAAGTATAAAATTGATCAGGAAGCGATTGTGCACTTGGGGGGCGTAAGGTTGTTGGTCTAGTTTGGCTTAAAGTTTGGGAAGTATAAAATTGATCAGCAAGTGATTGTGTACTTGGAGAACGTACGGTTGTCGGAAGTGTACTTTGGCTTGAAGTTTGGGACATATAAAATTGATCAGGAACCGATTGTGCGCTTGGAGGGCGTAATGTTGTTAGTCTAGTTTGGCTTAAAGTTTAGGAAGTATAAAATTGATCAGGAAGTGATTGTACACTTGGAGGGCGTAAGGTTGTTGGTCTAGTTTGGCTTGAAGTTTGGAACGTATAAAATTGATCAGGAAGCTATTGTGCACTTGGAGGGCAGGGCGTAAGGTTGTTGGTCTAGTTTGGCTTAAAGTTTGGGAAGTATAAAATTGATCAGCAAGTGATTGTCTACTTGGAGAACGTACGGTTGTTGAAAGTGTACTTTGGCTTGAAGTTTGGGACATATAAAATTGATCAGGAACCGATTGTGCGCTTGGAGGGCGTAATGTTGTTGATCTAGTTTGGCTTAAAGTTTGGGGAGTATAAAATTGATCAGGAAGCTATTGTGCACTTGTAGGGCGTAAGGTTGTTGGAAGTGTAATTTGGCTTGAAGTTTGGGACATGTAGTGTTGTTGTTGCTCAGAGTTGTGCATGTTGTAGTGAAACTGAGGTCCAATAAGCATTAGGGATTGAACACGTTTTTTCTGCCGCGCACTACTGAAAAACTGCAATGCCATAAGTTTAAAATCCAACTTTTCTTCTCCATCTAATTCTTTGTACTCGGGAAGCATAGACAATAAAAACATTCGGTCAGTATCCTCTTCTGATACCTTGCTTGTATCAAGTTTTTTGAGTAACTGGTCTTGAAAAGGTGATAGTTTTGAGTTTTTACGAGTTTTATCAACCAAAGTTTTGGGTTTGGGTGGTACTGTAGGAACGGGAACAATATCTGTCGCCGATTCGTTCTCTTGCTTGCCCTCCGTAGTTTTGTAACGTTAATTTCGTTCACTTCACTTCCCTCTATTGAATTAATAAATTATCGTATGGGCGGCGAATACCCAACACCGAGAAATGTTTCAAGGCTGAATATATTTACTGTCGACAAGAGTCGAAATCAACGTTTCTATGCGTGCCGATCGAAGTCCGTCTGTCGGGAAAATAGTCACTTTTATTTTGAGATTCCCACTTCGACCTCGTGTCTCTTCTTCTACCAATCATAAATCAAATATGAATCAAGAATTCACTACTGAAATGTAAATTCCTTTCCTGGTCAAAGCGTATGAGCGTGACACGAACATGAGACGTAAGTCTGTTGTCTTTCACATGATTTCGTGTATTTAAACAAGTGGCAAAAGGGTTTCATTCTTTCTTTCCTGCGAACATGTGCTATTGAAGCCTTTCTGGCTTATCTTATCTTATCTCTAAGAAGTGCATTCATTTGAGTGCACTTTATCTGGGATACTTATCTGGTACCAGAAAGCTACCTCCACTTTATCTGGGACTGGAAATCTATCTAAAACTTTATCTACAAGTTTCTCTACAACTTTTTCTATAAGTTTTTCTACAACTTTATCTACAAGTTTCTCTACAACTTTATCTACAAGTTTCTCTACAAGTTTATCTACAACTTATCTACAACGTTATCTACAACGTTATCTACAACGTTATCTACAACTTCACCAGGAACAAGATGAACTAAAGAAAGAACAGGAAAGTACAATATTTCTGGAATTGCTCTCCAACACAACTTATGTCGTCATACATCGTGAATAACTAGTCAATAAAATTTTATTTCATTTTTTTTAGTCAATATACAACCTGTAAATTTAATAACGTTGTTCATATAGTTTTTTTCCCTTCCAATCTTCCAGGATTTGTCGCTATAATGCGGATGTGAATAACAAATAAGCTAGTATTATTCAGAGTGGCGCCCTCTTACCTTTCTTAATTTTCATAATTTACCTTTATTTCCCATTAAATAAATCTCAAGTAGGATTACCCGAGAACCGGTAAGACTACTCTCTGAATTTGTACTAGTTTGGTCTCAGAATCTACACCTGAGGTGCTCCCTAAACTGAGTAGCCGTAGCAAATTGTCGCCCAACCTTGTTGGAGGCGTTGCAAAGTGGCATTACCTTATCGTTACGTAACAAATTGGCGCCCAACGTGGGGCCTTGTTTTACACATCTGCTTTATAATAATAAATCTTGAAACTTGGAAGTTTGGACAGTAGTTGAAGTCAGAAGCAATCACTTTAATATTCTATATATATATATATATATATATCTTTTTTCACTTATCGTATTATTTATCTTTCTATCTTTTACTTATCATATCGTTCACAGTTGAGTTGGTAATATCTATTTTTATTATCGTTTATCTAACATATCTTTATATTTTTATCGTATATCTTCACGTATCGTACCAATAAAATTTTCTTTTTCGTCAATATCAACAGTACCCGTTTTTTCTCTTTTATCTTATATTTTTAATACCGTCAATTAACGTATAATAACATGGCTCGAATTTTCAAATTAAATGTTGATTATCTTTTATCTCATGAATTGGATTACGAACTTTCTTATCGTGGCTTGGAAATACCTTCACTGGTTACAGAGAAGAGGAAATTATTACGCGGTGTTCTAACACAGGAAGTATCTATGAGGAGTTCGATTTCATATGTTGAACTTCCTTTTATTACCGAAATTACAGGTATTAAGATGTCTTTTGCCGACTTGAAGAAGAAGGTTCAAGATTTTGTTGGAACTTCTTCGGATGTCGAGTACAGAAGATTGACTTGCCGTCTAACTCACCTCACTCAACGTACTTCTCGTGTAACTTGCGAGGAGGACGAACAAGAGCAAGTAAAGAAACATTTAACAACAGAAATATTTTGTTTAGAAGGTGAATTAGATAGCAAAATCAATGTTATCGATTCAGACAGACAATCCACTCCAGTAAATACAAGTCAAAGTTTTTCTTTTTCTAAACCTGTACCTGTACATAAATGGGGGATAAGATTCTCAGGAATAGATTCCAAAGAATCTGTACTTGGATTTTTAGAACGCGTAAATTGCCTCAAACTTTCGAGAGGTATCACAGATGCTGAATTGTTTTCTAGCTCAGCTGATTTATTTAGTGATCAGGCTTTTAATTGGTATCTTATTAACAGATGCAAAGTTCAGAATTGGGAACAATTAGTGACAAATTAAAATCCGTATAACTACCAAGATGATTTACTAGAGGAAATCAAAGCTAGAAAACAAGGTCAACATGAACGAGTTACCTTGTATATTAACGCCATGTGTGGTTTGTTCAACCGTCTTGATGACAAACCAAGTGAAAGTGCCATCATTCGTATTATTCGTAGAAATCTTTTACCTCATTATGCACAACCATTAGCTTTAATTGATATTGATACTGTTGATATTTTGACTGAAAAATGTAAACGACTAGAGGAAACATTAACTTGGGACCAACAGTTCACAGCTAATCATAAAAGCAGTCAATATTTACTTGAACCAGATTTGAGCATACCTAGTACCTCTTTTAAGGATAATTTTTGTTTTAAACAAACACGAAAAAATCTATCTGCAGTATCTTCTACCTGGACTTGCTGGAATTGCAAACAAGCAGGTCATATGTATTATAACTGTCAAGTTCCTAGGAAACTGTTTTGTTTTGGTTGTGGACATCCTGATACAGTAAAAACGAAATGTCCAAAGTGTTCAAAAAAACGAACCAAGCGGTGGTCGAACTTCCCACTCTACCACAGTCGCTCAGAATCCGGGAACATCAGGAAAATCCAGCACCAAAGTAAAACCAAAACCTCAGGAAAAACCTACAAAAGACAAAAATTGAGGTTATCTCAAATAAATCCTGTAAATTCCAGTTCTGCAAGGAAAATTTCTCCTTCTATCTTAAAAAAGGTTCCTTCTGTAAGTCACTCCGACTGGAATTCATGGCTTTTATTTGTCAAAAAATTATATAAATTAAATTCAAGATCAAATTCAATAGTTTCAAACTCGAAGCATAAGTCTTTAGCAAATGTAGGGTCACTGTTGTATAACATGGAAAATGATAATCGACCTTATGTCGATATCATAATTTTTGATAAAACAATTTCTTGCCTTGTTGATACTGGTTCAAATATCTCATTGATTGGTTCTCGTGCACTAGATTTTATTCATAACTTATCGATACCTATCTTAAACGATGATAACTTAAAAATATCTACTGCAGATGGCAAGTTGCAGGACGTTCTTGGTTATATCGAAACATATGTCATCACAGACAAGATATCTAGGCTTATGAAATTTTATCTAATACCTTCTGTTAAACATGACATTATTCTCGGTATGGACTTTCTTAAGATTTTTAACGTAAAAATAAATTTCTTTAAATTATCTTTAACTGTAAATTCTCTCTCGTTGGCTGTAGTCAATACAATTCGGGATGTATCTCATTTAACTCCTAATCAAACTGGTAAATTAAATCAAACTATTGATCTCTTCAAGACTATTAGTCCTTCAGATAAAATCGGCAAAACTCATTTGATAGATGATACCGGAAATTCCCCTCCCATTAAACAAACCCAATATTCCCTACCTCAGGCAATGCAAGCTTACCTGGAAAAGGAAGTAGATACTTTGCTTGAATTAGGTGTAATTCAGGAAAGTAAATCTTCATATTGTAGCCCTATCTGGTTAGTTCAAAAGGGAGATGGTAAATACAGAATGTGTTTTGATGGACGTAAATTAAATAGTGTAACTTTAAATAAAGATGCTTATCCCTTACCTTCAATCGAAGTTATACTGTGTCAACTTCGAGATACTCGTTATATATCGAGTATCGATCTGAAGCAAGCATTTTATCAAATTCCGTTGGAGAAATCATCTCGGGAAAAAACAGCTTTTGCAGTTAAGGGTAAAGGTTTATTCGAGTATGTCACTACCCCTTTCGGTTTAGTCTCTGCTCCTGCTAGTATGTGTCGTTTGATCGATTTGGTCATTGGTCCTTCCTTAGAACCGCATTGTTTTTACTACCTGGATGACATCATCATTTGTACTCCTGATTTTGACAAACACATGGAAATTCTCCAGAGTGTTTTTGAGAGATTACGAGATGCCGGCTTAACGGTGAATTTAGATAAATGTCAGTTTTGTCGTTCTTCCCTTAGATATCTAGGTTATGTAGTGGATGAAAATGGTCTTCGTACCGATCCTGGAAAGGTTTCTGCTATTTGTGAGTATCCTGACTCGAACATCCCATAGCTTATATGAGTAAGAAACTCACAAAGGGTCAAAAGAAGTTCAGTACTACCGAAAAGGAACTGTTAGCAGTTTTGTTAGGGATCGATCATTTTAGGTATTATCTTATCGGTCGTCATTTCACCGTAATTACCGATCATTCTTCTCTGGTTTGGTTGAATAACATGAAAAAACCTTCTCCTCGCTTAGCTAGATGGATATTGCAATTGTCGCAATACAACTTTTCTATCGTACACCGTAGATCTACCGGAACTGTAGTTGCGGATGCTTTATCTCGTATACCTGAAGTAAGTATTTTAGACTTATCTACCTTGCATCCTGATAAATGGTATAATGACATGATTTCTCATGTTCAGGATTTTCCGGAAAAATACCCAAGTTTTCGAGTTGAGAATAACATATTATATAAACATGTCTTTAATAAATTTGGACCAATTAGTAATATTTCCGATTGGAAAATTGTCGTTCCTACTAAAAATCGAAATGAAATTTTACATCATTTTCATGATAGTCCAACTTCTTCTCACTTCGGTGTTTTTAAAACATTAGAGAGAATTTCTGAAATTTATTATTGGCCGAATCTTAGAAAATCGGTTTATAAATATGTCACTCGTTGTAAAATATGTGCATCGTGTAAACCATCTAACTTACCCCAAGCAGGATTAATGGGACAATATCGTAATATTAACTTCCCTTTTCAATTAATATCGTGTGATCTTTTAGGGCCATATCCCCGATCTCGCAAAGGTAATCAGTTCGCACTTGTTGTAGTTGACTGGTTCACTAAATTCGTATTGGTTCATCCCTTACGTCAGGCTACCGCTCGTTCTATAGTGGATTTTTTAGAAAATCATGTTTTTCTCATTTATGGAATACCTCAAACCGTTTCGTGTGATAATGGTAAACAGTTCACGAGTCATTTTTTCAAAAATCTCATGGAAAAATATTCAGTACAAAAGATATGGTATAATGCTAACTTTCATCCGCAAATTAATCATACTGAGCGCGTAAACAAATCCATTGTCACAGCTATACGATCTTATAGTTATGAAGATCATAGAACATGGGATGAAGAAATATATAAAATTGCTCAAGCAATTCGGCTGTCGAAACATGAGGTTACCGATTTCACCCCTTCCTTCCTTACCTTTGCTCGAAATGTACCTGTCTCGGGAAATTTTTATGGTAAAATTGCAGAAAATGCAAATAATCAGGTTACCATTTCTGACAAAGTTCACCGAATTCAGGATACACAAGAAATGCCTAAATTTTTCGAAGTGGTGAGAAAGAACTTGCAAACTGCATATCGACAAAGTAGTCAACGTTATAATTTGCGCAAACGTGATCATAGGTTTTATGTAGGTGATCGGGTTTGGAAAAAGAACTACCCAAAATCGGACAAAGCCAGATATATTTCCGCAAAATTTTTACCGAAATATACACAATGTACCGTATATCGTGTTATCTCTCCCTTAGTGTATGAATTAAAAGATGAAACGGGAAAAAATATTGGTCGATGGCACATGAAAGACCTTAAGGCTGGTATCTTGTCTGATGATGAGTGTTCTGATATCGATGATTCCGAAGCAGCCCTAACGTAATCAGATAAATATATCTTTCCTAATTGTTCATTCTATTTGTGTTGTATGCTGGTGTCTCGAATATTTTTTTTTTAATCTTTTTATCATAGAGATTTTCCTTTTCTTTGACTAGAAAACGATAATGACTTTCTTTCCCTACTACTGATTAGCAAATTAACCTTCGTGTTCTGGGATAAATGAGTAGTGTAATAAATATTTTCCTAGCCGGATGGAATTCTAATCTAAGAATTATAATATAAAATCTGTTGAGAATTTTTCGAATTTTTAAAATATTCAAATTCATTATAATTTTGAAAAAGTTTTTTTGCACAGTCAAATCAAATTGAGTAATAAACCTGTTGCGCACATGCATAGAGGTTAATGAATTGGGTCTAATTGATTTGGAGAAATATCGGATATACCTTAAATGTTTTAGGGGTGATATTATATCTTCAGTACCTTATCTTATCTTAATTATCGTAGTTTACGATAAATATCTTACCTTATCTTATCTTATCTAAGTGGACAAGGGTAGTAAACTTGTCTACTGTACTATATATTTTATAGTACTTATCTTATCTTATCGTTACAGACAAAGTGTCTTGTCTGTATTTATATACCGAAAGGGTATATTGAATGTTTTTTTAAAGACCATTGACAATTTGACTTTGCAATTAACTTACATAGTTGCTGACATATCAGGGGATATCGAAGTTATTATCTTAGCTCTAAAGTTTTATTACTTCAGTTATCTAAAATTTCTATTAGCTTAACTATCTTGAAATTTTAATATCTTAACTGTTTTAAAATTTCCTTTATCTTAATTATCTTAAAAATTTTCATTACCTTCATGTTGAAAATTTTTATAATGAAAATTTTTAGTATCTCAAGTGCTTTAAATTTTTTTTTATTATCTATTTGTTAATATGTTCGAGATGTCAACTTACATTACAGAAATTCTTTTTGCCTATCTTCAGTCAATATCTTACCTAATATCTTGTTTACTTAAAATTTTTCTATTTTGCTCATTACATACCTCTATCTATGATCATTCCGAAAGATTGATCTAGATATTTCACTTATAGACATGGATTCAATCTGTCTATATTTTATTGCATCACATTTTCCCTTTTTGATTATATTTTTTGTTGGATTTCTCAGCATTGGGTGTTGAGGGTGAGAGCGGTCTGGAATGTGTTTCAGGGTTCAGCGTCGGGGGGTTAATCAGCCTGGGAGGCAGAGGTGGCTAAGGTCTGCTGTCATTAGTTAAATCTACTTGGGGGGTTAGCTACTGCGTTTGTGCCAACAAGGCTCACATATCGCTCTGGGGATTTTCCAACAGTACTGTTGTGGGATGCCGTTGTCAATTTCTCTTTTCCCCAAATTTCAGCTTGACAGAAGCTACATTCTGTTAGGGGGTTAGATCGAGCCTCCTTGGACTTGCTGTATCAGCTTCTTCCAAAAAAAATTTTTGAATTTTTTTTTCTCGTTTTTTTTTGGTTTGTTGTTATTCATTATTTAGTTTATCGATCTTAAAAGCTTTTCTATTTAAGGAACGTTATGTTGTATTGTCATGGTGTTTTGGGTTTGGATTTCATCTGAAGCTGAGATTGAAGACCACGACGCGATTTAACATCTCTCGCGAGGTCCTTCTCATTAGGCAGAAGTTGATTTCTTGATCGGTGATACTGTGGTGATGCACATATCCGACCAAAAATATGAGTAGTTTTTTTGGGTTTTTTTTTATTCCATATATCGTTATATGGGGTATAATATATTGGAAATTTTAGCTTGACAGGAGCTACATTCTGTTAGGGAGTAATACAAACTTCCTTGGCATTGTTCCAGAACATTTTAGCTTGACAGGAGCTACATTCTGTTAGGGAGTAATACAAACTTCCTTGGATTTGTTCCAAAAATATATTTTTTTTCTATTCATATGATAGTAGTAATTAAATAAAGAAACATTTTATAAATAATAGCTCATCCATATCTTTTTTTATCTAACTGAGGGATAATCAATGGATCTGATGGGAGTCTCATTTCTTTCCTTATCTTATCTTATCTTATGTCATTATCTTTGGGAACCCACTGATGCATTGATTTATCTTCCTATTAAATTTCTAAAATTATTGGTATGTAGATACCTGGTACTGGTTCCGCTTTTCTCAGAATTTACCGTTCAAAGTTTCTGCTGTGTTTGTGAGATGATTTTTTTTCCTAATGTTCTGCTTGCGCGATGACCAATGGCTACTGTGGACGCTAACTGGCAACCTCCCTGGTAAGAGCCTAGGAAGAAAAAAATCACCTGGCTTACCGGTGAAGACTTTGGACCGCTCCCTTTCTTTAATTTTTTTCAAATCTTTATTTTTCTCTAAATTAATTATTCGGAAGAATCCTCAAATTTGTTCTTTTCCTTCAGTATCGCAGTGACTCGTTCCTTTCTTCTTAGTCTTCCTATCGTTCAATATCTTCTTAATATCTGCTTTACTTCAGTCTCGTAATAGCTCAATGATTTTCACATATTTTTTTTTAAATTTTTTTTCTCGGGCTGTAAGGGTGTGTAACGTTAATTTCGTTCACTTCACTTCCCTCTATTGAATTAATAAATTATCGTATGGGCGGCGAATAGCCAGTCCTTTCTCATACCCAACACCGAGAAATGTTTCAAGGCTGAATATATTTACGACGAGAGTCGAAATCAACGTTTCTATGCGTGCCGATCGAGGTCTGTCTGTCGGGAAAATAGTCACTTCTATTTTGAGATTCCCACTTCGACCTCGTGTCACTTCTTCTACCAATTATAAATCAAAGTCAAAGCGTATGAGCGTGACACGAACATGAGACGTAAGTCTGTTGTCTTTCACATGATTTCGTGTATTTAAACAAGTGGCAAAAGGGTTTCATTCTTTCTTTCCTGCGAACATGTGCTATTGAAGCCTTTCTGGCTTATCTTATCTTATCTCTAAGAAGTGCATTCATTTGAGTGCACTTTATCTGGGATACTTATCTGGTACCAGAAAGCTACCTCCACTTTATCTGGGACTGGAAATCTATCTACAAGTTTCTCTACAACTTTATCTACAAGTTTTTCTACAACTTTATCTACAAGTTTCTCTACAACTTTATCTACAAGTTTCTCTACAAGTTTATCTACAACTTATCTACAACGTTATCTACAACTTCACCAGGAACAAGATGAACTAAAGAAAGAACAGGAAAGTATAATATTTTTGGAATTGCTCTCCAACACAACATATGTCGTCATATATCGTGAATAACTAGTAAATTTTTTTTATTTCATTTTTTTTAGTCAATATACAACTTGTAAATTTAATAACGTTGTTCATATAGTTTTTTTCCCTTCCAATCTTCCAGGATTTGTCGCTATAATGCGGATGTGAATAACAAATAAGCTAGTATTATTCAGAGTGGCGCCCACTTACCTTTCTTAATTTTCATAATTTACCTTTATTTCACCTTAAATAAATCTCAAGTAGGATTACCCGAGAACCGGTAAGACTACTCTCTGAATTTGTACTAGTTTGGTCTCAGAATCTACACCTGAGGTGCTCTCTAAACTGAGTAGTCGTAGCAAATTGTCGCCCAACCTTGTTGGAGGCGTTGCAAAGTGGCATTACCTAATCGTTACGTAACAGTTTCTACGTCATCGACATTTACATCTGACTCTTCGTTAAGTTCATTTTCATCTAAGTTGCCGGAAGTATTTCGTTTGGTAGCAGAGTTTTGAAGGAAGTTAAGCGCTTCAGCCCAGATACATGTTTTCTTTTTTTTTTGTTGGTGCAGGGTCTCCACTCTTACTCTTGTTCATTTGCCTAAAAAATTCGTCTCTGATGTGCCGCCATTTCTTTCTTAATTCTTTCCCTGAAAGAAAAAATACTAAATGTACCAATTACAATATTTAAATTGAATCAGGGTTGGCATGATTTAAATCAAGTGATTTTTTTGACAAAAATCAATGATTTAAAAAAATATCGTCGTTTTTTTTTAAATTAAATTTTGCCCAACCCTGAATTGAATTAACTAAATTGTCAGGGTAAAGTAATGGAGGTTTTTATTTTCAGGTATTTGTCTACAGGAATAATATTCGCCGGTTTGCAACACGAGTTTTATGGGGGAAAGTCAAGCATTGCAGCACTTGTACGAGATACGTGTCAAAAGATTTGGATTCATCTCAAAGACATGGAAATGCCTGAACCAACAGAAGACATGTGGCTCAGTATAGCTGATGATTTTTACAAGAAAACTTATTATCCAAATTGTGTAGGAACCTTGGTCGGTAAACATATCAGATGCATCAATCCAATGGCAGGAGGGTCAAACTTTTTCAATTACAGTTTTTTTCAGTAGTATTAATGGCATTGGTAGATGCAAATTTAAAGTTTGTGGCGATAGACGTTGGTGCTTGAGGTCAAGAAGGAGACTCTACAGTATTCAAGGATAGTGCACTTGGGCGAAAACTGTACTCTGGATCTTTAAACCTCCCTATACCAGCTTCACTGTCTAATACAAGTGGTAATCCCATGCCTTTTGTTTTTGTTGCTGATGAAGCTTTTAAACTATCAACCAATCTAATGACACCATTCACATCACGAGGTCTGACAGCAAGAATGAGGGTTTATAACTATCGACACTTCAGGTGCAGGCGAACTGTTGAGTGTGCCTTTGGTGTTTTGGCGAACAAGTGGAGAGTTTTTCATACCCCTATTCTCGTTGATCCAGAGTTCATTGATAAAATTGTCAAAGCCTTTTGCATATTGCACAATTTCGTACGCAGCAGAGATGGAATAAACTATGAAGATACGGAAATGCACCCCTTTCCTGATGTTGTCAATGGAGGAAATGGTCCTCGTGGAAAAGGATCAGATATACGTGATTACATTGCTGACTACTTTTTAGAAAAAGAAGCTGTTTCGTTCCAGAAAAACTATATGTTCTAGTGGAAACAGTTACTGTAGCAAGTATAAAGTAGGGAAAAAGGATGTTTTTTCTACTCAAGATTATGTGTTTACTATACAGGGCGATTCAGGGTAGATGTAGTTTAGGGAGTCCTATGGCCACATACCTAAAATGAAAATGATTGGATAGGTCGTTCTTCACACACTTTTGATAGGTCATCCACCGTCAATCACCCTGTATAAGGGGTTAATTTTCCAGATTAGTATTTTCAAAATATTGTAGAAACAATACAGATGCAATAAAACTTACCTCTGATATATTTCTCCTCCATATCTACATCATTCCAATCCGTAAACATTTCAGTAGCCACTGCTACCCAACTCTTGTCCCGCTGCAGTCGATTTGAATAATCTTTACAGGCTTTGTCCCATAATGATGGTTGATCGTGTACTAATGCAATAAACTTGTCCGTATCGAACATTTTCACAAATTTTTCCCCGCGGGCGCCTGCAAATACACATCACCGATCCTCACACTGTGGACGCTTGAACCTGACTGCACGTGTTTTGTATCAACGAACCGGTAATTGCGGTCGGGACCAGCATGCGGAGGTACGTATTTTCGGCGGTATACTGCGTGGTTGTGTATTCTACGCATATATGTGAATACGCATAGTGTAGACCCACCCTAAAAGTGACGATACGCATACGCTTAAATTCTGTTCATGTGTCGTACGAAAACGGTTAGTACAGTATTCGCCAACTAACTTGATGTCCCAGAAATTACCAACTAAGAAAGACAGAGTAATAGTGCCCTGCCTACTCGGCCGCTATTGGTGGTAAAATTTTGACAAACGCCAGTTGCATCGAACCTTATCAGGTGTTTAGATTTTCAGTAGCGTAGCGTCACACAGTTATTGTTTCTGCTGTGTACAATAAAGTGTTTGTAAAAATATCAGCCGTTAATGAAGAAAATCGTAAATGTACTGAAGGACAAATTCGTCAAGTGATATATAGAGTGTTTAATTATTTTAAGGCATTAAAAGTGATGAAGAAACCATAACAATAGAAGACTCATATTTTGATTGAGAACATCAAACAGATATGTTTTATGACGTCAACCCTCTTGTGATTACTCTAGATTCCAGTAGCGGCAGTGAGTCAGATTCTTCGTAAAGATAAAAACTGTTTATACCTATTCTTAGAAATATACCTAGCTTAAATAATTTCCCATTATCTTACCTGGAAGAAATTATTTAGTTTCTAACAAATTTTAATTAAAGTCCGTCCGGAAATATGAGATCCTAACTTTATAATCTTCAATTAGATAAATAACATGTTATTGTAATGGGTACCTTATTGTTAAAATATTATTTATGTGCTCAGAATTCAGGTATAAAGCAGATCCGTTTCTATTAAAATCAATATACCAATAATTATAACAAAGAATTAAATATTATTTATTAAGTTAGGATCATATATTTCCGGACGGACTTTACTTTATTAATTGTACAAGTTGTGTTAATTTGTAACAGAAAGCGTATCCTCAGAACTTGCATGGCACTGTTTACAGTTATTGGATGGGCGGCGTCATTAGCTCCCTAGAATGCATTTAGGACATCAAGTTAGTTGGCGAATACTGTATACAATATGTCTAGCGACGAAGAGGACGTGTTTGCTTTGTACAACTACATTAGACACCGACGAAGAAGAAAACAATATTGGTTACACCCGTATATTGAGAGAAATGTGAACTGTAGATTGTTCGTTGCTCCCAGATAATTGGCTGAAGATGATAATATAGTTATTTCATACAATGTACTGTATGAGTAAAAATTTCAAATCAAAACCTGGTAGAAATAATTGGACCACAAATTCAACGACAAAACACTATGATGCGATTGTGTGTTAGTCCTGAAGAAAGGATCTTAATAACATTAAGGTAAAGTTAACGAATTTTATTATTACTATAATTATTTTATAAACTACAACAAACTGTGTATATGAAGAATGAACTGCCATATTAAGTGGTGAAAACGTTGGTACATATGGTGAAAAACTCGTCCATCATATTGTCAGATTGAGTGTCACGTGACGTAGTGTGTGATGTTCGGGATGACTGTGATCTGGAATTTGAAGTTTGTGTAGATATCATCTCATCTAATAGGAGTAATGTTTTGATCTTGAACTGTCGCATGTGCTCATCTGACAATTTTTGCACTTCCAGTAACAGACTCAGCAAAAACATTCTGCGAGCATCTTCATCACTACATTTTCGTTTTTTTTGTCGTTTAGGTAATCCACAAATGCTCGATCGACTTCATTGCTTTTCTCGTTCGGAAACTTATTTGTAGCTAACACATTCTCTACTGCTTCCTCCTGTATGTTTTCTGACCGTTCTTCGATACTTTCAAGTGCCTCGATTGCAACAGGTTCGAAAATGTTTCCAGGGTCACTCGTATGCACTACCGGTTTGACATAATGGCAAAACAAATTGCATTTCGTCATTACTTTTTTCCTGAAGACCCACATGGAGCTGGTTTCAAACTTCGCGCAAATTCATTTCGAATATTCCTCCACTTTTCTTTACAATCAGCAACTATAACAATAAAATTTTGTTTCAGATACTTAGCATTAGCGTTTAGCGTTGTATTTTCCGCGAGGGGAATGTACAGTGTCATGAGTAATTTCAGAAACGACCGAGGTTATTTGGGATTCCCTAAAAAATACTTATATGCCCTTACCAACAACAGATCAATGGAAAAGTATATCAAGATCTTTTTGGATCTCTGGAATCTTCCAAACTGTAAAGGCGCCATCGATGGGAAGCATATGAGAATCCAAAAATTTCCTAGCACCGGGTCTGCTAATTTTAATTTTAAGGGATATCATTCGATTATTTTATTGGGATGTTGTGATGCTGATTACTTTCTTGCTATTGAATGTGGATTTTCTGGAAGAAACAGTGATGGTGGAGTATTCAGTGCCTCAGCTTTAGGACGATTCAAGTCACCCATCATGACACTTGCATTATCCGATGCAAATCCAATCATTTGCCCGATAGGAATATTTAATTCATACAATAGATTGCATATAGATTCAATTGTTGATTTTGCTGTAGCATCAACTAACTCCAAGAGACCAAGTACATGATCCTTGATTTTTTTAAGTTCTTTATCATAAAAACGTGTGACAATTACCCAACATTTTTTTGTGGTAATATCTGTAGTTTCATCAATAATAATGGAAAAATAGACATTTTTAAGGGTAGCGGCCAATTGTTTCTGTGCATAAGGATTAAGGACAAACTATTTTTTTAATTAATTCAGATGTTTTAGTCCTAGAACTTTTTAAACTGGAAATAACAGGAGAGTTTGGGCATAAGGATTTTATGGTATGGGGTAAATGTGTCATTGTTGAAAATGGTAGGTTATGTTCTACGATAAACAACAGAAGCTTTAATTCCGCTTCTTTAACAAGATAGTCATGTTGACTATTTTTTGATTTTAAAATTGCTTGTTTGATAACTTGTGAACCTTTCATCTTCTCCATGTTTTTCTGGTGTACTTTTGTTTTTGAATGCCGAGAAAGATGCTTCCTGCCTCTTTCCATCTGTTTTTGGCACACTTTACAGAATGCTTTACCTATACTTACTGGATTTAATCAACCATGTCGAAAATTCCTAAAAAAAATAGAAGTAATATATTTGTGCCAATCTTGTTTTTAAACTTGCCTGTTCCCAATTTTGATTATACTTTACATCATATTTCTTTCTTTTAGATTTTTGAAAAAACCTGGTTTCATTGCTCTTACTTTCAGTTTCCGAATCATTTTCATTGTCTTTACTGCTACTGCATGTGGGTGTTAGATATCTAAAAATGATATTATTCATTAGTTTTTGAAAGAAGATACTACTTCAACATTTTCTACTTACCGCTCCATTTTCGTTGGTTGTTCGTGTTTTTTTTATTTTTTATTTGTATTCTTCAGACATCAAATAAATCAGCATAGATAACCTTTATGTAAATGAGAACCAGGGAACCATATATGAGAACAGATGACATTTGACAAATCTGCTCTGCAGACCGACGGGTAGTGGTATTCGATGGCTCTGCACGTCGACCATAGACAAATACAAAACACAACATATATTACCAGAGACAACTCTATATTAGATATTACTTTCTCTATGCCGGCGACAGTTGTTGCCAGGTTGCCACTACAACATGTTTCGAAAACGTACTGAATAACAACGGTTTTAAAAATAGTCGTACTGACGTATCGAAAGCATTCAAAAGGTACTGAATTCAGTACAAAAGTATCGAAACGGCAGCATTGCTGGACGGATCCTCTATTTACCTCCTATGACGTACGTCGACTTGCCTAAAGGGTTCACGAAGTTATTTAGCCATGGCAGTTTTATGTGTACGATAATTAAATTTGACTACCCTACCTGATATTTTCATTTTACATCCTCTTTTCTCGCATAATCAGTTAATTTGTAATTATACAAGCAAGGGTATTTTTCCACTTCTTGAACAAACTCAGACATGCTGTACACCACGCAGCATACGCATAGCGAATGGCACGAGAGTACGAGAGGAGACGAGGCGAGAACGCTTCTCTACGAATACGTGCCGATTCCGCTTTGTCGACAGTCGACAGGTCCCAATTAGGGATGGCGATCTGAAATCGATTAATCGAATAATCGATTCCTCGGACCGAATAAATCGATATGTTGTATTGAATCGATTCTGTGAATCGATATTTCACCCTTGAAAGTCGACTTTCGATTTTTTTTGTGTTTTTGGTAGAGCGGATTTTTTTTCAATTGCCCCGGCAACATCGCAAGTAGTGATGAGAACGGATCCGCTCGGATCCCAGTAGACTCGACAGACACTGTTGCTTTTTTTTTTCAAAAAAGCCTACAAGGAACTCTATAAGTAGGGATGTTTCAAAAATTAAACGATTTTGATATAAATCGATTATTATTTTGTTATAATCGATTTTTAATTATCGCTTTTTCGAGTAATATTAATCGATTTTGTATAAATTACGTGTGTTTAAGGAGTGGATTTTCTGAAACGGCTCTCGTATCATTTATTGACTATTTTTCAAAATTTTGACACCTTTTGACGATTATTGACCATTTCTCAAAATTATTGACCATTTTTTAGCAATTATTGACAATTTTTGACAAAAATCGTCCATTTTTAACAATTATTGACAATTTTTGACAAAAATCGTCCATTTTTAACAATTAATTGACAATTATTGACTAACTTTGACAGTTTTCCAACAATTACTGATCATTTTTTTTTAAATTATTGACCATTTTTTTAACAATTATTGACCATTTTTGACAGTTTTTCAACAATTATTGACTATTTTTTTAAAAATTATTGACCAATTTTGACAGTTTTGCAACAATTACTGACCATTTTTCAAAATTTTAACAATTATTGTCTATTTTTCAAATTTTTTTAAAATTTTCAATAATTATCGACCACTTTTCAAATTTTTTGACAATTTTTGACAATTTTTAGCAGTTTTTGACAATTATTGACCATTTTTTAGCAATTATTAACAAAAATTGTCCATTTTTAACAGTTTTCGACCATTATTGACCAATTTTGACAGTTTTTCAACAATTACTGATCATTTTTTGAAAATTATTGACCAATTTTGACAGTTTTGCAGTAATAACTGATCATTTTTTAAAAATTATTGACCATTTCTCAACAATTATTGACTAATTTTGACAGTTTTGCAACAATTACTGACCATTTTTCCAAATTTTTCAACAATTATTGATCATTTTTTAAAAATTATTGACCATTTTTCAACAATTATTGACCATTCGACAAACCCATTAATTTGGAATAAAGAAAAATCGATTTTTATTTTATCGATGATTATTTTCCATTAATCTCGCACATTCCTAATCCGATACTTTGTGATCGGTGTTTCGGAATTCGGTCCCGCTACCTGCGGAAGGGACTACCTGCTCACAGGGATTTTGTCCAAATCCGAAAGGGTGATTTCGTAATTCGGTCCGCTGTCGAATCTAACTGGGGTTGGGGTTAGGTTTTGTTAGGTTGGTCAAATTAAACAAATAGTAGGTACATGGGACCCAATTCCGAAATCGCACTTCGAATTTAATCCGTTACAGGTAGTCCTTTCCGCAGGTAGCGGGACCGAATTCCGGTGCGTCCTTTGTGATAATAATATGGTAATAAAAAAATAATTGTTATTATTATCGAATTCCCTGAACATAAAAAAAATCCCCAATTTTACTGATAAGAGATCCCGGAGAGAGATTGTTTATTTAGGAGTACCTTTCTTATTGTTTTTCAATAAAAAAGATCGATTTATAATTACATTGTAAAAAATACAAACTTGAAAAAAATCGATTTTTTTGAAATCGATCTTTTAGACCTCGATTTTTTCATGTATCGATTCATCAGTCCCAATATGTAAGCGTTGTCTGCAGCAGAGACAAACGTACTCCCGTCATATTTTTTTCTCGTACGCTACGCTGATGCGACGATACTTGGACAATGGGCCTTATGGTTTCATTCGTTAATCATTCTATCAATGGAACAGGCGTTTGGTTGGTTACTCATTTAAAATTTCCGAGTGGTACTGAGAATTATCCAACACAGTAACAGTTGGGCCATGTAAAAGGGGACATGTATTTTCGCCAAAGTATAAATTATTTAATCACTTGTTGATTTTAATGATCATAATTCTAAATGTAATTTCGCCGAAACACTTTTCAGGTAGATTTTTGTGACTCTATATGTGATATTTTAAATGCCAATATCAAAGTAACAAGAAGTTTGCGCCAACAACGGAGTTATGTTTAGTGATCCTGAGGGTATAAAACAGAATTACCTAATAAATAATCCGAAAAGGGTGAGTTTTGGCCAGATTACATTTGAATACACGTTGAATTTTATACCTGAAAAGGTTTCTTGACGAAATTACATATAATAAAATGAGTTGTTTTATGACCCTCTTTGGCGAAATTACAGACACCCATGTAAAACTGGTGAAAGTTTATTTTTTAACCATTTTACAAACATCTCCGTATTCATAGAATCGTGATAATCGGCCGATTTTAATTTTGACGATAATATGAGAACCGTCTTCAATAACAAAACCTTGCGTTCCACCTGAATGCACAATACTGTGTATTTTTCCTTCGCCTTCGCCATTGGTGTGTGTTATGGATTCTATACTTTCGTCCTGCCAGATTCTCTATGTGCCACCCACCCTTAACAAAAATCCAGGTTAACTCCAAATATAGAGATGAAGAATACGCTTCAAGTTGGTATAAACGATACCAGTTATTTCACATAAAACCTTCTTGTTGTCTTCCTTTTTGAATTTAAACCCTACGTCTCAAAACTCTCCAAAAACTGGATCTGAAAATTTCAAATAATTTTTTTCTTTCAACTTTTCTGATATTGAATCTAAAGAGACATATTTTGCCCCTGCGGGACCATGGGCTGTTTTCAGTGTAATGTTGTTCTGATTGGTTGTGTTCAATCAAATGACCTCAAATTAACTGATTTCATTGGATATCTACTAGAGCAAAAAAATTTCATAATAATAATATGTCAAATAAATATCTCAAAAAATCAATTTGCATTTGGTAACTTCAAAGAACTGTAACTTTTTTGTCTGCACATTTGTACTAAGGCAAGTAAGGTTCAATCGAGTTATTTTTGGCCCCAGAATATGTGGTTTAATTGATCACCTACCTTTTTGTTACACCCTGTATATCTACATCTAAAGCGCATCTCGGAATTTCAGCGGTTTAAACATAAAGTCTATACTAAACAATATTAATATAAACACTACAATGAAACCCCCAAATTAATTTTTCAGAAATCAATTGTTGAATTTTTTTTGGATTATAATCTATTTGAAAAAGGCAGAGAGCAATAAACCCTTGTAAAACTTATTTTAAAGCTGCCAAGCCTCTTCAACGTGCAGCTGTGTCTTAGCCAGGAGGTTAAGTATCTGGACATAATCCCCTGTATAAGCTGGACAAATTAACCTCTGATATATTACCCAATCAAGGAAAAAACAAGAACCTAACATAACTCACTACAGCATTCTGGTGACAGGTCTCGGTTAAGCGGTGACAGGTGTCAGTTAAGTGGTGTCGGTTAGGTCACCAATCCATAAGTTATACTCCTATCAAAAATTTCTAGACGTCTAGAGAAATTTCCACTTCAAAAAATTATATTGATAAATTATCGGTAGGATTTACGATTTCAACAAAAGGTGTGTGGAACAATCTATAAGTAGCATTTTTTATGTTTATGCAGTCCCGAATAATGACTTTACCAAAGCGTTTATTCGATATTTCGTTTCCATCTGGTTAACCTACATATTAATACATAATTTAATGTAATCAGTTATTATATCCTTAATAATAAATGAACGAATCCGATTTAAATACCTGTCGAAAAAAAAAACAGTGCTACAAGGTATGAATAGAAGACGAGATGAAAAAGATTAAGATTATTTAAAATAAAAGAGCAGGTTTTGCAAAAGGAGCTGGCCAAAGAGTCGATTTTTAACCGTTGGCGCCAAAACAGGTATGCTAAATTTATTGTGGTGCATGCACACCTGAGTTCGCAAGTGTGTACGATGGGAAATGTACGAGTAAGAGATTGCCGCAGGACAGCATTAGCACAAATTGCCATCCTATATAATTATATATAAACTGACCGTCGAAAAAATCCGGTCACCAAAAGTTGACACATTTTCAAATCTCTTGAACTGTAGTTCAATTCTTCTGTAACAATACTGTGCTTGAAATTTTGATGTAGAGTTTAATTTGAAAATATAAAGGGTGCATAAATGTGAAGATGTTTTTTATCCGAAATTTAAAATACCCTATAGGATGCCGCAACTACAATAGAAGGTGTCAATTGGTGCCAAAATGTATCATCATGCTTTATGAAGATTTTGGTCTATTTTTCACGTTATTGTCTCTTTCACTAAAGAAGCTACACGCTTTTAAAGGAAATCTTTCAAACGCAGTTGTCGTAAGCAAAAATTCTGAATGAATAGTTTGACAACACGTTACTCTAATCTCAATACTATTTAGCATCTCTGGGACCAAAAGCATTCGTTGTTAAACCGCTTTGTCTGTTTGCCTCCAAGATCTTCGAGTTGCACTACAAGAAGAATTCGATACAATTCCTCATCCTTTATTCACTAACTTTATTAATTCGATGCCATGTCGATTGATTGAGGTCATTATGGCAAGATGAGGTTACAATTGATATTAGGGATGCGCGATACTATCCGATATTCCAGTGTATCGATACTTTTACTTCCGATACTCGATATTTTGTATCGATACTATGCTTTTCGATGCATTCCAAGTATCGATAAATTTGTAGTGTATCGATACCTTGCGATACGGGATTTTTAGTGGTAGCGGCAAGAGGCGTTATCTATAGTGATGAGCGATATCGTGATTTTTTAATCACGTTGTGAAATGATGTCTGCTTTTTTCAACGAAACTAGAAATAAAAAACGAAAAATGTGCAGTTTTTTGCTTTTTTCGAGCTAATTTTGAGGTTTTGTGAAAAAGTCACTAATGAAAAAGTTGTAGATTTTCTCAAGATCTACAACTTTTATGATCAACTTTTTATTCTAGGAACTCGACTTTAGACAGAAATCGCAATAATGTCTTTTTCCACCCCTCCAAAAAAAGTTTTTTACCGAAAAAACGTTATAACTCGAAAAATTTCCAATATTTCAATTTGAAATTTTTTTTCATAGTTTGTGACTATCAAAGCTACCTTCTACTAAATCTTCATCAAAATCGAACATTTTTTAACGAAACTAAAAATAAAAAACGCAAAATGCAGTTTTTCGAGCTAATTTTGAGGTTATGTGAAAAAGTCACTAATAAAAAAGTAGATTTTCTCAAGATCTACAACTTTTATAATTAACTTTTTATTCTAGGAACTCAACTTTGGCCGGAAATCGCAATAATGTGCCCCCCCCCAAAAGTGTTTTTTACCGAAAAAACGTCATAACTCAAAAAATTTCCAATATTTTAATTCGAAAATTTTTTTCATGGTTGTGACTATCAAAACTGCCTTCTACTAAATTTTCATCAAAATCGAACATTTTTTAACGAAGCCAACAATAAAAAACGAAAAATGCAGTTTTTGCGTTTTTCGAGCTAATTTTGAGGTTATGTGGAAAAGTTACTGATGTAAAAGTTGTAGATTTTCTCAAGATCTACAACTTTTATAATTAACTTATTGTTCTAGGAACTCAACTTTGGACGGAAATCGCAATAATGTCTTTTTCCACCCCCCAAAAAGGTGTTTTTTACCGAAAAAACGTCAAATTTAGCAAAATCTCGGATCGTTAACGTATCGATAAATTAATATTCGATATTCTACTGTATCGATACTTTACGTTCCGATCCGTATCGATTCCTAATATCGATACTTTCTAGTGTATCGCGCAACCCTAATTGATATTAGTGCATTACATTCGATTATCTTTTAAAATGTTTTTATCAGATCTTCGACGTAGATAAGTCCACTATAATGCACAAGAAAATATTAAAAACCAATTTTTTCAAGATGTTTCAATCTCTTGCAGTATTCTGCTAAACTTTCTCATCTCTTACATCTGCTGCTTCATCCCTATATTTGTACTTTGTCAATTTTTTTGTGCCACAGGATAGAATCAAGTAAAAAAAAAGTGGCCAAATCTGTTAAATTTAAAGACATCCACTTCTTAATTTTCTTCTACGCAATCAACACCAGAATGATCGTGATGTTTTTTGCCAGCTGCTTTAGGGTTTGTTTCAGTGCTGAACAAAATGGGTCTTTGTCTTTTCAAGACCAAGACTAAGACTGTACTTACACTAGCCGAATGAAGAAGACCAAAACCAAGTCCGAGAATGGAAGAGCAAGACCAAGTGTACAAACCTAAACCAAAAATTGTAGATTCCATTGTAAATAGGACAAAATGGGATGAACATTTATAACTATTTTCATGAAAGTAAAATAAAGTTTTATTAATTGTTGATTATTTTATCATTTATGCCTATAAAGGACTTGAACATTTTTCAAACCCACATAAGTAACAGGCTAAATAAGCAAGACCAAAACCAAGACAGCAAGTATTTGAGCAATACCAAGACCGGAAAAGCAATACTGATATCGATACCAAGACTGTTTTGGTCTTGCTTTGCTCATCGCTAGATTATTTGAAATCGCTAGCTAATTGCAATGTCAGCTAAAGGCTGACCCTCTAGGATCTAAATTTTTGTTTTTACAAAGCCTCTACAAAGGCATTGCTCTTTAGAGTTTTGAGAACCTTTAGATAGACTTTCTTCTACTTTACCCAACTTCCTCTGTATTTTTTTATAATTTATGTTTAGCAATAGTCAGTTTAAGTTTAATATCTATTTAATTTCATAAAATGTCAAATTGATCCACCATACAACCTTGACTTGTTCCAAAAGAATTCTCAAACGAAGGTAAGATATATTTTTAATATTCTAATTTTTTTAAGTGATATCTTTAATTTAATATCATGTATTAGCTCATTTTCATGGAACCGGTCCTGAAAATAAGTCCATTATCATTCTAGTTGTTGGCGAGGAGTGATATTACTTACTCTCTTACGGTACTTCTATCATTACGAGCAAACGGATGCCCTCGAACAATGGCCAATGAAATCTCTCACAGAATAGAGAGAAGAAAGAGAAAAGAGTTGAATTACCTCGTCTAACCACATCATTTCTCTTACGAAAGTACTTTGAACAAAGCTGCTTGAAAAATGTATGAAAAATTTTGATGGGCTTGAATTAATGATGGTGAAATGTCTGTTAACGGCAGGATTAAAGTTTAGTTTTATCGTGCTTATTAAAGAGGATTACAAGGCAATAATTTCACTTTTTTTTGTAACAAAAAGTATCATAGACATGTTATTAAAAAAAAAACCGGCGTGGAGAGGGTTTAGTATTATGAATATGTTATTTATCTTTTTTGCATTCTAGGTTAGGTGGCTCACACTAATTCATATTTCACCAAACAAATTCAGCATCTTTATAAAGCAGATTGGTTTATTTGATGGAAGATTTTTCAAGTCTTAAGGTGAGAGAGACTCTACCAAACATCATAATTCTGATTAGGGCTGTGGCGTGTCTTATACACAAAGTATAATGCTCTGCTGATGCATTATCCGGATCTTCCGACAGTCCAAGTCTTAATATATGATGATTCAGACGACAGAATCTTCTTAGTAAGCCTGCTAGACAACGTAGGTCATGCTTGTTTTGTTGGATGTAGACCAATCTTTGTCAAACTTTGCCAAAGGCCAAAACTCTTCTTATAGTTCAGGTATTTAGTGTTTGTTTGACAAAGTTTAAGGAGATGCCAATGTCAGAATCTGGTTCGATAAAGCTACCGGTGACACCCTCCCTTGAAAAGGAATCTGCCTCTTGGTTGCTATTCATACCAGAGTGGCCTAGGATCCAGAACATATTGGGAATCTAACTATAATGTTTTAAAACCATGGACTTCTTATTGGTTTTCCTGTGATAAAAGAACTATTTTCGGAATTCTTTCAGTAAATTTGGAGATAAAGGAGGATGGTAATGGACTAGTTTCTATTTTCATCTATTTTCCTAAGTAACTTCGAAACTATAATCATTTTGAAATTTAAAAAAATAGATAGTTGATACCGTTGCAACAAGCCCTTTCATTTAATATACCACAAGGTATATTATTTATGACAAATGCCAGAGACACACAAGTGATCCTATAACTATGAAATTTCTAATAATATAAAAACGAATGTTTCTTTGTTCGTATTTCAAGCGCTGTCGTACCGTTCATCTGATTGCGATATAACTTTGCCATCTTGCAGCTTGCACTTGCGCGAAGGTTGTACGATAGTTTTTATCACAGAGACGTACCATATTTAAGATATTTAAGGGATACATACAATAATGTAGATCTTTTAATGGAACACTCTGTATTCTATTTTATCTTCGTAAAGCCCATATGTTTATGGATTCAAAAATAGACCACATAATAGGTACCTACAGCTTAAGCCGTTGTTGAGTAATTAAGCATTCAAAATGGTGCTTTTGCTGCTTACCTACTGGCCTTTTGGACACTAGTATGGTATCTCATATTATTTTCGGTATAGGTATAGGGTGTAGGTATAGGGTCGGAAGAATGGAGGTGGGATATCGAAGAGGAGAAACTGAGAGAAATTAAAGATACGGAATTAAAAACTAGCAGACATAATTATAAGTAATAATGACAAGGTAGGAGAAAGAAACCAGGTTATGAAAACAGATTTGAGACAAAATCTTAAGTAATTGGATAAAATGGAGAATAAAACAAATCACAAATATGGACAAAAAACATTGATACAGGAGAAGAGACGAATTACCAAAGGAAAATATTGAAAATAGCAACATGGAATGTTAGAAGTATAAAAGGAAAAGTGAAATAATTAATTGAGGAGTTTGAAAAGAATGATTTGGATATCATAGGTGTAACTGAAACAAAAAAGAAAGGAAAGGGTGAAGTAGAATTGGACAATGGTCACATTATGTTATATAGCGGAGTGGAACAGAAAGATAGAGCCAGAGAAGAAATAAGTTGTATCGTACATCACAAGAATATAAAATATATCAGATAATGGACAGCTGTCAATGAAAGAATATTAAAAATTGGAATAGAAATGGAAGAAAGAGTAAACACAACTTTATTAGTAGTATATGCGCCAAATGAAGACGAGTCAGCAAAAAATAAAGATGAATTCTGGAATCAGATGGCTGAGGAAATAGATGATGCTGAGGGGAGAATAATAATAATCGAAGATATAAGAAGTAGAGTAGGGAAGAAAGATGATGAAACCGAAGAATCAATAGGGATGCATGGAGAAGTCACTAGAAATAACAACGGAAAAAGGTTAATAGAATTCTGTATAACAAAGAATCTAATAATCACAAACACCTTTTTTGAACATAAAGATATCCACAATACACCAGAGACGTAAGGAGTAGAGGCGAAAAATCCATAATAGACTATGTAATAATAAATAAAAAATTCCGAAAGGAGATAAAAGATACAAGAGTAAAAAGATGAGCAGAAATTTATTCTGACCATTATTTGGTAGTCTCAAAATTAGTAATTAATTCAGAAAATAAAAAAGCAAATAAAAAATATAGTATATAGATAAAATTAGATCATATAAACTAAACGAAAGAAAGTCTGTAAAACTATATAAAGAGGCAGTTGAAACCGAGATGGATATTTTTAAAGACAACAATAATATTGATGACCTATGGAAAGCATTTGAGGATACAATAATTAATGCTGCAAAAGAAACATGCGGAACAGTAAGAGTAACAAAAAATAAAAAAACAAACAAAGTGGTGGAGCCAAGAAATTAAAAATGAGGTAAAAATTAAAAAACAAAAATATAGGAAATAAAATTACAGCAAATTATGAAGAATATAAAAGACAACGATCAAAAGTGAAAGATATGGTAAAACAAGCAAAAGAAAAATCTTGGACAGAATTCGGAGAAAAATTGGAAGAAGACAGTTTAGGAAATCAAAAATTGTTTTATAGAGTTCTCAAAACACTCAGAAAAGGAAAACAATATAGCGTTAAACATATAAAAACAAAAGATGGAATAATAATAGTTGAAGAAGAAAATATTATGAAAGAATATTTTGAGGAGATTCTGAACCCAGAAATAACGACCCAACAGCCGGAGGAAATATATGATGATGATTACTAACTAGAAGTTGAAGTAGCAATAAACTTACTGAAACGAGGAAAAGCTGCAGGTCACGATGGAATTACATCGGAAATGCTAAAAAACCTAGGAAGAAAAGGAATAGAAAAATTAACTCTTTTACTGAATAAAATCTATACTGAAAGAAGAATACCGAATAAGTGGGAATTGGGAATATTATTACCTCTATATAAGAAAGGAGCCTGTTCAAACTATAGAGGCATTACGATATTAAGTACAGTGTAAAAAGTTCATGAAAGGATTCTTGAAAGAAGACTAAATAACACAATAGAACATCTTCTAATCGCAGAGTGCTTTTCGTAAGGGCAGAGGTATTCAGGATCACATCTTTACAATGAGACAGTTAATTGAAAAAAATGGTAGAAATAATATATATGTTGCTTTTTTGGATATAGAGAAAGTGTTTGACAGTGTCCCCATACTGCAAATATGGGCTAGTCTAGAGGAGAGAAGAGTAAACCAGAGTTTAATCGAAGTTATAAAAAGTATATACAAAAATACGAGGAATTATGTAAGAACCGGAAACCTACAATCTGAAGAGTTTACCACACAAGAGGGTTTAAGGCAGGGGGGAGACTCAAGTCCTACACTGTTCAATGTGGTAATGGACGATATAATAAAAGAGGTAAAAGATCAAGTAAAGGAATTCACGGTGGGTTATAGAAAAATGGAACGTATACAGATCTCTGAATGCGCCTTTGCTGACGAGTTAGTGGTATATGCTAAAAACGAAAAAGATCTTCAAAAAAATCTAGACGTCTGGAAAAGAGCTCTTCAAAGTAGAAATCTAAAAATAAATGTAGAGAAAACAAAAGTAATAGTAATAGGCAAGAAAACAAGAATCTCGAAATACAGCTAAACGAAGAACAAGTGCAGTAAGTGGATACATTTAAATATTTGGGAGTGAAAATACATAAAGAAGGGAAAAATAAAGCTGAGATTAATGGACGCATTGAAAGTGCCATCAATATATATTATGCAATAAGTAATACTTTCATTTCCGAGAAAGAAGTGTCAAAGAGAACAAAAATTACAGTCTATAAAACCGTTTTTAAACCTATTTTAACTTATGGGAGCGAAAGCTGGGTTCTTACGAGAGAGACAAAAAGAAAATTACAAGCAGTTGGGATGAAGTATCTGAGAGCAGTATTGGGAATTACAAGAAGGGACAAAGAGGTTGTCATTCAACAAATAATAGATTTCTTATTATCTATGCCAATCCAGAGCAAACACTGAATCGACAAGCGCGTTATGCTTCGTAAAAAAATAGACCGCGAAGAAAATCTAACCTCAATAATGCATATAGGGCATATCCACCAACTGACAAGTTGACACTAATGGCAGTCGCCCTGAGGATAAACAATTATTTGGATAGATTTTAGATTTGTAATTTGGTTGTTTTGTATTGCACTAAATCAAATAACTATTAAGAACCACGTGTTGTGCAGAAAACTCTTGTTTCTCGGGGCGACTGTCAGATGACGTAACGTGGACTTGCCCCATACAACTGAGCCACTGGAATGCAGTAGAAAACATTTTATATGAACTTTTTGATATAAATAATTTCATATCTTTACTTCCCATTTGAAAAAAGGGAGTTGAAACTCGAATGTATAGACGACAACCGATAAGTGGATGAGAATTGAGAGTCAAATTTCATGGACGCGTCACGTTTAGGCACATTTCGTTACATGAGTGAGAATTAAGACATGACGTAGATATATAGAAATTTAGCTATAGACCTGCTGGCTCCTTTGTTAATGCATCACATAAACTTACATAGCAGTTGTAGGTATGTTGATTTGACTCACATCAAAGTTAATTTTTTTTGGCAAATTTTTCCAGTTTTTTCCCCAAATTTTTTGTGCACTGGCAGCTCGAAATATGTGAAATTCGTGTTTTAATCAAGGCAAACTTTATTTAAATACCAAATATAGAATAGATTAATCATATTTTTTGTTTAATATCAATAAATTATCTGTATTTTTTATGTATGAACATGATTTTTACATCTATTACGTCTATATAGGTAATAATTTTTTCAATAAATATCTTCACAAAATAAATTGAGATCTTGGATGTACTCCATTTAGCTAGTCCGCATTGTATATGAAAAAAATTAAAAATAAAAAAATAATAATAACAAGGAACATACAGAAGATAATAATAACAATGATATCGAGTAGGTCATTTATAACGAAAAAGCCCTGTAAACAGATTCAAGCTTTGCCAGTGTATCAAGGACGAAGCGACCATTACACCACTTAATTTTTTTTTTGATTAATGGTAATGTTTGACGTAAACCAATAAAGATGAGAAGATTAGGATGCACATTGAGTGAAGAATTTTAAGAACGATTATCATTGTTGAGATGTCATTAGCGAAGGCACGATTTGGTCAGTCTACTATTAAATAAATTGTCTCAAAAGTAATGATGTGATTTCATGTTTTTCATACAGGGTGACCAAATAAAGCAAAGTGTATCAAGAGCTGTAGAAAGTGTATCTTTCTGGCCAGAAGCAAACAATGAAATTATCCTTTTTCACTCGCTGCTTTGGTAACCAAAACAGGGAGAGGATACAGTAAGGATACTCTAAGTATGAGACTTGGAGACTATGATCTTGAATTGAAACGTTACAGGTTTACAAAGAAAGTTATTGCATCAGTTTTTTTGGATGTAAAAGGGATTTTGTTGAGAAAGGTAAAACAATAAACTTTGCAGCCAACATTTTACCTTCAGTCTCTGAAGAAGGTAACTTGGTTATCGAAACGTAAGATAGTGTTAAGTGTTAGTGTTGGTGTAGTGAGTGTAAATTGTGTTCATTGTCGAGTAGATTAAATTTGATGAAGTGGCTAATCGGCATATTCCACTTCAGTGTCGAGTATCGCCAACGGTTCAAAAACTCCTCAACCTAGAAATAGTACAGGGTTTGTCAAAAATAACAACGATCAATAAAACGTTTTTTAAAAGGGATAAAAACTAAAAACTCTTGATAGAAGAAATTATTAACTCTGCTGATACTATAAAAACATCATTATAGCTAGTACTCATTCCCCAAAAACAAACCATACCGTAAGCGCGATTCCGCCTGAGCAATGAGCATAGTACAACATTATATGCTGTTTAATTGATAGAACCGATCGAAGGATACTAAACTGATAATTAACTGAATTCAATTCTGAGACCACTGAATTGCAGTGTTTTTTACAATTTAGGAATTCATCAATAAATAAACCTAAGAATTCCATTGAAGAAACGTAGAAGTAAATATATAACACTTTTGTTTAAAATCTAACATACTCGAATCCTAATGAATACTGAAATCGACTTTATTGAGGTTATTAGATGTGAACCTGTGAAAACTCACACTCACACTCTACTACGCATTGCGCAGTGCAGTGACTATTTTACGTAAACGCACACTGACCTGCATCGCAGGATTGCATTATAGAATCTTAAGATTACGTTCCGTGCGATCCATTCTGATACTTGTTCATAAATTCCGATAGTGTTCGCAGACATCGTTATTAAATGGCTAGTCCGTTTTCTATTTTCGCTACCCCCACTCGCAATCAGTTGTACAGTCAACGTTAGATGATTAGTTTTCTCTATATTCAGTTGTTTATTATCACTGAAGAAAGATTAATGTCGATAAACTGATTGCTATTGTTCAATGATGATATATTTAATTTACGTCTTCTCTTTTCGATTTTATGTTCTTCACCTGCCAACAAGCATGAAATTACAACAATATCATCAATATCACCATATCATCAATATCATCATATCGTTAGTACTATACCTTGTTTTTAAACTAGGAGGAGCATTTTAGGAAACCTCAAACACACCACTAAAAGTAACTAGATTGGGAGAGTGTTCCGAAAGGGTCGTGTTCAGACTTTTCTAACTAATTGACAATTACGTGAAATATGTTTTGTACTGCTGGTAGTTGTCGTAGCCAATGAGGGATCAAGGCATGTCTAAATATCGAATAATCATTGGCCCACAGGACATGGCGAAAGTAGAGAGCAAATGACACATTATTGGGAAAAAATGTATGGTTATAATAGGTAGTTTATGTAAAATTTGTTAATAATTTGAGGATAAATAAGTACGTAGAAAATGCAATTGTATGTTTCAATTATTCTTTATTTTCGTTGGAAGCTTAGGTATAGCACAAACTAAAAGTAAACAGAGGTGTTGATATCGAAAAATGCGATAATATTGTACTGCAATGTATGTAAAACTAGATGTATAAATATTTAGAAAAATAAGATTTTACTTGGAAACTTATATTATTAACAAGAAAGAACAAGTATGGATTTTGTTTATCAAACTGAATAAATAATAAAAATAGCACTTAACTTGGTTGGAATATAATACTTTGTTAAAAATAAAACAATCAACAACAAACGCAAAAAGGGGTACAGTTAGATTGAACTATTTCATATAAATAAACACAAAACTGACAAATGTCGTTGTCAGTTGCATCAAAAGAGCTGTATGAAACGGGCTGCAATCTGACCAATCACTAGGCAGCAGAAATGCCAACTTAAATTCAAATGGTCCTCTTAGTTTAAAAACAAGGTATAGGGATGTTAAAAAATAATCGATTTTTATATAAATCGATTATTATTTTCTTATTATCGATTTTTATAGTAATATTAATCGATGTTTAGTAAATCGATTTTCGGAAACGGCTCGTATTATTTATTGACTATTTTTCAAAATTTTGACAACTTTTGACCATTTTTGACAATTATTGACCATTTTGACTGTTTTTCAAAATTAGTGACCATTTTTCTAAATTTTTGACCATTTTCCAAAATGATGACAATTTTTAACCATTTTTGATGGTTTTTGACAATTTTTGACAATTTTTGAAAATTTTAGACCATTTTTCAAAATTATTGACAATTATGGACCATTTTTCAAAATTATTGACCATTTTTGATAATTATTGACAATTATGGACCATTTTTCCAAATTTTTGACCAATTTTGAAAATTATTGACCATTTTTAACAATATTTCAAAATTTTTGACAATTATCGACCGTTTTTCAAAATTATTGACAATTATTGACCATTTTTGACAAAAATTGTCCATTTTTAACAGTTTTTGACAATAATTGACAATTTTTGACCATTTTTCCAAATTTTTGACCATTTTTCAAAATGATGACAATTTTTAACCATTTTAGATAGTTTTTGACAATATTTGACAATTTTTAAAAATTTTAGACCATTTTTCAAAATTATTGACAATTATCGACCATTTTTCAAAATTATTGACAATTATTGACTATTTTTGACAATTATCAACTATTTTTCAAAAATTTGACAATTTTTAACAATAATTGTCCATTTGACAGTTTTTGATAGTTTTTGACATTTATTGTCCATTTTTGACAGTTTTTCAAAATTTTTGACCAATTTTGACAATAATTGTCCATTTTTGACAATTTTTGAGCATTTTTGATAATTTTCGACAATTTTCGACAATTTTTGACAATTTTTCAAAATTTTTGACAATTATCGACCATTTTTCAAAATTATTAACAATTATTGACCATTTTTGACAAAAATTGTCCATTTTTAACAGTTTTTGACAATAATTGACAATTTTTGACCATTTTTCCAAATTTTTGACCATTTTTCAAAATGATGACAATTTTTAACCATTTTAGATAGTTTTTGACAATATTTGACAATTTTTAAAAATTTCAGACCATTTTTCAAAATTATTGACCATTTTTGATAATTATTGACAATTATGGACCATTTTTCAAAATTATTGACCATTTTTGATAATTATTGACAATTATGGACCATTTTTCCAAATTTTCGACCATTTTTGAAAATTATTGATCATTTTTGACAATTTTTCAAAAACTAACAATTTTTGACAATTATCAACTATTTTTAAAAAATTTGACAATTTTTAACAATAATTGTCCATTTTTGACAGTTTTTGATAGTTTTTGACATTTATTGGCCACTTTAGCCAAATTTTTTTACCATTTTTCAAAAAAATTGACCATTTTTGATAGTTTTTGACAATTATCGACCATTTTTCAAAATTTTAACAATTTTTGACCAATTTTGACAATTTTTTACCATTTTTGATAGTTTTCGACAATTTTTGACAGTTTTTGAAAATTTTTGTCCATTTTTCAAAATTTTATAAATTATTGACAATTTTTGACAGTTTTTGACAATTATTGACCATTTTTGACAGTTTTTGGTAAAAATTATCCATTTTTAACAGTTTTTGACAATAATTGACAATTTTTGACAAGTAATGACCATTTTTGATCATATTTTAAAATTTTTGACAATTTTCATAAAATTTTATTTGATTTTTAATCCGATAAATTGTATATGTATGTATATGTAATATGAAAAGCATATACTTTTTAAAATAATACAAAAAACTTTTTTCGATTTTTTCACAGAAATCGATTTATTTTTTATTAAAATCGATTCATTTTTAATAAAGAAAAATCGATTTGTATTTAATCGATTCTTTTCCATTAATCTCACATCCCTAGTTAGTACTACTTCGATTGCAGGAAAAATACGTATTTTATGTTTAAACATAAAAAAGAGCGATCATCCGCAGTGATCGCAGCTAATGCGATCCGTGCGATGCGTGAAGATCGTGTGATGTTCAACAATGTACGGTTACCTTTTATCGTGCATGCCAAATGTGGGAAATGTTACCGATCGTTTGTTTATTCTTTTTCAATGTGCTAAACTAATTTATATATCGAGTAGTGTTCCAGTGCAAGGCAAATAAAATATTTATCATAAACCATCCAAAAAAAAACAAGAGCGTGTGTAAAGGATCGGGTTGTTGTTAATAGAAACTCTTCTTAAAAGTAACTTGTATACCTATTATATATATCTTCATAATATTTTCACATACAATATACATTTATATTTGAACTCCTGTAACGGGTTCAAAGGATTGGGCATATTAGAAACTATTTGCCCCAAGGATCTGTGTTAGGTCCAGTATTGTTTAGGATATATCTTAATAATATCCTTGAAGTACGACCATAGATTTAAGAAGGTCGTAAATCAATATAAGCCGACGACCCTCATTATTAACTAACTATTGTTAGAATTATAGATAAGCAATAAAAGTCTGTGTCCCTTAAAAGATTCCCAGATCCGGATGAAAAAATCTCATGCAATAGTTCGGCATTTTAATAATAGTAGGATCTCCATTATTTTTGGCAACGGCTTAGAAAGAATGAAACTGGTATCCAGTGTTACAAAGAGACTTCAAGGAAGTCTCTTTTACAAAACGGATTTAAATTTAAAAAACTCACTAGTAGCAGAAGAATCATAATGGAATCTGTGCGCCTTAAAAAGTGGAGATTTGAATATTTATATTACTCCTTATCACTGTATGTTTAACCCAAATGAACATATACAGGGTGTGGCGCGAAAAGTTTTGATTAAAAGTAATGGCGGATACAGTTATGTTAAAAATCTGGTGCCTTGAAGGTTGCTGAAGGTGACGAGTGTATGGAATGGTTTTCCTGCCCCTTCTTGAAAAAGTAAGAGCTGCGAGTTGCGAAGTTTGGGTAGTATTATAATAAGACTGATTTTACCACAAGCCTGCGACATACATATATATACATAAACAATTCTCAATTATAATAAAGCGATTTTTCTTATTTTTTCTAATGATCTTAACCCAATATCATCATCATTAAACAAAATTTAAATGCTAGGGCAGGTAAAACTCTTCGTAGAATCGAGTGGTTGGTGATTTATGGCCTTCTTATATTTCTGGTCGTACTTTGAGACCATTATTATACCGTTTTAGGTATTTAGAAACCATATTGGATATACAATACTTGAATATTCTATACTTCAATTGTCTCGGAAACGGATCGCACGATTTTTATAGATTTTTCCGGAATAATAATAAACTTTGTTATTTCAAATGGATCCGAAGTTAAAATAATACATTTAGATGGCTATGATTGAATAAACTCGTTTAATTTGAATAATCTTTAATAATTTATCCTAATAGAAATATCATAACAAGGTCTACTGTCAGTAAATTAGTAAAAAGTTTAACGAAAATGGTGAAGTAAAAGATTTATCCAAATCATGGCGCAGAAAACCTGTAGCAACTGAAGACAAATCTTTAAATGTTTATTTCGTGTTAGAAGTACGTCCACATTTGAGTAGTAGAAAAATTAGGAATTTTAGAAAACATACAGTAAAGGCGATTACAGCAGATGCTCTGTTTACTTCAATACAACAATCCATGCGATTTTTAAAACATTGCAATACATTTTGCAACATCCCTCACTGCTTAATTCTTCTTATTTCTGTGGTATTCTTATCTTTTAATTCCTGAATATTGGAAGGTTTTGTTTTTCAAACGATGCTTTTTAAGTGACGCATGACTGAGAACAATATTTATTTAAATCATTGAATAATTGAACTTCAATTATTCTATCAATAACTCCATCTTCGCCTTGAGTCTCACAGCCTATAAATGTAACTAATATTTTATGGTAACTAAAATAGGTAAACAATGACCTACATCTTATGTTTTCAATGTATCTAGAAATAACCGTATATTTCTATAATTTTTCATTTCAAGATTAAATACTTCCCTCTCTATTCAGTAAGTGGAGCAGATTCCTTTCTTGTCTTCTATTGATGACCCATTATCATTCCTATTTTCCAATTATTGAGTTAAAATTAGAAACGCGATTTTAATACCCTAAATAGAATAATTTTCCGAAAATTTTCAGTTCATTGCCTACAATCCGAAAACACAGTTTTACTTTCATACAATGTTTTTTATTAAATGCAATTATTCAGCATGGTTTTTATATGCAAAACCAATCATAAAGTATGTTATAGAATCTAGAATAATTTTTAACGATTTTAAATAGTTGTTCATGTTTTATATTTTTATATTGAAAGTTATACATGTGGATTTGTTTTATTCTATTTATATACGGGTATATTTGTACATTTTCGACGAATTACAAATATTTTATTTATATAATATAGTAAAAGCTATTCTAATCAATGATTCTAGTTTATTTCTTATATTTTGATGTTCCCAATTAAATACTAGAACATACTGGGCATAGCAAAACAATATCGTTTTTTTAAATAGTTTTCTAACAACGTACATTTTTATCAGTCCCCGTACCAAACACTCCATCTATAAATCAACAAGCTATGAAGGTAGAAATTCGCGCGATCCCTGTATATACGAAACAGGTGTCTTTTAACGGCCGTTTTTCGGTATGTCTTCATCAGCGCTACAAGAAAGTGCCAACGATGAATGAACCTACTATTTATTGTCTAAGTACGGTGTCACAACATTCTTGCACACCAAAATATATAAAAATCGTGCGATCCGTTTCCGAGAGAATTGAGGCGTTCCATACTTAAAACTCACTCTGTATACTTAATTTTAATATCTCATATAGAATTATTACAGTTTCCTATAAAATTGTCGTATTTAGTAAAGCGTGTTACCAACAAATATCAAAGAATATATTGTTATGGTATACAATAATTCAATGTGTGGTGATTTAATTTTATTGAATAGTATTATATACCACAAGTATCAGTATCAACCAGAACTTCAAATCAAACAAATTTTATATTTTAAGATGTATTTATTGATCTGAAATGTCTAAAATTCAATACTGTATCACATGCACGTGTATCTCAGGCTATGATATGGGTAAAGTGAGTTGTCTAAATTTAAGGAGTAAAATTTAGAATGTAACAACCTTCAACGTCAAAATTAAATTAATGATAATTAAATAACTATCTCCAGATTGCAATCCGTGGATGGTCTCCTAGCCTATTACAACCTATATTAAAATAAAATTAACACAATTCCGCACAAACAAAATAACTCTCTCAATCTTGTCGAAACACCGCCGGTAGCTGTATTGTCTAAATAGAAAACGACTTGTTCTCTGAAGCGAAGAAACTTTGCGTTGCGCAAAGGAAAGATTACTGGTAAACGTCTCAAATCTGGGTACTGGTTTACAATCAGCTGTTAGGTACAAGTTTTAGTATAAAATTAATTACATTACCATCGTTTACTGCTGGATGATCTCTCTTGATCTTGAATTTGAACAACCTTTACTGCATTCAAATCGAAGGTAAGTTATACAAGATAATTCTAATTCACTATTTCTTTTTTATCCGTTTTATTTAAAGTTTTCGTACATTTAAACTTGTAACGTCCATTACTTTTTTCGTCTCCCCCTTAGTTACTTATCACCTAACAAACTTCCTTCCCGTTGCTAACGAATATTCTTTTGTTTCTTCTTTATTTATTATAGAAATTACTAATTTTTGTTGAAATCCAGTTACTGACAGTTCATATTATTTAATCAAATAAAAATGTCCATAACAACCAATGTTTTTGTACTGACATTTCCAATATCAACCTTATCAGCTGATTTATACAGGGTACATAAAAATATCTTAACAGAAAGTATCTAATTTAATCATTTTAACGTTATTGTTAAAAATGATGGACATAACATAAGATTCCCATGTACATATGATACAATAATTTCCAAAAGTAACCATTTCATTTCATTTATATCATCTCAATTTCAGTACAATATATATTATTCTACGCTTCACAATAGTTGTGAAGCGTAGAAAATAATATATATTCTTCGATATCTGTGAATATCTCATAATTTATATTTTAAGAGAAATACCCTACAAATGTTTGCTGAAAGTAAATTGGTAAAAAAAAATTACGAAACAGTCTTTTGAAGAGAAGAATGAATACCACTAAAAAATCGACCATATTAAAAAACGTTCATAAACCTAAATTTATTAAAATAGCTTGAGCCGTTCCATTTTTAAAAACTACTTTGTGTATTTTAACCCTAAATTAAAATGTAACGTAACCGACCCTGTATAAAACTAAAATTATATCTATTCATAGATATATTTTTTTGTTAACCCTAGAAAAAACTGATTTTTTAAGTATCGAAAATTAATGTGGTTGATGTAGATCAGATAGAAAGAATATTTTTCATCAAATAAAATTGAAAAATAACAAATTGCACATTAGAAATACCTATAACATAGTTACATAATTCTGTTGTGGAATTCGTTATTTATTGACTTTATTAATTAGATGATTATGAAAAGATTCCACGTAGTAAGGGCTGAAACAATTAATTTGCATGTTTTTTAAAGGATGTAGGAATATTATTATAAAAGTTTTTGTAAATCCTTTGTTAATAACGTACTTTTTATGTGACCACAAATATTTGTATAATTTGGATAATTTTGAATTGCTCTTCTTTTCGTTCTTTATCGTATATTTATTATTTTATTTGGTTATGATGGAGAATATTTTTTTTTCAATTATGTCACATACTTAAGTAAAATCATCTGTCCATGGTAATTCAAACAAAAGAAACTTATAATTCCGATCTATATATTATCGCTAGTTTCATAGAACAAGTCTACATCATCAAGAATTAAAATGACAAAATGAAATTTTTTTCTTTACTGTTTTTTATCAAACAATATTAAATTATAACACTTCCTTTTTCTTTTTTTGCAGATTTTAACGCTCGTTTCAACTCAAGAAATGCAATATGCCTAAAGGTAGGAGACTGTTGTGACGAATAACAAAAATAAAAATATTTGTGAAAATAATAATAGTTTAAATTAAAGAAATGAGAAAAAACAATTTTTACTTGGGGTTAGGAGCCAAACATGGACTAATTTTTTAATTTATATATTTTTTAATTTTAAAAATATTTTTTCTATTTTTGTTACTTATTTAAAAAGTATGCCTGAAATATTTTTGCTATTTACAATTTTTCGTATAGGTTATTTTATTTTTAAAACTTTCATCAATATATTGAATATTGGAAACACCCCAGCGAGAGGGTATTTTTATGTGAATTTCGTTTGTTTTCTTTTGTTTCAGGTGAAGTTTTTTCAGCGTAGCAGAATTCTGTGAGCAAATCGGTCAATCATTTTAGTAGTAAACACAATTTAACATCTTTAAATTAAAATAGAAACTTATTAAAACAACAATAATAAAATAATACAGAAAAAAATTATCAACTGTATAATAAAAAAAAAGAATTGCTGAAAAAATTTATTTTTTCCACAAGCGTGCTCAGAATCAAAATTTTTTTCTCTAATTTTAAGCATTCATTTAGTATAGCATCTTATTAAATACAAGAATTAAAAAAATTGCTTAAGAATTTCATTTTTTTCACAGCTGAACTCAGATTCAGAAATAGTTTTAAAAGCCTCAAAAATTCTTTCCTAATTTAAAACATTTTTTAAGTTAGGCATAATATTAACCATTTTTTGGAAAATCATTATTTTCGAAATATTAAGGCACTAAGTGAAACCGAAATGCTCCAGACAACTCAGAAGTGATAATTTGGGAAGATGAAAACAGAGGATTTCTGGTGCAACGTTCTGGGAGCCAATAGGCCAACCATTTAACAAAATTTAATATTTTTAAATTTAAACAGAAAGTTATCAAAACAGGAATAATTAAAAAAATTGCTCTAGAAATTCATTTTTCTCACAACTTAAGAAACCTCAAATTTTTTTCCCAAATTTATAACATTTATTTGATCTAGCATATTATTAATCATTTTGTTAGAAAAAGATTATTTGTGAAACATCAAGTCATCCCAGAACGCACTACACCACAACGGAATTTTCCAGACAAAGTAGAAGAAGTGACAACAATGATTTTGGGTGTTTCCAATTCTTTACATATTCTTTTTTGCTAATTTACAAAATATAAGGTATTATATATAGAAAATTTGATCACAAACTTTTCCTTGCGTACAATAAAAACTTGTAGTTTTTGAAAATCTTTTTTTTCAACTTGTCCATTATAAATTTATTTTAATATTTTTAAAAACTTACCACTACAAACTTATTTTTATGTTTTTAATCTCTTAACTTATTTAGAAAGTTTAATATTTCACAAAAGAAACTTTTTGTGCCCAGATTACTTAGACTACTCGCTAATTTTTGTGGTACTTTGGTTAACAAGTTTTTTCAAAATTCGATACATACTTAGATTACTCTAAATTAAATTGTTTATAAATATTCCTTTGTTTGATAATTGAATTTTGAATTCTCTTTATTTTCAAGTAATTTTTAAAACTGCTCACTATAACAGGATGTTAATCTGGATACTGCACCGGATTGGGGAAGGATTCTAAACTTTCTAAATATTATTTATTCTCATACTTTTCCCAATTAAATTTTTTTAGAAATTTGTTAATTTTTGTATTACTTAAAAGAGTGTGTGGGTAATATGGTGAGATTTTCACGGACTACAAGGACAAGGCTGTTGGGTTACTCTCACCTTCCCTATACTGACCGAATTGTATGAATTATTTATTTTAGTAAATTACAACATGAGATGTGTATTTATTATACAGTACTCTAAAATAAATCTATTTTAAATGATACATGCAACCGGTTTTTATAGATAGGTGAGTTACTCTATAAACACAGGTACTGGCTCGAGGTTGCTCCAACGTAGTGGACTTAGAGGCAGTATCATAGGGAAACTTTTGTGATGTATGCCTTTGATAAATGTGGTGGCAATCCGGTCGGTAAATGGAAATGGTCGAATTCGGTTTTTAGTGATGGTTAATGAGAAAAATGGTGCAGTCCAAATGGTATTGGGATGAAGGTTACGTCATCAAAATTTAAGTGTTAGTTTTATTTTTTGAATGTTTTTTTGATCTATTTGAATAATTGCATATAGAAGCGTGTTTTTTGTAATATAATGAAAATTATTTCCCACTTTTTAGTTCAATTAGGTATAAAAGCATGTTTTTTGATTTTTAAAACTTTTTCCGCATCCCCATACATTTGTTTGCAACCGCGAATGTAGTACACAACTCCAATTTAGTTCGTAAAAAGCCTCTGGGGTTATTTGATGTCAATACTTCGAGGATTTATTCAGTTAAGGGATTATTTTCAGACACCTATGCCTTCTTTATGGAAATGAAAACCCTCCTTTATAGTAGGACAAAAATACTCTCGCGATTGTTTCACATTTTACACCTCACTAATAGATCTAGTAAAAACTGAATGAAAAAAATTCAACGTGATAATATTGAAAACTTTTCAACTTTTGTTCTTCAAGAAGTATTTACTCATTCTGCCCCATCTATTGAATACTTATTCAGCCAAATAACAAAAGGTTTTTGATTGTGCCATCTATGAAAAACTTAGGGAACTCAAAATATATATCTAAAATAATATATTTTTCTACGACCGTGCGTTTTAACCCATTTTCCCGCACGCATTTTAGTTTTAAAAGTGCAAATTTTGACCTTATTAGATAGTTTTTTACTTCGGAAGTTATAACTATTGTTACAACAGGTAAATAAATATTTACGAAATAGTCCATCAAATAAAATCTACATCTTTTCTAGCTTTTTGTTGCATTTTTAATTTTTTGAAAATATAAAATAATTAAGAAATGATGGAAAAATGTTACAATCGAAACGATCCAAATTTTTTAAGTAATGTTATGTTTTGCGATGAGGCCACTTTTTTCATTAATGGCATAATTGTAGATACTGGTGACGTAAAAATCCTAGTTGGATGCGTGAATCCCACACCCAATAGATATCCACAAAAACTGAATGTATAGGCTGGAATAATAGGCGACAAACTAATTGGTCCCTTTTTCATTGAGGGAAACTTAAATGGTCCGGCGTATTTAGATTTATTGGAAAATAGTATTATATCTGAGCTGGCTCGGTTATTTCCAAATAAAAGTAAACATTTTTAATTACGTTTTAATGTAAAAATTTCATTATTCCGAACTTTCAGACAATAACAATATCTCAAACGACAATATTTCGCTGCAACAAGAAGGTGCTCCACCGCACTATGCGCCTGTGGTGAAGCAATACCTAAATAATGTGTTTTCAAGAAGATGGATTGGATTGGAAAAAACATCGTGACAACAATGTAAACACCACCAAAATATCGGCCATATCACATGATCTTTGCACACCAACATCTATAAAAATCGTGCGATCCTTTTCCGAGATAATTGATGCATTCCATACTTAAAACTCACTCTGTATAAAATATATTTAAACAAAATAAACTCTAATACTATGATAAAATAATTATTCAAACAATCCCTGATTCTTCTCGGGAGGAACGACATAAAACAGCTAAGTGAAATCTGCTCTTAGCGTCCTTTTGCAAAATTCCTTTTACAAAATTTTCAAATCTATGTCTCTATAGAAAACGAATTCATCATATTTACACTGCGTTAACATGTATCAAAACAAAATAGGTGCTTGCGACGAAAAATTTTAATATAAAAGTTTAATGCCCATGTGAAGCCTTTTGGCCTAATATAATAATAATATTAAATAAAAAATAAACTCCCTTGAAACTAATTTCAATAAATCAGTAGAACGTTTGAATATTACATAAATATAAGTAGCGAGGTCGACAAGTACGGAGTCAAGTTCATCACGTAGATAAACATTTAATAGTAAATATTAAATAACATCGAACTTGAACCGGAGTATAAATATACATGTGACCGCACAATCAAAAAGAATCAGTAATCGAATTCATTCTAATTTAGTTGTAGTCATTATGTTATCCAGTTAAACTATAAGTATGTTATAAGGATAGATTTAGTAATCTTAAGTAGTTGTAATGTGTATAAATATGTTAATAAATAGAACTTATCCCAGTACCCGAAGTAGTTGTTTTATTCAAATAAGATGACCCTCCGAGTGACCAGCAATACCACTAATTAAAGAGGCCTATCCACACCTAATCCCCAACATTACACCCATACACAACAGAATTATACCGAATGATACAACACGATAAAACTCATAACAATTGCTTTTCTACACTTTTAAATTATTGTAGTATCCAACTAATACACACTAGTACATAAATTTTCCAAAACCAATTGATTTTTGTTCTCGATTTATATTTAAATCATTAAAAAATGCTATTTCCATCCATCTTTCTGAAGGTTGTCCGTGATCAGCTGACAACATGGCGCGGGATGACGTCACGCTCTATTAATGTTACTCACTTAGCCACGTTGCCAGTTCTCCAAACGTGTTTTAAATATCTAGCGCTCTAGCTACCCTTATTTATTTATACATTTGTTTATAATTCGATTGCACGAGCTTTCCATCCAGACTGTATTATGATTTTTTTGTAGTTGTCTTCCAACTCCTGCTATTATTATATCATACTCTGCAAAAACTCCCATGTACTATTCCAACTCTTTTCAAATTTGTACATCCTACCAACATTTTCTCACATTTCCTAACAAGATTATCCATCAATTATTAATTTCACAAGGACCTCTTTCTTCAACTCGATAATTATAACCCGTTAACGAAACAAAGAGAGTTAAGCTGTTGTATTAACTTACTAGCGCAGAAAAATTCGCAAAAAAACTAGTTCCTTTCTTGAAACATAAGAAAAAAAACAAATAAAACTAAATTTCGAGTTGAATAAATGTCAAATAGGGTAACAATACTGGCGTCTTTCGAGTCTTTATGATTCAAACATCAAAAACTAGTTGACAATAGACCTGAGGTGCACAATTCAAACAAAAGGAAATAATAGAATGTCAAATAGAGCGTACGACTATTTTCTTGTCCCTACTTAGTTTCTTACCCTAGGCTATTAGAGGTAATAATTTCTTGTCTAGTTGTTCGTAGTTAACAGGGGGAGAATAGCTCTTTACTCACCTTAAACGGTATAGTGCAAACAAAACAGTGGTGGGTCCGGCGTCATTTCAAATAAGGACAATCCTTTTCCCAGATTTTATTGTTTTAAATTCCATTAGAGAATTTTTATTATTTGATAGATGGATATTTTAATTTTTTAGACAAGTCTCTGTATTTGATGGACTTATTATTTATACGACAAGGAAAATAATCTTTATATTGTAGTGAATGAATTTATATTGACAGATGACAGTTATTTATTATCCTACTAATAAACTGAAGTTAGTGCCTTTAATATAAATTAATTCTTCTTATTTCTTTGACTATTTCACGCACTTGTCAAATGAACCAATCAGGAGCTCTGGTCAAGTTCAGATTATCGATAACACCTAACTTGACTCTTGATCCTGATTGGCCTGTCAAGTTCGGTGTTTTCAGATTTGAGTATGTGACAGTTAAACGTCAAATATAAATAATCCCGCCGTACACGCATTTAAAAATGAGCAGATTTGGGATAAATTCCATCGAATTAATTAATGAAGATGTACCGAAAAATACGAAGAAATCGAGGGAGTACCTTTGGAAGCAATTTACTAGATTTTGCGTTGAAAGATATTGTTTTGCTATTCACGGTACGTTCTAGTATTTAATTGGGAAGTTAAAATTATGAAAAATATACTAAAATCATTGATTAGAATAGCTTTCAAATTCTTCCAATAGCCTGAAACTGTTTTTGGGTACCCATGAATGCATTAAAATTATTCAAATGGCACGGATTTAATAAATCAAAAGCATCATTCATGGTTTTAATAAATTTAGCAGTCACCTTGACATCTACAGACAAAACTTTAAAATGGTTGAGAAACGATGGTCTAATGGGACAAATATCACCCGATAATAAAGACTATTATATGACCTGAAAGTGAATATGTGGTATATTTATCGAATTAAATATTACTTATAAACATATTCTTTCCTTTTGATAAGTTTTACACATAAAATTAGCTTCAAATAATCCGTAAATACGGCAAAATAGGAGCACACGTGTATATGTCGCAGGCTTATGGTAAAATCAGTCTTATTATAATACGCCTAGTTTTTTTCAATACGACTAGGCGTATTATAATACTACCCAAACTACGCAACTCGCGGCTCTTACTTTTTCAAGAAGGGTAAGAAAAAATAACCATTCCATACACCCTTCACCTTCAGGAACCGTCAAGGGGAAGGGTGAATGGAATGCTTATTTTTCCTTCCCCTTCTTGAAAAAGTAAGAGCCGCGAGCTGCGTAGTATTATAATACGTCTAGTCGTATTTAAAAAGATTAGGCATATTATAATAAGACTGATTTTACCATAAGCCTACGACATATATACGACTATTTACACATGTGAACAATACTAAAATGGCAATTTCCGGAGTTGTCACGTGTAGTTTTTGAGCTGACCAACCTGGTAAGACTGAAATCCAATATTTACACATAAATTGGGACACATTTAAACCGGTTGAAGGTACTTAACATTTGATGGGATATATATTGTTATGGTATAAATAGTTACTTAATAATAAATTTAAATATTGAATAATCATATAATTTAATTGATACATGTACAACCAACTCTTTCATTTGATATTCAAAATCATTTATTTTTCATGGTGGAAGAATATAAAATATATTGAATAAGTCCGTCACAAGCCTAAAATAAACATATAAAAGTTAGAAACATTTAGAAACAAAAAGAATAATATGTAAAATTAGTTTTGATACACCCTGTATACTGAATAATTAAAGTCGATCAATGGCAAACAGTAAAACAGTAACACAAACTTTAAAATAAAAAATTAACAGAATACCAACTAAAAAAGTGATGATTGTAAAATTGAAATAAAAATAAAATGTACACCACAATATAGAAAATTATAACCTAAAATTGAACTTTAGATAATATAAAAATAATCATATAACTTAACATAAATAAACTATCAATATAATTAAAAATAGAAATAATAATTTAGTAACTAAATCTTTCAGTCATTGGTAGAAATAATTTTAAAATAAAATCTAAGAGTGTTTGTTGAAAAAACAAAGGAAAAAATCAACAACGAGTGGAGATTTTGAGAAGGAAGGAGGAGGTTGTTCGAAGTAAGGAATTAAAATTGAAATTTATGCAGAAATATTCAAAAAGAAATAAAAATTTGTAAATATAGAGTTAACTAAACTAATATAAAGTGATAACAATAAATAAGTAAGTGAAAGGTAATACTTACCATAAAATATTTGTTGCTAAGTGAACACTGGTATAAGCCATATAATATACCCATATCCAAGGCATATTATCAATAAATTACAAGTGAAAAGCAGAAAAATTTTGAAATAGTTTATCCAGCACAGAAAAAAACTTTCCAAGTGGCCCAGAATTTTGATCCTGGGCCACGAACATTGAATTCAGTGTGACCTTTTAGAGAAGAAAGGAAATGAATACTTTAATTACGAAAGACAATCAGGTATCATTTATCTAGATAATTTAATTTTGAATTTATTGATGTATAAAATTTAAATTGTTCAAATTTAAAAAGTATTACATAAGATTATACTTACTGATAAAAATTTTCAAAAGAATCAAAAAGGTATTAACCATCATTGACTCCATTTTATTCTAGAACGTTGTAGAATGTCATTTCTTCACATAAAACTAATCATCTTGTCTGTCCATAGAAATATAAAACCATAGACTCTGATAAGTATAATCTTAATTTTGTTGTGAATGAGAGAGTGAATGAATTTTAGATAAGAAATAAATAGTGTTAATGATTTTTGAATATTTTTGAAGTTAATTAAGCCGTTAAGCAGAATTAAACAATAAACTCAAAGTTTCATTTGTTGAACATTTATTTAAAATTGAATGTGTTTGTTTTTGTATCTATGATATATTTTACAATCAACACAGGCTGTCAACATTGGAACTTGTTGAAGGTCAAAGGACAGAGTTGGCTTCACAAAAATTTGAACTCACAAATAAAAATATAATTCCCTGAGATAGTTTAAATAAATTTTCAAAATAATATTCAACTAATATAATAGAGTCTCATAATAATCATGATAAAAAAATTTAATAAAATAATAAATTAAATATTTTGTTAATTTCCGACTGAGCTAGATTGATATAAGTAAAGATAAGTATTAAAACCAAAATAATAAAATAAATAGAATTTGATTTATAATAAGGTATGGAATTGATATAGCTCTACAATTCAACAAAACCATATCAATATATATGTCTCGATAGGTTCGAAATGGTGAAGTAAGTGGGGCACATAAGAAAAGTAAACAAGCTTGATATTATCTATGTAAAAAAAATTGTCTGTGCCCAATTTAAGGCAGCTTTTAACTAATTTTTGGAAGTTAGAACCCTGATAAGACACTACATCTAGCACATTTAGACCGATATCACGTAACTTTCTAGCTGTTTCAAACAAAATGACTTTTATTTCATTTGAAGGCGCTGTTGATTTATAAAAGAAGTAGGCAAGCGGTTGTTTCCAGCTGCTTGATACACCCCGTGCCATAACGACTAATGCACTAGTTGCTGGTTCGGATTCGTTTTCTGATAAAAGTGATTCTTGGAAGCCTACTATTTTATCCTTTGATAAATCATAAAATAAATGAGTTTTCAATGACATCTCATCGAGGCATAAAATGCAATCATTTTCTTTATCACATGATAATCGAGACCTAAGATCAATAAGATGAAAAATAAATACGTTAAAGCCTGGATTTACTGCTCAACGACGGGTAAAACGGTTAAGCGTGCTTTTGGAAAGTATCCGGCACAAAGTAGAAAAATTTTTGTATGCTTTAGGTCCTAAAAAGTAAGCGCTTAAAGCAAATCGTCTGTGTACGTACCTACAACCTTTAGGTGATTTAGTTAATAAACTACACTGCTTTTTATAACAAAATAAGGGGGCGTCCATCAATTACGTGAGGTGTTCAAGGGGGGGGAGGGGGTCAAGTAAAGGAAAAGCTTACGAAATCTCACCAGGGTGGCGGGGGAGGCGAAAAATCCTAAAATATGTCTCACGTAATTTATGGACGCCTAACTTATATCCTTTGCTAAACAATATTGTAAACTTTACCTAGTTTCGTCCTTGGTAAATTTGAAGAAAGATATTTGTGCTCCAACTCTACTCCTACAACCGTCCACACAACACATTCGTGGCATTTTCTTTTTACTAAATATCCCGTAATAATAATTAAAGAAATTCACTGCAAAGAGAGTCCAGCCAGTATACTACTAACTCCTCTCGTACCTTCAACCTACAAAAGACACACGGTATCTGTCTCAGTTGGCAGCTTCAACATACCGAAAAAGAGTAGCATCGGCGACCGAGTGAGATAGATATTGCGCTTGAAGGAGCTTAGAGCTGTATTACACAGCAAAGAATTATGCCGAAAATTACTCTGAAATTTACTACGAAAATTTTCGTCAATAAAATATGCTGTATGACACGGCCAAAAATTCTTGCGAAAATTTTCGGAGTAAAAATATAAAACATGTTCTATATTCTCTAGACAAAATTTTATAAAGTGCGCGAGAATCGGCGCTGAACCACATAATCGGATTGCTTGACATTACACTCTTTAATTTGCTTTTAGATAATTTATAAACGAACAAACAACAAATTTCTGCAACATCTAACATTACAAGTTTTTTCTTGTTCACTATTTTTGAGAAGAAAATGAATCTTATTATTGAAAATAAATAAAATTAGGTTAATGAAAGTATGTTTGTTTACTGTTTGCATACATCAGCTGTAACAAAATAACCCGACTGCACATGAGTATCGTATGAATTACTCCGAAAATTTTTGGAAGATTTATTGCCTGTGTAATACAGATTTTAAGAAAATGTTATAAAATTTTAGGAGAAATTTCTGACAGAATTTTCGTGGTAAATTTCAGAGTAATTTTCGGCATAATTCTTTGCTGTGTAATACGGCTCTTAGAGTGAACCTACTATTCTTGTCTATGTACGGTGAACGGTGACTCAAGTGTGTATCGGTTAATAGCAATTCCACCTATAAATATTAGGAAAACCTGTATAAAAACTTCTTTTTTCAACATCTTAAATGTACTTTTTGTGTTAATTTATTCAAATTTTTAATGGTCTAGATGTTTCACCTAAAAAAAATTTGTTGCATTCACAGAATAGATACATGCAATTTTATCAAACAACGTTCTTCATTTTTTGGTTGAATTTTTGTTAGGATAAAGTATTAGCAGATAGTTTTACGTATAAATTTACCAATAGGGTGTATAGAAAAACTCCATTATTTAGACATGATGCACATACATAAATATTGAAGCAAGGAATGGAGTTATATTTCACCCTAAAAGAAAATATTTTGAAAAACAACAACAGGGCTATTTGCGATGCTAAACATCTGCTTCTGTTTTCTATTTCCGAAATATAAATAAATACATAATATAACTACAATAGGTAAAGTACATTTCACAATATTTCGTTGACTCGGTATCTGGTCCTAAGGATTTAATAAAAAAGTTTATAAATCCCTTATTTTTACAGTGACAGATCCGTAGTCGGTAAAATTTAGATGATAAAACCAAACCTGGCAAACATTTCAGTTGTAAAATAATCATACTATTAGGCATTACATTTTCGAAAAAACGAGTACGAAAGATATTGTGCTATCGTTATCGAATTAACGATTACCTGCTGTGGATTTTTCTCTTGAATCAATCATGTTGGTGTTAAGTTAAAACGAATAATCTTGGGATGGACTATATTCAGGTATACTGTACAATGAGGGATTTATAAGCTTTTATTATTTAATCCTTAAGGCCAGATACCGAGTCAACGAAATATTGTGAAATATGCTTTACTGGTTCCGTTAAGGTTTCTCGCTATTGCGCGTGCGCTGTAATTTCAATGTTTCGCAAATCATTTTATTTGTTTTGACCTTCGATCATTGATGCCCGATTGCACCACTTTTGCTTAACAAGTAAGCTTAAGAAATTAAGCTCGCTGCACCGTTATCTGAGCGAAGCTTATGTGCACTAAATTTTAAGCACAGCTTTGTTCATTCCTGTGAAAACATACGATATTGTACGTAAGCGTGGCTTTCTAAGCAAAATATGGTGCAATAAGAGATTGGAATTATCAGTAAGCTGCACTTTGTTAAACCTTACATTTAAGCTAAACTGGTACAATCGTGCATGAACAGACTAGATGAATAACATAACAGCATATCGGAGTTCAGAACTGTTCAGAACTTGATTTTCTGTGAAACGATTGTAAACACCATTTTTGCATACTTCACAGCAAATCAACATTTTTTTAAATTTAAATTTATTTAAGCTTGAAACGTACCGTAAAATTGCAATCTCCACATTTCCTTCAGAACAGAATAGAGCTGATGCGAAGTGTGTGCAGCACTTGAAACATTGTCTGGCAACGTTGCACTTTGTCGTATACATTGTTGTAACAAAATGCTGCCTGCAGTCGGTGCGTTTTAAGCTGTTAGTTGAATCGTTTCAAATTGCTTCACAAAATTAACATATTTTGAGACTCGAAAACTATTTGGTACATAAACACAGCAAACGTCCGTCAACCAGCGTGAATATTGGATGTCATATCGTATTATTTAAAAGTAATAATCATCCAATTTTTTTGTCGTTCACAAAACATCATTTCTACATAATGAGTGAATGCTTATAGACATCTTATAAATCTGTTAGGGTTTCGATATTTTTCGATATTTACTTTGGCCAACAGATATTTGTATTGTTATTGAACATAACTCTTGTATTGAACTTATTTGGTTTTGTGAAGTTATTTGAATGCATATCAACTAAGGATACTTTGTTTAATCGCTCAAATTTTATTTATAAAATGGCGATTAACTGTGAAGTACAAAAGAAAATGAAAAAGTTTCACAGGCAAACAAGTCTTAACAAGTATGTTGTCAGTATTGCGAGTTATTCATCTAGACTGATCAATCATCGAAGATTTTGACAGAACAGAGTGATCTTATTTAATAATTAAATGGTCTATTTAATTTCATATAACGGACTAAATTATTTTCGAATTAAAATTAAAGTTCCCATCACGTATACCACCTGGGGCTGTAATAGAACACTCAAACTAGTACTATTAACTCGACCACAAAGCCAATTTCACACGTATCTATTGTGCACATCTCCGTAAATATATGTGCGAAAAATAGGGGAATCAAGAAGACTTGTATATCAAGAAATGCGATATCAAAACAACAGTTTATCCGGCGATTTGGCGACAAACTAGGGTGACAATCTCAGCCCTTCTTCTATGTACCCCGTATTCGTTTTCTTTGTGCAGATAGGTGTTAAAATTGCACCTGAATCCACTCCAAACAGATTAAGGTGTTTTCTGGAGTAGCTTGTTATTGTGTTATATGTCCTAGCTACAACGTTTAAGACGTTCGTTTTCTATTATCTGTTGAATTTTTAAAGTAGGGGAAATACGGGTGTTTGTATACAGTTAATTATGCAATGACGGAACATTAAATTTTTTAAAAGGATGCATAGAAAATCAGAGCTAAAAAAATATTTTTGTGAAAAATAATGAATAATATTATTTCGTTCTGAAGCTGATATTAAGACAGACAAATTACCAAAAGCGCAAAAAGCTTTTTTGCTGAAAATAATATATACGACTTCTTTCCAAATGGTAAATTCCAGAATTATAGAGGTGAAGATTTTTGGATTTATTTGTACGTAAATAAGGCATTCATCTTTGTTATAAATATAATAAGCAGTTATAGAAAAAAGTATCTATTTATTTTTGTATGTAACAAGTGGTGTCACTTAAAACATATTTATCTACAACTGTCATGTAACGGGCCACGATTTGACACTATTTTCAGTGTCATAATGACGTATATTACCGCACTAGTGCGTTTTTAATACATTACCGCACTAGTGAGATAATAAGAATCAAGAAAAATATTAATACCAGAATTAAATATTTATTTTATATTATGTAGTTTAGGGATATAATTAACTTATTTATTATATATATATTTACAGTGCACTCTTTACAATTATATAAATTATTTCCAGATGCTGACATGCCGAACGCTTTACTAGAATAATTACTTATATTTTGATTTTATTTCCCGCCGACATGCGCCAGCCAAACCAAATATCAATATAACCTTAAAAAGTAAATATTATATGAATACACCTTTTTATAATCTACACAAGAGTCTACCTACCTTCGTGCACAAATATCTCTCATCGTCCGCATTTGTTAAAAATCTGGTTATTTCCTCCTTTGTAAATACCTTTGACTTTTTAGGTTTGTACCCTTCTGATTTTCGTTTTAGGAATGCTATCAAATGTACGTATTTCTTGATGTCGACATTTTGCTTAACTGAAAATTCTGTTCGTAACATGGAATATCTTGCTTAGCTCGTTAAAATATACTATAATAGTGCTTTTTCACTACTCATGTTTCCAACCTTCTTTTCTCGACACCATTTCTCGTAAAGATCATAAGCCAGCTGGTATTTTTCTCGTAATTTCTCTGGCACAAGATTTAAAATAACACTGGAAGCTGCATTTTCAATATCCGAAGGGAGATTGTCTTCGCTTGAACTCATTTTTATAGATTATTGTTCATTCTACTTTGACAATTTGATGACATAACTAATTTATTTTATTTCCACAGCTTTGTTTGTCTTTGTTGCTATGGTCACAAAATATAATCTACAGTATCTTATTGGATTAGTGAGTGAGATTTCGTTCTAGACATACGTGTTTATATTTAAATCGCTTTTAGACAGTCTTTTATGTGCAAAAGTGAATTTTAATATTCGATTTTTTGACACAGTACTAAGTAAGTGATTTTCTATAAGTACATGTTGAGTTAACGAACTTTCACGTTTTTGGTAATCAGATATTTGATAACAAACCAGTGCTGAAACATAAATCAATATATTTTACATATAAATTAGTTACTTTTTTCCACTAATTACTTTTCGATAAGAATGGACAATCAGACATCAGTTAACGCAGAATACAGTGGCGTATCAATAGAATCATCCCAATTTCATATTTTAATGTCTCAATTGTCTGTTATAACCGATGGTATGAATGATATTCGTTCCTTGTTAGCTGAACATAACAAGAAAATAGATGGTTGCATTAACAATATTGCTTCTTTGAAAAACGAAAATGAGACATTGAAAGCAAAAGTCCAGCATTTAGAAAAGAAATTTGATTCGTTTTCATTATCCTGTATATGTGTCGAGATTACTGCTAGAAGTCGTCGTGAAAAAAATGTTCTTTTCTATGGTGTGGATGAAAGTGCAGACGACTCCAAAGCATTGCACGAAACTTTGGCAGAAATTAATTCCTCCAATATTGTGAAACCACTTCAAATTATTAGGCTAGGCAAACCTGGAAATTCATCACGTCCTATAAAACTTGAATTTTCATCTCGTCAAGATGCTCTTGGTATTTTGAGACAGCGATCCAAAGTTTTTTTCAAGAAATTTCCTAATTTAAAAATCAAAAATGATTATACTCTTACACAACGGGATGAGCTGGTTAGGATATATCAAGAAATTAATAAAAGAAATAACGCTGGTGAGAATGTTCGCATGAAGTTTATTTCCGGCCAACCCACCATTGTTTCTGTTCAGAAAAGACAACGAGAAGAAGATGACTCTCCAAATAAAAACTCTGCTAAAGTCAACAAAAATATTGTATTGCCAAAAAAGTTGGGATAACCTTTTGGAACTGCCATGGCTACAGTAACATTTTTAACTTATGCGAAGAACTAATTAATTTTGACATTCTATGTCTCTCCGAAACTTGGCTTACCAACGATAATCTTAATGTGCCCAATTTTTTGTCTTCTTATAATTACGTAACTGCGAATGCTACTAAAGAAAAATCTTTGGGGTGGCCAAGTGGAGGATTGTGTATTTATTTTAGAAATTATTTTAAGGTTATACCGTCTTACATAAATCATTTTATTGTCTTATTTGATTATTTTCCACACTTAGCTGTAAATTCATTGTGTGCAACATATATTTCAAACCATCAATTGAATTGGGACACATGCTTGATGTTTTTCAAATTTTGCTGACGGATGTTTCAGAAAACTATACTGACACTATGATTATTATTGGCGGAGATTTTAATAGCCAAATTGGTAACATTGGAGTGGTTCCTGTAGAACTAATTCAAGATTCTATTCTACTTGAAGAACGATTAAGTTTAGACACTACTTTGAACACAAGAGGTAGAAAACTTACGGATTTTATGGACGAAAATTCCCTTTCAGTTTTAAATGGCAGAACATTACTCGATACTCCCGGAAAATTTACTTTTTTGAGTAAACTGGGTAAAAGTGTTATAGATCTGGTTTGGTTAAATAATATATTTCTATCAGATATAGAAAATATTTTTGTTACTGACAATGATTTCTTATCAGATCACTATCCTATCAATTTAATTCTTCACTATAGTACTCAACCACACAATCACAGCAATAGAGAAGTATTCAATAATTTGCCCAACTTTTCTTATAAATGGAATGATGATTTTTCTCTATCTTATAAAATGTGTATGAAAAATTCAAATAGAACAATATTTATTCGTGACCCTTCTAGTTCTTTTTCTAATCTTACGGATGCCATTCGTGAAACATCAACTCAGCTAGGTATGTATTATTTGAAAAGGGAGCACTCTACTCAATTAAATATTCATAAGAGTAATAAGCCATGGTTTGATGCTACATGTACTATTGCCAAGAGAAATATGCAAAATGCATTAAGAACTTGCCGAGAGCAAAACTTTCCTCAAGATTTAAAAGCAATATATATAAATCTAAAATTTGTGTACAAAAATATAATTAAATCTAAGAAAATCGAATATCAATCAACAATTATTACCAAGTTATTAAACTTACAAAACTATAAAGAATTCTGTTTGACAGTAAAACAATTTAGAAATAGTTTCACTCATAAAGCGTTACCAGTTCAAGTATGGGAAAAATTCTATGAAAATTTGTACCCTTCTCTACCAATATCTACGGTTGATTTTCGAGATGCTGGTCACCCCTATCTGGACGTTCCGTTTTCAACGCAGTAAGTATATGATGTATTTTATAAATGTAAAAATAATAAGTCTCCAGGAGTTGATGGTATTTATTTTGAATTTTTCAAGAACCTACCACATAACTGGGTTATATATTTAACTTCTTTGTTCAACTTAATCTTCGATTCCTCAATAATTCCCAATTCATGGTCTAACATTTTATTGTCTATGTTGCATAAAGGAGGCCCATCTGATACCCCTGATAATTATAGAGGTTTGGCTTTGGTAAATTGCTGTACTAAGATTTTCACAACTATTATTCTAAACAGATTAACTTTATGGGTTGATAACTGCGGAGTTATGCCAGAGTGTCAGTCTGGCTTTCGTGCAGGCCGAGGGTGTATTGACAATGTTTTCACCCTGAGCTCTGTTATTCATTTACATATTAGACATAAAAACCGAAAAGTATTTGCCATTTTTGTCGATTTCAAAAGAGCCTTTGATTCAGTACATCATAATTTATTATGGCTGAAACTATTTAATCTTGGAGTTTCTTCAAAAATTATTCGCTTAATAAGAACACTTTATTCACAAGCCACTGTTCAAATAAAAGGCTCTGATGGCTTAACAAAATTATACGATCTAACTTTAGGTGTTCTACAAGGTGAACCCCTGAGTCCCCTTTTATTTGCACTTTTTATCGCCGATTTGGAGGACTACTCTTATACTCAAGGAGCTCAAGGTGTAAATATCGATAATAAAAATAATGTACTAACACTCCGGTATGCTGATGATCTCGATATCCTGGCTCATTCTGAAATTGATGTTGCAAATAAACTGAAAATTTTAGAAAAATATACGGACACTAATCGTTTAACTGTCAATCTTAAAAAAACAAAAATTGTTAGGTTTTCTAAAGGTGGTTTCCAAAAACCAATCTATAAATTTTATTTTAACAACGAGACCATAGAATTGAGTAATGCATATACATATTTAGGCGTAACGTTTACTTCCTCCGGCTTATTCAGCGAAATGTCAACAGTAACTGCAAAAAAAGGTAAACAAGCTGTTGGCGCTATCATTCCTGTGATGTGTAAGGTAAAAATTGACATGTGGTACCCTAGAATCAAATTGTTTGAATCTCTAGCGTTAAGCGTTATGTTTAACAGTGTCTCTGTTTGGGGTCCTCGTTATTTAGATGCACTAGAAAGAGTGCAAATCCATTTCCTAAAACGAATCCTCTTAGTTGCTGTTAATACCCCTGACTCTATCATTCGGATAGAAACAGGAAGAGTTCAGTTGTCTTACAATGTTTTTAAAATGACAATAAATTGGTTACAAAAGATTCTTCAGATGGAAAAATTTCGCTATCCCAGACTTTGTTTTGAACAACAACTACGAATTATCAATTCCGTTGCCACAAAGTATAATTGGGCATCTCAGATCAAACAATTTTTTGTTGACATTGGGTCATTGCAGTTATGGAATAATTTAACTTATCGCCATCTAACAACACAAAAATATTATACCTTCCTGCACCAATCTGATATTGCTAAATCGTCAGTGTACCCTTTCATGGCTCTATATAATGCTTTCACCACAACACGTGAACCAAGCAATTATCTATTGTTGTAGTCACCAATCCGGATCACTCGTACTTTGGCTCAACTCCGTATTGGTTAATCATGGTTAATCTCTCTTCGTACGTAGGTCTATCACGGCCAAAAGACAATTTGGTTGCGCGTCTTTGCACTTTTTCTAGCATTTCACGATCTCCAAGTATGGGTCGGACATAGCACTTGTAAAGTCTGCAATATGTTTCGAAAGAAGCTTTAGAGAAAGGTCGGTATGTGATGAGACCGTGCTTAATGTCTGTCCACTTATGAAATAGGGATTTTGCGGGTTATTGTTTCCGACGTGTAACACGACACACTTATCAATGTTCAGATGCATCAAACAATTGGAACACTATTTTTGTAGTTTATCGAGATCATACTGCAAACTTAGATAACTGATGTTGGGATTTCCGTAAAGTTTCATGTCGTCAGCATAAGCCGAAATTCAGCTTGACAGACAGTATCGAAGATCACTGGAATATGCGATGAAAAGTATATAAGGGTCCAAAAACGGAACCTTGTGGAATACCACTAGTTACGGATCTTTCCTCGGAGAATTTTTGTCCAACTCTGACTTTGAATAACCGGTTTGTTAGGAAGGCTGAAAACCATTTGTTAAAAGTACCTCTTATGCCAAGATGATCGAGCTTTAGTAGAAGACTACGTTTTGGCACTCTGTCAAAGGCTTTAGAAAAGTCAAGGTCTAAAGGATGTCTGTCATCGAGTTCTTTGGACCAATCGTTGGTACAGTGCAGTAAGTTGATCTACCCTTCATGAAACCATGTTGGAAGTTTGGGATTACATTTTCCGGCAACAAAAAGTCGACCATTTGGTCGGCAACAATGGATTCCATTACTTTGGAGATAATGGGTAAGAGTCTTATCGGACGGTAATTGTTAGGATCAAATTTATTGCCTTTTTGAAATATTGGCGTGACTGACGCTAATTTCCAGGTTGGCGGAATACAGCTTTCCGGAAAAGAGGAGTTCATGATTTTGGACAGCGGATATGATAGTGTGTGAGCACATTTTTTAAGGAATAATGCAGGCAATCCATCTAGACCTGGGGAGGAATCGGTTTTAATATGTAACAGGCGATCTAGAATTTGGTTTTGAGGAAAAGTGATATTGTGAAATGATGCTTCGATAACGGGGTCCTAACAAGGCTGGTAGAGCATCATCAGGTGGTTCGTTTGTAAAAACGTTAGCGAAAGACAAAGCAAGAATTTCAGCTGCTTCGTAATCAGACAATTGGCTTCCATCTTCTTCTTCTAAAGGTGGGGTGGCTACTTTTGAGGAAAGCGATGTGCGAATGTATTTATAAAACTTTTTGCTGCTACGACTGTTGACAATGTTTTTTTCATAGCTTCGTCTAGAGCTAGATAATTGCTGTTTCAGTCGGTTAGAGAATCTTCTATGTGTTAGGAAACTAATGCTACACAATGTTATATATTTGTAATCAGAAAATGCAGGGTTACTCAAAATTATAAAAAAATACAGGGTGTCCCATCTAAAATATTGAAGATGCATTTTATTGGGCACTCCCTTTATACAAAATTCAGTCTGTTGCTACATTTTTGGTCGGTTCAGATAAAATAATACAACTTTTATTTGAAACTTTTTTTTGTATTCCCAAAATTAATGAAAATAAGTGGGGGTCAAAATATAATGAGAAACCCTGTACAAATTTCCTCGAGTTTTTCACATACATTTTGTGTAGTAATTTTTATCATAATAGATTTTATCTCTATTCATTTAGAGGGGGCATCACATAAAACAACCCAGAGTTACCCGTTTATTCTTGGTCCATTCCCGACGAAGACTGGGAAAGGCTTCATATTAATCTTGCAGGACCATTTCAAGGACGATATTGGCTAAATGGATATGTAAACCAGAACTAGACATAAGTCGAGATCATATTTCCCTTATTTTGGAGTAAAACTGACTGTTCATATAAAACTTTTTCCGCTAGTATTTTTATTCTTGAACATAATAAAAAACGGATTCAAAATATTTTATTTTGGTGAAAAAAAAATAAAAAAAAACTAGAAATGTACTGTAGTTGCAGACTGCGACCGAAGCGAAGAGTCGATACAAAAAATGTTCCTTTTTAAACGGTTTTGTCTTGTTTGTTCTTTGTGTGGGTCAAATTTAGTAATTGAAATTTTGTTTCCTTCCTGTTGACAGATTAATTTGAAATTCGGTACACTGCTACAATTATGTCTATTCAGAATGATTGTAAATGGCGGATTTCGTTTCTTGTAAAGTCAAGGCTTCGTATCGTGTTGAAGACTGTGTGACTTAAAGGTGGCCAAAATGTTATGTCTTTGGCGTTTTCCGCTCAAGATTTGGGCACAAATTGTTTTTATTAAAGCATATTAGACCTCTCGAGGGGTCGACCGTTATAATGTTCATTACTCTTGGGAACAAAATGGTAACAGATAATAATTAAACAAAAACTGGAATACAACGAAAAAGAAGGCTTGAAAAGCGGAAGAAAGGTATGGAGCAAAACGTGCAAGAGAGAGTAATGCAAGGCAGCACTGTAGACCACGCAGATGTGTATTTAGGTTCGAAATTTTTTGAGGTATTTTTTGAGTCTAGTAAGTCTTTGGAAAGATTATGTATTGAGGAGTTAGATAGATTGCAATAAATTGACAGGAAAGAAACTTTGTGATAAAGAGGTGCCAAAAGAACTAAATAGAGAGAGAAATATTAAGTAACTAAATAAAAACTAAAAACTTGAAAATAAAATAAGTAAAAAAAAGATAATAATGATGTGGTTAATGTACTAATCGATAAAAAATAATTCGATAGGTCTTAGGTATGAGTCAACAACACTCTAATCATCAATCTAGGGCATTGATCAGACAAAAAAATTAAATTGTGGGGCGTATCGTAACCTGAGTAAATACATAAATAGCATTTATAATGATATGAGCGGTTGACTGTTGAAAAAAATTTCACGCGCCCCACGATTTTATTTTTTTGTCTGATCAATGCCCTCCCTAGATTGATGAGTAGAGCGCTGTGTCGCAGCTATCGAATGATTTTTTTATCGATTAGTACATTATCCACATCATTATTATCTTTATTTTCAATAAAACCGCTTAAATTAAAAATTGTTTTTATTTATTTTATTTAGCACTACAACTGCAATTATATTTATACCGTAATTTTGAAGAATTCAGTAGAGTATTTTGAACATACTTTACGTTTTAAAACCTTTCTGACGACAATTTATTCACGCCGAACGGTCTTGTAAATAAAAACTTCTAATTTGCCTTAACTGAATATATACCAAGGTCAACTCGAAGTAGACTGATGGGCACTGTTATTGTTGGAGAGAGAGAGAGAGAGAAAGAGTTAATTTTCTTCAAAAAAAATTGCGAAAATTTTATAAACAAAGCTAAGTACCTAAAGGAATAAAAAACAAAAATTATTATATTATGTAATTAGCTACAGTATATAATTATTATAAATTACATTGTAATTAAAATTTAAATAATGCTACTATTTTATTTGTAATCTAAAAGTCCAAGGTCCAATCATATGAACTTCAAAAATAGGGCTGAAGGTATTGTTTAGCAGCCCAAGGGCGGAAAACTCTTAACTCATCGGTTTTTGAAGTTTTACATGATCTATCACTTGAGTACTCTGACGTTTCATGTAAATTTTTTAATTAAACGTTAGTGAATGTCAAAGTTTTTGGATATTTTCCGACTTTTTGGTTTATTCGGTAGGCGAAAAACAGTTGTGTCACACGTGCAGAAAACGATTTAGCAGCCCTTAACTATCACTGCCCTCGCTTCGCTACGCTCGCTCGTGTATCTAATAGTCTCGGGCTGCTAAAACTCATTTTCTGCCCTTGTGACACAATATACTATTACCAGTATACACTGTATTCTATTGAAGAAATGCCATATAATACAGTCAGTTACGGTAAAATAATGCGTCAACCTAGGATTGAAACTACATAGGTTGAATTTTTGTATAAACCTTTATTTTAGAATTCTAAAAGTTGTCTCTTAAGGTCACATCTGAGCGTCTCAAGATACTTAATGTCAAATGTCGCGAGAATAAATTTTTTAAAAATATCTCGCGTCCTTTGCTTCAAATAGAATTTGCATTCATTATAAAAATTGTAGAGTATGAAATTCTCTATAAATTTTGTTTTAAAGGGGTTTGGATGACGAAAATGATTAATAATTTTTTTTTATTTGTTATATTGTGAAAAACTCTCAATTATAGTTCCTATTAATCCTCTTCTCAGGCTGCGGTTAAAAAATTTTTTTAAATAAAATTGTCCAGATTTTTTTATATTGAATTATAATGATACAATAAAAGAATTACATTATAGATAGTCTTAGATATATCTATAAATTATCTACTTAAAATTTATTATGAAGAATTATTATTGTTTGAATATAATAATAATTATTATTATTATGTCTTTATATGCACCACAAAAGTTATTATTATATAACCAACCATTCTGGTTTGTAATTAGAAGGGACAACATCACTCGTAGACCGGTTTAGGCGTATTGCGCCTCATCAGAACAAGGTAGATATTCTCCGTCCAGGACCTCTGAGAGCATAATACTGGACTGAAGACGGCACTGAAATTACATCAATACATTTCCTCAAGTAAAGGAAATGTTAAAAACGCGATACCCACCTCCAACTGCAAACCAAAAACCTAGATTGACTAAAACCATGTCGGTTTGTAATTATATACTTAATTACAGTTTCCTGTAAAATTGGAAGATAATAGATTTAATTTATTATTATAATAGTATTAAAACTATTATCTTCGATATCTAGGTACTTGCAACACGCTTTACTAAATACGACAATTTTACAGGAGATTGTTATTAAGTAAGTATTTCTAGTACCTATCATTCGAAAATGTTCATAAGATTATTTAGACAATTTAAACCTTCCTCACACAGCACGGCATTGTTGTAGTGTGTATTGCTATCCTTGTTTTGGAACGGAAGTTTCGATTTAGATTTTGGTTTCAAACAAAGTGTGTTGTCAGTATAGCGGGTTTATAGCAGTTTAATGATCGAAGACTGTAATCGTTTAGTTAGACATATAGCCTCGCGGACACATTTGTGGATAATTATGAAATACTAGGGGAGACCGGGGCATTGTGGGGTACTTAAGGTGAATCGGCTTGTAATGCGGAATTCTATTGTAAAAAAAAGTTTTAATGCTTGAGATTGCTCACTGGCATGTTGTCAATTATTTGTCATCATAGTTTCATTGCTACATTCTTGAATAATCGATAAAATATAATATTTTCGTTTAGAGTCGTTTGCCCCGCTATACCCCACCATAGGGGGCAAATTAGGGTACTTAGTGGGGCAATGTGGGGTATAGCTTATTTATCAAAGAAACTCGTACAGATTGTAGAAAAAATACTTTTATTGATAAGCTTAAAAAACACCAAATATACTTTATAGGTTGTTATGCTTACTAAATCAATTAAGGTGCACATAGCACAAATATGAGTAGCTTCATCATCTTCATCTTCTTCGCCGGCACAGGAGCAATGTGCCCAACGACTCCACTTTCGGCATCTTATCCACCCCTCATTGGACTGAGATCATAGGTACCCACAGTACAGACACTCAGCATCTTCGTCATCGTCAGAGGATACATTTTTAAGATGCATTTTTTTATTTTCTTTGTCGTAATATTATGCGATTTACCCTCAGAACTCTTCGTTATGTTTCTTTTGCAAACCTTTTTACCTTGTTTGTTTTGTTGTTCTACTAATTCCTTTTTGTAGTGTGATTCCGTGATTATCGCTGTTGGTGACACTCCCAAGGCAGATCTTTTTGCAACATCCAGGTTGTGGAGAAATTGATCGAAGACCCCGCTCAGTCTTTTCCTCACACCTTTCTTTGTGGTAATTTATTCCTGAACATCCAGGTTGTGGAGAGGTTGGTCGAAGTATCTGTTCAGGAGTCTTTTCCTCACACCTTTCTTTGTGGTTATTTATTCCTGAACATCCAGGCTGTGGAAAGATTGGTCGAAGTATCTGTTCAGGAGGCTTTTGCTCACCCCTTTCTTTGTGGTTACCTATTTATTACAGAATTTCCAGGTTGTGGAGAATTTGGTCCAAGATTCAATACAGTAGCCGTTTGCTGCGATAGATCCTTTGGATTTTCTGGAATATTGGTTGTTTCAGCTGGTGCAAAATCTGCATCCGTGAATATGTTTGGTTGCAGAGTCAAAATTCTTGTAGACCTAAAAGAATGTACAGCAGTTGTCATAGTAGCAGCAGGTATAAACGCCTGTCCAAACAATCCAGCAGTCTGAAATTGGGTAACCACTCGATCTGGATGTTTTCGCAAGCATTTCTTGACCTCATTGATGTAGGCGGTGTGTGCAGTGTGGCGGGAAGCACAGTAAGACAACACCATTTTCTCGAGCAATATCAATAACTTCAATTCTCTTAACATGAGTAGCGAGCTCATCCAGCAATAAAAGCACCGGATCTTCTTTGGTTGCATGCGACCATTCTATAAATCTTTTTAACCACAAAATCAATAAATGACCTTGTATCCATCCAGATTCATGACATTCTCCCCGAGAACCAACCGGTGCTCCATCTAGTAATTCAGGCTTCATTCGTTTCAGCGGAAAAATAAACACGGGAGGCATATAACTTCCGGCAGCACTGTCGCAGACAATCGTCGTCATTAATTTCCCTCTTTCTGCAGATGTTAGAGTTCCGACCTGGCTTTTACCAGTTACATCTATAATTTTTGAATGACTTTTCGGAACTGTCGATACGCCGGTTTCGTCAACGTTGTCAGTGCGCTGTGGCCCAATTTTATATTTATCGATAGCTTTTTCAAGTCAGTTAAAAAAGTTACCAACTGCAACCCTGTTAAACCCCATGGCCCTAGCCGCTGACGTTGCTTCAGGTTTTCTGTAGGTTAGATCGGGATGTCTTTTTAAAAAACCCCTCAGCCAGTCTGCCCCTGCCGTTTTAAGTGTTTTGTTGAAATTGTGGGAAATTTTATTTTTTTCGGCTAACTCAAAAGATAGTGTCCGAGCGTCAGTAGACGTTAGGCCGTAAAATCGAGCTTCCATTAATTTTATATATTCTACTAATTCGGTCTCTTGCTCATCGATAAATACAGTGACGTAATGGCCTAATTTCTTTGTTACTGTGGTGCCATTGGGATTGCCTCTATACTTCACGACATGCCGTTCTAGTGTATTTTGTGGCACATTGTATACTTTTGTATCCCATTTCTCCGGAAACATAGCTAATGATACCTTTCTTCATTGATTCCAAAGACCAGGAATGCTGATATGTCTTTCGCTTTTACGTCCGAACCATCGTTCTGCAATAAACAAAAAATATATACAATAAATATGAGGCATAGTGGGGACTAAAATGGGAGAGTAAAATTTTCCCCACTATGCCACATATGCAGTAACTAAACAAACATGGCTGTGATTCTTACCTTCGATTGTATTCGATTGTTATAATTACGTAATAACACGCCTAAAACGGACCCCAATCCACAGAAATGTCGTTGGAATTTCTAACACAAAACTTTGCACGTAGTGACAATGTGAAAATTTACTTAATAAATAAGAATTTTGTGTATTTTCATATATTTTTCGGAATAACCAAAGCCGGCAAAATAGCACGTTCGTTTCACTCGATAGCCACGTCAATATCAGGCCATCATACGGTCACTTTAAGTAGCTGTAATGGCGCTACCCCGCAATATCCCGGTACCCCGCAATGCCCCGGTCTCCCCTATAAGCATGTAGTATAGTTGCAGCAATGACACAAACGTCAAGACGTCTAAGTTCCAGTGAAAACCGTAGGAAAATCAGTTCAGCAGTTTTTGAGTTTAACACATTCAGACATAAAGACGGACTGACAACAGAGTTTCAGGAGACAAGACTTTGTCAGAAAAGTTTCTCCTTTACTCTTTCAGCATCTTCTTTTTCGGATATTTGCAATAGTTTTCGAGACATTCGCCAAAAACAAAATCCCTTTTTTTATTTTTACCAAATAGTTTATAACTTTTGCAATAGAGCGTTTTCAAGTGACGTCATCCCGCGACATGTTGTCAGCTGATCACGGACAACCTTCAGAGAGGTGGATGGAAATAGCATTTTTTACAGATTTAAATATAAATCGAAAACAAAAGTTAATTGAGTTTGATAAATTTGTGCACTAGCGGGTATTAGTTGGATACTATAATAATTTAAAAGTGTAAAAAATCAATTGTTTTGAGTTTTATTGTATTATTCGGTTTGAGGTTATATTAGAATTTAGTGTGGAGGTTGTCCGGTAACAGAAATTCGACACGATGCGTTCTTGGAAAAGGTCAATTTTCACTAGCGGATATTCAATTTTTTCAAAAAGTTTTAAAAAGGCATTTCGAATCGAATCACATTTTCGTTAACTAGACTAAATAGAAATTTCCAGGGTATTCAAAAAATAAAGGGATCCTATACAGAGCATTTCAATGAAAACTATCCACCCCACATAATTCTGAAGGACTTTCATGAAAAAATGAAAAAACGTGTCAAAAATCATATAAAGGGGGACGTCTTTTTGCTCATATATGTAGTCGTTATAACTTTAACCCCCTCCCCCATATGTTCACCAATCTCAATTTTTTAAATGGAACACCCTATACATTATTGCCTTTACAAGAGGATTACAAAAATGTATAATACATAAGTTGAAACATAACTTACCCTCGGCGTTGTGCGTTAGTTAAAAAAAATTAACAATATCAATGAATGGCGTAGGTTCTTGCCAAACTGAATTTAAATTTTGGGGATAGCAAAGCCAGTTCTCAGGGCTTTGTTACCTGAGGAATTTATAAAAGAAAAGATACTAAAAGTTAACGCAAAGGGCGCCACTAATTTTATTTCTTAAAACAACATTAGAAAAAAATCAAAATTTAAAATTCAGCGAACGTTTAACTGTTGTTTGCTTTTGAAGTTACACTACATAAAATGGTTATCAGATCTGTGTGTTAAATAAAACTTACTTGATGAAAAAATATATATATATAATGAAAAAACACTAGAATTGACAATCAATTTTGAATAGATGGGTTAGTACTTAAAAATAATAAAATAGCTAATTAACATAGGTGAAGCCGACAAAAAAAAACTTTACAAATGAACTTTCCTTGACCTTAATCTGGGAGCTGAATACAGGAACCTCACGTCTGGAAGTTCTGTCTTGGACGTCAAGACGGGAAACTGTTCTTTGATCTCAATCCATTTTTCTTTCCTTAACCACGGTATATACCAGACATGATATAAGCTAAGAACTTTCGCTATCTGAAGCGGACTATGTGGGTTTCAGAGCTCAGGAACGGTAGGGGCACAGGAACGGTAATTTCAACTGGTCTGCCAGGAACTGTCTACACTAGGAATTATTTTTATCCCCAGAATTATGCAGTAATCCTAGTAGATTCGGCACAATCCAAACCCCATATTTTTATCAAAATCTACACATAGATATTAGGACTACTGCACAATTCCTTTATACCTTGTTGCTCGAATGGCAGTGATCAACAACCCGCCGGATGTCTTTCTGTTCATATATTAACCTAAATATTCGAATTTCGCGGTGAAATTAACATCCGAAACTCTAATTATACAATTTTGGTCCGAATAGACATATGGTTTATTCCACCAAAAGATAAATTTTACGAAATTCTTAACAATTTTTATTTTTGAAATATTTTCGGATATACTTGTTGTATATTTCACCAAAAATTACTTGTGAGATGAAATATTTTTGTACTTGAAATGTTATCGGCAAAGATAACGTTTCAAAGTGAAAAGTCAATCAGTTACGGATAATTCCAGTTTACTAATAATAACATTTTAATTCGTAACAAATCAGCAAAACAATACCAAATTATTTTATAAGGTGCTCTAATTGACCTCCATTGGTTTCCATACAATGATACAATCGAGCCTCAAATGAGTTTCGAACAGTATGTAACATTTCTGGGCTTATTTGTCGACATTCTTGAATAATTCGCTGACGTAAATCATCTACAGATGCTGGCTGAGTGGCATAAATTTTGGTTTTTAGATATCTCCATTAAAAAGTGTAGGTGGGTTAAATCGGGTGACCTAGGTGGCTAATCCAAGATTGGGCCTCGTCTACCTAGCCACCGAGCAGGAAATGATTCGTTTAAAAACCGTCTTACATCGAGAGCGTAATGTGGAGTGTGGAGGTGGCCCGTCTTGTTAAAACGCTAGCAAAGCTTCTGACATGGTATCATCATTTTCTAGTATTCGTGTTATTTCGGGATCAATAGCTTCTATGAGTAATTGTAGATAAGACTCACTATTTAAGTTTCCCTCAATAAAATAATGGTCCAACAATATGGTCACTAAAAATGCCACATCAGACGTTCAATTTTTGTGGTGTTTGACTATGAAACTCCCGCATTACGTGTGGGTCATTTTCTGCCCAATATCTAAAATTATGTCTGTTTACTCCGCCATTTAATGCAAATGAATATTCGTCGGAAAAGCAGATATTGTACAAAAACTGTAAACGCCGGTCGAAATCGTCTTCATGTAGCTGTTGGACTAATTTAAATTTGTAAGGATGGAATTTGTGTTTATGTAAAATTCTGAAAACACTGCTGCGAGAAACACCCACTGCACTAGAAACTTGTGATGGGAAACTTGTCTTATAGATTTTGGAATTTTCAAATTTCCGAAAAATGATTCTAAGTATTATTGACCGCATATACACTAATTCGCGAACACGTCGGAAATTTTAATTACGTCTAGTGAAAAACTGAAAATGCCAGTACTTATGGAAAATTTAGTGCTGAATCGAATGGCGTTGGGTAAAATATAATACGAGGTCTGGTTCTGATGTTATAAGCAAAATAATGGAAGCATGTGAATATCCCAGATTATTCAAAATTTATGTAACTGTAACTTCTAATATACAAGTCTGATCGAATTTTTATGCTGATTTTTGGAATCTACGCGGTCGAATTAGTAAATTTCCATGATCAAAAGTATGGGCAAACTTGTATTATGGATTTTGGAATTTTGAAATTTCCGAAAAATGATTCGAAAATAGTGCACGGTCACACTCTAAAAATCGTACAGACCTTAATAATTGGAATATCGAACTGACATTTGGATAGTATACTCTCAGATAGTGGACAGGACAGGAACATCCTATCTATAAAATTCTGAATACAGGGTGACTGTTATTCTTCTAACGTACGTTGTTCTAAAACGGCAACTTCCATAGCCTCGTTGTTAACTACTCGTTGTGGTTGGTGTTTTTTATTGGCAACTGATCCTGTTTCAAAAAATTTTTTCCTTAATTCAATTACGTACTTATGTGTGGCAGTTCTCCCGGGATGAGCAGCATTAAACTGTCTAGCTGTAGCTCTTGCAGATTTATTGTTTTCGTAGTATAATCCTACAATGTCAATTCTATCTTGCAGAGTATACATCATTTTTACGGTAGATAGGTATTTGTAAACGTTGATATTCGAATGAAAACTAAGCTTGACACTTTATTTAAAAAACGTTAAACACCAGTTTTCCAGTCGCTATGTTTTTGTCAAAGTTTGATTAGAGTTAGTGCCGCAGTAAAGGAATAGTTTACATTGTAATTATCCGTAACTCCCAACTGTTTGACTTTTCACTTATGTATTATACATTTTTGTAATCCGCTTGTAGAGGAGAATTAAACAATGTATAGGGTGTTCCATTTAAAAAATTGGGAGTGGTGACCATTGGGGGGAGGGGGTTAAAGTTATAACGACTACATATCAGCAAAAAGACGTTTCCCTTTATATGATTTTTGACGTGTTTTTACATTTTTTCGTAAAAGTGACGCATTCAGAATTATGTGGGGTGGATAGTTTTCTTTGAAATGCTCTGTATAATGGACTGAGGGGAGATCGTAAAAAAACCACTAGCTGTATCTCTTTACACCGAATTTATTCTAAAATTATTTTAAGGTTAATGTCAAACTTCAAGGGTTGCATACAATGAAAGCTGTTTATTACTCTTCCCACAATCTTGAGGCACTCGAGACTAAAAACGCCGAAATTACAGGAATACCTTTGAGGAATCTTGTATATCACACGAACGTCACTCTTAGATCACTCAAAACACTTGATTGGGAGATTCTGTTGTGTTGCATTAATTTTTTTGACGCTTAAATTTTACGTATAACGGCTATTAAGATAAGAATTTAAAATACTTCTTGTGTCAAAACTTATTAAATAAAACAGTCCTTCAGTGAAGGGTGGATTTAGTGGAAGTACTTGTGAAAGTTTAGGTAAACTTGAACGAAGAATAAAAATATGTTTTTCCGAAAAATGTTCCCAGGAACTCATACCAATAACTTGGGCTAAAAATAATGGTAGTAATGTGTACCTTACTCGTTTAACGAGTTAGAAATTTAAAATTGTTTTCATTATTTTTAATTATTAAGTACTTATACTTATTAGAAATGTATCAAACTTTAATCGTTTATAATCACCATAAATGCACACTTGCTGGTGTTCTAAACAGATTTGCTCTACCATTGTGAATTCAGGTACGGACTAAGTTCAATGGTTGATGATGTAATTGTTTTTCTTATACTTGTTTTTTTCACACACCTTCCTGAAACATTAAAAAAAGCATCTTCTTGCGTCATCTCGATAAAATTAACAGTTTAAAAGACATGGACAATTTTATGTCTCTAAATACGTCATTATATATTTTGCCTAGCAACACTAAACAATGGCTGTATTATTACAGTAGTTGTCTGTTTTTCAAATTGTTTTTAAACCTTTGATCATTAAACTTTCATTGTTCGGAGTTTTAAACATATACGCTGGCATTTATTTTCCTTAGCATCAGTAAGCATCGAAAACAATACTGGGTGTCCCAGAAATTTCTGACCCATTTTAACTGCAAAAATCTCGGAACTCAGAAACGATAGGGAGGTGCGGTTTACGATGAACAATTTCTTTTTATATAAAATTTTTTCAGTATAAATGTTTAATTAGTGAAATCTTATATAGGGTGTGTAAGACTCAAAAAGGATAAAGTATAATAAAATTCGATAATAATATAACTATCTGAATTTACTGTTATGTATAGACTGCCCATTCCAGATCACTTCCCTTTTCAGACCTCTTAAGCCATGGCCACGTGTATAGGTTACAATATATGAGATAAACAATACTCGGTTTAACATTCAAGTGACATCTTTGTTAATGGACCTTATCTAATAAATAAAGTAAGGTGACATATTCATTAATGGGTCTTGTCTAATAAATATAATTCTCTAGAAATATGATATATAACATTCGGCCATCCTGACAATAAATTGGTCTGTCCTCAGGCCCTAAATATATACTACTAAAAAAACTCAATTAAAATACTTAATTAAATTAGCTTGAATCAAAATAACTTATACAATAGATAAAATATAACAGGTGTTTTGAGAAAATGATATTTTTTAAATGTCACATGAAACTTTTCTGCGTCCTACCGATGAAGCTTGGTTTAACTGGTATATATTATTTTCCCTTTCCCTGTCTTATTTTAAAATTTCTATGAACACTGAATGGTACGGTAAGAACGAAAACTGCCATTACACCGTATTTACAGTAGTCACGGACTTTTCCTACTAGGTACACCTTACAATATTTATGAGGAAATCATCCAAAGAAAAACTATTCTATAATTTGTCGACTTATTCTATGGAGTATTTATCGTTTGTCCAAATCACAAGTAACACTGTATAATAACGGCAAATGAATATCAGTTGGTAAAAATCTACATCCGAATTTGACCATTTCCTCTATTAATAATTCATTTTCAACGATTTTGTATTCATAGAAAAGATTTAGCGGCTACAGATCAAACTAGTTCCCAGCGGAAGTACCTAACTAACGAAATATCTCATTGTATCGAAATCTATTTTAGTTTATGTGAAGCAAAGGATGCTGGATATTTGTTCTCGTCAATAACCTTTTAACCTTTGTGTTGACCAATGGTCAGTGTGAAATAGAAAGAGTCTTTCTGGTTCCTGCAACACTTATTATTATTATTATTTTTTTCATATTGAAAAGTAACACTGTTACTGGACGGGTAAAAAGATCAGTTGGACCATGATTCTTAATTTAATTCGACAACTAGACAATCAATATAATATTTTGAAGTTTAAGATTGCAAGAAATTGTTAAATTTTCTTAAGGTATATCTTAGATAAAAATGATGGTAAATAAACAAATATTTTGTGTGATAAAATTGTTATAATATTAGTCTAACGCAACAAAAACATAAAATATAGATAGATAGATAGTTTATTGTGCATAAGATAAATTTTCTCACAAAGGTTCGGTACAAAATTTTAACAAAAGAATTAACATAATTAAAATAAATTATGACATACAACTAATTATTATGATCACAGATATTTTTGTTAATTAATGAAATACTTCAGATAAAAACTAAAGTATACAATATGTGTGTACTTCTTGCTGAAGCCGGTCATTCTCCTTGTGCAAATGCATTTTTATGAACATTCTGAAAAAAAATATTTTTTTTTAGAGGACAGTAAATGGGACTTTCAAAAAGGATATGTTGTAATGACGTTAAAAGACAATTTTAAAAATGTTTTGCTACAAGTTCTATGTTGCGCTATTATTCTGGTTATATAGATGTGTGCAGGTATTTGCAAATAATTGTTATTTTCACCTACTAGTAAGTGTGAGTATAGTAAAGAGTAACTAGAAACAACCTTACTGTTTATGTTCCTATCATGCAGTCGTTTTTGAAATGTGTCTAAAATAAGTCTATCTAAACTGCGCCCATTCTCAAATAATTTTCCCATAAACACTCACATTGCGCATAAATAAACCATTCTTCAACTTGCGTCACCCAATTATATCTTGAATTATTATCAGATGCTAGATGAACTAGTCGATTGAATCAAATTTTTGATAGTCTTGAAGAGTCCATTCCTTTGAGTTTGTTTAACCAAAGTAAATCATGTTTGAAAACAACCGTTGACAAATGATCAGAACATGTTTCCAAACGTACAATGTAATCTTGGGTGTTCTTTGACAGACTTATGAGTTTTTTAAAAAGGTTCACCTGTACACGCTCTATAACGTATATCAGTGTAACATAGACCCCATATGTCAATTCCAAAAGAAAGAGAAGATAAAATAATTGAATTGGCCATTCCCAACTATTCATTTTGGAACGACACATTATATTCATTACTGCTGGATTAGCTTTGATTTTAGAATTCTTAGCCATGATGCAAAACAGGGCTGTGGTGGAGAAGTCAACACCCAAGTATGTAAACTGCTTTACCAGGCAATACCCACTATAATTAAATTTTTTATTGTAATTATGTACATGTACAAGTTTGTTACCAGAGCAATAAGACTCGAGTAATTTTAGTTTTCGCTCTATATCGATTGGAGAGTCGCCAAGGATAACTATATCATCTGCGTATTGAAGCATTAATACGTCGTTGTTGCCATCAATAGTAAGTCCATACACATTTTTTTAACGAAAATAATCTTCAATGTCAGATACAAAAATAGACAAAATTAGAGGACTGAGTGATTCTCCCTGCAGGACACCCTCCGAGATGTTGTATTTTTTACGGTATGAGTTTTGTTGCTTGATTGAGAATGTTGCGTTATCGTATAAATGTTTTAGTATTCGAATGTGTTTAGAACTAATCCCAAATTTATGAAGTTTCAACCAAAGAAGTTCATGATTTATACTGTCAAATGCTCTTTTGAAATCTACAAAGACAGCGAACACTTTTCCGCGCTGAAGTCTAAGAGTGATTTGCAATATCGAGATTAAAATGAAAATATTATCTAAACAGCCTCTATCTTTTCGAAAGCCATATTGTGTTTCTGGAAGGATGGAATTATCTTCATACCAACTGGACGGACGATTTAGTAAAATGAGTGTGAATACTTTAACACAGCAATTGATTAGAGATATACCGCGATAGTTGTTTGGATCATCTAAGTGTCCTTTCTTGTGAAGCATTGTAAGAATTGTGTCATACCAGCCAAGTGGAATTTTTCCTGATTCTAATATTTTATTATAATATATGTGATACGTCTACAAGCGCCAATTTTGTGGTAAGTGTTTTAGAATCTCATAAGTTATGCCATCCCTACCATCTTTACACAAAAACAGGGATTGATCAAGTTCTGAAAGTGTTATGGGTGAATCCAGAAACTCATTTCCAACGCCTAAGAAAATGATATCAAATTTAATCTTAATTGTAGTAAAGTGGTCGTAAAATGACTCCCATTCAGCAATTGATATCGGACAACATTTATTTTTGCGTCTAAATAGGTTTAATGTTTTCCAAAACTCTGACTGATTTTTAGTATTGGAAAGAGCAACTATAACATTATCTTCACAAACTTGTTTCTTTTTTAAAATTAGCTGCTTATATTCTTTTTTTATAGAGATGTAATTTGTTTTATATCGTTCTGAAAACCCGTGCTTTTTGCACACTTTTAATATACTTTTTACTTGCTGACAAAATTTCGGTCTTGCCATGGACCACCAACCTTTTGGAACCAGCAATCTCCAATCTAATCTTCCAAGTGTTGCATTTCAATAACTTCTTGCATACCAACTACTTCTTGAATTCCATCAGTTACCTCGGAAAAGTTGGCAATGAAAAGATTGAATCCACTTCTTAAGTTTTCCAAATGGAGTGTGGATTTCTTTTGTATTTCTCTTTTAATCTGAGCACGCAGTCCGTCAGTGATTCGATTCAGCGTATCAAACGCAGAAAAGTCTTATTTTTCTACTTTGACATTGGTCAACCTATTCACTGCATCAAGTTTTTTTCCTTTGTGAGTTCATCAGAACAAATTATTTTGGCTCTATCGTATCTGTTTTCAGGCCTATAGAATGATTGGACCCAAAATTTAAATACATATTATTGTATGTTGGTTTGCGGTAAACACCTGTTTCATATCCCGTGGATGTTTTATTGATAATAATATCTTAAAGTATTCAAAAAACATTGAGGTTTAATTCCCATTAAAAACAAACCACAAGGAACAGAAGATAAGAATAAAAATATTTCAGTTAGATATTACATTATTAATTTACAGATATTTGTTTTATATTACAAACATTTTTTCTTTCATTGTTAAAAACATTTTTAAAACCAATTAAACCTCATCGTTACATTAATATGTCAACTAATAACAATTAAGTCAAATGACAAATTATAGTCTTTGGCACACTACAATACAACAGAGAAATATTGAACCAAATAACATTTAGTTCTTGTATACTCTTAGTGGGCTGGTTCCTTCCCAAGAGTTACTTCTAACTCTTCAAAAAATAATCATTGTGTCACTAGAACAGAAATTATAGGGGGAATAGTTAAAAAAAACTTGATAGAAACTATTGGTATGTAATTAATTGATAAAAAAAGGGATTTTACGTTGGGAATGTTGGAGGCAAAGGCAATTATGTAATGGTATAATTGTATAATTTTTGGATACCTATACAATCTGACATATTTTAAACGGAATTTTTAGGAATTTAAAAGGTAAAAATTCTGCTATTGAAAACAATTACAAAATTTTATAAGCATTTTTGTTTCTAAATAATTTGAATTCTAATACCTAATATTTTCTATTATTAACAAGATTTCCCTTGTTGAGGATGATTAATCTATATTGATTTATTAATTTATGTTATTATTTATTTATTTTTTAATTTATTAGAAACTCTTATCTCGGGTAGGTTCAATGCTAAATTTATCGTGAATTAAATTATACTTATTTATGTAACAATTTAATATAAATACATACATACTTTTAAATTATTAATTATGCAGGCTTAAGGAACTAACTTTATGTTATAAATATTTAATTAAACTATTTGTATGTTAAAAAAAATTATATAGCAGTCTGTCCCATTTAAAAATAAAAGTGTATGTCATATCTACTAACCTGAACCTCCTAAAAATAAATTGTCTACTGCACTGAACTCTCCTTCGGTTATTGTATCAAAAGTTTTTTGCACTTTTTTCTTATCTGGTAAGATAAAGAAGATATTGGAAAATCGCCCTATATCTCGAAACTTAAATTGGTTATTGTATAAAGAAAACAAGTCCACTTTTTGGTCAAAATAAAATATACAGATACATTCAAACACAAACGGAACATAGGGATTTTAAGCATTGTATCAGAACTGCTTTTGAACTAGTCGACCAACAGATTAAAAACACGATTATTACAATCGTTTATTTGGACACCTATAACGTATCGTACAATTCCCACCACTCCGTATTCTCAACATTGGGCGGTCCTTAATTAGCAGTCAATAAGCAGCAGTAGGTAGGTAGAGTACAATTTAAAGAATCTTATTTTGTTTTATTTACGAATTTATTTTTATTTTGAAAGCCGTTATGGCCAAAAGAAATCAAAACATATTATCTTAACTCGAAACATTAATTGTTAAAGAGGATTTAACAATTAATTTTCGATTTTAACAACATAAAACGTAAGCATATTGTTTGAATATTTAGCGACGTTTACTACCCCCATCAAATAATTATTCAATACTAAATCGCAGTTCGCACATAACTAACAAATTTTGGAAGGAGAATGGGCGGGGTTTCATACATTGGTTCTGAATCCAGCTGTCCAGATCAATACTTGATATTCATTGAAGTGCTCTTATAGAAATGTTTTGTTGGTGGAGTATTTAGATCGAACAATACATTAAATCCCTATGTTCCGTTTGTGTTTGAATGTATCATACATGCACCGTTGAGTTTATAAAGGAGACAAATCCGATTTACTATATGGAAATTAAAGCGTCACAAAATTTTGATTGAGTGTATAAAGGAAATAAATCCACTGCTTGTTCCCTTCATACACTCAATGTGAGGGCGTTGCAAGCAGACATTTGACAGCAACCATTATTAGTCATTCTAAATTATTAGTATGCATTAGGTATTGACTAAAGCAACATTACTTTGTTCTTTTACGTTGAAACTACGTAGTATTTTGTAATAAAATACATAAGAATATGTCAGATTCCAACAGTGATAGTGAAGAACCACAATGTAAACGAAAAAAAGGTGTTCGAAACATTGAAAATTGTAATAATGTTCGGATTCGAGCAAGATTATTTGGTCAAAAGTACACAAGTCAAAAAGGAACTGAAAGAGCTGCAAAACGAAACAGGGCGGGACTGTAGGTAAGGATTGCATTGATTCTAGAGTTTTTCAAATTCGATCAGTATTTCAGCCTTTTATAGGTAATACTAAATTTATTTAAATTTTAGATGTAAAAGAAAATATATGGAGATGTTGTTGTTGGTGCTTGTTCTTTATGAAGGCTATATTTATAAGAAATCAACGCATAACAACTGGTCCTTTCGACCCGGGATTAACTGAAATCTTTTAGGTAAGAAATCAACGCATAACAACTGGTCCTATCTCGCCTTACTGAACTCCATTATGGAAAAGCAGCTATCTGAGTGCCTCCCACGACGAAGCTGGCAGACGAGGCTGGCAGACAAAAGGCTAGTCAATATGATGTTGGCAGAGAGACAGAGAATATATCCTCCAGAGAACAACCTATTATCGACAAGGTCATATTCTTGGCAGCTGACAGCGGGAAGAAATCATCTCTTCGGAGCAAGAGGACATGTTCCAAAGCATCAGAGACAAGCAGCGTTATTTTGACCAGACAAAGACGGGCAGAAATCGAAGCAGAAATTAAGAAGGTAGAACTTGAGAAAAGAATGCTTACGAAAGAACAGGAATTAGTGGATTTTCAATTGGCAAGACAGTTAGCGCAAATTGAAGAAGCCTTCGACAGGGTGTCGGGAAGGAATGGTAAATGGTCAATGAGGAGTGAGTCAGTTCAAAGTGAAGAACCAGACATCAGGAACTGGATTGCTGGTGGGGAGAACCCATGGAATAAAGTAGGTGACCTTGTTTTAAAAAATAAAGGAGCAGTATCTTCAGACAAGGTATGTGATTCAGCTTTATTAAGTAAGATTCTTCATCATTCAGTGTATTCTACTCCAATTGCCAATACAGATGTTGACCTTACAAAAGTCTTGACGAGACAATCAATACTGCGAGATTTTCCTATATTTTCTGGAGATCCGTGTGAATGGCCAAATTTTATTTATCAATTTAAAAATTCTACGGTTCTAGGAGGTTATTCAAACGAAGAAAATCAGTCGCGTTTGCAAAAGTGCCTTAGAGGCAATGCTAGAAGGGTCGTTCAAGCTTTATTAATTTTACCAACCAACGTAGAACAAGTAATATCTATCCTACAAAAGCGTTTTGGTCGTCCTGAACAAATTATTTCCATTTTACTTGAGGATATTAAAAAACTAGCACCGGTTAAGGAAGATCATTTAAATTTGCTCATAAACATCGCAGATGAGGTCAAGATTTTTGTAACCACCATCGAATCTCTTCTTTAAGATGACTATTTACGAAATCCTTTTTTGTTACAAGAACTAGTGAAGAAACTTCCATTATCGTACCAATCTGATTCAGAAACACGCAAAAAGTTTTTATTAAACTCGTTGAATTTTCACTGTGGCTTGACAAAAAATCTGACGTAGCTTGTCAACTTGAAGTTTGTAAGCAACCTAACAAATCTGACAGTTTTTGCGATGACAAGTAAAGGTCGACAGCGACAGGTTATCCTAACCGTGAACAAAGACAGTTTTAGCTACAGGGCAGTTCAATAAAAGGGTTTGCGTATGCTGCGAAACTGAAAATCATAAATTAGAAAACTGTTCGAAATTTAAAGCACTTTCAGCTGATGAAAAATGGAGTTTTCTAACGAAACATAAATTCTATTTTTATTGTTTGTTTTCTTCTCACAATTTGAAATCCTGCAAATATCGCAAATCATGTGGTGTAAAAATAATTGCAAGAAACCACATCACAAGCTTTTGCATCATGACAGAGTACCTATAGTTTGGCAAGTCTATCTGAAGCTACGGGGCATCGGTAAGGGGCGAGGAAACATGGCCGATATCTGTCATAAACGTACCAACAGCGTACGGTACCTACTTTATAAAAGTATTAAATAATAATAATTATTATATAATAATTATATATAGAAACTGATTTATGCTTTGCTTTAAAGGTAAGGTATTTTTCAAAACACGGTACCTATTTGTTAAAAAAAAAATAAGTACTTGAATTCAATATGAATACGAAATAATAAGATACCAAGTAAAACTGAAAATACGAAGATAAATATTGACATTATAAACTCCACTGGATAATCAATGTCAATCAATTGTCGAAGTGAGAGGGAAGAACACACGCACGCGCTTGCCAATAGGAAGTCAGGTGGTTACCTAGCAACGGTGGTTCGATAAATATTCACCAATTGAGTTAGTAGGAGGGCGTGGTAATTATGATTTTCGCACGACGTTGCCGGCTTGAAGGAAACCCATAACATATTTGGAGAAGAGTTCATCTTTTAATATTCAGAAATTGAAAAAATAATGTTAATTGACAAAATCCAATGAAACAAGCACATTAAAAAACTAACGTTTAATCATTATTGACGTATTGTTAATAATAAAAAGTCCATTTTCTAATTATTATTACTACATACTTAGCACTTTAGCTTTTTCATAGTTAAACGTGGCAATATCGAATGTTTTCGACCGCATTCCTTTTACAGCTTCAGTTATGTTTGCCAAACTATACAAGAGAAGACATACCACAAACTACAGAACCACACCAATTACAAAGACCACCTGAAATAAATTGCCATGTTTTGGAGAATAAAAATGTTTTATTGAAAATTTTGCCCGTTGTTCTATTTAATGAAAAGACTACTATCAACACATATGCCCTTTTGGATGGCGCTTCAACAGATACGCTGATTGATCAAGATTTAGCATACGATTTAAATCTTACCGGACCACGACAACCCTTGAGCGTTCAGTGGACAATCAACGAAGTCAGGGAACAAGCTGATTCGAGATCAGTTTGTGTAGAAATTTCCGCACCGATGGACAGGAAGAAGAGTTTTTATCTAAGACATGCCAGGACAATTAGAGGCTTATCCCTACCTAGACAGACAATCAACATACAGTCCAATTTGAACAATGTCACCCGAAAGCTGTCTATGACATTTTAAACAACCATTATATGGACGACTACTTAGGAACAGCAGATACTCTGGAAGAGGCCACACAGCTAGTTCAAGACGTAATTTTTATACACAAGCAAGCTGGATTCTTGCTCTGTAATTGGATAGCCAATTCCCCAAAAATTTTAGAAGAAATTGATGAAGAATTACTTGCAGACAGTCACAAAAATTTGGAGAATCAGGCGACAACGGCAACAGAGCGAATCTTAGGTGTTTGGTGGAACCCGGAAGAAGATAGTTTTTGTTTCAAGACCCAATTTCACAAAGTTAACAAAGACCTTTTGGACAAGAAAAAGAGACCTACAAAGCTAGAAATGCTTAAGATCATCATGTCGATATTTGACCCGCTAGGATTTTAATTTTTGCACCCTAAAGAAGATCAAATTGACCTTTAATCCCCCATCAGCTACACATATGGGAGGGGTTTGTGAAAGGATGATTCGATCAATCATGTCACAACTACATGAAGTTTTGATGTCAAGGTATTCCCAAGAATATGTTCTACGAACAGTACTAGTTGAAATAGAACATATACTCAATTGCAGACCATTGACTCACATTTCTACTGATCCTAAAGACCATCATATGCTGTTTTACCTTGTGCGAATATCGACGAAAGAAATATCAACTTAGTCAGTAAATGGAAGTACGGTCAAAAACTTACTGATATATTTTGGAAAAGGTTGTCCCGAGAATACCTACTATCCTTGATCAAAATATCTAAATGGCACCTAGAACATAGAAATATTGAAGTTGACGAAGTAGTTCTCATTAGTGACCCGAATAGCCCTAGAAACACCTGGCCTATTGCTACAGTAACGCAAGTTTATCCAGCTAAAGACGGACGTGTGAGAATGGATGACGTTACTTTACCCAACAAAATGATTTTACGAAGACCAGTGTCAAGATTATGTGTTTCAGAAGTCAGACAGAACAATACAGATGGAAGAATATGAAGAATGAATGAGAAAACTTTGTAATAAACCCTTTAGGTCTACTAGGGGGGAAAATGCTGGTGCTTGTTCTTTATGAAAGCTATATTTATTAAAAATTTTTATAAATCAATCAAACTGTCTTTTGCCATCAGTTTATTTTTTTTTTGTTCTGATATTTGAAAATATTTAAAATAGTCTTTAATTTCTGGACACGATTTCGCCTTTCGACCCGGGATTAACTGAAATCTTTTAGGTAAGAAATCAACACATAACAGTTGTCACACGATGAAAAGATTATGATTTTCAAATCGCTCTACTTTGGTAAGCCCAAAAACGAACAAGATACTTTTTTATGGGTCTTGTGGATGTTGAAGATATTAAAAGGCGTAGGTCAAAATATCCGGAGCCAAAGCAGAATCGTCGAGGTAATTTTAAATATCATATTTTGAACGGAAGCGAGCGACGTGAAGTATGTAAAAAAGCATTTCTGAGTCCTAATGCTTTATTAAGTAAAGCAGTTTTCCATCTGACTGCACTACTTTCGAATAACTCTAGACCAATTGACAAACGTGGTCGTCATGGTAATCGAGGTAATGCTTTACCTGACGCTATTATCTGTCAAATCCATGTTTTGTTTGGAAAATGCAGATCTTGCAAAACGCGTTAAGTACGAATACTACTTAAAGCAGTTCAACAAAAATTTCGGATATCGGTTTGGTAGACCACAAGTAGATATCTGTCGAACATGTGAAGAGTTGTCTGTGAAACTGAAATCACATGATGTGTTAAACGATAACGCAAAGCGTATGGCTAGTGTGTGCAGAACTAATGATACATAAAAGACGTGCCTCAAAGTTCTATAAAAAAATTGAATATATCCGAGATTTGTGTTCCCAAAACCAACATAGAGGTGCGACTGTTTTCGATTATATGCAGAATCTGCCTCTACCTGATATGCCAGTAAACGATGTGTTCTACCTTCGAAAACGTTGGCAATATGTTTTTGGTGTTCACAACTTAAAAACCAATGATGCCACATTTTACACAGACTTTGAACGTACCGCCAAAAGGGGTTCTAATGAAGTTGCAAGCTTTCTAAAAGATTACCTAGATACAATACCAAAAGAGATTACCGAACTGTATCTTTAGTGATGCTTGTGGCGGACAAAACCGCAATCATACTATTATTAGATTGTTATTAGCTCTCACCATGAATGGAAGGTTTACCGAAACTCATCAATATTTTCCTGTTCGCGGCCATTCATTCCTTCCATGTGACAGGGATTTTGGTCTAATTAAAAGAATAGTGAGACGCCGAGATCGAATTTTTACACCAATGGAATATATTTCTATTATCGATAATGCAAAGAAAACTCGACTATATTTTGTGGTCAAATTTGTTCAAACAGAAGATACAGTAGAAACGGTGAAGCTTTTCCATCACGTGATCCAATCTACGATTTATGCAACACATATTTTCTACATTCTATCTTCTTCTATCAATATAAATCAAACATAACAACGTACGATCGATTGTCTTCTTCACAAGACCAAATACAAGAAATACGCAATAGTTTCTTTAAATTTGCCGTAGTAATCGTAAAAAGTGACAACGATATAATTGACGTAACGTGAATAACTGATCGTACTAAAAGTTGAATTTGACACTACCGCATTTGAGGTTATGCATGCTTAGTTTATTGTCTTGTTTTTAGCGAATTTTTGGATTGAAAGTGTATTTATTGTTAAAATCAGTTCTTGTAAGAACTAATTTGACTTTTTATTCCATTTAACATTGGTAAGTACGAATATAATACATTATCAACTTGTAAACTTTTGGCATTTCATAACACCTAAAATACCGTGAGACGGGAGTATTACAATGCTTATTTTACTACTTATTGTTGGTAAATAGTATTTATAATTCTGTACAATTTGTAAATCTCTAGAATTTTCAAATTTGCATGAATCACGTGTCTGATTGTACTTGTAACTGTATATTAACCAATAGTTATTTTCAGAAAATGCCTGGAAAATGGCTTAATTCACGAGCACAGGAGTTTGTTATAAACTTGATTGAATATTTTGAGATGGAAAAAAACAACGGCGGACACTTCCAACCTATTTCATCTGTTCAGGAGGTATTATGCTAAAGTTAACATCTATTTAAGGACATTTCTATTTAATATTATATTTCAGAGAGTGGCAACTGCACTGAAAATATCTGTGAAAACGGTATGTTCCCTTAAAAAAAGTAAGAAAAATATTCCAACTTCCACTCAGTCAAACACCTCGATTAAAACTAAAAACAGAGGATTTACCCGAGAGAACCAAAATAGCAGTACGGAAGACCTTAGGTATATAACATGTATGAACAAAGTAAGTAAACAAACATGTGAAACAATAATACAACACCTTCCCATGTTACAGACAGCTTACACTTCAAATAAAAGAAAAGTGAGATCATAGTACCTTAATAATTAAGATTACACGTCATAGTGCATGTAGTATTATCCATACGGTGAGATTTTTCACCAGCAGCTTATAGTGTGGTATATGAAAATCTTAGAAAACTAGTAGGTAATTTAACGTAAGTTCGATTATAGAGGTTATGAGTAGGCAATGAAAGTTTTAGAATACAGAAAGTTGTGCATATTTTTAATTTGAATGTGATAAATTATAACTTCTACATTTGCTGATTTCTAAGTTGAGTACTGTTGTGTTTTTCACAATTTAGTTTTCTAATTTGAATTTTTTGATGACACATAATATACGCGGTTGTTCTATACATTATTTGGTACAAATAATAAAAAAAATCTGAATATCAAAAATTTGTGTTCGTTTAGTATGAAGTAAATTTTAAAATATCTTTAGTTTTATTGGAGATAATTGAGATAATTTTGAACTTTTTATTTTTTTAGGGAAACATGTTACTGTGAAAACCACAAATGACGAACTAAAAAATAAGGAAATTCTTTCTGTTGGAAATACCTCTTTATTGGTGTTATTGAAACATTTGGGATTTAAATATAAAAAGGAAGCCAACAGAAGAGCATTAATAGAACGAACAAATATTGCTAGCCAAAGAGCATGCTTTCTTCGAAAATATAGAGAAAATCGTGATAGTGTATTTTCAAGACAAACTATACTAATTATACACTAATAAGCCAGAATGGTTGATATTAATTTTGGATTTTGTAACTCATTCACCCAGTATATCGATAATTTTAATAAATATATCGATTTTAACCATATAAATAAAATAAATACATTCAAAAAAGTTCTTGTTTAATTACCAATTCGTAAAAGGCCGGTCTTTGGAATATTAGTCATAACGATTATTTCTATTGAGTTGACAGAAGTTTTGATTTAATTCATATGAATATTGTTGCTGACGTATCAGTCACGTGATGGAAAAGCTCCACCGTTTCTACTATATACTGGACTACAAGAGTTGGTGGCCTAAATATTTTTAAAAAAATTGTACAGAAACCATTACTAGGAAGAGGGAAGCAGGGGAAAATCGCCAGAAATTTAGCACTTCCACGTACAAACCCTTTATTTATAAAAGTTCTACACCTAGTTAAGTCATTGCAAACGATTTCATAGATGTGTTCGTAACATCTAAACATTACCTATCAAAAACTGCCAATAAACCACAGTTACTTAATGACCGAGCTTACACACAAAAAGTGCCGATTAAGGCAAAGAAAATAGAAGATGTCGCAAAAATCGTCAGGAATATTTCTGACGAACATCAAGCCTTCTACACCCAATTTAAAAATTGGCCCACTGCTACCTTGGAGTACGATTCCGAATAAAAATAATGTATAAGTTGTTATTAGAATATGTTCCGATGTTCTACAGTTTACATTAATAAATGTTCCTATGTTCTGCATCATTGTTTTATTACCTTTATTTGCATTAAGTTTGCATGATAGTACGGTTTATAATATAAAGGAAACAAATCCAGTTGTTAAAAAATCACCTGTTACTTTTATGTTCCATCTCAGCTCTTTATGTTATACCTCATTGTATTTGGGATGCTTGTCCCTTCATTTCTTCTGTATTGACTTACCGCCTGTATAATAAAACATTTTTTTCCCATTTTCTCGAAATCGTCTATGTTGGACTTGTTCCCTTTATATAATACTCTATACGGAAGATCTGATTGGACCTTGGCTTGAAAACAAAAAAATGATTCCCTGATACCTCAACCACATTGTTTCTAACTCCTCTAATTTTCGAAATATCCTGCTAAACCATCCAATTTGGAACACCGTGTACACTATTTTTCCTGCGACAACGCGATAATTTTTCCAAATAAATACAAACTGACTCTTCAGATGAAAATATAGCTGCTGCATACTTACAAGTGGAAAAACGTAAAAATAAATACCGTCCTTTTTGGGTTAACCCTTTTTATATCATAAATTTGAGACATAGCTCTTATATAGTCGTACAGGAATTGAATAAAGCAGGCCGCACACCATCACGGAACGGAACGGAAAGGAATGGAAATTTTGAATATCCGCACATTATCGCGGAATTCAACAGAAAAAATATTTGTATATGAGTAGAGACCTGCTTTCCCAATCAAGTTTTAGTGTGTATTGGTCTTTCGCAATGGACATTTCAGACGAAGAATTTGTGGCGCTGTGTGTAGTTGTTGAAGAAGAAGAAATTGCGAGAGAAAACAAGAAAAGGCGCAAATGGATCCATGAAATAAACATCAAAAGACAAGAATTTGGTGAATTTCATCATCTATTCCCAGATCTTTTAGAAGACGAGCAAAAATTTTTCAAGTACTTCCGAATGTCTTTGTTTGATTTGTTGAAAATGCTGGACATTCAGAAACAAGATACTACATTTCGTAAAGCTATAAGTGCATATTCGATGGAAATTTCTTCCCAGGCATTTACTTTCATTTGTTGATTGTGATCATTTTTATCAGACAACAGATAAAGATGTGGATAAGCATGAATTTTATTGATTAATAGATCTTCATTCATTTTTAATTAATCAAAAGGGAAACAAACACAAAACGGCGTGATATTGTCACAAGAATGAACACGTTTTGTTTTACTGATTAGGGGCTACAGGCTGGTGGGTAGTGGAGGGGGCTGCGGAATCGTGGAAAAATTCGCTCAGTGAGCAATCCAATAAATTCCGTTCCGTTCCAGTGTAGTGTGCGGCTACTAACTTAATTCTTTCTTCCGAAATTTCCGTTCCGTTCCATTCCGTTCCGCGATAGTGTGCGGCCTGCTTGATGATCCTGCTAAATTCCATGGATTTCACGGACACATTTAAAATTTTAGCAGAACTGTTGTTACCTGAAATAAGCAGTAAAGACACCAATTATCCGCCATGGCACAGGCACTCTTGTCAACTGTTCAGAGCAACTGGCGGCAGCGACGCGGCATGCAGCAACTGGTTGCGTTGCAGTAGAGTTGCCTTCTAATAGGTAGAAACACCTGTATTCAAACATTAGCACCGCGTTGCGTTGCTGCTGCGTTGTAATTGCGTTGCGGTTGTCGATTGTTTTTGGTGATAACGCCCCCTAAGTCTACTTTATAGAAAAATTGCGCAAGCCATGTGCAATATTTTTTCCAGAATAACCCAATAATTTTCCAAATATTGTAAAATCTCAAATATCAAGCATTCAATCACGTGATTGTAAAGGTAAAGTTACAGAATTTCTATCTTAATCATTGTAATTGTGCACAAGTTCATTATAACATTATAACTAGAAAATTATCTGCTCCATCAAAACACTGGGAGCCTACTAATTTTTGTCCACTTCACTTTCCACACAACAACGGCCACTAGAAACTGTAATGAAATATCCCGATATTTTTGGACTTTGACGAGCATCCAGAGACAGGACAACATACTACTGATGCCCATGTTAACAAGGGGTGCCTACACATTATACACTGTGTTCATTTGAAAAGGACCCACCCTTAATATTTCAAAAATGGGACATATTAGAAGGAAATGCCGAAATACGTCAACTTTTAACTTGAGGGGGACACTTTTTGGCGCTAATGTCATAAACGTCAGATTCACCCCCTCCCTCCTGGAGACAGCCCTTACATTATTTCAAATGGCATTAGGTATCAAGTCATACCTCATTTGAAAGGTCTGGTAAATCTCTATTCAATCATTTTGTTTTGCCTTTGATTCAAGCCTTCCATTGTTATTTAATCGTTGTTTAAAATTTGCTCTCTTTCAACTTTTAGTATGCCCCCGTATTATGTTGACAATTCAAAAAATCAGTAACAGTGACACTGACACTGACAGTAACAGAAACAAAAATGACATTTAAAAAAGTAGTAGTGATAATTACAATAACAGGATTCAGTTTTGTGGTCTTTATTAGTAAATTTTCGATCTTAAATTATCGCTGGTATTGCTGAATTATTAAAAATGGTTTATACATTACCTGAAAGGACCGAAATAATTTTCCTTAACGGAAAATGTGACGAAAGTGCTAGAAAAACAGCTACTGTATTTAATGAAAAACACCCAGACAAACATGTCGATCATAAGTATGTATTAATGTTAGTCAAAAAATTTTTGGAAACAGGTTCTGTCTTGAATAAGAAGCGTGAGGGCAAAAGAGTTCTAGATCAAAACACACAAGTAGAAGTAATTGGAAATTTTGCTATGGATCCAACAACATCCATAAGGAAAGTAGCAGCCTCAACACATCTTTCCGTAGGTTCTGTACATAACGCTCTTCATATGCACAAATTTCACCCTTATAAGATACACCTATTGAACGAACTAAATGAAGATGATCCCGATCGTAGAATTGAATTTTAAGAAATGATGGCAAATAAGCTTAACTCCAACGAAATTTCAGTACATAATATTTGTTTTAGCGACGAGTCTACCTTCTTTTTAAATGGATTAGTCAATCGGCATAACTGTCGCTATTGGGATACAAATCCACATATTTTGAAGGTCATTCCCAAACACCACAAAAAATTAATGTTTGGGCTGGAATTTTGGGAAACGCTGTTATTGGGCCAGTATTCATTGAAGGAAATTTGACGGGTGAAAAATATTTGGAACTTTTAGATAACGTTATCGAACCTTTAATTGTTGATAGTGTGGAAAACCAGCTAGATGACCAAGGAAATTTTTTGATTGATGAAAATAACTCATATTTTCAGCAAGACGGGGCTCCACCACATTTTGACCTCCGTGTGAGAGATTGGTTAAACCAAAATTATCCAGGCAAGTGGATTGGTCGAAGAGGTGCTATGGAGTGGCCACCTAAATCTCCAGTATTAACACCACTCGATTTTTTTTGTGGGGATATTTGAAATCTGAGGTCTACAAAACACAACCAACATCTCTTGATGACTTACGACAGCGCATTATTCAAGTTTGCAGAGATATAAAAAAGGAAACATTTCAAAAAGTGCGACAGGAATTTGAAAATAGACTTTATTATTGCCTGAATGTTAACGGTGGTCACTTTGACACATGATTAAATAACACTTATTTCTTTTTAACAGTTGTCTTTTTACTATTTGTAAATTTTTTATTCTTTAAAGCATCATTTCTCAACCATTTTCATGTAGCGACCCACGAAAAAGCCAAAAATTTAAGTAAGAAGTCTGGCGACCCCGTCACTATCTTATTGGGAATAGATAAATAATAATAAAAATCGAACTGGCAACCCTAGCGAGGCCGAGCTACAATTTTTATTATATTTTTTAACGAAAAAACGTCATAACTCAAAAAATTTCCAGTATTTTTATTTGAATTTTTTTTCCATAGTTTGTGACTATCAAAGCCACCTTCTACCAAATTTTCATCAAAATCGAACATTTTTTGACGAAACTAAAAATAAAAACGAAAAATGCAGTTTTTTGCGTTTTTCGAGCTAATTTTGAGGTTATGCGAAAAAGTCAATAATACAAAAGTTGTAGATTTTTTTAAGATCTACAACTTTTATACCCAACTTTTTTTTAGGACCTCAATTTTGGCCGGAAATTGCAATAATGATGTCTTTTTCCGCCCACCAAAATGTGGATTTTACCGAAAAAACGACAAAACTCGAAAAAATTTTCGTTCGAAATTTTTTTCCATAGTTTGAATCTTCGTCGAGTGAGAGCGATGAAGAGGTCAATATTATGTTCGATTTCGAATATTTCGATTCATTGTCGTTTTCACGTCACTCTTTAGATTTTCTTATAGGAACTGTGACTGACTGTGATTTGTTCGTATAAGTGAAAAAGTAACAGTTCGTGAAATATCTCTCATCATTATTACATACCACAACTATCTTATCTCACTCACACTAAAATTCATTCCTTTAATAAACGAATCTTTTGTACCTATATGTAGTTTTCAACAGACTGCGACCCCCTTTAAAAACATACTCGACCCCCCCAAGGGTAGCGACCCCCCGCTTGAGAAACGATGCTTTAAAGAGTCTTTCTGTCATAACATAATACGGGGGCATACGAAAAGTTGAAAGAGCACCAATTTTAAACAACGATTAAATAACAATGGAAGGCTTGAATCAAAGGCAAAACAAAATGATTGAATAGAGATTTACCAGACCTTTCAAATGAGGTATGACTTGATACCTAATGCCATTTGAAAAAATTGAAAGGGTGTCTCCAGAAGGGAGGGGGTGAATCTGACGTTTATGACATTAGCGCCAAAAAGTGTCCCCCTCAAGTTAAAAGTTGATGTGTTTCGGCATTTCTTTCTAATATGTCCCATTTTTGAAATATTAAGGGTGGGTCCTTTTCAAATGAACACAATGTATGTGTGTACACTGGGGTGACATTCACTGAGACATTGTGCTTACTTTGTTCTACTAAGTTCCTGAGGATAATCTCAGAGACTAGTAGTTCCTTTAGACTTATTTCCCGAAGGAATTTTAGGATATCCGCAGGCTTTAGTTTAGGTGTCCCTCTTCTATCCAGTAGACTCCTAGGTGCTGTGTCCTAGGATTCTGTGTTGCTGTGCATTCCGCAAGTTTGTGAATGGAATCTAAATTCTTCTTTTCTTTTGAGGTGCCCATTCAGGCGGTAGTGGCTGTAGGGTCACCTGCCAAAACACGTAGTGCAGTCTTTCTCTGGCTTAGGCATTCATTTTTTCCCGCTTGGTTGTATTTTCCCAGGAGTATCTTTGATTGTCTTAGCCCTACTATATATTTCCAATGGGCAGATATTCTTTTCGGCGTTGCCTGTTTATTCCAATCTTACATTGGAGCTGATACCGCAAAAGGGTTTCGCCCCTCAAAAAGGTGTTTCAGACCCTCTCTCCTCTAGTTTACCTATTATTGTATTTCCTTCTTTTCAAGTGTGTTCTGGACCCCACAGTGAGGTGACGCTGCTGTTCTCGCCAAGTTAATTGAATTTTCCTACGTATTTCCATACCATTTTAGAACCGAGTACACAAGAATTCAATGCTTTAATGACATGGTGATAATCCTTTGCCTTCTATATATTTTCTACACCTTACAAAAACATTAATTAAATGTAATTAACACACAAAAATAACAAACCTGAGCAACATAAGACTAAAATATATTAAACGGCAAACTGTAAACAAAAAGAGAATACCATAGAGTGACGTGCCCTTGTCTGCCACCAGTGAAAATATTGATTGATTTGATAGACGAACACATGGAGGTATCTAATTCTAAAGATCTAACCACCACAATAATAATAATGCATTCGTAAACATTATTTTTATTTTCCATTCAAGCGGTTTTGGTATTGATATAAATTAATTCGAAAACTGTTTGTCTACCACCATAAAAATTCCATAAAATAGCCTTAATGGTCCATTCCGAGCTGTCTGAAATATATTCAAAAAGACATTCGAGATATATCCCAGACTTGAAAAATATTAAAAACATCGGAATATAATTTATTTTTAATTATACTTGGGCGTTATAAAAGGCATTGCTTGGCTGGTTAACTATATGCAGTTAAGGAGAAGAACGGGGGGCGATCCGAAGAACCCTGAATTAAGGATTAGTTTCAGGTCTCGGCGGCTACCTGTCTTACCCGGACACCTGTTTGAATATGGTCCACGTATTTATATTCGTATACAGAAAGATTTGTTTTTTTTTACATTTTAGTCCAGCGGCTAAGAAAAATTTTAACTAATCAACGATATTTTAAAGAAATTGTATGTGGTTTATAGAATTTTTTAAAAGTTTTAAGAGATTTTCGAGGTCAAGCTATCGAGAAATTCAAATATTAATAAATCAGTAAGGTAGTAATTATTATTTATAAATACGCTTTTCGTAGTTATAACCTCTAGCTTGTTTGTAGATAGCCAAACCAAAAACCAGTTTTTATGAGAAGTATAGATAAAAGAGTTGATATGGAAGATGCTAATGGTTCCCCTTTTTCATAGCATTCATGTTAATTATATCTAATGTTTTTGCAAGTACTAACTAATTGACATTATTAATTAGAATATATATAAACAGCGTTTTAGGCCTCTCAGGCCCATAGCTTCTTTTTTTTTATTATATTTCTCCATTTTATTCGATCTCTTGCAATCCTATTCCAGTCCTCTATTCCTATCTGTTTCAAGTATTCTTTTTTCTTATGTCGAGCTCTTTTTTTCTTAACTCCTTCACCTCCAAGAAGAATCTTCTTCACACACCTTTCGTTATCCTTCCTAGACACATGGCCTAACCATCGAAGCCGTTGTGCTTGAATTTTACGTGTAACGCATGTCCTCGATTTCTTTGTTTGTTCTTCTTCTCCCCGGCCCTCATCTTTAATTCCTCCATAAATTTTTCTCAAAATATTTCGTTTCCACCACTTTTATTCTTTTTATTTAATATCCAAAGCTTCACTTCCGTATAACAGGATAGGTTGTATGATTGTTTTGTATAGTCAGATCTTTGTTGTCCTTGTTAATAATCTTGATTTTATCATATTTTCTTTTGGCTTTCATTATCCTTTTGTCTATTTCCATATCCTCATTGCTTTTATCTGTCTCTGTTTCTCAACTGTAACTTTTTGAAAAGAATAATTTTTACCATTGCTTATATCTATTTTAATATTTTCGCCGGTACCTATTTCTGAAAATTTAGTTTTTTCTTCATTTATATAAAGGCCATACTGTCTCGAAATATTTTCCAAATTTGTTTTAGTTCTTTATGTGATCTTGTTCTTATTGCGATGTCGTCTGCATAGGCAATCACTTGGTATTTTTTATAATATAATATCGCTTTTGGATCTATTATTAACCAGAATAGATTTATAAATAATATTTGTTTTTATTATTTTTTATTACGGGAATCCATCTTTATTTTCCCTTATTTTAACTGCCCATAACTTCTAAACGGTCTGAGATAGAAACAAGCAGTTTTCACTAAAATGTTTCATTTCAGCACAAGTTTTGTTTAAAAAAGTTAAGTTTTTTTATTCGTTTTGCCTACGTCACAACAAAAATTGCGGATGTTGACTTTGCTCAGTCAGACGTTAACCGATTTTAAACAATTTTGCACTGAAGAATAGGTAAAGGTCGGTTCTTTCAAACTACAAAAAAGAATACTGGGTGTTCCATTAACAAAAGTCAACAAAAAAATTGTCAAACATCCGCCATTTTTGTTGTGACGCGGGCAAAACGAATAAAAAAAACTTGACTTTTTTTAACAAAACTTATGCTAAAATGAAACATTTTAGTGAAACCCGCATGTTTCTATCTCAAACCGTTTAGAAGTTATGGGCAGTTAAAATGAAGGAGAATAAAGATGTACACCCGGTATAATAAACAAGTACTTACGCTGAACCTCTCAATATGCTCAGTTTTTCCCTTTTGCAGTCGTCCATAGTATCTGTATCTGTAGAGTGGGGAGGGTGAGTTTTGGCCCACAGCACTTAGGCCACTTGTGACCCATTGTACATCCTCCCGAGGAGTTGTCCTCCTAGGTCATCGTCCATCCTGTCCTTTTCAGGAAGGTGGACAGGTCACTAGGAGACATCTCCTTTATATCGGCAGGTGTAGACCAAGACTCACCGAACACACACTCTCTTATTGAGTCCATAGTATTTTAGCCAACTTTTTAATTGCACACCATTATGATCATCAGTTGAATTATACGCAAGTGAAGCACCATCAACGATTTTCATTAATTATTGATTTATTTGAGAAGAAATATTGCTTTTCCAGCCATTGTTTTAGAAAACAGTAAGAAACATTTAAATAACTTACCGCTATTTTGAAATGGCGGTAGACGGCTGGGCATGCGCTTGTCATACAATGAAATGGTCCATCTAAATCAGAGATAAGTAATAAAGAAAATGCACACGTCAATGCTGTAATTGGGAAATATACATAGAGATACTACAGATAGAGGCAACAATCCAGATCGGAACCCGTCAGCGTATAAGAGAGATATAGAAAGTCAGAGGTTCAGGCTGTCTTTCTCTAATGGCACGCATGCTATAGACGAGAGACAAAGACAGAAAAACCTCTGATGTCTGTCTTTTTCTCTCTTACCGGAGTTGAGACGGACATTCTCTCTTACACAGTGTCCTATGGCTTGTTGCCTCTATCTGTAGTATCTCTAAGGAAATATATTCTATCATGGATTTGGAATCAACCAGTAGATGGAACTAGTGCCGTTAATTCCAAAGAGATATTATAGCTTCATCAGCTGCAAGAACTGCAAAAAAAGAAGAATATTTCTTCAAGTGCTTTTTATAGGTTATCTAATGTTTTCTTTCCATTCATTTTGTTCAGTGCTGCCAGAGATGTTACAATTGTACCAGATCTGATACAAAATACTCTGGTTAAGTATGCAGGTACAACTTCGTGATATTCTGGTACATGCTATGATGAAATCCTTGCATGGGAAATAATAATATTATGAACAATCCATTATTTTGCTGATACTAGTTTAATTAAAAATTGAAGTTCTTTGCTACTTTGATAAAAGTAGTTTAGGGTTATTATATTAAACATCTGGTAAATACAGATTGCGAAAGTCCCTTTCTTACGCAGCGACTTATACAAGTACGACAAGGAAAATATGAGTAAAACTACGTGAAAGAGAGAGAAGACTTGTTAGCCCAACGATCATTCGTCCCCTCTACCAAAACAATTGGGCGTGTATACAGTCCCCTCCTATTTATTTTAACTGTTGTGTTGCCAAATGTACTTATCTGTAAAAATTATTCCTAATTTTTGTCTATCGTTGTTTTAAAATTTTCAACGGCATTTCAAGCGGCAACAATGTTTAATACCAATAATTGTTCAATCGAAAGCAGTGTACGGATTTTATTTATTGCAGATTGTAATATGTCCAAATTTTTTCTTGAACTCCATTATTTTATTCTTATTTGCGTTGATCTCACTTATTTTACCAATCTCGATTTTCTCACTTATAATTACACGAGAGCTTTTTTTTGTAGAAGTAAACTTGACATGTATCAATAAGAATTTTGTTGCCTGGCAATTTAACGAAAAAAACTGCCTCTGAAAAATTACGAGTCCGTAGGACGAATAATTATTTCTGGCAGTTTTTTGAGTTGATTTACCTAATGGCAACAAAATTCGAATTATAAATGTCAAGTTTACTTCGACTCAAAAAAAAGCTAAAGTGTAATTCGGTAAGACAATTTAATGAATATGTAAATCAATAAATTAAAAAATTAGATGTAAATCAGTTTATTTAATTTAACGGAAAAATACAATTGTTAAAAACACAATTATTAAAAATAGCTTGATTTTCAGAACTTTCGTGTCTTTTGTTAAAAGTCGCCAAATTGATGTAGTTGAATTCACAGTATTGCGAGGCACATTGTCATTGATGGCTTTTTCAATTTCTCCACCCGAAGACTCTCCAAATCGCGACATTTCCACAAATGAAAATTTTTCTGACAACGCAAGTTTGAGAAAAATTGACATAACGTCATCAAAAATTTGTTTACAATGCTGGTTGTCATGCTTTCAAAAGTTAGGTTCCGTTGTTGTCGCTGGAAAAGTTAGGGCAAACTTTTTTCGCTGTCATAATGACAAAATCACGCGGCTTATGGGACTTTTTATACATGAATTAAATTGTCCCACTAAATACACCGTTATCCGGTGTTAAAAGTCAAATGCAAAATAAGTTATTTATTACTTAGAAAGTACCAAACATTCTAAACTGGCAACGCTGCAGCAGAGACTGACTTCCCACTCTGTGAGTACGTTCACTCTGGTTCAGTAGTTTCCCAACATGGAAGGAGTGAGGTTGTAAGAGAAATAAAAAAATACATTCGTTATTACGTAACCTGTACATCTTAAAATTCATTTTTGTCAACTTGATCGTTTCTGACCAAGCTGACAATTAATTTCTAACTACAATAGGATATTATTTTAGCCATTGTAACTTGAAAATAAAACATTTATTCTTGAGATGAAAATAATAAAGTAATTGGGTATAAAAAACTAAAGATCGATTACATTAATAAATTGAATTGAAAAAAAAGTAGATACTTATTCTAAACATAAAATATGAACTTCTTGAAAAAATTAAACTAAAAATTCGTTCTAAAGGTAAACATAATTTTAATGAATTAAGTGCTCAAATAAACCACCTTGCTGTGCCAGGCAATAACCAAATCTGTCAAAAAGATTTGATCTCATATCTCTAAGATTATTTGGCGTAATGCTGGCACAAACGTGCTTTATTTTCACCCTCAATTCATTTAAATTATTGGCTCTTTCAAATTCATGTTGATAAATGCTACTTTTCAAAAATCCCCAAAGAAAAAAATCATTTTGAGCTAGTTCAGGTGATCTTGGAGGCCATTTAATTGTACCATTAGTACTAATAATTCTGTCGGGGAATGTAAACCTTAAAAATTCCATTACTATCCTTGAATTATCGACCGGACAACCATCTTGTTGAAAGCAAATTCTGTTGAGATCAACATCGGGTATAAGGAGAACTGCAGGAATTACATGATTTTGTAATAACTCTAAATATTTGGCAGGATTTAAGTTCCCCTCAATAAAAAAAGGACCAATAATGTGGTCACCTAAAATACCCGTCCAAACATTTAACTTCTGCGGATACTGTGTTCGGATCGGAATGCTTAGATGTTCATTTTCCCGAGACCAATATCTTGTGATGGATGGATTGTGTTTTTGATGTAATGAAAAGGTTGACTCATCCGTAAATAAAATATTTTTTAAAAAGTTCTCGTTAGCATTTTGACGTTCCATCATTTCTTCACAGAAATCCATTCGTCTGATATTGTCCTCGGGAAAAATTTCCTGCGTTGTCTGAACCTTGTAACAATGGTACCCGTTCCGTTTTAAAATATTCTGTACAGTTCTCTTATCCATGTTCACCTCTTCAGCAATTTGTCTTGAAGAACATGGTTGTCCTGTTTCAACCGCTAAACAAACATTCAATTCTCTAGTTTGCCTTTCGTCGTTTATCGGACGTTCGATTGGATCTTCCGGCGCTTGGCATTTTCTACAGTATGAAACACATCCATATTTCTCGAAATTATTAATTATGTTCAAAATTGTTGTTCGTGAAGGAATTGGGCGATTTTCAAATGCCACAATAAACAAATTAACTATTGCATCAGCCGAATGACCTCCAAAATACCATTTTATAATTTGCACTTTTTCGCAGGTTTTGTATTTTAATGTGGGCATTGCAAAATGTTTTATTTTCAAATACAACGGCTTGCGCTAACAACCAAGGTCTGTAGCGAAAGGATCACATACATTTAAATGTGAGTTCTCTATGTAAAGGACACTGTTGCCGGATGAAGGTGTTTAATTTTACCTAATAGTGTATCAGCTCGAAAAAAAGTTGACGATAACGTGACAAAAATATCATTTTACAAATTAATCTGGGCTGGCAACAGCGGTTGAAATAGGGGGGCGATGAACATACGCCCAACTGTTTTGGTAGAGGGGACTGATCGCTGGGATAACCAGGCTTCTCTCTCTTTCTCGTAGTTTTGCTCATATTTTCCTTGTCGTACTTGTATAAGTCGCAGCGTACGAAAGGGACTTTCGCAATCTGTATGTAAATAATAACTCGCATTTGATCAAAACAAAATCAATTTGCACAATCTGTAATCAACATACACCTGAATCCCTTGAGCACGTCATCCTGACTTGTCCGATGTATAGTGGTTTATGACACTTGTTAGTAAAATTCGAGAGATATCCAGACGACTTTGACACTTTTCTAACTTCAAACGACGCTATGATCATGCAAAAGCTTCACAGGTTTATGAGCGAGGCAATGAAACTTAGAGCATTCATTATAAAGGAATGACTGAGGGCACCTCAACCAGTCCGAAATTTTCTTTTCTGTTATGTTTTTATTAATTATTCTTACTCTTTATTTCATCACTCTGTCATGTACTTTATGCATTAATAGATGTAACCTAATCTTCTCCTCTTGTTCATGTATCATTGTTATACTAGAGAGCAATAAATTTATTTATTCATTTATAAAGCAGAAACTAATCATGTGACTATATTTCCAAATCTTCCATTAGACGTTCACATCTTGTTAGGTTCCTTAACTCTGATCTAAATGCAGATTGAACTGTATGTTTGGTTGCCTATAGGTACTAAGATAGTTTATTAGTAGAAAATCATTTATTTATTAGTTAAGGAATAAATAAATAGTAGATGAGAAAAATATAACAGTTATTCATCCTTCTTTCTATTTGTTCCAAGTTTTCTTCCCATTTAGTTAAAATGCTTTTAGGAAAATAATGTTACTTGTTATCAATAGTTTAGCTTCCCTACTATAAAATCAACTCGGAATTATATAAAAGATGATTTATGTGCAACTTCAGGGACATACAACGCTTACATCTCAAAGATAAATACTGTCAGGTAAAAATGGTTCGTTACGGTAAGAAGCTAATGAAAGTGAAAATATCCATGTTATCTTTTCTACTTACGATCGCTTGACGTCATAATTGCCGTGAGATTTTCTCATTAGGAACTTCGAGTGTTTTTAGTTTTACATAACAGATTTATTTTCTATTGTTTAATATAATTATAGACATATTGGAATAGTTTTTATTCCTAATAAAGTTGGGATTGGTATATATTAGACTAGAGATTTTAAACAGGAATCTAGATGAATGACTGTATAAAAGTGTAAGATTCAAAATTCATAAAATTATAACAAAATTCGGTACTAATACAACTATTTACTATATTCAATACCACGCCTATGTATAGACTGACTTCCAAAAATCCCATTCCCAAAACAAAACAGACCACTTCCCTTTTCTGAACCCTTAACTTGTACTGTCTGCATTTTAACCTTGACCATATGCATATGCATATGATGAGATGAGATAAACAAAATTCCAGGGCCTATTTTCAACTGAGTTGGGCCCTAGACACCATCAAATTTTCGGGCCCTGTCTTGCTCCGTATATTTGAATGTAACCAATAGGCTTAAAGATTCTGATTAAATTTTTGTTATGAGGACGAAAAAGTAAAGTGACATCTTTGTTAATAGGTCTTGACTAATAAATATAATACGCTAGAAATATGAATTATAATAAAAGTGAAGCCTAATTATGCCATTCACGCAAGGACCACGAGATATGGCTTTAATAATAGGTTCCAAATGACTGTACCAGGTGTTGGAAACAACTTCCAACAATTAGTTATTTTGTAATTTTTATAATTTAAGTTGGCGATTCGTCGCTTAAATATATGTTGGTCAACCTGATTTGATATTCGACAATAATAGTCGAGTGTGTGTGCGCCAGTAAATGGCGAGAAAAGTCAGTTTGTTTCTTTGATGAACAATTGTCATTTTTTGTGGGTTTTATCCCTATTTACTGTAAAATATTAAAGCTCTGCCTTCGGGGCATCTTTCAAAGCTCTGGGTTAGTCCCATCTTTGCATTGTAAATAACCTTGTAAATAGTTTGTGTAATATATATGTAAATAGCAAAATTGGTGAGTCTATATACCAGCAAATCTATAATATACAGTCCATTCTACATTACTCACTCCTCAGATAATGTATCCAACACCAGGTAAGGAAGACTGGAAGAAAGGTGCACCCAAACGGAGGGCTCCAAGAGGTAGGTTTAGGAGCCGGAATTGTAGGGAAAACAAAAGATAACTAGCGGAAGTGATGGCGATTCACCATTGCATTGAAGAAATTAAAAGACAGGAAAGGACATACGGTTCAGCTGCCAGCTGCACTGAAGGCAGGCGATTCCATAGAGGTCAACTCTAAGCTAGTATGGAATTGCATAGGTGCCTTAAACGCAAGATCATGGTAGCCTGGGTACCTGGGCACGCGTGCCATAAGATAAAATGGCCAGACTAGACTCATCAATGCCATTCATTGGACCTAAACCCTTCTATGGCGTCGCAGAGTCGACAATAAATATGGCCATAAGGAAGTGGGTGCACAGAAATCTCTAGAATGGTGGGTAATCCCACCAGGACGGACAGAGACTGGCGAAACAGTTATTTAGGGGACATTCGCCAACAGAGCCGGATTTAGCTAGTGGCTTGGGCGTCTATAGCCGCGGGCCCCCTCCTATATCATCATATCTTGTAACTTACGTCGTTTTCCAAAATTATTCATCAAAACTGTCTAAAAATTTAACTATCACCCGAGTTTTTCCGGGATTTCCAGTTCCTTAAGTGGGCCCCGCCGTTTTTTAGACCCGGGCCTTGGGAGAGTTAAATCCTACTCTCTTTGCCAACATTTACGGCAGACCTAATGAGCAAAGATAGGAAAACTGTCAAAGACGTAGTCGGTATGTTAACAGAGCACTGTAAGCTTAACAGACACGCAAAGCTAATAGGGTTGATAGACGAAACCACGTGCAGATTCTGTCACCTGATGAACTGCCACCGTCAGTTATTATGAGAGGATCGATATCGGGCAATCGCCAATGAGCTTTGGCAATTTTTTTAAGTGTTTCATTCCAGGTCAGAATTACATCAATTGGATATCCATTAGTTTCAATAATTTCTTGATCGTAGATTATTTTACTTTCTGACCAAACAATTTCAATGCCGCTGTACTGGCAATGATATGGCAGTAAACGTAATACTTTGTGATCCATTGATTCTGCATAACAGTCCAAATAATAATCTCTTTTTTTGGCAACTTCGATTTTTAAAATTTCCCATATTTGGTACTTCATAAATCTCCCTTGAATATTGATATTTTTAGACTCGTCCCAATCTAGTAATTTTGTTTTAGACCAGCTAGAGCGTAGAGCATGTAATTGGTTCCACCAATCGTATTACCCATGGGTATAAATTTGGTTTTGAACCATTTTTCAAAGTTTTCGCAGTTAGTACAGTATTATCTTGCCATGTTTTCTTATCTGACCTTCGCTAAAAATGTAAGTCTCATCCAAAATCTTTGGTTTATCTAAATTAGTACCTATCTCTTCGCAGTATTTCCTATGAAACTATAATTTCTTGGATCGTACCGCAGGAAGAACCATTGCAAATTTTCTATTATTAGTTTGTTTAAAATTAAAACCATTTTTAGGTCTTCAGTTATTAATGATTCCTTTGCTTCATCAGCCATTTCTTTGCCTTTCTGCCGATACATGCTTTCTTTTGCCGTACATTTTATGCACCACTTGTTAACTACTTAGAATAAGTGGAAAATATCTAGTTATTATTTTAGTAACTTTCTCGGAGAGAGTTCTTCTGAATTCGGCATCATTAGGAGAATTCAGTTTTTTTTTGTTCTCCATACAGTTTTTGGTGACAACCCAAACGCCTCTGCAGATGGTTCGGTCGCTGACTTATTCAAACTTTTTAAATGATCGATGTGTTTTTCGAAAAAAAGCGTTGGTTTTCCGTATGAACATCTTCGAATCTTGGAATGCTTCCAACGAAACAAATTTGCAAACTATATCAACATATATTCGGATAGAATGTTTAGGCACGTTTTTTTTACATCATTGATTCACCATTGGTTGACTGACGTCAGTCTCCGCTGCACCACATGCTAGAGTCACCAGTGGCACCTAAAAAACATCATTAATCATTATATCTGACAACTGACCATCGATACCACTTGAAATTTCTTCAATTTCTGACGTCGTTAATAGTGTAGTCAATACTTTATTTCCACATTCTAAATTTATTCGCCAATTTCTTTAATAATTCGCTATAACCGCTTCAAATCCTTACTTTTTTGAGGTTAAGCTGTTATTTTGTAAACCACCAAAATACACCACCTCGGAACTTCGGTGGAATGGTTTGTAATTTTGGTTGATGCAACAGAGCGCGTCATTTCTTCAATCTGAAATCACCGTACATGAACGTCAGTTAGTGTACGGTGCTGAAATCCACCAATGAATATAAAAACGCAGTTGCTGAATTGGTGGATCTACCGGTGAATAAAAAAAAACATGCCTTTTGAGACAGTTTAAAATTATTCTGAAAATGCCACACCTGTAATTTTTAACCAATCAAAACGTGTTTTTTTGACAGATCACCATGGCAACGGATGGAAATTTTCGTCACAAAATTCAACAAACTGTTTCCATACACTTGATTTTGATTTTTTCCCAATTTTTTTCCAAATTATGGTGTGAAATTTTCTTACCGCTTACAGCGCAAGCTTAAATTGTTCCTGGAAATTTTTTAAGCACTTGTGATATTATAAGTAACAATTCAAGTTTTAATGTCAATTAATTTGAATTAACAACGTGCCCAAATCTAGTACCTTTTTTCCATACAATTACGCTGACAAATCTGAATTCGTAATTGTTACGATCACATAGTATTATTTTTTGTTTTATTGTCGAAATTTCACCTAAACAAATATATAGCAGGCAAGCCAACGTTCGGGCAGGACAACGTCTGAGATGAAATCAAAATATATTTCTTTAAATAAAAAATAATACAAGTTGAATATTGAGTTTTAGAAAATTCGCCCATTCTTTATCCTTTCAACATCTTAAGTAATTTTTACTATTAAAACCTTTCAATAATTCAATATCCATCCCTCAAATTCCTTTCAACCAATTATTACCATCCAATTATCAATATGGAATTATAAATACCTAATACATTATTAAGTTTTCTCGCGATATAGGTACAAATGATTTAAACGCGAGCCTTCTCATAAATCAGTACTCGTTTTTTTTTATTAATCTGCCTCTGGTCGTACAGAATAAATTACATGGTAGCTTCTTTTCTTAATTTGTTTTCTTTTTGTAATTGCACGGTAGCCGAAACACTGGCAGTGGCAATAAATAACGATGGCCAATGTATACTGAATTGGTTTCTTTCGATTTCACAGTTCATAGATTCATCAAACTAACGGATTCATTGAAACGTAATTTTTTTGAAATTATCTACTCTTGGAGATTAAAAAAAATTTTGTAATTGAGTTGGCAAATTAATTATTAAAAACTAAGTTTACAGCTAATTTTGTATTTAATAGTAAAATTATAGTTAAATCATAACGCTTTCAAAACAAGTTGTCAGTGGGCTTTTTAACTAATGAGAGGTTTTTTTTTCGTGTCGAGATGGGAAACTCATGTTCAAATGGGTCCACGTTGGACCCATCCCCAACGGGATGCCTACCAACCAAACCCACCTCAAACTCGCCATTACCCCCGCCTCGGAATCACCACCCTAGCATACGTCGAGACGGGCGGCGGTCCTTCGCACACTCTCCGCTCACTGCACCACTAAATGATGTTTAGAGATATGAGACCCTCAAAAAGATGTTGAGCACCAAAATATGGGCAAAAAAAAAAGATTTTTTTGTTCACTTCTCAGGGTTGAAGTTATGAACGTGGGTTCTTATGAACCTAGAGTAAATTGCAGAGAATAGTCTAATCGGATAACATGATTTAGAGCTATTGTAATAATATCTTGTAAGTAAATACCATGGGCGCCACAAAGTTTTCTCAAAAACTTTGAAAAGACCTACAAAGACTAGGTAGTAGCTATTTTGAAGTTTACTTGTTACTGCAGGTAGGTAGTTGAAATTAAAAATAAAAGACAGTCTCAATGATTACTAAGTCTAATGAAAATCAGTGAATATATATAAAAAAAATACAATGGTTATACAAAAAATACAAAATTGACTGTTTTTTATAAGGGTTAGTTAGTTATTATTAGTGTGATAGGTTTAATATGATAAAATAGATACAAGTAAGATGAATGCCGCATATAAAAGTTATCCTCTTAGTTTACTTATCTGTGGCAGTTATTGCAGCTGGTAGGTGAGGTCCCACGATGATTGATGGTAACCTGCAGTGTGTGCTAGGTCAGCTGAACCTCCAGGCAAGTGTCAAGTCATCTGCTCACAGATGAGTCGAATTTATTCGGGCAAGCTGTTAACCAAGCTTCCCAAACTTATTATGACCATAGAAAATCCGTGGAAAAAACTTTTCAGAAAACCATAATACAAAAAACCGCAGAGATAAGAATTATCGTTTAAACCATTTATTTAACAACCATTTATTGTTTACAAATTATAATTCTTCAATATCTCTGCGGCTTCAAAGGAATTTTATTTCGCCCTTTCTTAGCGACAGATTCAGAGAGACCACCCAGCCTGCTTTTACAACTTCCTCTCTGTCTTAGCGCGGAACCACAGAAGCGCAGGTCACAAGTAAAAATCAATAATTCCCTCGAAATGCCTGCTACCACTTTAACGTTAATATAAGAAACAAAAGTGACTGTTTCATCACACCGTCGTCTTCTCCCTACTATCACTCCTACCTCTCATGCCATATCGAGTCCTTCTCTCCCCCTATCTATGCTCTCTACTATGCCACTCACCTCCATCCATTCCTCTTTCCCCCTAAACATTTTCTCTACCGTGTTCTCCCAGTACACCTACTCCCCTAGTTTCCTCTCCAACTTCTTCAGCACTTCCGCGTTCCTACATTATCTAAACACATGCCCCACATCAACCTCCACTTCACACCTCTCGCACTCTCCAGTCTCTCTTTTCCCAATCTTGTGGAGGTACCCTACTCTCGACCCATGTCCAGTGAACACCTTTGTCAAGAAGTAGTTCACCTCCCCGAATTTCCGGTACATCCAATCTCTCCTATTCCCAATCGCTTCTTTTAGCGCGCCCTCATACTCCTCCCATCTTCTCTCCATTTCCTCCTCCATCCATTCCTGTACTTCCTCTATGGTCGCAACCCTCCAGCGTTTATTTCTGGCTATAGCCATCACGTCCAATGGGTAGGTCCTTGCCAGCACCGCTGCTGCCAGTCCACCCACTGTCCTGTACCCCTGCACCACCCTCAGCAGTATCCCTCTCTGCACCCGCAGGAGTGGCCTAACCCTCGCATTCACCACCGCTCTTTCACCCCACACCAACGCACCGTACAGCATACTCTGCTCTACCGTCCTACTACCCCCCTCTTCCACTCTCCCGGCCCTTTCACATTATCGTTGATTTCATTCAACGACATTATACATCAATCTCCCCAGCCATGCTGCCCTCACTTCCCCTTCTCGGCCGCCTTTGAAAGGTTAGAAGAGATTTAAAGAAAGTTATTCTTTTTCTTATTTTTGGAAATTAAACCGCAATCTTTTTTTTATATTTGCATTTTAACGTTTCGGTACTACAACTAGACAATCAATGATAAAATTTTGGAGAAGACTGCAAAAATGTCATATTTTCCACAGTAAGTAAAGATAAAATTAAGATAAAAATTATTGTGAATGAAGAAATATTTTTTTCTACAACTGCTATGAAAAGTGACGTATTTCTCATAGCTTACTTAATTTCAAAACCAAATATTGCTCATACTGTGAGAAATAATATTTCTCACGGCACTTTGCCCACGCCACATATATTTATATGGAGAATCAAATAAAATGGACAAAAACTTAGTAGGCTACTGTCATCTTCAAATACCTACTTAGTTGTCACAAAACTGTCAGATTATATTCGAAAATATGTTAAAAATTTTAAAAAATTGTCAAAACTTTTGAAACATGGTCAAAAATTGTCAAAAATTTGGAAAAGTGGTTAATAATTGTCAAAAATTGTCAAAAACTGTCAAAATTTTGAAAAAATGGTCAATAATTATAAAAGACTGTCAAAAATGGTCGATAATTGTTAAAAATTGTCAAAGATTTGGAAAAATTGTCAAAAATGGTCAATAATTGTTAAAATTTGGAAAAATGGTCTAAAATGGTCAACATTTTTGAAAAATTGTCAAAATTGATGAATAATTGTCAAAAATGGTCAATAATTGTAAAATTTTTTTGAAAAATGGTCAAAGTTTTTAAAAATTGTCAAAAATGGTCAATAATTGTCAGAACCTGTCAAAAATGGTCAAAAATTGTCAAAAATGGTCAATAATTGTTAAAATTTGGAAAAATGGTCTATAATTGTCAAACATGGTCAATAATTGTTAAAATTTAAAAAAATAGTCAAAAATTGTCAAAAATTTTGAAAAAATGGTCAATAATTGTCAAAAATTTTGAAAAATGGTCAAAAATGGTCATTCTATTGTGCATAAGAAGCAAGCTTCTATCATCGGTCCGACGACCGCTCACCTTTTCTTTTTGTTTTACTAACCATAAAAATAAATATTGAGTTACTTTACTTGTATTCTTTAAATTTGTGCAGTTGTAGAAAAAGTATAGTGTGCAACATGTGGGGAATAGTATATTGTGCAACAAGGGGGGAAAGTTCAACTTTTCTCACGAGTGTGGAAGTTTGTGCAAACACACGAGTGAGAAAAGTACTTTCCCCACATGTTGCACACTATACTTTTTCTACAACTGCACAAATTTAAAGAATACAAGTAACGTAACTTAATATTTATTTTTATGGTTAGTAAAACAAAAATAACACTAAAGTATCCCATCTCTATACTGTTAAATAATTTTATTTAAAATTATAGTTGATGGTGAAATTTGTACAATTTTGTATGGTCAAATCCGGGACGTCATTTCTTTTCACTAAATTCTCCGTTATATTAATTAATCTGACAGTTTTGTGACAACTAAGTAGGTATTTAAAGATGACAGAAGCCTACTAAGTTTTTGTCCATTTTATTTGATTCTCCATATAAATGTATGTGGCGTGGGCAAAGCGTCGTGAGAAATAAAATTTCTCACATTATGAGCAATATTTGGTTTTGAAATTAAGTAAGGTATGAGAAATACGTCACTTTTCATAGCAGTTGTAGAAAAAGTACTTTTCTCACTTGTTGCACAATATACTATTTTTCTACAACTGCTATGAAAAGTGACGTATTTCTCATACCTTACTTAATTTCAAAACCAAATATTGCTCATACTGTGAGAAATATCATTTCTCACGGCACTTTGCCCACGCCACATACATTTATATGGAGAATCAAATAAAATCGACAAAAACTTAGTAGGCTACTGTCATCTTTAAATACTTACTTAGTTGTCACAAAACTGTCAGATTATATTAGAAGATTTTAAATTCCAAAATGACGTTCCGGGTTTGACCATACAAAATTGTACAAATTTCACCATCAACTATAATTTTAAATAAAATTATTTAACAGTATAGAGATGGGATACTTTAGTGTTATTTTTGTTTTACTAACCATAAATAGGAATTGAGAACTATCGATGGTTTATCGATAACTATCGATATTTTTGACTATAGAAAAAAATCGATAGTTTTCGGTACTATCGATAGTTTAGACTTTTAGGTAAAGAATATATATTTTGAAAGCTGATATGGAGTAAAAATCCGATGAAAAAAATGGGACAGAGAGAGAGAGAGAGAGAGAGAGAGATGGGAGAAAGAGAAATATAGAGATGGGAGAGAGTGAAAGAAAGATGAGAAAGAGGGAAGGAGAGAGTTGGGAGAGACAGATATGGGAGGGAGAGAGTGAGAAAGAGAGATAGGAAATAGAGAGAGATGGGAAAGATAGAGAAAAAGAGAGAGATGGGAGAGAGAGGGAGGGATATGAGAGAAAGATAGAGATAGGAGTGAAAGATAGAGATAGGAGAGAAAGATGAGAGAGAAAGAAGAAGAGAGTGTATTGCGTGTGATTACAATCATTATTTTAAATTGTCAGAATCTAAGACGGATTCGGTAAGGTTCGCGACCCTCTGAACTTTGTAACGCTTTTTTTGCTTATTAGACCATGTTTGACAATCATTGACCATTTTTCAAAATTTTAACAATTATTGACCATTTTTGACAATTTTTCAAAATTATTGACCATCTTCGACAGTTTTTGACAATTATTGACCATTTTTCAAATTTTTTGACAATTATTGACCATTTTGACAATAATCGACCATTTTCCAAAATTTTAACAATTATTGACAATTTATGACAATTATTGATCATTTTTGACAATTATAGACCATTTGTGACAATTTTTCAAAAATTTTGACAATTATTAACCATTTTTCACAATTATTGACCATTTTTCAAAATTTTGATAATGCTGGACAATTATTTACCATTTTTGACAGTTTTTTATAATTATTGACCATTTTTCAAAAATTTTGACAATTTTTGACTATTTTTCAAAATTATTGGCCAATTTTGGTATTTTTTGACAATTACTGACCATTTTTGACCTTTTTCAAAATGATTGACCATTTTGACAGTTCTTGACATTTATTGACCATTTTTCAAAATTTTTGACCATTTTTCAAAATCATTGACCATCTTCGACAGTTTTTGACAATTATTGACCATTTTTCCAAATTTTTTGACAATTATTGACCATTTTTCAAAATTTTTACAATTATTGACCATTTTGACAATAATCGACCATTTTTCAAAATTTTAACAATTATTGACAATTTATGACAATTATTTACCATTTTTGACAATTATAGACCATTTGTAACAATTTTTCAAAAATTTTGACAATTATTGACCATTTTTCAAAATTTTGATAATGCTGGACAATTATTGACCATTTTTAACAGTTTTTGACAATAGTTCACTATGTTTGACAATTATTGACCATTTTTGACACTTTTTCAGAATTATTGACCAATTTTGGTAGTTTTTGACAATTATTGGCCATTTTGACAATTATTGACCATTTTTCCAAATTTTGATAATTTTTGACAATTTTTGATAAAGTTGATACGTTGTGTTGAAATAACTATTTATATTTATGTATATATTTAACATTTTCACAAAAATCGTACAAAGATGTTAACGATGTAAAACTATCGAAAATAATCGATAGTAAAAATAGAAAATAGTTGGGACTATCGATAGTTCTCCATTCCTGGCCATAAAAATAAATATTAAGTTACTTTACTTGTATTCTTGAAATTTGTGCAGTTGTAGAAAAAGTATAGTGTGCAACATGTGGGGAAAGTACTTTTCTCACTCGTGTGTTTGCGGAACTCGCCCTTCGGGCTCGTGCCACAAACTTCAGTAACGGTTTTTTAAGGATAGCGCTTTTTTGCTTATTTTAGAAATGTTAATGAAACAGGTTTGAGGTTACTTTTTCGTGAGATTGGTTATTTTAAATATGTGCTAATAAGTTTTGTGGTTTTGTATATTAAAGTGTTTAACAACAATTCCAACAATAAATCATAGGAAAATCTGGATACAAACTTTGATGCTATCCTGATAACGATAGTAAAAGATTGGAGAGTTTCGGGCGAACCATCTCTCTCCGATCATAGCATCATAATATTCAAGTTAGAACTAGGCAAACCTGAGGTGAGCCCCAGAAGAAAACCAAGAAAAACAGATTGGGACAACTATAACACCTGTCTGAAAGAAAACCTAGCACATATCCAGAGAAAAGGGAGGGCTAACCATCATCTCGATCTGGAAAGCTTGAGGACCTGAACAGGGCAATAATAGATGCATTTGAATCGAGCTGCCCTCTTCGAGAACAACGAAGCAGCAGAGATATACCCTGGTGGAATAAACATCTGTCAGAATTAAGATCTCAAACCCGGGACCTTTTTAATAAAGCAAAACTCACCGGAGATTGGCAGATACACCTACTATAAGGAAATTAGAAAAGCTGAAAGAAATAGCTTCAGAAAATTCTGTGAAGATATAAACACAACACCTGCTGCGGCAAGACTCTACAAAATCATGGCAAAAAATAGGGTCAACACAGATATGGCTTTGAGGAAAGAGTGAGACTCTTACTAGAAACTCATTTTCCTGGAAGTAGCCCAAATAGGGGAGGTACTACAATGGCTAAGCACATTTGTAGTAACGAACGGTTAAAATGGGCTATGAACACCTTTTCACCTTTCAAGGCACCGGGAGCCGATGGGATTTTCCCAACATTGCTCCAGCAGGGCAGGACGAAATTCTACCACATTTGGTTAAGATCAGTCGAAGCAGCTTAGAACTGAGTTATGTACCAGAAGCATGGAGAAGGGCAATAGTAACCTTTATTACAAAAGCTGGAAAAAGGGACACAACAAACCCCAAATCCTTTAGACCAATTATTATTATTATTGACAATTATATTAGAGCGGAAATCCTAGAGAGACTACCTCCCTATTCGCATCAGCATGCTCACCGGGCAGGCAGATCTACGGAGACTGCACTGGTACAACTGACGGAGGATATCCGAGGTGGTCTAGACAACCAAGAAGCTGTAGTATGCGCCTTTTTGGATATAGAAGGAGATTTTGACAATACTCCTCATGAGGCTGTCAAAAGAGCATTGAATAGAAGAGGTGTAGACAGGACAACATCCAAATGGACGTTGGAACTGCTCACCACTAGAGTAGAGAGGACGAGCAAAGACATTTTCTCCATGTGTACAGCCTGAGGATGTTCACAGGGAGGTGTAGCATCCCCATTAATGTGGAGCCTGACGGTTGACGAACTCCTGTGTGGTTTGACTGACATCGAAATATCCTGCCAAGGATATTTATTTATTTATTTATTAACGGATCCTCCATTTATATAAAAAAGTACAATACCAAACACAATGATTGTTGTTAATTACGTCAATAATAAAAAACATATAAAACATATATAATATATAAAACGAATAAAACATATAAAACAATATTATGTGCAGTATGAGTGTGAAGTATGTGAAAAAAAGTAAGTGAACTAGCAAAAAGACCAAAGCCGGTCTACGCTACATTAAGGATACTACTGCTTTTGTTTCTTGTTTCTTAAAAACATTCAGTGATGTAGCAAAAAGATCAATTTCTGAGCTCGTGCTATTTAAAAGTCGGAGCGTTCTAGATATAGGACTGTAGTAAGCGTAATTTGTATTATGGAAAGAAACATAAAAAAGTTTTCTATTTCTAGTGTTGTATACATTACTGTTAAAATAAATCTAGGCAAGTAACTTTGGGCAGTCGACTGCATTATGTAATAACTTATAGATAATAGTACAATTTATTATTTGACGCCTTACATTTAATCTATACATATTAAGAGTGTACAAAGTATCTTCATAATTAAACTGTCTATATGTGCCCATCTTAAATGCGTTGTACTTCGCAAACTTGATATGGACACTTTCAATGTGAGAAATGTCAGAGTTATAAGATGGTGACCATATAATAGAAGCATAATAAAGTTGTGATAGTACCAGAGAGCAGTATAATATTGTAATGTTTTTATTATTTATATAAATAGTTTTTAACTTGTGGGATAAAATTATACACACTATGGCTAATTACTATCTATTTATTTAAAGGAACATACACACTGTATTGAACTTAATTTATATACACGCTCTACTTAATGTCTACTAATTTATTTACATTCGGTATAATAGTTCTAATTTATTTTCACCACTCGAATATTACAAATAGTCTTCACTATTTTATTCACTGTCCGATTACTAAGAACTTCTGTGTGCTAACTATTTACTGTCCGTTTCACTCATTCTCTCGAACTAACTAACTGTCTACGCACTAAAAATCCCGCGTATATATAGTCCGCATCAGTTCTGGAAAGTTCTAGTACATTACGCGCTCGTGCTATGCCCAAACAAAACCTTATTCCAGAATGTTCGAGACCATGCCGGCGCAGGGAGAATCCTGGCGTAGTCACCAAAATTTACAGTCGAGGGACAGGGTCGGCTTTGAGTTGGTGGCCTCGCAACAACATCATCACGGTTTGATGAGAAAATTTTCTACTGTTCCTCATAATGAGGCCCAGTGTCTTATTTGCAGAAGTACGGATTTCTTGCATATGTCTTTTGAATGTTAGTTGTTGGTCAAAGACCACACCCAAATCTTTTATTTCGGTTACCCTTTTCAACAGCGTATTATTGATGCTGTATGCGTATTCCGCCAGCATCCTTCCCCTAGAAAAAGATATAACATAGCATTTATCAATATTAAGTTATAACAAATTTTTGTTTGTCCAGTTGAAGAGGGCATCAAGATTGCTTTGTAACACGTTACTGTTAGTAGCGTCATTCACTTTATAGAATTATTTCAGATCGTCGGCAAAAAATAGAAAATCCACATCCTTAATTACTTGTTTTAGATCGCCGATGATATTGTCATATATAACAGCCAGGGGAAAATTCGAAAATACCCTTAGTGCATCGTACAAAAGGGTCTGAACTATACAAATAGCTGGTGTAGGCAAATGGGACTTAACATCAACCCCACCAAAACCATCTTAATAACCTTCACTAAGAAAAGAAAGCTCAACCTGAAAACCACTAAACTTGATGGAGACAAGAAGTCAAGTCTCTAGGTTTGACTCTGGACAGTAAACTCCGGTGGAACAAACACGTAAAGGAAATTATATACAAAGAAAAAATGGTTCTAATGGTGTGCAGGAATCTGACAGGGAGAAATTGGGGTTATAACCTAAAAATCCTGAGCTGGATGTACACTGCCATAGTGAGACCAATTATCACTTATGGAGCCATTGCGTGGAGTATTTGAACTAGCCTATTGACAACGAGAGAAAACCTCTCCAAAATTTAAAGACTAATCTGTATGTGCATTACAGGAGCAATGAGAACATGCCCTACGGCAGGCATGGAAGTGATTCTCAACCTCACACCATTACCTATGGTGGTGGAAAGGGTTGCCGGAAGAACAAGATACAGACTAAGTAGAGAGGGAATCATTAAAAAAAACCACCTCCTTATTTCTTAGAAATCAGAAAACCTGGGACATGCCACAAGATGGTATTATGAAAAAGTATAACTTTTCAAAGAAATTCGTTACGGAATTAAGCAACAAGAAGGAATGGGATCCAAATACCATTACCAGACTTGGAAAGAACGTCATTCAATGGTACACAGACGGCTCAAAATCAATAGAAGGAACTGGGCGATGGTTAAAGTGCAAAACCTCGTAAGTCGACTTTTTTGCGTTCAACCCTTTATTTGATAAAAACTTCCAAAATATCATAATCTTTAAGGCTACGAAAGCTCGTAAGTCAATTATTAATTTTAGGGACCCCTGCCGCCATCTGCCAAAACCTCGTAAAATTAATTTGCTAGAAAGTTATGCAGAAATCTCTTAATTCGACTGACGAGGTTTTGATATTCAACAATTTAACATGTTCACACAAGTTTAAGCAACTTACGAAGTTTTTAATGTCACATGCGGTATAGCATTTATTAACCTCAAAAATGATTGTCATCATTTCGTTTCTTGATGTATGTCATTTTGTTTGATGATTGAATAATGTGTACCCGTGGCAAATTTCTGGTAGGGCTATGCCTAGAAACTAGTGTGAAAACATCCAAAATGACCGAAAAAAAGTAAGTAATATTATTAACAAAACCCATTTATAGTTTTCTCATTACAAGGGCAAGACTTCATTTTAAGTACTTTTTAGTGAAACGAGGCCTAGTGTTATAGATGAAGCAATATTTGAAAAAATACAAGATGTTGCAATTCTAATTAGGGAGGACCCAAACATAAATAGTTATGTTGCTGATGTGGGGTCTGCTACTCGTCCAAAAAATACATTGGTTGATCTTAACGCTACCGAAAAAGATAAACGGTAAGATAGGAACGTGTTGTATTAAAAATCTGGTGTATTATTAGTCATGTTAGATGACTACTTTTGTTTTTAGTAGTGAATCTTCTGTAGTTTTGGATAGCCTGTCATTACCAATAGAAGAATGCCTAGAGCTTAAGCAATCAACCCTGATGTCAAGCATTAATATCCTGAATTCAGAAAAAAGTAGCCTTAGTGATGATGGTTCGGATGATGGTGTACGAAGTGATAAAAGTGAACCGTTTCAAAACAGTGGATCTGAGTATGTGCCTTCAAATAATTCTGAACAGAACGAGTCTGAGGAAGAATCTCAAGAAGTTTTACAAGCCAATCTTAGAAATGATGAGTTAGAAATACTGAGAGGTAGTAAGAGAACCAGATTGAAAGGAAAATTTGGAAATAATGCTTTAAATAGTGAGAGAAATAAAAATAAACATAAAAGAATGAAGGGCGAAAATTATGTCTCATTTAAATTTTTAAAGAAAGAAAAAACGTATAAACAAGTCCAAAGGGGAGAAAGAAAGATGGGACCTGCCTGCAAATGTAAACTATCTACAACGTCTCGCCAATTTTTCTGTCAAGCCTTTACAGAACTAGATAGTAAAGCCATATTTGATCATTTTTGGAAGAATCTAACCTGGGGTGAAAAGAAAGTCTACTTAGGAGGACTTGTAGATACAGCTACTCCAAAATGTCATCGGACAGGTAATAAAATTCATCTTTACCTATTTCTCTTCTTATTAACAGGTTTTTTTAGATATGCAGGGAAAACAGAGACAGGTTGCATACAAATTTTACCTCAAGAAAGGAAATAATGATATACGGAAACGAGTGTGCAAGAAAATGTTTATGGAGACGCTCTGTATAGGAGAATGGAGCATCAAAAGTTGGATTAGTCAGAATATTACTGATGGAAATGCATCATCTGGCAATGTACAGTCAGCGATTCCAAAACCAGCTAAAAACCTTCGAAGAAACAAACAACCATCAAAGGATAAAGAGTATCTTATTAGGTTCCTTCGGACTCTTCCACAAATGAAAAGCCATTATTGTAGGAAAGATACTACTAAATTGTACCTAGAATCACAATGGCAGAACCTAAATGAGTTATACCGGTTCTACTGTGCAGAATGCTCCAGGCAGAATTTTCAAGCAATAAATCACACTACTTTCCGAGAAGAGTTCAAAAATCAGAACCTTTCACTATACAGGCCAAAGTAAAATTAAGAATCTTACAAACTATTATTTATATCTAATCATTTTTTTAATTACAGGAAAGATCAGTGCGATACTTGCACTGGTTATGCTGTTGGCACCATAAAGGAAGAACAATACTTATTGCATATAAATAGAAAAAAAAATGGCTCGTGCTGAAAAAGAATCCCAGAAGAATCAGGCCACAGCAGATTGTTATTTTCAATGGATGTGCAATCAGTATTAACAGCGCCTAAGTTACAGGTGTCAGCGTCATATTATAAAATGAAGTTAACGGTACATAACTTCACTTTCTTTAATATGATATCAGGCAAGGGCGATTGTTATATTTGCCACGAGGCTGCTGGAGGTGTCACTTCTAATGAATTCACTTCAATTGTTATTGATTACATTAAGAGGTACGTGACAGAAGAAACTAAATCTGTCATTATCTTTAGTGATGGATGTGGGTACCAAAATCGAAATGTTAACTTATCCAATGCTTTATGCGCTTTGGCCAAGACAAAAGACATTGAAATATACCAATATTACGTCGAAAAAGGACACACCCAAATGGAGTGTGACTCCATTCACGCCTGCATAGAAAAGAAATTAAAAAATCGGGAGATTTATGTGCCCGGGTGTTATGTGCAAATAGCAAAAACTGCTAAAATTAAAAATAGGTATGAAGTTCATTATCTTTCTCACACTCTCTTTAAAAAATATTCCGTTATAAATTCCTATACTTCCATTCGGCCAGGCAATAAGACTCATGATCCAAAAGTGACGGATCTAAGATGCTTAGCATATCGGGTTGATGGCACCATTGAGTTTAAAATAACTTATGAAGACGCTTGAACTCCACTAACAAGACGTAAGCAGAAAATTAAAGACATTCATTTCATGGTTCCGTCATTGTATTCTGAACCACTAAAAATTAAACCTGATAAATTTCAACACCTCCAGGAAACAATTGATCCCGGAGGACTACAGATCTTTTATGACAGCCTTATTAGTCAAGAAAAATAATAACCTAATATCAGTTTCATTAAAGTTAAGAAACAAAAATTGTTTTCATAATATTAAAACTATAGGATTTAGTTACGTAGGTACTAGTTTTTTAGTTTTGTATTCTCTGAATAAACAGCTTTGGTAAATTATGTCCTTGTATTTATTTACCCAAGATATTCAATTATTTTGGTTAATATACTGATTTTAATAATTGATATTTCGTTACAAAACCTCGTAAGTTTTTACAAAAAGTTTAAATAATATAAGTCAATACCTCGTAAGTAGATTCATTTTTCAAACAACAAAAATAATAAAAGAGTATTTATATCCCCAGAAAATGCTTTTCAGTAATCACATTATTTTAATTAAAATAGTTTTTTAATTTTCTCACCTGAAAGGGTTTAATCGTTTTTCGCTTCTCCTGTAAAATTTATAAAAATCGACTTACGAGGTTTTGCACTTTAACCATCGTGGGATAGGAGTGTACGGGCCAGGAACCAAACTCTCTGAAAGCTTGGGAAAACCCCGAGTATCTTTCAAGTGGAAATTCACGCCATAAGAAAGTGTGCCCAGTTCAATATTGATAAAGGATATGAAAGGCAAAAGATTATCATAATGTCGGATAGTCAAGCAGCCATTGAGGCACTGAGCTCTTGGGTTATCAGTTCCAAAATGGTGTGGGAATACCTAGGCAAACTAAATGACCTAGGCGAGAACAATCTAGTCACCTTACTGTGGATTCCAGGACACACTGGGATAGACGGAAATGAAATAGCAGATGAGCTAGCAAAGAGGGGAACTGGAACACCCTTTTGGGGGCCGGAACCCTTTTGCGGTATCAGCTCCAATGTAATATTGGAAGAAATAGGCAAAGCCGAAGAAAAGAGAAGATCGGACCATTGGAAAGACTTAGACAAACAAAGATTCTTCTGGGTGACTACAACCTGTTGAGATCAAATGATTGCATAAGTCAAAGTAAAACTGCACTAAGAGTTTTAACAGGGATCCTTATGGGACATTGTCACCTGAATGGGCACCTGAAAAAGCTCAAAACAATGGAGGAAGAAGAATGTAGATTCCGTGGCATGGAAGAAGAAACCCCCATCCACATACTTGCGAATTGCACAGTCATAGGGCACAACACCTTGGAGATTACTGGATTGAAGATTTACCTAAGTTAAAGCCTGCAGATATCCTAAACCTCCGGGAAATAGGACTAAACGAGTATCTGACAATCCCTCAGGAACTAAGTAGAAGTAAGGGGGGGAAATAGATCTCTTAGGTCTCAGTGAATGTCACCCAATTTACATACATACATACATACATCCTGATAACGAAGGTATCTAATTGACTATAACAAATTTCTGTTTTTTAAACGGTTTTATTTAGCTTAGTTGTTTGGGTAAACTTTAGTAATTGAAATTTTACCTCCTTCCCGTTGAAAGATTGATCTGAAATTTAGTATACTGCTTTAGTTGTGATGTCAATACAATTATGTGTATACAGAATGTAAATCCAAGATAGCCGCCACCAAAAAATGGCGCAATACATTTTTTCTCAACCCCTCAATATGCATATCAAATGAAAGGGTTTGACTAGTAGAATACAGTACATTATAAAAGACAAATTCAAGATGGCCGCCACCAAAAATTGGCGGATTTCATATTTGTTACAATACCCTTAATTTGGGTAATGGGTATCAAATGAAAGAGCTTACAAGTAGAATTAAGTGCATGGCGGGTGGGGTCTTTGTTCATTGTTGCACTGCTTGAACTACTGCTTGCTGCTTTTGCATGTATGTTTAGCTTAGGTTATGGAGTGGTGGTTAAATTCAGCCATCGGGTGTCTGCTTCCACGTTAGCACCGCTGGTAATGGGAATAACAGAATCATTTTGGTGCTGTTATTCTTTGACTAAATGACATAAAAACGGTTTCGGCTTAATCCTAAGGTGTGCGTATCCGTGCCGAAGGGATGTATGACAGTGAGCCTATCATCTGTCACTAACGAGGATATGGAGGATACAGAGGATATGGAAGTCGATCTATCGGCGCCAACTGACCTCCCTGTAACCACTGATCAGGAACGAGAGCTCTTTATTTCTCCAAATCCTGAGAGCAAACCTAGGAAACTAGGTGGTGCAGCTAGGAAGCGACTCAGTCGCCTCCTCAAGAGCGAGGTACCTTACCAATCCGCCTTAAACCAAATTCTAGAGCAGCGGAAGCAGGATCAGTCGCAAGAGGGGAAACATTTTCCCTCTGTGGCTGATTCTAGCAAGCGCTTACGCTCTAACGATAACTCACCCGGAAAAGAGGCAAAAAAGCCCTGCTCAGCTGAATAAGTTGTGAGGTCAGGTAAAATTGACTTACAAAAGCCCTCTTATGGATAGGGTATCCGGCATCCTGGTAGAAATGCTACACCTTGAACATCCGACAACCTCCATAATGACCAACCAACTGGAATCTCTTCAGTATGCCATTATGGCTGCTGTAGAGGATATTCTGGAAGGTGGTCCACTCTGCATACTTCTTCCCAGGAGACACGGATACTCTACCTCCCCTCGCTATACGGCGACTAGTCGACTATAGCAAGAAGAACAGACTTCTGTTAGTCATGAGCTGTGACGCCAATTCACACCATACATCGTCGGGCAACACAAATATAAATCGTAGAGGTGAGTTACTCTTTGGTTATATACTAGGGGAAGTGTTATCTGTTATTAATAAGGTCTCCGAACCAACCTTTGTAACTAGAAACAGATCAGAGGTGTTAGATTTAACCATCAGCTCAAACTTTCTGAGCAATAAGATACGGCTTTGGTCAGAATCTACTGAGCCTTCGTGTTCAGATCATAGACACATTCAATTCAACATTGAAGTAGGTCCAAGTCCAATAGTAGAATATCGCGACTCAAAAGCTACTGATTGGAGTGATTATAAAAATGCCCTCCAACTGTACCTTGAGGACACGGTTTCACTACAATTAACAGTTGTGATGGGATAGATGCTGCAGAGGAAAAACTTCGTTAAGCAGTGATCTCCTTCTATCATGAAAAATGTCCACTCAAGACAAAAAGAGATAATCGCAACTCTACTTGGTGTAACAAATGCCTAAAAAAGCGAAGAAAAGAAGTTCGACGACTATTTAACCGATCTAAAGAGTTAGGCAATTGGGAGCTTTATAGAATTGCTCTAAAAAATTACAATAAAGAAACTAGAAAAGCGAAGCGGGAGACTTGTAAGAAGTTGTGTGAGAGTATATCTGATGTACCTCGTAGTACTAGAATTCACAAGATTCTCTCTAAATAGTCGATTGCTGAGATAAGGTCGTTAAAGCGACCTGATGGCCCTTTCACGACCTCTAGAAAAAAAAACGTTAGAGCTTTTAATTAAAAATCACTTTACTGGAAGTTTGACTCTGGATAACTTCGACCACCCCACTTTGAGGGCGCAAAGCGCCCCAAAAAGAAAGATTGGGGGGTCACCAAGGAAGTTATCACAGCACCGGCAATTGAATGGGCAATCAAATCATTTCAACCCTTCAAATCTCCCAGTGAGGATGGAATTTTTCCAGCTCTGCTGCAAAGAGGAGTGGAATTACTTTTACCCATCCTCATTAAACTGTATAGAGCTAGTATGGCGTGGAATACATACCACCCAGCTGGTTGGTGGCTAGGGTGGTATGCATACCGAAAGTGGGCCGCTCAGACTCACACCCTAAATCGGTTAGACCAATCAGCCTAACATCTGAAAAGGGCATTAAACCAACTATTACCGGCTGGATATATGCCATGTTCACTAATAGAACAGCCACTACTTCTCTTCAGGATGAGGCCACTAGCTTTAAGGTTTCTAGGGGCTGCCCACAATGCAGAGTACTATCTCCCCTATTGTGGTCACTCTTGATGGATGACTTGCTTAGCATTCTCGAAAGAAGAGGGTTAGAACTGCAAGCGTATGCAGACGACCTTGTTATCCTGGCAAGGACCAAGTCAGGAAGGGTAGCATATAATATCCTTCAAAAGACGTTGGACGATGTCCACAGTTGGTGCCAGAGGGAACAGATGTCTGTTAACCCTGGTAAAACTGTAATAGTCTCCTTCACTAGGAAAAGGAAATTGGAGGATATTCCACCACTTTCCTACAATGGTCAGGTTATTCCATTTGCAGCGGAAGTAAAATATTTGGGGATTATCCTAGATACTAAACTTACATGGAACGCTTACTTGGAAAAAGTTATCCATGAGGCCAAACTCTCCCTTATATCTAGTTGTAATTAAAGCCGCGGCCCTCTATTGGACCTTTTGGGGTGTCGACCGTTATAATGTTGATTACTCTTGGGAACAAAATGGTAACAAATAATAATAAAACAAAAATTGAAACAACGAAAAATAAGGCTTGGAAGTATATGGCGAAGTATATAGAGTATAGAGCAAAACGTGCAAAAGAGAGTGAAAGTAATACATGGCAGCACTCTTGACCACGCAGATGTGTATTTAGGTACGAAACTTTTTGAGGAAGGACAAGTTTACGTGGCACTCAGTCGAGTAAAGTCTTTGGGAGGATTATGTATTGAGGAGTTCGATCGCAACAAATTGACAGTAAATAAACGAGGCACTAAAAGAACTAAATAGAATGAGTAATATTGTGATGTGGTGTGGATAATGTAATAAACTCTAAAAAATAATTCGATAGGTCTTAGGTAGCAGTCAGCACACCACTCTTCTCATCAATCTATTTAGCTGAAATGTTAGCTAGAAGTGTCTATCGATTAGAAAGTAAAAATTGCAGGGGTATTGAAATACATGAAACTAATTAAAAAAATAAACATGGGCTGCGGAAAAAGCGAAATTAAGAAAGTTAATCACACTAATATAGCGTCTACAAGCAGACTGCGTCTCGTTTATAGTTATTATTATTATTTATGGGTCGGTAATAATGTTAAAAGGTATTTTAGTAATTTTATAATTATGGTTTTATGTGTAGTACATAAAATAGTATCAATATGCTGCTCTTCTCCGACATCGGTACTTAAACAAAGTGTAGCTGGTGGGCAATTGCTCTACAATTAAAAAAGCTAATTATCTGTAAGTCATTTTGGGTAATGACTATAAACAAATTCCATATTTTATCTCTGTAACAAATTCGAATGACATCTGCAAAGCTGGGCTTAGTACAATTGGTTGTCATTAACATACAAATTGAATGAGATTCATTTTATTTATATAATTTAATGCAGAAACGTTATATTTAATAAACAGTAACTCTGGGAATTTGTTTTTTTGAAGATGGTCAAAGCATAGCTATTGGTAACTACATTGAAATAAAAACGTTGGTGTCGTACAGTTTGCGAATAAGATTCTAATAATGTCTGGGAATGCCTTTAAAAACTTTCAACCCTGGCAAACTACAATAGGGTGATACTTAGGTGGGACCTGGGGCATAAGGGTATTGTCGGCAATGAAACGGAAGCAAAGCTAGGTCTGAAACTGCATTCAGTGGTCCTGGAGCAGCATTAGTAATATCAAAAACTGCAATACGTGGTTGTACCTGGAGGTTGTACTGGAGGCACGTACCAAAGCAGGAAAACACCAAACTTCTGGTCAAAAAACCGTCGGAATCGCTGACTAATGAAATACTAAACCTTAGTAGGAGCCAGATAACGCAAGTGACGGGCTTACTCACTGGTCACTGTACCCTATAAGGAAGCACTAGTCTCTTCACATAAACGGTACAACCAGGAGCACAAAAAGCCTAAAGGCAGAGGTTCCGTGGATTTGAAGCCTAACTGGTGGTGCCGAACTAATCAATCAGTCAGCAATGCTGCGAAGAAACGTTGCTCTGGTCTCCGGTACCGCCTTTTGTTGCGATACATTGCGCAACGTTGCGAGATAATAGACAATGATTAATACGTAAACTCAGTTCTCCTTATCATGAAGAATGTGTAAAACCAAGGCCTCGTCCATATCATCATCATTTTCTTCGTCTATTAACGCTCCAAAATCCAAAATTGCTAACATATTTTACTTAAAATACAGAAAAAACTCTACAAAAAAATTAAAACTGAAAATGACACAATAAAATTGGGTTAGGTGAACTCTCAATGGATTAAAATGTAAACAATCTACAATTACCTTAACTCTTTTTAAGATGCAATGAAATACGTAATCGTATTGGGTATACGTCGTGTAAATACGTTTTCGTGTATGTGCTGCTTTAAGTGACTATTGTTTCATGCGGTGCGTACCAGCTCTATTAGAGGTGGAGAATTATCGATAGTACTATCGAGAGTTTACTTTACTGCCCATTACTGGGCTAAAGTTAGGTTAGAGTAGATCTCTGCGACGGAATACGTTTCTCCTATAGGTGCGTTCGGAAATACAACAAGAGTTGCTCTTTTCACTCCGAATCAACACCCTCCGTTTTATATTGACGTGAGAGTGAGAAAGGAATAAATAGGGATAATAAAATCGGCTGTTCGGTATTGCTAAACGGAGTGAAAAGAGTTTCTTCTTTTTACTCCACATCGTGAGGACGAGGCAAAAGCGTAACTTTTAAAAAGTGACATTGCTAATGTCATTTTTTTAAGTTTATGAGGGAAAAGTAGAGTTCGTTAGGTGATTTACTTACAGTTTAGAGCACAACACGTGGTTTAGAATAATTAAAGTATGTCTGAACAGATACGGATGCCAGCACAAAAAGTGAATTTGTTGGTAAACACCGTAGAGTAATTTTCAAATAGAAGATCCAGAACATCAACTTCTCTCAGGTAAGTGCAATTTGTAAAAGCAATTATTAATATAAGTAAACATATTTATACCTTGTAGATCAGCAAATTTTGTGGGATTTTGTATGTTCAAAAATCACATCCGGGGAAACAGAAAATGTGAGTTGTCCAGAAGACATCGAAGTATAAGGTCAATAAATGACAGTGAACAGGGACCTTCTCAGCTAGTTCAAACTACAGCTCAACACTCTGAAGGTGTGTATTTTGTTCAAATGTTGTATGTTAGCTATTCTACAACTAAATATTTACTGTTGTTTTCTTTTTTAAAATCAGATTCAGAAGAAGAAACTGAAAAGATTACTATTAATAAATTGTGGACCAATGAGAAAATTTTATCTTTATTGCATCATTACAAAGATAATGAAAAAGCTTTTGATACAGGTATGAAGAAAATTGTTTGGGATAGAATAGCCAAAAAATTAAACAAAGATTTTAATGAACTTATGAGCAAATGTACAGACCAAAGAAACCATACCTTCTACTTCTGGATCTAACCCTCCAGGGGACAACCAACATCCGACGTTTAAAAGAAGACATGTCCCTACTGCCAATGATAGACATAAGGAGAAACTGTCCAGGATGGATCGATTCCTTGACAGTTTCGACAAATTAATTGACAAAATATAAATTAGTACCTTGTTCATATTTTTAGGATGTTAAGATTTTAAATTATAAGTTTATTATTTTTTTCAAAACAATGGTTTTGGTTATAGAAATCTTTATTTATTTTAAAAGAATACTGTTTTATTTCTAAATCTAAATACAAATTAGATTATTATTTTGTTCAAGGATTGTTCCTAAATACAATAGTTTTTGTTATAAATATATTTATATTAAAAGAATACTGTTTATCAATTATTATTTCTAAATGTAGGATTTAAATGCATAGTGTTCATTATATCACGTCTTTTCACTTGTGCTCTGACATTTTCATCCATTGGCACCATAACATCTAAACGGTTATTAGGATTGTTCTGCATTTCATTTTGCCTTTCAGCTTCTAAGTTTATATCTGCTATATTATCAGGAGTATCATCAGCTAGTATACATAAATTATGCAATAAGCAAGCTGCTTATACCCATAGGCAGGTTGATTCAGGCCTCACAGTGTCCATGTATTTAAGGCGACGGAACCTACCTTTTAAGTTTGCGAAAGAGTTGTCTATCTTCACCCTAACTTTTGATATTACATAATTGAATTTTTTTTCTCTGGCCATTATTTTTGAAACCAACTAACATTCGTTCAGTCAGTTTGTATGCTAAATCTCCTATAAGATGACTATCATCTGGAAAGCTTTCAGCTCCTCTATTTGACACTTCTGATCTCAAAAACATTGTGTAGTCATGAATCGATCCCACTTCACCTGCATAAACATCTGTGAAAAGTTTATTATGATCACAAACTCATTGCAATCGAATAGAGTGATATCCCTTGAAACAGGATACTCTTTTGGTGCAACAATCCTAATATGGCTTCAATCAAGAAGTCCAATGACACCTGAAATTTATTACAATTTAAGTTAGTTCTTTGTCATCAATATGGCTTTCGTCAACCCATTTACCTTGAATGTTATACTTTCTTCGAAAGTAGTTCGAGCAGATCTTGCCATAGATGGCCATTTGAGAAATCCATGTCTCCTATTAATTTCTAACAATAACTTACATATTCGGTAAAGAGCTTGCCAAGCTGTAGATTTGCTGACACTAAATCGGGCATCTACGCCTCTGCAACATTAGATTACTAGTACGTTTTAGTTCAATTGTTTATTTTATACCACACTCACCTAAAACTTTCCATATTGCCTATATACCAAATAGTAATTAAAGTTGATTTTTCTAAAGATATTTCAGGATGGCCTCTATTTTGCAAATTAACTTGATGAAGTTTTAACAATAAATGTTCAAATGTTTTCGGATCCATCCGAAAATTTTGTTTAAACTGTTGTGAAGGCATTCTATGTACACGCATTTCTACATAGTGGAGATCAACCTGAGGGTCTTCTCTATCTGTCTCATTATCATCATCATCATCAAAAAACCACATAAAAGCTGTTCTCAATACAGAAGCCAAAGCCCACAAACGAGTTCTTCTTACATTAACATCCATTATCCTATCAATAAGTATTCTCTTTGGAAAATAAAAAGTTGATTGCAACTTGCAACTCTTATATTTTACATTGCATACAACATTTACAAATACAAGCCCAAATTCCTTTTAGGTTAAGTTTTCAAACGTCACAAGAATCACTTTACTATAATTTCACTCTATCCGTTCGTTATTGCCCGCAGTAGAAAATTTGAACCGTAGTCACGCGATAAGTGTACTGCAAGATTTTGCATCTGCTCCACTCCAGTACTACTCTTACTCTACTCCTCATTTCCGAACTCGCCTTATGTATACGTTAACATGATGTCGACTGTTAATGCCCGGTTACAGAATATTTATTATTCTGTGGTCCGGTCACTTCGTCACTTCAGTTGTCACTAGTCAGTAGTCAATCAGAAGTATGTATATTTGATATAATTGTTCGATACCAAACCGGGGTAACTTTGGTACAGATTTTCATGTTTTCCTTAAATATAACCTGATTTTGCAAAAATTAGAGGGTTTTGACAACTGAATGGCAATGTACCAACACCCTCAAGTGTGAATTAGTACAAAAACATCAAATATCTATTTTGTTAGTCGATATAGGTATGTCGTCATAAATGTGTCCCAATGTTACCCCACCTTTTGGGGTAACTACGGTACACTAACGTTTTACATGAATATTTCAACATAAATCATTAAAAGTTAAATACAAATATGATAAGTGTGTTTTTTTAAATACATAAGGCCTAATTCTAAAATCAAACAAAAACGACTAAAAAATAAATTCTCCTTACTATTTCCTACTATTTCCTTGTCACTGTAAAATATCTCATCTTTACGAGGTGGCCATTTCCATTGCTTTCCATAGGGCGTCATAACATTTACATTGGCTCCAAGACTAGAAATTTTCGTAATTTGTCCAGGGTAATATTTTTTGTCATAAATATCCAAAACGTGATTTCCAACTTTTTTATAAAACAACAGAAAATGCGGATTTCTTTACTTCGCCTAGTTCTGCACTGGTTTCATTATCTGACAGTTCAGGATTGTAAGGGATATCGTCACTTTCTGCATATTTTAGGCTCTGAACGCTAATAATCTGAGCTCTCTGAATCATTTTGTGTTTTTTTAGATTTCTGTCGATTGAGTTTGATTATAGGTAAGCTGTTGTCAGAATCTGAAGCTTCATTAAGAGGGTCCATATTCCTCGGGTTCTGGATTCCAGACGTGGAGGGCTGAGGCGAATTGTTGCGAGACTCAATGGAGGCGGCATTTTGTACATCAGCAACCGTTATCCCTTTTCCAGGAGGTACTTGGAGTTTCTTTCTTCTACGGATACGGGGTGCTGTAGTTTCGTGACGTGCTTGTGCAAGATGTCCCAAAAAGCTTTCGCCAACAACTTTTTGAATTGCCGGGTCGTCAGCCACCACATTACCGTGCAATCTATTTAAAACTACATCCCTGTTTAAAGGGTAAATGCCGCATTTTCTAAATCCAGATTTTAGATTCTCTTCCAATTTTGTCATCAAAGTTTTTAAAAGCCTAGGGAATGTATCCTTTGGTATGCCACTAAAACGACACCCTTCAGCCGTGTTCTTCCAATCATTTAGGATTTGCCTCCAATACCCTTTCATAGGACGTAAATATGCTACATCCAAGGGCTGGAGGAGGTGCGTAGTATTAGCGGGCAGTGCAATGAATCTTTTCGCACTGTTTGATCACCTCCGCGTTAAAGTGTGAACTGAGGTTGTCCTCAATTAAAATTTTACGGTCCTCTTTTCGTTTTAGAATTGGTAGTATTAAATTAATAAACCAGTCCTCAAAAACTTGAAATTCAAACCATCCGCTACTAGTACGATTATAACGAGCATTTAATGGACCATCTTCTGTCCAGGTTGACCATAGCTTTTGAGCTTTATAATTCATATGTACCGGAGCAAACCGACCCTCGGCATTTCCGCAAATCATAAGAGATGTACAAGCTTTAGATGAATTGCGAATCTTCTCAGGGTACTTGGTCCCTTTTCTTGTATATAATAACTTTGGATCGGCCTGGATTATCGACGAGATTTGTTTCGTCGTAATTATAAATGTTGCCTGGAGGTATCCCTTCCAGCTCAATTTGGAGATTGTTGAAGTACGCGTTAATGTCTACCTCGTCTGTTCCTGTTCGAGCGTGCGAAATATTTTGGGAAAACCTTTGACAAAGTTCTGGTCTACGTTTTAAAAATGAAGTTACCCAGTCAGGACCTGGATTGTTGTTTTTAAAACAAGGACCTTTTCTTCCTTTCTTGTCTAAGTATGACTTAACGCACACTTTTAAGTCTTCAATTGTTACTGGAAAACCGAAGGCAGATAAAGCGATTAGGTGTCCAGCAAATGATTCTTCTTCATTTTCGGAGAAGAACCTCGGCTTACCATATCTACGCACATGCTTTTCACGGATTTTATTCCATAAAGTGTTTTTCGCTATCTGATACTTTTTTGATGCGTCACGCAGGGAAATCGAGTTGCTTTTAATTTGTTTAAGTTTTTCTTCGCAATAATTTTTGTAATTCCTCGCACTAAGCAGACGTTGTGACTTGCGAGGCATTTTTGATTCTAAAAGAGATAAACAAAACTGTTAGAAAATATTAACCAGTATAACTTTGGTACACCACGCTTTTTAAATTAGATTCCATTGCGAACGTTTGCAGTCTAACTTTGGGACATGTACCAAAGTTACTCTCGAATGTTACAATTTTTAATGTAAACAAATATATTTTTCTTAGGTGTGGATATTGTTACGCGAGCTACTGCATTAATATGCTCACTTAGTGCCCCCAGTGAAATCCCCGTATGAGACGACTATGGCTCCTCCGCCCAATTTTCGAGAACCATCCACAATACGAAACATCTAGAATACCCAGCGCATCCACCAGAACGACGAGAGATTTCTAGAACTACACGGCGCGCGAGTATAAATAGGCCACGAGCATCGCTGCAGGCAGTCAGTGTCGATACCGAAGGAAAGTAATCGCGCCTCGATAAAGTGTTTATTAAGTGACTCTCATATAAATTATAATTAGTGTGTTTAGTGTATTACATAAATTATTAAATAAGGACTGTATTAAATATAAATCTGTAAATATAAATTAATTGTAAATATAAATCAAAATAAACGTTACAATATTATTTTTTGATATATTATCAAAACGTAGCCAAAATAATATTACAAATGTTTACTTACCAAAATCAAAGTGCCTTTGATGGATTTGGCTGCACAATAGAAAGTTTGCAGAGATTCGAAAAATACGGTTAAACAGCTGTGGCGTAGGAATGGCGAACTATTGATGGTTTATCGATAACCTTCGATATTTTTGACTATCGAAAAAAATCGATAGTTTTCGGTACTATCGATAGTTGAGATGTTTAGGTGAAGAACATAAATATATTTTGAAAGCTGATATGGAATAAAAATGCGATCAAAAATGGGACAGAGAGAAAGATGGAAGGGAGAGAGTGAAAAAGAGAGAGAGGGATGGGAGAGAGAGAGAAAGAGAGAAAGATGGGAGAGAGAAAGACAGATAAGAGAGATGGGAGAGACAGAAACAAAGATGAGAGAGAGAGAGGGATGGAAGAAAGAGGCAGAGCGATGGGAAAGAGAGAGATGGGAGAGAGAGAGATGGGAGAGAGAGAGAGATGGAAGAAAGAAAGAAAGATGAGGGACAGGGAGAGAGATGGCAGAGGCAGATATGGAAGAGAGAGAGATGGGAGAGCGAGAGAGAAGGAAAAGAGAAAGAGAAAAAGACGGGAGAGAAAGAGAGTGTATTGCGTGCGAGTACAATCATTATTTTAAACTGTCAGAATCTAAGACGGATTCGGTAAGGTTCGCGACCCTCGGAACTCAGTAACTCTTTTTTTGCTCATTAGAAAGCTTATAGAACATTTTAAAAGGAAAAAATTCACTTTTGGAACAGAAAATTGCTATTAAAAGTACTAAAAATCCGCCTTCTTTTTTTTCATTTTTTGGCAATTACTTACAATTTTATTGACCATTTTTGACAGTTTTTGACAATTATTGACCATTTTTGACCATTTTTCATAATTATTGACGATTTTTCAAAATTTTGACAATTATTGACCTTTTTGACAGTTATTGACCTTTTTGACTATTTTTCAAAATTATTGTCCATTTTTCTAATTTCTGACAATTATTGACCATTTTTGACAGTTTTTGACAATTATTGACCATTTTTAACAATTTTTGATAATTTTTGACAATTATTCACCATTTTTGACAGTTTTTGACAATCATTGACCATTTTTGACAATTATTGACCATTTTCGACAGTTATTGACCATTTTTAACAATTTTTCAAAATTTTGACAATTATTGACCATTTTTCAAAATTTTAACAATTATAGACTATTTTTGATAGTTTTTGACAATTATTGACCGTTTTTGACAATTTTTAAAGTTTTTGACCATTTTTCAAAATTATTGACCATTTCTGACAGTTTTTGACAATTATTAACAATTATTGACTATTTTTGACCTTTTTTCAAAATTATCGACCATTTCTGAGAGTTTTTGACAATTATTAACAGTTTTTGTCAATTATTGACCATTTTTGACAATTTATCAAAATTTTTGACCATTTTTCAAAATTATCGACAGTTTTTGTCAATTATTAACAATTATTGACTATTTTTGACATTTTTTCAAAATTATCGACCATTTCTGAGAGTTTTTGACAATTATTAACAGTTTTTGTCAATTATCGACCATTTTTGACAATTTATCAAAATTTTTGACCATTTTTCAAAATTATCGACAGTTTTTGACAATTATTAACAATTATTGACTATTTTTGACCTTTTTTCAAAATTATCGACCATTTCTGAGAGTTTTTGACAATTATTAACAGTTTTTGTCAATTATCGACCATTTTTGACAATTTATCAAAATTTTTGACCATTTTTCAAAATTATCGACAGTTTTTGACAATTATTGACAATTTTTCAAAATTTTGATAATGTTTGACCAGTTGTGACCATTTTTGACAATTATTGACCATGTTTCAAAATTTTGACAATGTTTGACAATTATTGACCATTTTTGACAATTATTGACAATTTTTGACCATTTTTCAATATTATCGACCATTTCTGAGAGTTTTTGACAATTATTAACAATTTTTGTCAATTATCGACCATTTTTGACAATTATCGACCATTTTTGACAATTTTTCAAATTTTTTGACCATTTTTAAAAATTATTGACAGTTTTTGACAATTATTGACCATTTTTCAAAATTTTGACGATGTTTGACAATTATTGGCCATTTTTGACAATGTTTGACAATTATTGACAATTTTTGACAATTATCGACCATTTTTGACAATTAATGACCATTTTTTACAGTTTTTGACAATTATTATTGACAATTTTTGACAAAGTTGATACGTTGTTGTGAAATAAATATATATATGTTTATTATTAACATTTTGACAAAAATCGTACAATGATGTTAACGATTGTAAAAGTATCGAAAATTATCGATAATAATCGAAAGTAAAAATGGCACTATCGATAAATATCGATTTTCGGGACTATCGATAGTTCTCCATTCCTACTGTGGCGGTTAAAATTCACTGATGTTGCCAAAAGTGAGGCAATGTTGCCAAACTTAATTTTTTTCTTATTATTATCTTACGTAGTTTGCGTACCAAAAGTTGAAATATTTACTGCATGCATATTATTTTAAGGTACAGCGTGAATAAAATACTATATGTCCCAAAGTAATACCCAAGTCACAAAGATACCCCGGTTTACGGTATTCAATTTAGATCATTAGATTTGTAATTCATCACAACCCAATGCCTTAACTCTGCCAAAAATATTTTTGCACACCTGGTTCGTTAGTGGAATCTGAAAGTGCTTTCAGAATAGCTGGTGCCATAATATTTGGCAGAAGATCCCGACTAATAAAAGCCACAAATGTTGAAATGATTTTCTTAAACAAAAATACTTGGCTTGGACAATAACACAGTATTTACACTTTCTAAAATATTGGTAAAATTACAGATTTTTTTGTTTAGCGAGTAAATTAAATTATATAACCAATACCCATATAATTTAGAATCCTATCGTGTACAATCGAAAACTATTGATGATAATCGATAGTCAATATAATCGAACAAGTTACCTAGTTTAAATACTTAGGAACAACAATTGACAGCACTGGTAACCAGAAAAGGGACATTATGGAAAGAACAGAAAAAGCCATAAAAACTGACCACATGCTGAAACCTGAATTTATTAAGAAGGAAATCTCAAAAATAACCAAAATACAGTATTCCAAACAGTTTTTAGACCGATACTTACAACAAATAGAAAAGAATTGAAAAATGTTGTTGAAGAAACTTGAAATTTTAAGAAATCTCCCTACACCGAAAGGTGGTAGGGAATATACTATTGATAGTAATCGATAATCAGGAAGACGACTATCGATGAATATCGATAGCTGTAAATATCGATAGTTCTCCACCTCTAAGCTCTATTCTGTCCTGAAGGAAATGTGGAGCATGCAAAACAAAAGGTTGCAGCTGGAGCGTTTCCAGCTTCAGTTTATTTCACAAAATCAGCACTCGCCTTTCGATTTATCACTGTCAATACTAGTGTAGATAAATGAAAATCTTTAAATCGATGTAATTCGTGAAAACGAGACGGACATTATATTATAAATATAGAGATTATACATCCAAAGTGGACCTTCAAGATCCTAAGAACTTATAACATGTCCTGTAATTTGTTGAGCTATTAAATCCCTTTTATAGCTCGTAAAAATTTATTATTTACGACACTCCCAACGAATGCAATATGTCACACTAACCATTCAAATTATGATAATGATATACAATCCATTAAAGACGGCCACATTATTTATTTATGCTGAATATTTTTTTTGTAGTTTTCATTTTATAATCAACATTTCAAAATTTAATTGACAAACGATTTTATGTTGTTCTTTTCATAATCCACTAATTAAAGATAGTATTCACGAATAAAAAAATTGTTTCAGTAGCGTAACATAGGGGCCTCGGTACTAGATAGTAACGGATCATAACGGATCACAAATGAGGGCACCTACGTAAGATATAAACAATAACCTAGAGGAAGAACTGGTAGTCTGTCTATCTGGGATATTACCCAAGTTAAATGAATTAAATATTTATTATTGTTGTTTCTGATTTTCCATTTGATCTGATACATTGCAATCGAAATATTCTCATATTGAATCATACTGTGGAAGAAATAGAGACAAATACTTAATCCGTGTATTAAATGGTAAAATGTTTGAGAGCTGCTGTTATCCTGACACTAAGATTCGAGAGAACAGAAGAGATATCACCTTGAACTTAGGGTTGGAGTCAGTGACTTTCGGTCATTAGAATCTTTGCTATTACTTCAACCCTGATTGCGAGACCGTAGTACGCGAATGAGAGAGTATACAATAAAAACAGTGTAGTGTAGAATACGTGTCCATGTTATCATTCGTTTTCAAAGCCCGAGGGCTCGACAACAACTACCTATCTACGACGTTTTGTTTTCTTTTGCAATCTTTTCATAGGCGCTCATTATTTATATACCTCGGGGTTTATGAATTAAAGATTATCATTAGATGCGCAAAAAGTATCTTATTACAGTTAGTGATGTAGAAAATACTCATGACTGGACCTTGCCCGTTGATAAATTGGTTAAAACTTTTATAATGCTTAATATTTCTCTAATCCAACAAAGTCATGATGTCAATCTCCTTATTTGCCTTTCCTGGCGCAGTGTGACTTATTTTATATGTTCTCCGTGGTTCAGAACATCGAAATTGTAAAAACACGTCACGTGCCGTGAATAAATTTACGAAAGAATACTTCCCAGCTATTAAAACATCTTGTGGGTGGCTTGAGAGAAGAAGTAACTGTGTATAATCGTTATAAAGATAGCTAAATAAGATGCAATCAAAATTGAAACATTTTATAGCATTAATGCATTTGATTTATATAGCGCTGGAGCAGTAGTGTTCTTCAAAAAGCGATTTACAAATAGGAATAAATACTTGAATTTACTGATTGGACCCTTACTCTGTGGAATCTACTCATATTACTGTTATAAATTTTCTAATTAATTCGTTGCAAAATTCCGAGGGTCGCGAACCTTACCGGACCTCTAAGTTAAACGGGGTTGGTATATCTGCAAGATATAACCAACCATTCCGGTTTGTAATTAGAAGGAACAACATCACTTGTAGACCGGTTTCGGCGTATTTGCGCCTCATCAGTACAAGGTAGATGCTATTCGTCCAGAAGCCCTGAGAGCTGGAATAAACAGAAAAGCTATATAAATTAAACTAAAAAATAGAGTGAAAACCACCTGAGAACACTTTGAAGATGATCAAAAAAATGGCAAATTTAATCCAATGCAAAATAGACACGTGCTGCAAGTGGCGTGGGTTGACCACTTTGTACATAGCAACGTGTAAACAATAAAATGACAGTATCAGCATCAAATATTGGAGGTTGTTTTTAATAAGAACGAAGGTGCCGCTTATATCAAAGAATACACCAACTAACAAGAAGCGAAGCCCGTCGCAATCTCTTCGATGTTTTGGCAACAAAAATGTATGACCTCGAGATGCCGTCGTTGACAGATAACTTAGTAAATACACTGAGAAAATGATAAGATTTTAAATATTGGCGATGTAATTCGTAGACAAAGTGACGTATGACAAGTAACTTAATATAAAATTGGCGCCTTTCAGACATGCGCATAGAAAAAAGGATAGACAGCTTCGCTTCTTGTTTGTTTTCTGTGCTTATCTAGCCTCCGTCTCCATGGTGTCGCTTCTGGTGAGTAGATTCCCAGGTAGCAGACTGACGTCATTTGGACGTTTTTTTTTGGTCACTTCTCTGACCAATATGACGTTTATACTGACTTATAACTGACGTTAAAATGACGTACTTGAGTCGCAAGTGAAATGACGTCAGTTGACAACGTTTTTATGACGTCACTTTTGAACTTAATTTAGACTTACCATGACGTTTTTAAAACGTAAATTTTCGAGTATTAGGTGTAGGTAGGTGGTATGGTACTAAAACAGGACGATTAGTATTTATATCATTTATTTATTATCAATATACATATAATACATATTTAAACATTTAAATAGTGAAGTGGTGGGAAGCATACAAACTTATTGATAGTGTTGTGCCTTTAAAATATGGAAACAAAATGCATTTAGTGACAATATCTGTTAAACAATATATCTGAACTTTCAGTAAAAAACTGAAAATAATAATAATAATAAAATATTAGGAAATCTGCGTACAGACATATACGTACTTTGTACAGTAACTCTTCGTCCATCATAATATACTCTATCAAACTATGTAAAATGTTTATACACAGAACACAAGACTAGTATTTACTGTAAATCTTTTACAACTATTTAGACTTTCACTTTACCTATATGAAAATAAAAGTTGGGTTATGTTATGAACAATGAAATGTCAAAATTAATGACATGATGCATTCTCTACTCTTATTTCATGTTCCATTCAAGTGCTGCACCGAGTAACACAGGTTTTGAGGCCCAAGGGACTCTCGCACCTGAAAGGAAGCAGTAAATGTAAAGAGCCAAACTTTGATAATGCCTTTCTATAGAAATGTTTTTGAAACCTAGTTTTCAATTTATCTTTTGGCTGTCCAAATACGATACATGTAGTGTATGCGATGCTGGAGAGAATTTAGATCATAAAGACTGGGAATTTGCCTATGGATGTATATTCAACAAACAATGCCGATGCCGAAGTTATCTACAACAAATGCTTTTATTCGAGACAGATGATGCTGTACAATTATCCATTGCATTACTAATTCTGGTCACAAATCCTATTTTATTCGTGGACCGAGAACATTGCGAATGAAGGTAGAGACTTTGGCCGGATTGAAAAAGTGCTTCGAAAGCATCAAATCATTCTCACATCGTAGATCAATATCGAAAGTGGATACGTGTTGAACCATTTGGTTACCATTTTTATAAAAGCAGTTTAGATCCTAACACTTCATATTTGCAACTGGATTTACATAAGAAAGGCACGAAAGAATTTGAAGGAGGAATGGTTACATTAGAACAGTCACCCAAATGTGGAGGTTTAACAACTGATAAAATGTCCAATTTACGAGACCAGCTCAAATTTAGTGATCCCGTCTAAAGGATGATAACTATCAAGAAGTTTTAGACCAAAATGCAGACAATCCCAAGACAAAAGATAAAAGAAAATCATGTTGATTTATCATTAGGGGAAAGGGACCTGTGATGGCCCCCCTTATTCTTTTTTGTTATAACTTCAGAACTAATTGGAATATAATTGCCAGATTTAGCGAGAAATCTTGTTATCATATTCATTTCATTCATTTGTACGTAATAAACTTTTTTATTCACTTCCCATTTGGACTAAAACATAAAGTTTGAAAAAAAATTAAGGGGCCATCATAGGCATATGTTATCACATGGCCCCCTTTAAAAAATAAAAATAAAAATTGTAAAAAGTCGATTTTTATCAAAAAAATTCTTAGTACTTTTCAACTAAAAGACATTGAAAACTAAAAAAGTTGTATTAAAAAGATATATGTATTTCTATTATACTGAAAAAGGAGAAGAACTACATTTCTTAGCAACAATAAGAAGTATAAGGATACATTTCAAATAAAAAAAAAATTAAACCCAAACTTTTTAAAAAGGGAAAGGGAAATGAATTTTTTTTAAATTCCAAAATTAAAAACGCTTTGCTGGTTGAGAAACATCACAAATAAAAGTCTTTGTTGACTTGGGAACATCAGCACATACGCAGTTACACCAGCCGTTGCAACTCTGGCACTTTAGCCAGAATTCTTTAGGACGAGAACGAGAAAAGAGCTCGTTGCAATACAGACTCGCTGCATCTGATTGATCACTATCGCTCTGTTCATGCACAACTTCCTCATCACTATCTTCTTTTATTTGTTTTACAATTTTTCTTCTGGCAACTTCTGCTGTTTTCCTTCTCTCTTTTTCTGATGCTTCCTTTGTGGACTCCTTAATTTCGTCGATGTCTGGCGTGCTGTTAATGACACCAGTCTTTCCACGTTTCCTTTTCCTTGTAGTTAATTTCATTGTTGCCTTTGGGAGAGGGGATATTTCTTCAATATGCTCTCTGCTTATACAATATTTCGACGTGCTTGCAACTTGGTCACTCGCGTTTCCCTGGGAAGTCTGTAAGATCGTTTCAATTGGAGTGCCGCTAGCATGGTGAGTTTCTTTTAAGATGTGGTCTTCAATTTCACTTTGCGATTGTTCTTCGCTATTTGAATTTATAGTCTGAGATTCATCTTGATTGGTTTCCATCTTCCTATCTGAAGTTGAAGCAGCGGCAAATTCCCAGTCCTCAAAAACATCTGGATTAAATGGATGTATACCCGTTTTTTAAAAAGAATTTATTGCATTTGTCGGAGTCGCAGCATTGAGGTATGCATTATTAAAAAGTTTTGTTACTTGGAAGTGAGTCACAGTCCGTCCTGGGTTATCTCATCCATTTTTGAATTTCTATATTATAAAAAGTTTGAAGCGGTGCAAAAAAGCCAAGGGGTTGGACGCGATGGGAACAATAGGCCGGAAGACAAAATAGTATAATTCCATTTTCCTTACTATATTCCAGCACTTTCAACCCCTTGTGACTACTCTGCCCATTAACTCGGCTTTAAATCGCTTCCGCGGAAAAATAAAGGCGGGAGGAACAAATGTTCCTATGGCGTTCATACAACACACGGCGGTATAATTTTGTCCACGCTCAGCACTGCTTATAATTCCAATTTGTTTCCGTCCTTTGGTTGCAAGAATTTTGGTAGACTTCGTAGGAACTGTGCTCATCCCTGTCTCGTCAACATTAAAAATATTTTCAGGAGAGAATTTATATTTATCCATACGGAAAAACAACTTAATGTTTTCTTTATTGAATGCCTGTGCTCTTGCGATAGATGTGTGCTCAGGAGTTCTTACGGTTATCGTTCGGTTCCTTGCGAGAAACCCTTTCAGCCACTTCCTACCAGCCATACCCTTTTCTCTATTAAATCGGTGGTTAATTTTATGCTTCTCGGCTATTTGGAAAACAAGCTTTCTTAGCTCTGTACTGGTAAGTCCAAAAAGTTCTAAAATGGTATGGGAATGCCTAGGGAAACTCAATGAACTAGGCGAGAACACCAGCGTCACCTTACTGAGGGTTCCAGGACAACTGGAAAGAGACCGGAACCCTTTTGTGGTATCACCTCCAATGTTATATGGGAAGAAATTGGCAATTCCATTTACTTGTTTCCTTTGAAGTAAAATAATCCACCAGAGGCCACACTAGTAGGGAGTACATATACGTTTTGATTTTTGATTGGATAGCAGCGTTAAACGTACTAATAAAAATGGAATTAACGCAAGAGAATGTACCTGGAGCGAAATTTACAGAAGTAAAAAATCATCTTGTTCAGGATTTGAAATGATGGCTTTTGCATGTCGTGGTTTACCTGTTTTAGGTAATAAAAATATACCTACTTGTAGGAAGGTTAGTTGTTATTGATCATATGTCTAATATTTTCTTCAATGAAATAGTAACATTGTTCTCATCTGCTTTAGAATTTAATAGAATAGTTTTTGTTTTGCTTTTTAGCCTTCAACAAAAACAGGAAGAGATGCTCCTCACTATAGTAAGCGTAAATAGTACTTTTTAGAAGAAAAAAATTATAAAGTTTTCATTTTACGTGGATCTGTTCACATATAGGAGTAGTAACAAAACCCCGAATATTGTCCGCAACATCCCTTATTTAGCTAAAAACCACCCCCAAATCGTACTTTGCGCTGGTTTTTCTCAATTTTCTCGTAGCCTGTTGCTTAAACGTGAAAAATCATACTAATAAATATTGTTGGCAATGAAATTTTACATAAAAACTTTCCTATAAATATTTTACCTATTCCTTACTGTTTTCTCGCAAATATCGTTGAAAGTTAGGGGTAGTTTTTAGCAGCTTCCTAAAATATGATTTTAATTGTAGCTATTTTACATTTTTCCTTAGTCTAGAAATATTACCTATGAAAATGAAATAATTTAAATCTAATATTCAAATTTTGCTACAACAGCGGCTAATTTATTGTCTAATTTCAGCCCTTTTCCACACTACCCAAGAGGTAGAGCTCTAGGCGGTTTTTTTTAAAGTAGTAGGTCTAGTCTACTAACAGCTCGATTTTTACTCGTTTGTTTGATCCTCTTCATTTATTATTTCTTCCTGTGGTGCATTTAGGCAACCCTGTACATGGCATTGGTGCCGGCTTCTCGGTAGTTAAAATTGGTGATAAAATGTTGCCTATTTTTTTCCAACCCCACTGTGTTGGCTCGATGTTATTTCCTTGCCAGGACTGAATTTGGTGAAATATCCGGTAAGAATGTTGTTTTAATGCTGCAGAGGTTGGTAGAAATCTAGGTAAAATTACATCTTGATTGGAGTTGCCAACTAACCTATTAAAAGATGTGAATCTGTAGCTATTCAAAGAAGTTTCCGATGGTTTAGCTTTATATAAGACTAGAGTAATTTTCTCACCAGGGCTTTCAATTTCATTTTTTGTAGATTGAGAATTGTTGAAAATATTAACAACCTCTTCCAAATCCTTTATTTTGTTTAATAACACTATTATTTGAGATTTTCCTTTTCCGAAAAAAGCAGAAGTGGTATCACAACTACTAAAAGCATATGCGAAAAGTACAGATTCTTTAATATTCTTAATAATATTGGATGATTGTAAATCAGAAGATAGAAGATCTGTAAATCCTGCTCTTTATATTTGCTTGTGCCGGTTTTAAAAACATAATCTCTTTAGCAGAAGGAGCAAGAGCAATAATAAGGGCGAGAAGATCTACATCCTGACCAACTACAACCACAGTGTCATGGTGACTGGATAGATCGATAGCGGATGTGACGATTAGTAAATCAGCATTTTCTAAAGCAGTAAACGTATTGATATTCTCAGCTTTAAATCTCTTGACAAGTTGAGAAATTAATCGATCCTTGTTAGCTAAATTGCTTAATAATGTCTACTGTTGGTCGAGTATTGGTGTATTTTCATTGAATGCAATTGTAGCCGAGGTTCGTTTCAGAAGTCGTTTTTGTCGTTCAAGACTCTTTGTACTACTTGCATTTTCATCGTATCCATCAAACACTACAGTTACATGATGACTGTAATGCTTACGTTTAAAGTAGAATAAATGTCACGAAATTGTGGATATACTATTGTCGTAATAATAAAATTGAATTTTTTTATTTATAAAAAAGGTAGTGGGACGGTATCCCAAAACCCTCTTACAAGCCACCACCAGCCTAAAGCATTGATTTCGTACGATTTCTGGACTAATTACACATATTTTAAATAGTATACTAAAAACTACAACTACTACAACTTTGACCGCAATTTACGGGAATTCCATGTGGATTAGCTAAATTACTTAGAGAAAAGTTTTTATTTAAAATTTAATTTGCAACAACAGGTTTCGGGAAAATTGAGAAAAACCAGGGCAAAGTACGATTGGTGGGTGGTTTTTAGCGAAATAAGGGATGTTGCGGACACTAATATTCGGAAGGGAACTTTTTGGGGTTTTGTTCCCACTCCTATATATGAACACATCCACGTAAAAAGAAAACTTTATAATTTCTTTCTTCTATTCGATGTTTTTGTGTTTAACTTCCGTTTACTACTAGTCCGCAGCAAAGAAGAGCAGCGGCAAAAAAAAAGAACTGTGTTCTGAAACTTTGCGATATATTTTTCTTACGAATGTATTCAAATCTAGATATTTCATGCGTGTTCTTGAGTTAATACCTAACTTAATAAAATACAAAATTAATATTTTTCACCAAATTTTATAATAAATGTAGGTTCTTCATGTCCTCAATGGCGATTTCTTATTGGAATGTCTATCGTAACCTTCCTATTTTAAGATCTATTATTTTTCATATTTGAAGGGCATTGATATTTTGTGAGAGACCCTGTAGAGGGAGTAAACTAGAAAAAAACTTGGATGAAAAATGGACATGAATAAAAATTTTCTGGTAACTAGTTTTTATATTATTAATAACAATTCACTGTATACTTATGTTTTTAAAAACTCATTATATTTGTAGTCTCTTACTTTCACCAATATTTTATAATATGTAATTAAACTTTTTTCGTACAGTTTCGTGATGCCATCTGTATTTGAGCACTCGAAGCTATTAAAGGTGGCGTGGATGATGCTGATGTTGTGTTGACGCCATTTTGAATTTCGAAGGTCGTTTGTCGCTTTAAATATTAAAACTAGCCATAACCAACAAAATAAATAAATTAGGACTTTTAATGTTTTCTTTGTTATAAACAAATTATTGTGATGTTGTTTCGCTAAAGTGTTCAGAACGATTAAAGTGGCTTTAATACAACAAACCTTATTCTTAATCATAGACACAAAAATGTTATCCGTATGTGTTTTTCAAGCTACCGATTTTAAAATGATGAATTCTGGCAATGAGCACGATTTAAATTACGAGCAATGGGTAAGTTACATTATAAATGATAGTTAAACAGTATTAACGTTTCTTTTTATTTTAGGTTTTCAATTGAACTCTCAAATTCTGTGTTTACATCCTAAATTTTGCTAAACAATCCAAGATTGCATTGACAAATAAAAAACATTGAACTTCAGTTTGTTGTAAACAATACTCAAGTAAGTAGTTCGCTTTATATTCCCCTAACCCAGTCTTTATCTTTAAAATAGGTTTGAATCTGTAACAAAGATTTGAGCAAAATCTATTTCCAATAGGTACCAAATAATTAACTGTGTTAAATTAAGATATTGTATATAATTTTACTTTGTTCCTTCTGTCAACAGACTAAATTATAGCAAATTGATTGGAAAATTTGTGTAACAAATATATCAATACCATCAGAAGATCCACTATAAAGATCAGTTCTTAATTGTAATTATGCCATGATCTAATTATGTAGCACAATCCTATAAAATTATACCAAAATTGAAGATACATAAAAATGAAGGTGTTGTTCGTAATAGACATTGAAAAAGTTAAATACACTTTGATACACTTCTCTTTGAGTCTCTTTATTTATACATGTATTCTATATAAATGATTTTCCAGCTTTAAGGATGGTTTTCTCAGATTGTGAAAAAGAAGAAGCAAAGAATTTTGTGGATTTTTATATTGACAAAATTGAAAATCATGGAAATTACTTTAGATATTATCTGTCTGAAGACATAACACTGGATTGGTTTGGACAAACAATAAAAGGAGAAAAGAATGTTCTTGCCTTCTTAAAGAAAACCATAACATCAGTGAATCATATACTTTCTGATGCAGTGCCTGCCACAAAGATAGGTTTTCGAGATTCACATGTAATCAATCCATCAAAGTGAGTATACCTATTTCCTTTTTTTATCTCCCTCTATTAATTTTTTATCATTACCTAAATCTTGTTTTTTAGGTTACAAAAATCCATACCGCTTGGTTTACTGAGTCCACCAAGAACTATTCAACCAAGGACTGAAACTAAAACACCCAAAAAACAACCAGTAGCATCTACAAGTCATTATAATAACAATAATGATAGAGAGCTTCGTAGCAAGTATTCCAGAGAGCATGGACAAGGAGATGGATATCATAAAGATACTGAGATTCCTGCGTCTCCACTTAAAAAATTGAAAACCTTGGACGTTTCGGATGTTGTGGAGAATTTAGAAACATTAGAAAGTGAATCTGATTCGACGCAAAGCAGGCAGAAGATTAAATATGTTGTTTCTGAAGGTTAGTATTAACATTATATACAGGGTGATTAAAATTGTTTATTACCATTGTATAGTTACGTTTTGAGCTGCATCTTATATCAACTCATGTTTCAAGTTTTTTTGCTGTAAATACTAGTCTCTGATTGAGAAGGTATTAAGTTTCTTTCAAATAAATAACTGATACTTGTAATATATAAAAGAGATTATGAAGTGGATAATGCCTAATTGCTGGTATAGTATTATTTATCTTTATATTTGGAATCACCAAATTTTTAAATTGCTACACAAAAAATAAGAACTTTTTACCTCTATTTTTGAAATTAACCACAAATCTATCTAGAATTTTGAACAATATTCAGATTTAAAATCACAGCTCTCCCTAAGAATACTCATTTCCTTTTTTGTTGCTAGTTGTTATACAAAAAAAGACTACTGTTAATTCATACACATCTTAAGGATCTTCCTTCCATTACTAATAATATTTTAATGCAATATTTAGTTTCATTTATTATTTAAATTCAAATCGCTCCTCTTAGTTTAAAAACAGGGTATAGTGATGTGAGTCAGGTAAATACCCAGCGGGAAGGGTACTTATAAATTGGTTCTACAAAGTTAGAAAAACGTATTCACTTTGGAGTGACATATTCACTTGACTGCTGACTTGTTATACCTTTCATCTCAAAATTGGTACTGATTTCTTTATAATCTCTATCTCCTACATAATTATTTCAAATCATTATTCTAATTATTCTTAGAGGACTGCCATCGTATCTACTATTGTTGATCATGATATCCATATGAATGGGTTGAGTGTCCAGTTTAACAAGTCGTTGTACCATTGCCTTTTGGTGTTATTAGGTTATTTAATTTTTTTATTTTTTCAGGTTGTGTAGAGTTCCACAAACCTAGTTTGAAAAAGTATCAAAGTGAGACGAAATGGCGTCGACCTTGTAAATTAAGTGTCGCATATACATCTATGAACTGTAACGATTATACCATATATTTGATTATATACGAAGGTAATGTTAAATGTCGTAGGAATTTAATGAAAGACTTCGAAGCAGAAGAGTCTGAACATTAGTTTTCCATTTGTGATTGTGTTTATTTGTTTTTTTTTATGAAAATATGGAAGAGTAATTCTTGGTATTTTTTTAAAATCTGTTATTTTGTTTATTGTTGCTGTTGATGTAATTTTGGTGACTTATTTGTTATATAGAAGAAAATAATTTTTGAAACTTTCTGATTGATAACATAGTAGATGAGTCTGATAGTTTTTTTTATCAGGAGAATAACAATTTTTGAATTTCACTTTTTTTATAAAATGCTGGATGTTTTATAAGGACTAACATCCTGATAACTCTGAAAATTACTTGTTTTAAAAAAAAAACTCGAATGTTTATTTTTATACATTGCTGTATCATTGGGTTGAAAAAATTTAAAAAAATAATTTAAAATTTTTTTATACTTTTCTATAGCCACACGATTCACATTCATGTATAAATTAATCTGTATCAGGAGGCAATAGAAAATTGAATTTAACAGCTGAAGCGGTTATTGTATGAAAGGACTAAGTCCATGAAAACTCCTATTGAGAAAAATGAAGCAACTTGAAAACCCATTAGTTTATGTTCCCTAAATGAAACATAAAATGTAGGGATGGACTAGCAAAATAGTATGCAAAGCAAATGGAATTTGTAAAATGTTAATGTAAAATATCTATTATATCCCCTTCTACTCAGCTCCTGAGTCTCAGAGATCAGCAGTTCCTCTAGTCTCATTCCTTGAAGAAATTTTAGAATATCTGCTGACTTCACTTTAAACATATCTTCCTCTTCTATCCAGTAGTCCTCCGGGTTTTGTGCTCTCGTATTCTGTAGAATCATACATTCCGCAAGTATGTGAATAGAGGTTTCTTCTTCATTTCCACAGAATCTACATTCTTCATTTAGTTTAAGCTTTTTGAGGGGCCCATTCAGGTGACAGAGGTCATCTGTCAAAACTCTTAGTGCAGATTTATTCTGGCTGATGCATTCATTTGATCTCACTTGGTCGTAGTTTTCTAGGAGTATATTTGGCTCTACTAGATCCTTTCATTGATCCAATCTTCTCCTTTTTGCCTATTTCTACCGATATCATATTGGTTCCGGTCTGTTTCAGCCCCACTCTTTGCGTTTTCAAATTGTCCTGGAACTTACAGTAAGCTGGCGATGTTCTTTCCTAGTTCATAAATTTTTCTAGGCATTCCCATTTTAATTGCTGCTTGACTGGTTCGGCACCACCAATCAGAGGCTTAGACACATCGGCACCTCAGCCTTTAGGCTTTTTGTGTTCTTGGCTATACTTTGCCTTCAACATATTTTTACAATATTGAACTGGATACACTTTCCTATGACATAACTTCTTTATTCGTTGCTGTCATTATTTCTGTGTTTGTTTTTATTTTTCTGGACGTTCTTCTCTCCCACACATTTAGTTCAAGTTCTATGTTATTCAAAACTTTGAGTTTGCTTCTATATAACACTACAATTCTCTACTGTAAAATTCACATTCAGATGGCAGCGTTAAAGAGATATCGCAATGCTTTCTATATGCGATAATAACTAGTAATGTAGCCAAAGTCTTTAATCGTAAGTTATGGTCCGATTCCTATGAAAGTAAAATATTGTGAATGTTTTTGAATTATATTATTTTTGCGTTGGAATTTTAAAAATGAATCGTAGTAGGATCGGCAACGCTGTTATCTTATACCCGTGTACTGCCATATGAATGTGAATTTCATTATAATGACTTGTCTTTCGATAAAACTAATCAGTGTCTTATCTAATGATGGAATTGGCGGCAAGTACTGAAGATAAACATTTCCGCGCTTAAAAATCTTCCATATTTTCATTCAATTTGTACAAAAGTGAATATTTTTTTATTGATTTCTTTGAAATGATTTGTTTTTCAAAGGAATTTTTTGCTTGTGTAAATTTTCATCTTTTCCTGTTCCCCAATCACTTTCCGCCGTTATATCTATGTTCACATTTTAGGTTATCTACCTATTTTTTTATGTAAATCTTTATTTTTTTGTTTCTAAACGTACTTGGTGTTGTTTCAAAAATATTCAAAATTGGAAACGGGTAACACCCTAAATGGTAAAATTTGTTTATTTCCATGATAGACACGTTATAAATGAATGCGTCACGCACGTAATCCCAGTTTCGTAGTTGTAATCGTATCGAAATTTTGTCGTTAATAATTTTATCACTAATATTATCGCAAAATAGTAACTCGTGTTCAAAATTGATAATTCATGGACTATGCCAGTGTGCGCATAATGTCGAGCAGAGTTGTGTTATTTCCTGCGTAGGAGGTAGTTTTGATGAATTTAGTTATTCCAGCAAATCACTGGTTTGACACATTCGTGTTAATATGCAGACGTGCATAATACAAAAACGTGGCCTGTGCTGCTCTGCGAGGGCTGCGTCGCATGTGTCTCAATTTGCGCCTCGCCTAAATATCGGTGGGATTAAAAATTTACTACCACTTAGGTCACGAATAAATGTCAATGACATGTGACACCTTTTTTAGTTTTTAATAACTGTTGGAGTTCTCCGTGGTACATTTTTTAGAAAATCTTCTGCTGCTTTGCATAAGTTGCCAAATAACTTATTCAATTTCTATAAAAATGAGCAATCGACGATAATATATTGAGTTTTCAGGTTTTATTATTGATAATTAAATAAAAATTAGTTACACACTTTCTCGCGACGTGGTTGACGATGCAGCATTGTTTTTGTGAAATTTTATCTATCTTGGAAGTAATCAAAATTTTTCCTTAAAGTATTAGTAGTTTTTGCGTCAGAAGAGCTATCCATCTCTTCCATTACTTTTCTTTTCTATTCTGGAATACGTTCTGAAGTATCTGATGTGATCAATATTTGGATATAAAAAGTTAATGCTTAAATTATTTTTAGTAAAAAGTTCTTCTCTTTATTATTAATTTTTTTGGAATAGTGAAAATTAGATTTTTCATTGTAGTATTTTCATAATTGTAAACTTTCCTGAAAATCTTTGAAGCTACAGATTTCAGAACCTATATTTCTAATTATTCTTAATCCACTTTAAATAGTTTTAAAAATAATTTTGAATCTAAAAGTGCATTTTCATGTGTCGCTGGTTTTTAGCCACAAATGCGGCCACGTGGTTGAAATTACAAGCGGCTGCATGAAAATACACCTTAATTAGTTACAAGTATAGTAATGGGACATGGTCTAGGGGCGGGTTTATGCTCGGTTAAATATTGTAGCCTTCGGCTAAATCTGATCTGTTGGCCAGAGTGTTTATGAACTACCAGTTTGCATTTGCTGTCAGTCAAACATTCGGCTATCCTAGCTGCCACTATCAAGTTGATGTTAACCATACAGTTAAATACGAGAAAATGGTGTTACGTGATTCTGAATGTCAACTGTGTGTCATGATTGTTTGCGTACATTTTGCATCATCACAATTTTAAATTTCAATGTATTATCATCGTTTGGGGCGAAATCGAAAAGCTTCCATTTTGATTTATTTATAGTGGGTTAGTAGCATCCAATTAATATCAACTATTAATTAACGGCTACTGTTCTTAATAATTGTCGCTCTGACTCAGTGAAATTGGAAAATCTTTTTTGTTTTGAGAACATTTTCCAAAACCAACAAAAGCAAACAATTCACACATAAACACAGACCAAATACAATCCATAAATAAAAATAACAGTACCACCACAATTTTGAGACTGACAAGTGACAGAGTAAGTTTGCGGTAACATACAAAAATAAAAACCATTATTTCTATATTTTCGATTCAGTGTGTAATATGAGAGTAAAATTTGAAATATGTATATTTCATGTAATGGGTGATCCTTCTTATTACACCAAATTTGAATGAGAAATTTACATTCTGACAACATTACACCCACGTTGATATCACGGACAAGGTTGCCAAATGCTCAATTACACGCAGTCTAAAGTCTAATGTAACCAAGACTTTGGCTGGCGGCTAGATATAGCTGACAGATTTAACCGGGCATTGATAAACCCGCCCTAACTAACGCAATCACTGCTGTCTTATAAATCACTATATTATAATGTTCCTTAATTATCGATAGTCTAAACTATCGATTATGAAGTTATTTTGTACACCGAAGAATAAAGTACATGTGATGTAGACTTTTTTTTATTAATATGGAGAATTCATGTGTGAAGTTAGCGTTTAGAGAACTATTGATATGATCAATAAATATCGATAGTTGTTTCATATCGATATTATCGATATCTAAGAAACGCAATGTCTAAAAGTGAAGTTTGAGTACCTGACCAATGTTTAAATGCGGTCGTACTTTTTGAAGTCACTTCATCGATTTTTATGTACATATAATGTGCTCCAAAAAGTTGTGTACAAATGGAAAATGTTTATTTTACGTTTTTCAAAAAATGTATTGTTCACTTAAAAATCTAGAATCAAGCATCCGATTGGTAGAAAAATAAAAATATTGATTTAGAAAAAAATATGTATTGATAGATGGGACCAATTATTATGTCAAGATTTAATTTGATGGTGATTATTGATATTTTTATTTTCTCTATTTCCTTTTTCGCTTTTCACAACTTTGCTGCTTGATTTTAGATTTTTACAAGTAAACTTTTTATAAAAAAGATTTTTGGGGCATCCTGTACATACGATCTGAATTCAATAAATTGTAAAATTGTGATGTATCGTAGTGCCACATAATAGTGCATAAAATTTAAAGTATTGTTTATATTTTTTACGTTGTAAAGTTTAATAAAAACATTTATATTATCTTCTGTAGTTGACTTTGTACGTATGTATGTATGAAAATTGGGATCACATTCACTGAGACCTAAAAGATCTATTGTGCCCCCTAACTTCTACTTAGTTCCTGAGGAAAGTCTCAGAGACTAGTAGCTCCTTTAATCCTATTTCCCGGAGGAATTTTAGGATATCTGCAGGCTTTAACTTAGGTAAATGTCCCTCTTCTATCCAGTAATCTCCAAGGTGTTGTGCCCTAGGATTCTGAATTGCTGAGCAGTTCGCAAGTATGTGGATGGAGGTTTCTTCCATGCATACATTCTTCTTCCTCCACTATTTCGAGCTTTTTCAGGTCGCCCATTCAGGCGACAATGTCCCGTAAGGATGCCTGTTAAAACTCTTAGTGCAGTTTTACTTTGGCTTAGGTATGCATTCATTTGATCTCAACAGGTTGTAATCACCCAGAATAATCTAGTTGACTTTAAAATTACAAATATAACATTTTGTTAATACTCAAGATAGATATGATCTTGAATTCAGAGGAATATGCAGTAGAATCCATAGAGACTAGATACGTATACAAATAAATTGGAAAAATAAGAGGGCGTTAGTGTTCAATTTGTACCAAACGTCTCGCGGCAGTACAATATCAGCCAATCATAAGCCTTGAATACACTTTTAGTTTCTATCATAGTATATAAAAGACTCTGTTTACTTTTTCTCGTTAACTGTGGACATTTCGAAATGGCTAAATATGTGCGGTTTGACAGGATTCCCAGGCCATTGTCTATTAGCTCTATTTCTATACCATAGTTTATATGATGTTTTATTGTATGGAGACTAGATAAGGAGCACGAACTTAGACGGGAAAATTAACAAAGTTTTTCCACAAAATTGTCCAAATTAAGTTTTTTTTTTCACCATTGTCGTCGGTGCAAATGAAGGACTTATTTTTTTCATGAGAAGTTAATTGAAGCTGTTCGGTGTGGAAAAGTCTAGTAGGACACCAGTGATAATAATTACATGAAATCCAAATTAGAACAGCATTTGTGGCAGAAAATTGCTATGGAGATTGGGCTGGAAATATCTGCTTATACTATTTCATGCTCAACAAAATCAGAAGGAGACGCCGAGTCTAATAAATTTAAAGAATATGTATACATCATAGTAGGGATCTACTGGACGAGGAACTGCGTTTTAGAGATTGTGTTGCTGCGTTTCATCTTTCACACAATCCCTGCAGGCAATTCAATTCAACCACGCAGTTAACTGTGTTTCTTGAAGGTTTATTTCTTCTTGAAGCTATTTATTATCATGATTTTCTGTAAACTTGTGTCTATAGTCGCTGAAATTTTTCGGTTTTTGTTTCCCTTGGATACCTTTCTTACCAATTTAGCATTTGCTCATTTTTTTTATGTAGATTTAAAAACTGCTGGGATCTTTATTTCACTCCTTTCCGTCTTTTTTGGCTTGTTTTGCAAGTTTGTCTACCTCTTCATTATGTTGTAAACCATTGTGCCGTTTAATCCATAGTAATGTAATATGTTATCAAATAAATTCAATTCAGATATATTGTGGTCCTAGATTATATTCTCCAGCCCAACTCTTAATCAGCCTCGAGACTGAACCTTTCATCTTATTTCTTGCAGGTGGCTTTCCTCTGATATAGAATGTGCCCTAATACCCAGGCTACCAATACGTTGCAATGGTCTCCAAGTGCGTTTAAGGCACCTATGAAATCTCATACTAGCTAAGAGTTGACCTCTATGTAATCGAGTGCCTTCAGTGCAGCTTGGCTGACTGTCAGAATGGCAACTGAACAGTATGTTTGTTCCTGTCTTTTAATTTCTTCAACGCAGTGGTGAATCGCCGTCACTTCCGCTTGGAAAGTTGTGAAGTCCTTAGATAGGCCTATTGGAATAGCTATCTTTTGTTGTAGCCCTAAAATTCCGACTCCAACTCCCACCTCTGCGTTGGAACCATCCGTATACCAAGTTGCATCAGCCTATATGAGTGCACATTTCTTCCAGTCTACCCTACCTGGTATAGTTATTTGGAACATATTATTAAAGCTATTTGTAGTGGCCGTTGCGTCAATGAATTGTCCCATTAAATCATCCGCTTTTAGCTCATCGATAAGCTTTCGATAGTCTGCACCCTGCGCTTGGTTTATGTTCTGTTGAATTTGCAATAGACTGTGCGTTACAGATCTGGCTTCGCCTTGTATAAACATATGTTGTGGCGGCAGATTCAGACTTCCATCTCACACGTGAAGAGTTTTAGTTCATACATCACTCCACCGGTTTCACAAATAACATTTGCATCGTCAGGAGTAAATTAATTTGTTAATATGATATCTTATTTTTATCCCTAGAAGATTGAATTTCTGCTAAAATACCGATCGAGATTGGAGATGTGGTAGCATGTTGGTTTGATATTTTTAGAAATTTCTTATATATTTCGAAATTGAATCAAATAATATTTCAATATTGCCATTCACGTCATTCTTTTAGTTTGAGGTTCTGTGTTATTGTCATATTTTGACATATATTAAAAATTGACATATATGTTGTAATACTTTTGATAAGTCAATTAATTAAAATAATAAGTCAGTTCATCAATTTAATAAAATTGTTCATTTCAAGGCATAAACGTACTCTACAATACTATAAATTCTAAAAAGTCGAGGAAAAAAGAAAAAGAAAATATTTCAGTGAACGATACAACCGATATAGAAATCTATCATGATCCAGAAATTATCAGGTCTGATGAAAACGTAGACGATTCTGAAGTTGCTAAGGCATCACACACCGCATCAAAAATAATCAGCAATTTCCGGGAGATGGAGGAGAATCGCTCAAAAGAACAAGAAGCAATAGGTCCTAAACCATTAAAAACATTTACTCCACCTCCGGAACCGACAAAATCAGAAAGTGGAAGTGAAGAAATTAAAGATGAAGAACTGGACCAAACTGATAACCAAAAGTTACCTGAAGATTTGATTGAAGCTCTAAAAGCAGCCAGGGCGAAACAATTGAGAGCTAGGTTCGAGAAAAGGGAAGCTCAAGAAATAAAAAAAGAACAGAGTCAAACTATTAATATTATTGAAGAGTATGGAGATGAATCGCAAATTGAATGGACAAAGTCTTTAACAGCCCGTTTTGAATCGATGAGGGAAACAAGCTCAGACAAAACTAGGACACCACGTGTTAAAGTTAATAGATTTGTGGGAATGCCGAGCGTTTTTGAAAAATGCAAGAGTTGTCAAGGAAAAGTCTATCCGCTAGAAAAAATATCCGTTCATTTCTAAAAGGTTATGGGCCCAGATCAAACGTCTACTGAGGCAAAATACCGAATCGACCCGCTATGAACAAAGAAAATTTTGATACCTGGAAACTCCAAGCTCAGGCTCTCCTCACCAAAGCAGGACTATGGGGATATGTATCAGGTAAAATTACCAAGCCAGCTAATGGATCACCTGCTGATGAGATTCTCAAATGGGAAACAGAATATTTGAACGCAAAATCCGAATTAATTTTAATTATTTCGCCCTCTGAGTTGAAACAAATCATAAACTGCAACACATCCAAAGATGTATGGGAGGTACTCACCAATTGCTACCAAAGTAAGGGGCCTGTCCGAAAGGCAACACTTTTCAAGCAGTTAATTCTTCAAAAAATGCATGATAGCAGTGATATCCGTGATCATTTGAATAAATTTATTGATACGGTAGATAAATTAGTCGAAATGGACATTAAAATCAATGCAGATTTGTTAAGCATAATGATGCTGAACTCATTGCCACAATCGAGTCAAGAGATGAACTATACCATCACCAGAAACGCTCAAGATTAAGATAATCGAAGAAGCAAGATGTAAACCACATAGTAATGAAGAAGGTGCATTTTGGGGGAACAAGAACGGATTTGACCATTTGAAAAATGCAAGAGTTGCCAAGAAAAAGTCTATCCGCTAGAAAAAATATCCGTTCATGGTCATGTGTACCATAAAAAATGCTTCAAATGTATGGAATGTGCTTGTGTTTTCAGAATGGATTCATGTTCTTATAACAAAGGTTTGTTGTACTGCACTCCCCACTTCAAGAGATTGTTTATCTATAATGGAAATTACGACACAGGCTTTGGCTTCAATCAACACAAAGAAAACGTATTGAACTTAGTCTTGCTACAGGAGCGTAAGTTTCGGAAAAATCAACATCACGTCTGGGAAAATCCTTGGGCGACCAATCTTGCTTTCTTCCTTTCGAGTGTTCCATCGCTGTTGAATTTGTCTTTGAGTACCATCTTATAGCCAATAACATTTCTATTTTTCTTCTTTTCTGTTATGGTCCAAGTTCCATTTAATGAATGCGCTTTAATTTCTTCTTTGATTGCTCCGTGCCATTCTTCAGAATTTTCATCAGGCATATTATGACATAAATTTGACATAAATTTGACATGTCTTTGGCTTCTTTGATATTCTTGATTTCCTTGGAAATTGGTCCTGTTTTGGTTTCTATGGTCAACTATGTTCTTGTTCCCCCAAAATGCACCTTCTTCATTACTTTGTGGTTTACATCTTGCTTCTGCTTCTTCGATTATCTTAATCTTGAGCATTTCTGGTGATGGTAGTTCATCTCTTGACTCGATTCTGGCAATGAGTACATTATGCTTAACAAATCTGCATTATTTTTAATGTCCATTTCGGCTAATTTATCTACCGTATCAATAAATTTATTCAAATGATCACGGATATCACTGCTATCATGCATTTTTTGAAGAATTAACTGCTTCAAAAGTGTTGCCTTTCGGGCAGGTCCCTTACTTTGGTAGCAATTGGTGAGTACCTCCCATCTTCTGTTTCCCATTTGAGAATCTCATCAGCAGTTGATCCATTAGCTGGCTTGGTAATTTTACCTGATACATATCCCCATAGTCCTGCTTTGGTGAGGAGTGCCTGAGCTTGGAGTTTCCAGGTATCAAAATTTTCTTTTTGTCAGCGGGTCGATTCGGTATTTTGCTTCAGTAGACGTTTGATCTGGGCCCATAACCCTTTAGAAATGAACGGATATTTTTTCTAGCGGATAGACTTTTCCTTGGCAACTCTAGCATTTTTCAAAAACGCTCGGCATTTCCACAAATCTATTAACTTTAACACGTGGTGTCCTAGTTTGGTCTGAGCTTGTTTCCCTCATCGATTCAAAACGGGCTGTTAAAGACTTTGTCGATTCAATTTGCGATTCATCTCCATACTCTTCAGTAATATTAATAGTTTGACTCTGTTCTTTTTTTATTTCTTGAGCTTCCCATTTCTCGAACCTAGCTCTCAACTGTTTCGCCCTGGCTGCTTTTAGAGCTTCAATCAAATCTTCAGGTAATTTTTGGTTATCAGTTTGGTCCAGTTTTTCATCTTTCATTTCTTCACTTCCACTTTCTGATTTTGTCGGTTCCGGAGGTGGAGTAAATCTTTTTAATGGTTTAGGACCTATTTCTTCTGGTTCTTTCGAGCGATTCTCCTCCATCTCCCGGAAATTGCTTAGTATTTTTGATGCGGTGTGTGGTGCCTTAGCAACTTCAGAATCGTCTACGTTTTCATCAGACCTGATGATTTCTGAATCATGATAGATTTCTCTATCGGGAGTATCGTTCACTGAAATATTTTATTTTTCTTCTTTCTTCGACTTTTTAGAATTTTTAGTATTGTAGAGTACGTTTAAGCCTTGAAATGAACAATTTTATTAAATTGATAAAATGACCTTTCATTTTAATTAAACCTCTTCAAAACATCTTCAATATATCGTTTCTGATTGCTATAGGTAATAAAATTATATCGATAATAAAAAACTGTGATTATTCAAAACATTTTATTTTTAAAGTTTTCAATAAATATACAATATGATAGTGATAACAACTTAAGAATTTTTGGTTTCTTTAAATTAGAAGAATTGTTCATACTAATAACAATAAATATCTTGTCAGTACATTTGGTAAACTTTTAATAATTTTTTTATGTCAGAAGACAGAAGACACTAGTCTTGCGAGAAATGGCTTTCCGTGAGATGATTTTGAAATTCAGGTATTTTGTGGTTGTCAATTTCCATATCAAAAGACCAGCGTTTTTGCAATTATCAATGTTGAATAATTTTAATCAACCATAACGACAAATTCCTGATAATAAATAGACTTTAAATTTTTGTATTATTGAAAACCATTATTTTTTAGCAAGAACTAAAATGCTTGGTAAACATGGAGCTTCGAAAAAATGAACTTTAGTTAAAAAATAATAATTGAAGAGAAAACGAATCTGTATGCTGGTTCTGTCAAATACTTACCACTATGGGGCATGTCCACTAACTGACAAGTTGACACTAATGACAGTCGCCCTGAGGAAAAACAATTATTTCGTTAGATTTTAGATATGTACTTTTGTTGTATTGCAGTGTTTTAGTCAGTCAGATATAGCTTTTTAAAATGCCTAAATTTTGTTCAGTAGTTGGTTGTGGTAGTAACAATGAAAGGGATAAAATATGTTTTCCTAAATTTTAAATAATATTTCACTACAATGGGAGGGAGTGATTGATGTTTTGACACAGGAAAGGAAAACTTACATCAATTTACAGGTAAATATTCACCTAATAATATAATATTTAAGTAGACAAGTCGAAAAGTAGCAGTATGAAATATACAAGTTTCTTTTTGGCTAAACGGCGTGTTGTGCAAAGAACGTTTTGTTTATCCTCAAGTCGACTGTCAAAAGTTAATTTGTGACGTCACGTAGACCTGCTCAATATTTAAAATAGCTAAGAGGGATAGCACACACTGAACGGTGCTTTGGGAGCATACAGATAAAATACTACTGGGAGTCTGCAGGTCTAACTGGCGGCAACAGTTATGCAATCATACCAGCAATATAATAACTTACAGCTTGTCAAACGTAGGAAGAGACTGCGTGTAAGAAAGGAAGGGAGTAAGGGATTACGTGCTGGGAAAATATCAACTATATTTCAACCACAGAATAACCCACTAACACAGAAGCGACACCTTTCTTCTTATAGAGAAGGGGAAGGGTAGGGAAGGGTGAATGGATTGTTATTTTGCCTTCCCCTTTTTGAAGAAAATTTGGCAGTAGCACAACAGACAAACATACTAACTACTCCTTATGTGGATTGCATAATAGCATTGTATAAGTAGACCTAGTAGGTCAATCCTTTAATTTGTTTTATACAATTTGGGACCACTACTAGATGTCGGTAAAGACTTGGTACCAATTTTAAATTGAAGTACTGTTTTTACTATTATCTAATAGATGACAGACGTCAGAAATTGTTGCAGCTCTGTTATTCTATAGGAGTAATCGCAATAGTTCTTTTCCTGTTGTAGGGTATATTATATTATTGCGTGCAATGCCCGGTTCAGACGTAGCCACTGATTTAGTAGAGTAAAGTAATTTAGTCGAGTGTGTCTACTGTTCACACAAGTCAAGTTAATTAGTAGAGTTTGCTTAATCAAGTCGAATCAAAACAATCGTTTACACGGGGCCAGTATTTAGTTGTAATCGATTAGCGGGAAGTCGAGTACCAGTAGTGCATTTTCAAAAATATGTACCTATTATTAAAATGAACCGAAATCTTCTTCGGTGAATATTAAAAATTCTTATTGAGGAAACTAGCAGTATGTTTGGAAGAAATACAAAAGCCTAAACGTCTATGGGTAAGAAAATGGATTATTAGAAGAAATGATCTTGGAGCCTCCAGTTGCCTTTTAAAAGAACTGGCTTTAGAAGATCCAAGAGAATATTTTCTTGCCCTCAGGATGTCCGAGGAGTCATTTAATATTTTGCTGGACAAAATCAAATTATCTATCCAAAAAAATGATACTTTAATGAGAGATGCTATTCCAGCCGCCACAAAGTTGCAGCAGGCAGTATTATATTTTCTAGCTACTAAACTAAGTTGTTGACTGGTCAAGTACTAAATTACTTGACCACTCGACTAAACTACTAGCTGCGTCTGAACCGGGCCTATCATCTACTTAAACAATGATAATAGTATATTTATAAAGGCTAATGAATTTATACCTCGATAGATTTGTTTCTTTGCTTCATCACACTGTGGCAACACCGGTATGGTTTGGGCGGATTAGCCTCTCGTAATTTCTTATGGAAATGTCAAAAGGTGTCGCTTCTGTACTCTGCGATCTTTAATCGATATATATGTCGTAGGCATAATGTAAATTTAGGCTTTTTATAAACTGCCTAGGCATTTTACAAAAAACCGGCAAAACGCGATCATAAAATGCATTTTTCGTTATGCTGACACCAATTCAGGCAAATTGATAAAATGCCGGCAAAACAAGAACAGAAGAATGTATATCATGTGGTGACTGATTATTTCTAGGCATTTTACAATTTGCCAAAATCGGTGCCGTCAAAACGTGAAAATAAAGTCGAAAACACTACTAAATATAAATAATACAGTTACTGTAAATATTTTTATTAAACAAATAGTTAACACTTCATGATATAAAAATATACAACTTGAGAAACTACCTATACAAATATGAAACTGCAAATAAAAAACAAATCCTATGAAATGAATGAAATATTCTTAAAATTTAGGTAGGTAAGAATGTACCTACGCTAATACTAATATAAAACTATAACTAAAAATTGAAAACAAATTATTGCATGTCAAACTTCCATTGTTATTTTTAAAGCAAGCACATTTTTTTGTATTGCACTGTTTACTACTAGCCTTACAGCTACATTTTTGAAAGCCTTGACCTCCGAATCGTGACTGATATGCAACTGCCTCTTTGAGGGTAATTATTCGATCAGGAACTTCTTCTCCAAAACCTACTGAGGATTCTTGAATATCATTTCTAGAAAATAAAGTTTTAATAATTCCTTTGGAGGTCTACTTTGTAGATGCTATTTTGCAGGTCAATCACTTTTCCAATGATATTCTTGGAATCGAGAGGTCCTCGATCTACCTTAGGAACTGTTAAATAAACATATGACCCGATTGCAAGCGACTTAAATTTTTTGTTGGAAGCCTTAGTCATCTTTTCAGCTGCTCTTTTTTGACCAGAGTACGATTGTTGTCTCTCAATTTAAATTTTATTTTGGGTTGCACAAAGTGAACAAATCCTTGTATCTAGTTTTGAGGATGGTCCTGAACTTAAAATTGTACAATCTGAATGCATTGTGGCATTACATATCTCACAAGTGAATTTAGATTTTTCTGTGATTTTTTCACTACGCGCACAACAATATACAATTCTATCACTTAAAATCTCAGTCGCATTTTCTTCCATATTGTCCAGTTGAATGCTACCCTCTGAGTTCGAATCAAGATTATCTTCTGGTATTTCCCGTTCAGTGTTGTTGGTTCGTGAATGATTCATTATATCTTCAAGTTCCTCTTCTGTCCGAAGTTCTTTAATTACAGAATCTGGAAGGTTTGTCGATTTTAATCCAAGTTTAGGATTAGCTCCAACAATGCACGGTACGGAGTTCTTCCAATAATGCGATGTTTTTATGAATTTTTCTGCCATTGTACAAAATAGCATCCCAATGGACCAATTTGTGGAGGAGTGATCGGACATCCAGAAGCGAAGCATGTTTTCAACATCTTGATTACTTCTTTCTACGCTACCCTGGCTTTGAGGGTGACGTGGCCTGCCATGAACAATTTTGCAATCAGGCCAGTAGCCAACAATTTCTTCTATTACCGAAGCAGTAAATTCCCGCTCATTGTCACTTTGCAATATGTGCGGTGCTCCAAACTCCAAAAATATTTTCAGTAATTCTATAGCTACCTCTGCAGCACGTTTGGTACATAAAGAGCGAAGATGCAAAAATTTGGTGGCATGGTCTTGACTGTTAAGAAGCCATTTATAGTTACCGTCGGGAGCAGATTGGAGATCTATCAAATCTACTTGGCCGCGAACATTAAAATCTTTAGAAAGGATTGGTCGCAGAACCAATCCCTTATGAGGTTGCGATTTCTAAAGTTGACATTCCTTACATAGTGAAATGAAAGTTTATACTGCTCTTCTAGGAATGTTATATTTATTTTTTAATGCAAATAGCATTTTATCCCTGCCACCATGACCTGTGGATCGGTGAGATTCTAGCAACACATCAAAATACTGTTCTATGGGAATTATGTAAACAATAGGTTGATCAAGAGAACTTCGTTTTACGACTAAATGTTCATCAGTACCGATAGACAAAATATCATATTTTCTCATTAAATGATACTGCTTATTATTATTTTGTTACCTGTTAAGTCAGCTAATTTACCATGTTTAGTGTCTGTAATAACTTCTTTAACCCCATTAGCCGTCCAAGATTTTTTAATAACATCTTTTTCCTCTCTTTCACTATAAAACTTTTGTAGCTGTTCATTAAATTGCGCTTTCATGACTTCTAAATCTCGTTTCTCATTCTCGATTTGCACTTCTTCGTTGTTTTCGCTCATTTTGATATTTTTGAACACATCAAAATAGATAAACAACAAAATAAAGGTTACGCGAAATATTAAATTATAACACAATGTGCGTTTTTACCGACCGCTGGCTGGCTGAGCAAACTGCAAACGGGCAATTCCTAATATCTAATGTACCATTCAATCGAAAAAAGTCGACTTGTTTATATCTATTCACGTTTTGACGGCACCGATTTTGGCAAATTGTAAAATGCCTAAAAATAATCAGTCACAATATGATATACATTCTTCTGTTCTTGTTTTGCCGGCATTTTATCAATTTGCCTGAATTGGTGTCGGCATAACGAAAAATGCATTTTATGATCGCGTTTTGCCGGCTTTTTGTAAAATGCCTAGGCAGTTTATAAAAAGCCTAAATTTACATTATGCCTACGCCATATGGGTATATCTCTGCAAATCGAATAATTTGATGTCCGAGCTTTTTTTTAAAGGTTCAATAAGTTTTAGCTGAGTTAGATTTTATCAAAAGGTTAGTATATAACATATTGATGCTTTATGCATGAATTTGATGTAAAAACTTGAAAACATTAGCCCGAAAAAAAAAAACAATTTAGATATGATTTCTCACTCCCTCACTATGTCCAAATTGAGAAATTTTGATTTAAAATGGATTTTTTTAAAATCACTTTTCCTTTTAGCGCTGAGTGCTTTCAATATAATATAAAGGGTATTTCAGACATTGTAAAAAAGCCAAAAAAGTTATGTTATATAAAAAATCAGATCAAGCAATTAAATATTTTTATTAGTACCAGTGACTAATGGTCACTCCCTCACACAGTTCTATATTTCGCGCTAAAATTGTTCTGGTAAAAATGTATTGGGAACTAAATTGGCAACACTGCCGGCACCAGTTGCTTTGTGGATACCACGCGGGAGCAGTTGTTTATCTCTGTATGTGCAAGTTATAATAATTTACAAGTGAAAAAAAATTAGTGCGTGTTTTTTTATACTATCACTCCCTCACAGAAGGTATTTTGGATCAGGTAAATATTAGAAATTTAATATTGTACTAATTAAGTTAGCTTTAGGTGTAATATTACTCATACAAAATATAACCTTCACAGTGTGAAGCATGCTGCCATGTTGCCAACTTTAAATTAAATCCGTCACTCCCTCACCAGTCACTCCCTCATAATTTCATATTGTGAGGGAGTGATAACATTTATGAGGTAGTGATTTTAAAACTTTTTTTAAAAATATATTACTTTTTTGCAGAAATGGCACGGAATAAAGAGGAAGCCAAGCTACGAAAAAAACAATACGACAAAAAAAGACGATAAGATATGAAAAATAACTTGAAGAAATGAGAGAAAAAGAGCGCCAAAAATATAAAAGGAAACGAGTACAAGGAAAACTTTCAGCTAAGTTGGTAGCAAATATGAGTGACAGAGAACACCGACAAATAAAGAAAGAATGGCGTAAAAGATCAAAAAACTACAGAAAAAGTCAAAAAGACCGACATATTTTAAACAGAATCTTGGAAGATAATTCCCCTCCTCCCTCACCAGTGCCTATTCCCGATGCAGCGGTAACTCCCACAAACTCAAATTTGCCTACTCCAAACGCTTCAACATCGAGAAGAAATGTGGGTCGTAAAAGAATTAAGAAATCACGTTCAAAAATGTATAGAACTATACAAAAATTAAATGTAAAACTGACCGAATATAAGAAATCGTCTGAGAAGTATAGAAAAAGATGGCAGCGCCTTAAAGAAAAAAAATTAAAAACCAATGCCATGTTGAGCCCCAACTCGAAGGTTAACCAGTTGTTAGGCAAAGAAAAAGTTTCCCAACCAGTCAGAAGAAAACTAATTTTCGGTGAAGTTGTGGAACGTCAGCTACAGGAAAATTACCGTACAGCTTCGGGTCATACAAGTAAAAAAAAATACCATGCTACTATGCAGTATAATATGTTAAAAAAATACAGACTATTAAATGAAGCAAAAAAAATAAAAATTGTTAATCCTCAATCACTAAAAACTTGCAACCGGAAAATTCGTCCAAGGGGTCATTTTATTTCTTCCCAAGTAAAAGAAGGAATTAGAGCATTTTTTGAACGAGATGATGTATCGCGAATGACTGCGGGCAAAAAGGAATATATAACCTATAGGAAAGAACAAAAACAAAAAAGATATCTATTGGATACTATGAAATTATTAGACACGAAATTTCTTGACTCGGTAGATTATCGTATAAGCTACCAATCTTTCTGTCGCTTGAAGCCATTCTGGGTTTTAAAACCTAAAGTAGAAGACAGGGGAACATGTAGATGCATTAAACATTTAAATTTTGAATACATGGTTTCTGCATTAAACAAGGCAAAAGTTATAGAAACTCGTTCTGCGAATGACATTGTCAAGCTTTTATGTTGTGAACCTGTAAAACCTGACTGCCTATACAGAACATGCATGGAATGTCATACCAAAAATATAAAAGCTGGACAGTTCATGGATAAAATAACTACTTGTTATAAGTGGACAACTGAATCAACCAAATACACTAATAAAGGAAAAGAAAAATTAGTTCGCAAGACAATAAAATCAAACATTTCTATCAGGTTAGTTAATCTGTACAATGAATTTCAAGAAACATTAAGCTCCTTTTTAAACCATGTTGGTAACATCCTTCATCAATACCAATCAATATCCTTATTAAAAGCCTCTCTTAAATCAGATGAAATATTGATTCACGTCGATTTTAGCGAAAATTTTTCATGCAAGTACGGTGAAGAAGTTCAATCATTCCATTTTGGTGGTTCAAGAGCACAGATAAGTTTACATACAGGTATTATATATATGAGAAATGGTCAAGGAAATGTAAAGCCGCGTCCCTTTTGCACCATATCAAGCTCTCTCCGTCATGATTACGTAGCCATATGGGCACATTTAAAAATTATATTTGATTGGCTTGACGAAGTAAAAACTGAGGATATTTCAAAGGTTCACTTCCTTAGTGATGGGCCAGCAACACAGTACAGAAATCGTTTTATGTTTCAAATAATATCAAAATATTCAAAACACTTTTTACCAAGTATTAAATACCTCACTTGGAACTATTCTGAAGCTGGCCACGGCAAAGGTGCTGCCGACGGTGTCGGGGGTACATTGAAAAGAACCGCAGACCAAGCAGTAGCTGAGGGAAAGGACATATCAAATATTTCAGAACTCTTAGCCATTTTAAAAGTAAGATGTCCAGGAATATACCTTCAAGAGCTGACGGATGAGGCTTTACAACAAATACAAATATTATTTTCTGATCTTTCAGCTCCTGCATTTTTGGGAACTACAAATGTCCATCAGATTATATTCCGAGAAGTAGATGATCGTATATTCCTTAATAGACTTAGCTGTTTCAGCTGCTATTTAGATAAAATGCCATGCGTTCATTTTCACTTAGGAAAGGGTTATCCAAAGAATAAAGCTTCAAAATTAAAAGAACAGTCTGAAACCAATGAAATAAACAATTCAGAACCTTCAACAATTGACAACAATCAGTTAGCTGAATTGACTATAAATAATATAGTACCTTCAACAACCGACAATAATCAGTTAGTTGAGTTAGCTACAAATACAGAACCTTCAACAATTGACAGAAATCAGTTAGATGAATTAACTATAAATAATATAGTACCTTCAACAACCGACAATAATCAGTTAGTTGAGTTAGCTACAAATACAGAACCTTCAACAATTGACAGAAATCAGTTAGATGAATTAACTATAAATAATATAGTACCTTCAACAACCGACAATAATCAGTTAGTTGAGTTAGCTACAAATTATATAGTACCTCCAACAACCGAGAGCAATCCTGAGTTAGATATTAATCAGTGGGTTGCTGTAGTGTATGACGAACAATGGATACCGGGAATCGTCGAAAAAAAGGAACCGTTAGGAAAAATAAAAGTTAATTTTATGAAAGTTGTGGGGCCTAACAGATTTACTTGGCCTAATAAAAAGGATACTGATGTCATCTGCGCCGATAGTATTTTATGCACAGTCAACAAGTTTCCAGAATTACTCTCATTCAACAGGAGATCAATTCATTCTTTACCCGCTGATGAGTTTGCTCGTATAACAGACCTGTTTTTAAAAATATTTTGATTTAAAAAAATTGATTTTTCGCTGTAATAACTATGTATCTTTAGTTTTAAGTTTAAGTTGTCATATTAAAAGCATACCTTAGTTCTTAAATAACTTACTATTATCAAACCGTTCATAATGTCACTCCCTCATATCTCATGTCACTCCCTCATTTTGAAATTTTGAGTTTTTTTTAAAAAACAACAAAAAAAAAACAACAAATCATCGTGAAATAAAAAGTTTCACTTTTAATTTAACCTATTGAATTAATCTAGGAACAAAAATATTTGATCTGAAATGATTCAACAAACTGCCAAATGGAAAATAGAAATTGTTCAATTTACAGAGATATACCCATATACACCTCTATATTGCACACTACGGAGCGTGCCAGTACATGAAAACTCCCGTCTCTTTTTACGTTTGACAAGCTGTAAGCTCAAAAATACTAATATTTTGTTTATAAGCATACTAAATAGGTTGGTTAAAATCCAAGTAGATAAAATAGAATGTTTTATTTAGATATCTTAAACAAAAATATGATTTCTTACTAAATCTGATTGATCACACATTACAGAAATAAAACATTTTTGTAGTACCCATAAGGGTTACCCATAAATTACGTCACACGATAGGTGGTAGAGGAGATTTGTGACCGAGGTCTAGGCGGTTATATAATAATATAAATCAAGTAAGACAATTCTTCTTTTTGTTAATTAAATTGGGAAATTAAACCACAATCTTAAACTTCAAAATATTATTGATTGTCTAGTTGTCGATTTTTTTCGTTAGTGTCGGATAAGGACCAGAATTTAAAAACTTATGTCCATTTGCACCAGTTCTGATTGAATCCGTTATCAATCAGTTAACCAACAGTTGTATTGCACCGTACATGCCTAACAGTTCTGTTAGTTCTGTCAGCTAACATTTGGTAATGCAGCAAACGTTGGTGTATCTTATTTTTCGATGATTGTGAGAATTGAGAATCTGCCAACTGAAACAGACAAGTGACAAGACACAGCATAACCTAAGTTTTTGTGGATTTGTTTGTGTGCGGTTTTTAGTCATAGTGGTTGTGTTTTAAATTATTTATACAATGAATGAAAGTAAAGTAGTTAAATCTAAAAGGCCGTAAAAATATAGTGGAAAACAAAAAAACTGACCTGTCACATGGCAAGATAAATCAAATGCTTGGGCCAAAATTGCGGTTGAATCATTGAAAGGGTTGTTTGAAAACGCAAAACCCATAAAAAAGCTGCTGTTGACAGAAAAGAGCTAACTGCAACAGGCGGTGGCAAATAAACAATGAATGATGATCCGCTGTTCAATTTAACATTAGATATTGTAAACAAGAATACTGTTTATGGTGTTCACAATAATTTGGATGGAGACTGTGATGTCAGCATATATGAGGTAAAATGTATTATGCTTTACTATATTAGCAAGCAATAACATTTTATGGATTTGAAGGAAACTCAGAATGACAATAAAGCAGTGGACCTTGAAGAAGAAGTGGAGCACTTGGGATCGAGAGTGAGCAGGAAGATGTAAGTTTAGTTTTTGCAGCAAAGTATTAATATTTATTCAACCGTATCTGTAGAATAACAAATAATCTTTTTTATTTGTTAACATTATCAAACTTAGTCTTTACAGAAATCGTATTTTGCAGATTATTATTTTTTTTCCAGATTTAATCACGCCCAAAAACTGATCAGGGTGACCCGAGCACTATTTTATTAAAAATACCTGAGCAAGAAAGTACAGGCAAGAATATTGAAGAAAAATGTGAGTTTATTGAAGTGTGTTTCAGGAAAATGTTGATTTACCATTTATTACTTTGAAAGTTCTGAATGGTCAAATTGCATATGGCCAGCTCTTGCTAGGCAATATGAAGATCTTGCTACCACTAAAAACCAGTAAATTTCTGTGAATTCGGGATAATCGGAGGTTGCACTATATAAATTCCGGATAAAACGGAGATTTTAAAATCTCGATTGTTCCGGAAAATGCGGAGCTGCGGATAAACGCGGCTCGGACAATCAAATCAGGGTTCTACAGTATTTGCATATAAAAAATTATTTCTGCATTATCAGCTGCTAAAAAAAAGCAGGCTCGCTCAGCCAAAGCTCTAAAATACAGATCATTCACGGGGCCGGTTTGCACCCGAGCCTTCAGTTACCGTACCTCTATTCACAATATTGTTTGAAATTAGAAAACCCCTCTTTCATATCATATTTATGGATACTCCAGTTCGTGTTCTATAAGTATCAACAAATTCAGAACACACACTCTTGAAGGGCGAAAACGACGTCGAAATGCATTTTCATATAATAAATCAAAGTAATGCTTCCTTTCGTATATGTGCCGCGGAATCCAGATCGTCATCATCTTCTAATACATCAACGTTATTCACAAATTCCAACGCCATATTTTCTGATCAAAATAATCCAGACACAAGGGGAAAGAAGTCAAAAAGTGATAATATAATTCAGTTACCTATGTGTAAACAATTAAACATCATACTGCTTAACCACCACTTCTTCCTCTGATTAAGTTAAAGCCAGTTAGGCTCAAGATAATCAGCAGTTGTTGGGTGGTGCTATGAAATTTATATTTTAATTGTACGTTATGTATTCGTTGAATTTTAACCAGAACTGGTGCATATGGGCATTAATTGTTCTTGATAACGGTAGCTGGAACGCTACCGAAACGTTGAATTAAAAAATATAAAAAAGATTGTGGTTTAATTTCCCAAAATAATTAACAAAAAGAATAATGAATACACCACAAGGAACAAACAGGAGATGAAACAATTTTTGTTTCACTCTTTCTGGGATCATATGTCGCATCGTTCAATTTATAGAAAAAAGTGTACTTACTAGGAACTATTAAATTCTAGAATAAAAGTGTCATAATGTGAGGTCACTTGATAGGAAGGGTAATATGAAAATATGACATAGGGTAATGAGGGTCTTGAAATCTTAAAAATCGTCTGACGTAAGTTATGGATATCCACTATTGGTTATTAATAATTGCGAAAAAACCTGTTTTCTACAATTGGGCATTACACTAGAGAGTTGAAATGAATTGATTGCTTCAATATAAAAAACGGTTGATGCTTGAAAATCGCAAAGATTAATGCGAGTCTTTACAAATACTAATGAGAAAGTTCCCTCAAAACTGCTAGATTAGTTGTAACATGTCCATCGACCTGTTTCGATTTTACAGAATAAATCCTTTTAATTAGCGCTCGTCGTCACTAGCCACATTCAATTATAGTTCTGTGATCCCAAACTCTTCTACCCCGAACGTAAGACAATTGACGTTTGCCAACGGACGCTTCCATTTTTTGCACACCGCCACGTGAAACACCCTTTTTTGTTAACGACCGCCGAAGGGGACAGATCATTTTTCGCTATCTTTCATATCTTAAGTATCTATCTTAGGAATTTTGCTGTGGTAAGCACAGCCCCTAGGCGAGAATATAAGCCAAGAATATGACCCTAGGCGAGAATATAAGCCAAGAATATAACCCTAGGATAGGATAGAACCCGAGAATATAACCCTAGGCTAGGATATAACCCAAGAATTTAACGCCGAGAATATAACCCTAGGCTAGAATATAACGCCGAGGATATAAACCGGAGAATATAACCCCAAGAATATAGCCAAGGATAGAACCCCTAAACTACCGCCCTAGAACAGAACACATCAGTTCAGATCAAGACCTGACTTCTTCTCCAGGAAACCACTTCATCTAAGCTAAGTACCTATAAAAGTACAAATTCCTCTATTAAATTCCGTTATTCATTTCCTGTGGCAGAATAAATTAAAAATTTGTTTTTAATTCTTTTTTTATTAAAATCCTCAACTATAAAAGTTGAGGGAGATATCGCCCGGGGTAATTTTTAGTAGTTTTTATTATTAACTTAAATTTTACAAGGCGTTTCTACCTTTTCCGCCTTAGTTTTCTTAGTCCTTTTTATCGTTAAAAAGGTAGTGGCGCCCTCAATTTTTACAACCCTTCTGTTATCCTTGTGTGACATGAACTTGGGGTCGAATCACCCTTGAGAGGAGTCTCTAGCCGGAGCCCTTCGAGCTGGTGCCCTGTGAGGTACAGCATTTACCGTTACAAATTGGCGCCTTTACCGTTACAAATTGGCGCCCAACTAAAAGCATACTTTTACCGTTACATAGTTTTCCTCATTTAAAGCTTGTACCCGTAAATCTTCTGTGCTATATTCGTGTCTCTCATACCTGACATTTCTTCTCTTCTCTGGAGCTTTACATTTACATTCGTTGTGGTCGTAGTTGTATCCATCAAAACATTCCGGCATAGCCAAACATTTACAAGAACAGCTATTTGGATCCCAATATTTCTTTGTGCTATCTTTAATACATTTCAACTCCTCATCTGTATTGGTACAAGCACATTCACAATTTTCTTTTACGTATTGTTGGTATGGTAAACAATCCTTAAAAATATATATATAATGTGTACTCTATTCCACATCTTTTCTCATTTAAGTATATAGAAGGGAAAATTTGAGGTTAAATAAAATTGGTAATTTGCTTTTATATAACTAAGAAAAGTCCTTATAGCAAAAGCGATTTAATTTTAATTTAATCTCTATGCAATACTGAGTATTATTTATTTTAATCACTAAGAATGTGAAAACTGCAAACGCGGAAAAATATTATGGACTTCTGATACTGGGCGGGCCCTGAATTTAGAAGTTACCTACCAGAACTGGTCAACTTCTTATTGAATCAAAAAGGCAAGGAATTGAAAACAAGCAGACTTTAATTATGAGCAGTTTATAGACCACATGTAGGCTTCATTATTTCGAATGGAAGCCGTTTTCACCATTGAGTTTCATGTGAAAAACAAGTAGAATAGGGCTATTCCCCAAGACCCAAACTGGATAATCGACGCTACAGAGGACATTGAAAATCTTTGTTCTAAATTATAACTTTCACATCATATTTGGAAAATTATTAACAAATGAAGTATCACCGCAAAATGTATGCCACTAATGTTTTAACATCTACTAAGATAACAAAATCTAAACTCTCTTCCTCTTACATTAGTTAATTGTTTTTTTTTCACCTTTTTATCAATTTTTAACCCTCGCTTATCAACCCTTAGTATCACTTGGATTTGTATGCCATGTTTTTTTTATGATGAAGTAGTACCCAAGGAATGCATCCAAGTACACGGCATCCATCAGTTAATTGTCCTAGTTTCGAGAAAATTCGAAGACTTTCACTGTCCACTGTAGCGTCGATTATCCAGTTTGGGTCTTGGGGAATTATTCTACTTGTTTTTCACACAAAACTCGATGGGGAAAACGGTTTCCATTCAAAATAATGAAGCCTACATGTGTCATGTACTACCGGTCTATTAGGTTACATATTTAAAGATAAATATAATACTCTACCACCTCCACTTTCAATATTCCATCTCCATTATTTCACTATCTGAATCAAAAACTGGTTATCCATATTATATAAATCATCTGATTCCCCAAGCGAAACACTCAGCCCTATTCTGTAGCTCGAATAAAAATGAGTCAAATCGAATAGAAGTCGAGCAGTCAAATCGGAATCATGCGCTATCGGCATTAGGATTTCTGAAGCTCCAAGAGCAATTTAGCTTAGTAAGCAGAAGATCGTAATAACCTTTTTGCCTGTCTTTGTTCCGGGCATTGATAAACCCGCCCTAACTAACGCAATCACTGCTGTCTTATAAATCACTATATTATAATGTTCCTTAATTATCGATAGTCTAAACTATCGATAGATTTCGATAAATTGAAAAGATTTCGATGTTATGAAGTTATTTTGTACACAGAAGAATAAGATACATGTGATGTAGAATTTTTTTTATTAATATGGAGAATTCATGTGTGAAGTTAGCGTTTAGAGAACTATTGATATGATCAATAAATATCGATAGTTGTTTCATATCGATATCTAAGAAACGCAATATCTAAAAGTGAAGTTTGAGTAACCAATGTTTAAATGAGGTCTTACTTTTTGAAGTCACTTCATCGATTTTTATGTATAAACATATAATGTGTTCCAAAAAGTTGTGTAAAAATGGAAAATGTTTATCCTACGATTTTCAAAAAATATATTCACTTAAAAATCTAGAATCGAGCATCCAATTGGTAGGAAAATAAAAATATTGATTTAGAAAAAAATATGTATTGATAGATGAGACCAATTATTATGTCAAGATTTAATTTGATGGTGGTTATTGATATTTTTATTTTCTCTATTTCCTTTTTCGCTTTTCACAACTTTGCTGCTTGATTTTAGATTTTTACAAGTGAACTTTTTATAAAAAAGATTTTTGGGGCATCCTGTACATACGATCTGAATTCAATAAATTGTAAAATTGTGATGTATCGTAGTGCCACATAATAGTGCATAAAATTTAAAGTATTGTTTATATTTTTTACGTTGTAAAGTTTCATAAATACATTTATATTAACTTCTGTAGTTGACTTTGTATGTATGTATGTATGAAAATTGGGATTACATTCACTGAGACCTAAAAGATCTATTGTGCCCCCTTACTTCTACTTAGTTCCTGAGGAAAGTCTCAGAGGCTAGTAGCTCCTTTAATCCTATTTCCCGGAGGAATTTTAGGATATCTGCAGGCTTTAACTTAGGTAAATATCCCTCTTCTATCTAGTAATCTCCAAGGTGTTGTGCCCTAGTATTCTGAATTGCTGTGCAGTTCGCAAGTATGTGGATGGAGGTTTCTTCTTCCATGCCACAGAATCTACATTCTTCCTCCTCCACTATTTTGAGCTTTTTCAGGTGCCCATTCAGGCGACAATGTCCCATAAGGATCCCTGTTAAAACTCTTAGTGCAGTTTTACTTTGACTCATGCATTCATTTGATCTCAACAGGTTGTAATCACCCAGAAGAATCTAGTTGACTTTAAAATTACAAATATAACATTTTGTTAATACTCAAGATAGATATGATCTTGAATTCAGAGGAATATGCAGTAGAATCCATAGAGACTAGATACGTATACAAATAAATTGGAAAAATAAGAGGGCGTTAGTGTTCAATTTGTACTAAACGTCTCGCGGCAGTACAATATCAGCCAATCATAAGCCTTGAATACACTTTTAGTTTCTATCATAGTATATAAAAGACTCCGTTTACTTTTTCTCGTTAACTGTGGACATTTCGAAATGGCTAAATATGCGCGGTTTGACAGAATTCCCAGGCCATTGTCCATTAGCTCTATTTCTATACCATAGTTTATATGATGTTCTATTGCATGGAGACTAGATAAGGAGCACGAACTTAAACGGGGAAATTTACAAAGTTTTTCCACAAAATTGTCCAAATTAAGTTGTTTTTTCTTCACCACTGTAGTCGGTGCAAATGAAGGACTAACGACCTCTTATTTTTTTCATGAGAAGTTAATTGAAGATGTTCGGTGTGGAAAAGTCTAGTAGGACACCAGTGATAATAATTACATGAAATCCAAATTAGAACAGCATTTGTGGCAGAAAATTGCTGTGGAGATTGGGCTGGAAATATCTGCTTATAATATTTCATGCTCAACAAAATCAGAAGGAGACGCCGAGTCTAATAAATTTAAAGAATATGTATACATCATAGTAGGGATCTACTGGACGAGGAACTGCGTTTTAGAGTTTGTGTTGCTGCGTTTCATCTTTCAAACAATCCCTGTAGGCAATTTAATTCAACCACACAGTTAACTGTGTTTCTTGAAGGTTTATTTCTTCTTGAAGCTATTTATTATCATGATTTTCTGTAAACTTGTGTCTATAGTCGCTGAAATTTTTCGGTTTTTGTTGCCCTTGGATACCTGTCTTGCCAATTTAGCATTTGCTCATTTTTTTATGTAGATTTAAAAACTGCTGGGATCTTTATTTCACTCCTTTCCGTCTTTTTTGGCTTGTTTTGCAAGTTTGTCTACCTTTTCATTATTTTGGAAATCATTGTGCCGTTTAATCCATGGTAATGTAATATGTTATCAAATAAATTCAATAAATAACAAACTCTACAACAGAAACATATCATATATTTAGATTAGATTTGATGAGGTAGATAATCGGCCTATTCAACTGCGACCCTTTCAGATATATTGTGGTCCTAGATTATATTCTCCAGCCTAACTCTTAATCAGTCTCGAGACTGAACCTTTCATCTTATTTCTTGCCGGTGGCTTTCCTCTGGTATAGAATGTGCCCTGATACCCAGGCTACCAATACCTTGCAATGGTCTCCAAGAGCGTTTAAGGCACCTATGAAATCTCATACTAGCTTAGAGTTGACCTCTATGTAATCGAGTGCCTTCAGTGCAGCTTGGCTGACTGTCAAGATGGCAACTGAACAGTATGTTTGTTCCTGTCTTTTAATTTCTTCAAAGCAGTGGTGAATCGCCGTCACTTCCGCTTGGAAAGTTGTGAAGTCCTTAGATAGTCCTATTGGAATAGGATATATCCTTTGTTGTAGCCCTACAATTCCGACTCCTACTCCCACCTCTGCGTAGGAGCCATCCGTATACCAAGTTGCATCAGCCTATATGAGTGCACCTTTCTTCCAGTCTACCCTATCTGGTATAGTTATTTGGAACATATTATTAAAGCTATATGTAGTGGCATTTACTGTTTGGACCCTTACTTTGTGGAATCTACTCATATTAATGTTATAAATGAAACTAACTGTTTCTAATTAATTCCACTATTTAATTGAAAAATTTATGAAAATTATTAAAGGATATTGATTAAAGGATATTGATATATCAATATCGAAATAATTATCAATATCCTTTAATAATTTTCATAAATTTTTCAATTAAATAGTGGAATTAATTAGAAACAGTTAGTTTCATTTATAACATTAATATGTAGTGGCCGTTGCGTCAATGAGTTCTCCCATTAAATCATCCGCTTTTAGCTCATCGATAAGCTTTCGATAGTCTGCACCCTGCGCTTGGTTTATGTGCTGCTATGGACTTTGCAATAGACTGTGCGTTACAGATCTGGCTTCGCCTTGTATAAACATATGTTGTGGCGGCAGATTCAGACTTCCATCTCACTCGTGAAGTGTTTTAGTTCATACATTACTCTACCGGTTTCACAAATAACATTTGCATTGTCAGGAGTAAATTAATTTGTTAATATGATATGATTGGAGATGTGGTAGCATGTTTGTTTGATATTTTTGGAAATTTCTTATATATTTCGGAATTGAATCAAATAATCAGTCATTCTTTTAGTTTGAGGTTCTATGTTATTGTCATATTTTGACATATGTTGTAATACTTTTGATAAGTCAATTAATTAAAATAAAAAGTCAGTTCATCAATTTAATAAAATTGTTCATTTCAAGGCATAAACGTACACTACAATACTATAAATTCTAAAAAGTCGAGGAAAGAAGAAAAAGAAAATATTTCAGTGAAAGATACTCCCAATAGAGAAATCTATCATGATCCAGAAATTATCAGGTCTGATGAAAACGTAGACGATTCTGAAGTTGCTAAGGCCTCACACACGGCATCAAAAATGCTCAGCAATTTCCGGGAGATGGAGGCGAATCGCTCAAAAGAACAAGAAACAATAGGTCCTAAACAATTAAAAAGATTTACTCCACCTCCGGAACCGGCAAAATCAGAAAGTGGAAGTGAAGAAATTAAAGATGAAGAACTGGACCAAACTGATAACCAAAAGTTACCTGAAGATTTGATTGAAGCTCAAAAAGCAGTCAGGGCGAAACAGTTGAGTGCTAGTTTCGAGAAAAGGGAAGCTCAAGAAATAAAAAAAGAACAGAGTCAAACTATCAAGCAAATTCCATACATTTGAAGCATTTTTTATGGTACACATGACCATGAACGGATATTTTTTCTAGCGGATAGACTTTTTCTTGGCAACTCTTGCATTTTTCAAATGGTCAAATCTGTTCTTGTTCCCCCAAAATGCACCTTCTTCATTGCTATGTGGTTTACGTCTTGCTTCTGCTTCTTCGATTATCTTAATCTTGAGCGTTTCTGGTGATGGTAGTTCATCTCTTGACTCGATTGTGGCAATGAGTACAGCATCATTATGCTTAACAAATCTGCATTATTTTTAATGTCCATTTCGGCTAATTTATCTACCGTATCAATAAATTTATTCAAATGATCACGGATATCACTGCTATCATGCATTTTTTGAAAAATTAACTGCTTAAAAAGTGTTGCCTTTTGGGCAGGTCCCTTACTTTGGTAGCAATTGGTGAGTACCTCCCATACATCTTTGGATGTTTTGCAGTTTAGGATTTGTTTCAACTCAGAGGGCGAAATAATTAAAATTAACTCGGATTTTGCGTTCAAATCTTCTGTTTCCCATTTGAAAATCTCATCAGCAGTTGATCCATTAGCTGGCTTGGTAATTTTACCTGATACATATCCCCATAGTCCTGCTTTGGTGAGGAGAGCCTGAGCTTGGAGTTTCCAGGTATCAAAATTTTCTTTTTCTCAGCGGGTCGATTCGGTATTTTGCTTCAGTAGACGTTTGATCTGGGCACATAACCTTTTAGAAAAGAACGGATATTTTTTCTAGCGGATAGACTTTTCCTTGGCAACTCCTTCATTTTTCAAAAACGCTCGGCATTTCCACAAATCTATTAACTTTAACACGTGGTGTCCTAGTTTGGTCTGAGCTCGTGTCCCTCATCGATTCAAAACGGGCTGTTAAAGACTTTGTCGATTCAATTTGCGATTCATCTCCATACTCTTCAATAATATTAATAGTTTGACTCTGTTCTTTATTTATTTCTTGAGCTTCCCATTTCTCGAACCTAGCTCTCAACTGCTTCGCCCTGGCTGCTTTTAGAGCTTCATTCAAATCTTCAGGTAACTTTTGGTTATCAGTTTGGTCCAGTTTTTCATCTTTAATTTCTTCACTTCCACTTTCTGATTTTGTCAGTTCCGGAGGTGGAGTAAATCTTTTTAATTGTTTAGGACCTATTGCTTCTTGTTCTTTTGAGCGATTCTCCTCCATCTCCCGGAAATTGCTGAGCATTTTTGATGCGGTGTGTGATGCCTTGGCAACTTCAGAATCGTCTACGTTTTCATCAGACCTGATGATTTCTGAATCATGATAGATTTCTCTATCGAGAGTATCGTTCACTGAAATATTTTCTTTTTCTTCTTTCCTCGACTTTTTAGAATTTATAGTATTGTAGAGTACGTTTAAGCCTTGAAATGAACAATTTTATTAAATTGATGAAGTGACCTTTTATTTTAATTAAACCTCTTCAAAACATCTTCAATATATCGTTTCTGATTGCTATAGGTAATAAAATTATATCGATAATAAAAAACTGTGATTATTCAAAACATTTTATTTTTTAAGTTTTCAATAAATATACAATATGATAGTGATAACAACTTAAGAATTTTTGGTTTCTTTAAATTAGAAGAATTGTTCATACTAATAACAATAAATATCTTGTCAGTACAGTTGGTAAACTTTTAATAATTTTTTTATGTCAGAAGACAGAAGACACTAGTCTTGCGAGAAATGGCTTTCCGTGAGATGATTTTGAAATTCAGGTATTTTGTGGTTGTCAATTTCCATATCAAAAGACCAGCGTTTTTGCAATTATCAATGTTGAATAATTTTAATCAACCATAACGACAAATTTCTGATAATAAATAGACTTGAATTTTTTGTATTATTGAAAAACATTATTTTTTAGCAAGAACTAAAATGCTTGGTAAACATGGAGCTTTGAAGAAATTAACTTTAGTTAAAAAATAATAATTGAAGAGAAAACAAATCTGTATGCTGGTTCTGTCAAATACTTACCACCATGGGGCATGTCCACTAACTGACAAGTTGACACTAATGTCAGTCGCCCTGAGGAAAAACAATTATTTGGTTAGATTTTAGATATGTACTTTTGTTGTATTGCAGTGTTTTAGTCAGTCAGATATAGCTTGTTAAAATGACTAAATTTTGATCAGTAGTTGGTTGTAGCAGTAACAATGAAAGGGATAAAATATTTTTTCCTGAATTTTCAATAATATTTGACAACAATGGGAGGGAAGGATTGATGTTTTGACCCAGGAAAAAAAAGGTTACATCAATTTACATGTATTGGATAATCACCTAATAATATAATATTTAACTAGACAAGTCGAAAAGCAGCAGTATGAACTATACAAGTTTTGTTTTGGCTAAAACGGCGTGCTGTGCAAAGAACGTTTTGGTTATCCTCGAGTCGACTGTCAAAAGATAATTTGTGACGTCACGTAGACCTGCTCAATATTTAAAATAGCTAAGAGGGATAGCACACACTGAACGGTGCTTTGGGAGCGTACAGATAATACCTATTGGGAGTCTGCAGGTCTAACTGGCGACAACAGTTATGCAATCATACCAGCAATATAATAACTTACAGCTTGTCAAACGTAGGAAGAGACTGCGAGTAAGAAAGGAAGAGAGTAAGGGATTACGTGCTGCGTAAATATCAACTATACTTCAACCACAGAATAACCCACTAATACAGAAACGACACCTTTCTTCTTATAGAGAAGGGGAAGGGTGAATGGATTGATATTTTGCCTTCCCCTTCTTGAAGAAAATTAGTATTGAAAATTTGGCAGTAGCACAACAGACAAACATACTAACTACTCCTTATGCTGTTTGCATAATAGCATTGTATAAGTAGACCTAGTAGGTCAATCTAATGCTTTAATTTGTTTTATACAATTTGGGACCACCACTAGATGTCGGTAAAAACTTGGTACCAATTTTAAATTGAAGTACTGTTTTTACTATTATCTAATAGATGGCAGACGTCAGAAATTGTTGCAGCTCTGTTATTCTATTGGAGTAATCGCAATAGTTCTTTTCCTGTTGTAGGGTATATTATATTATTGCGTGTATTGCCCGGTTCAGACGTAGCCACTGATTTAGTAGAGTGAAGTAATTCAGTCGAGTGTGTCTACTGTTCACACAAGTCAAGTTAATTAGTAGAGTTTGCTTAATAAACTCCAGTCAAAACAATCGTTTACACGGGGCCAGTATTTAGTTGTAATCGATTAGCAGGAAGTCGAGTAGCAGTAGTGCATTTTCAAAAATATGTACCTATATTATTAAAATGAACCGAAATCATCTTCGGCCAATATTAAAAATTCTTATTAAGGAAACTAGCAGTATGTTTGGAAGAAATACAACATCCTAAACGTCTATGGGTAAGAAAATGGATTATTAGAAGAAATGATCTTGGAGCCTCCAGTTGCCTTTTAAAAGAACTGGCTTTAGAAGATCCAAGAGAATATTTTCTTGCCCTCAGGATGTCCGAGGAGTCATTTAATATTTTGCTGGACAAAATCAAATTATCTATCCAAAAAAAATGATACTTTAATGAGAGATGCTATTCCAGCCGCCACAAAGTTGCAGGCAGTATTATATTTTCTAGCTACTAAACTAAGTTGTTGCAAGTTGTTGCCTGTCCAGTCGTGTTTATTTGCTGCGCTAGTCGGTTGTCTTTTGCGGTGGGGGCTGCTACTCGCCCCGAAAAATAGAATAGACTTCTATTTAAACTCGACAAGGCCAGTAAACTCGACTAAAATAAAGGTGTGCAGACTGGTCAAGTACTGAATTACTTGACCACTCGACTAAACTACTAGCTGCGTCTGAACCGGGCCTATCATCTACTTAAACAATGATAATAGTATATTTATACAGGCTAATGAATTTATACCTCGATAGATTTGTTCTTTGCTTCATCACACTGTGGCAACACCGGTATGGTTTGGATTAGCCTCTCGTAACTTCTTATGGAAATGTCAAAATGTGTCGCTTCTGTGTGAGGTTATTCTGTACTCTGCGATCTTTAATCGATTTACCTACCCCTATATTGCACACTACGGAGCGTGGCAATATGTGAAAACTCGCGTCTCTTCCTACGTTTAACAAGCTGTAAGCTCAAAAATACTAATATTTTGTTTATAAGCATACTAAATAGGTTGGTAAAAACCAAGTAGATGAAATAGAATGTTTTATTTAAATATCTAAAACAAAAATAAAATTATTTCTTACAAAATCTGATTGATCACACATTACAGAAATAAAACATTTTTGTAGTGGTATTACATAAGGGTTATCCATAAATTACGTCACACGTTAGGTGGAAGAGGAGATTTGTGACCGAGGCCTAGGCGGTTATATAATAATATATATTAAGTAGAACAATGTTTCTTTTTGTTAATTAAATTGGGAAATTAAACCACAATCTTAAACTTCAAAATATTATTGATTGTCTAGTTGTCGATTTTTTTTGTTAGTGTCGGATAAGGACCAGAATTTAAAAACTTATGTCCATTTGCACCAGTTCTGATTAAATCCGTTATCAGTCAGTTAACCAACAGTTGCAATGCACCGTACATGCCTAACAGTTCTGTTAGTTCTGTCAGCTAACATTTGGTAATGCAGCAGAAGTTGGTGAATTTTATTTTTCGATGATTGTGAGAATTGAGAATCTGCCAACTGAAACTGACAAGTGACAAGACACAGCATAACCTAAGTTTTTGTGGATTTGTTTGTGTGCGGTTTTTAGTCATAGTGGTTGTGTTTTAAATTATCTATACAATAAGTGAAAGTAAAGTAGTTAAATCTAAAAAGCCGTAAAAATATAGTGGAAAACAAAAAAACTGACCTGTCACATGGCAAGATAAATTAAATGCTTGGACCAAAATTGCGGTTGAATCATTGAAAGGGTTGTTTGAAAACGCAAACCCCATAAAAAAGCTGCTGTTGACAGAAAAAAGGTAACTGCATCAGGCGGTGGCAAATACACAATGAATGATGATCCACTATTCAATTTAACATTAGATATTGTCTGCACAATAATTTGGATGGAGACTGTGATGTCAGCACATATGAGGTAAAATGTATTATGCTTTACTATACTAGCAAGCAATAACATTTTATGGATTTGAAGGAAACTCAGAATGACAATAAAGCAGTGGACCTTGAAGAAGAAGTGGAGCACTTGGGATCGAGAGTGAGCAGGAAGATGTAAGTTTAGTTTTTGCAGCAAAGTATTAATATTTATTCAACCGTATCTGTAGAATAACAAATACTTTTTTTTATTTGTAACATTATCAAACTTAGTCTTTACAGAAATCGTATTTTGCAGATTATTATTTTTCTTTTTCCAGATTTAAACACGTCCAAAAACTGATCAGGGTGACTCGACCACTTTTTTATTAAAAACACCTGAGCAAGAAAGTACAGGCTAGAATATTGAAGAAAAATGTGAGTTTATTGAAGTGTGTTTTAGGAAAATGTTGATTTACCATTTATTACTTTGAAAGTTCTGAATGGTCAAATCGCAGAAGGCCATTCTTGCTAGGCAATATGAAGATCTTGCTACCACTAAAAACCAGTAAATTCCTGTGAATTCGGGATAATCGGAGGTTGCACTTTATAAATTCCGGATAAAACGGAGATTTTAAAATCTCGATTGTTCCGGAAAATGCGGAGCTGCGGATAAACGCGGCTCGGACAATCAAATCAGGGTTCTACAATATTTGCATATAAAAAAATTATTTCTGCATTATCAGCTGCTAAAAAAAAGCAGGCTCGCTCAGCCAAAGCTCTAAAATACAGATCATACACGGGGCCGGTTTGCACCCGAGCCTTCAGTTACCGTACCTCTATTCACAATATTGTTTGAAATTAGAAAACCCCTCTTTCATATCATATTTATGGATACTCCAGTTCGTGTTCTATAAGTATCAACAAATTCAGAACACACACTCTTGAAGGGCGAAAACGACGTCGAAATGCATTTTCATATAACAAATCAAAGTAATTCTTGCTTTCGTATATCTGCCGCGGAATCCAGATCGTCATCATCTTCTAATACATCAACGTTATTCACAAATTCTAACGCCATATTTTCTGATCAATATTATCCACAACACCAGACACAAGGGGAAATAAGTCAAAAAGTGATAATAATTAAGTTACCTATGTGTAAACAATTAAACATGAAACCGCTTATCCACCACTTCTTTCAATGATTAAGTTAACGCCAGTTAGGCTGAAGATAATCAGCAGTTGTTGGGTGGTGCAATGAAATTTACATTTTAAATGACCGTTATGTATTCGTTAAATTTTAACCAGAACTGGTGCAAATGGACATTAATTGTTCTTGATAACGATAGCTGGAGCGCTACCCAAACGTTGAATTAGAACATAAAAAAGATTATGGTTTAATTTCCCAAAATAATTAAAAAAAGAATAATGAATACACCACAAGGAACATACAGGAGATGAAACAATTTTTGTTTCACTCTTTCTGGGATCATATGTCGCATCGTTTAATTTATAGAAAAAATGTACTTACTAGGAACTACTTATTAAATTCTAGAATAAAAGTGTCATAATGTGAGGTCACTTGGCAGGAAGGGTAATATGAAAATGTGACATAGAGTAATGAGGGTCTTGAAATCTTAAAAATCGTCTAACGTAAGTTTTGGATATCCACTATTGGTCATTGATAATTGCGAAAAAACCTGTTTTCTACAATTGGGCATTACACTAGAGAGTTGAAATGAATTGATTGCTTCAATATAAAAAACGGTTGATGCTTGAAAATCTCAAAGATTAATGAGAGTCTTTACAAATACTAATAAAAAAGTTCCCTCAAAACTGTGAGGTTAGTTTTCCTCATTTAAAGCTTGTACCCGTAAATCTTCTGTGCTATATTCGTGTCTCTCATACCTGACATTTCTTCTCTTCTGTGGAGCTTTACATTTACATTCGTTGTGGTCGTAGTTGTATCCATCAAAACATTCCGGCATAGCCAAACATTTACAAGAACAGCTATTTGGATCCCAATATTTCTTTGTGCTATCTTTAATACATTTCAACTCCTCATCTGTATTGGTACAAGCACATTCACAATTTTCTTTTACGTATTGTTGGTATGGTAAACAATCCTGAAAAAAAATATAATGTGTACTCCATTCCAATTCTTTTCGCATTTATGTAGATAGGCGGGAAAATTTGAGGTTAACTACTACCGAAAGATAGGCAATTTATGGAATTCTTATAACTGAAATAACATTTGTAGATAAAATTGTATTAATTTGCTTATGCATTAAATTAAGGAAAGTCCTTATTGCCAAAGCGATTTAATTTCAATTGAATTAAGACGTATCACTCCATGCAATACTGAGTATTATTTATTTTAATCACTAATAATGTGAAAACTGGAAACGCGGAAAAATATTATGGGCTTTTGATCCTAGACGGGCCCTGAATTTAGGAGGTACCAGCAATGGGTCAACTTCTTATTAAATCAAAAAGGCAAGGAATTGAAAACAAGCAGACTTCAATGATGAGCAGTTTATAGACCACATGTAGGCTTCATTATTTCGAATGAAAGCCGATTTCACCATTGAGTTTCATGTGAAAAACAAGTAGAATAAGGCTATTCCCCAAGACCCAAACTGGATAATCGACGCTACAGTGGACATTGAAAATCTTTGTTCTAAATTATAACTTTTACATCATTATTTGGAAAATTATTAACAGATGAACTATCGCCGCAAAATGTTTTTAACATCTAGGTACTAAAAGATAATAAAATCTAAACTCTCTTCGGCATAAATTAGTTAATTATTTTTTTTTCACCTTTTTAACAATTTTTAACCCTCGCTTATCAACCCTTAGTATCACTTGGATTTGTATGCCCCAAGCGAAACACTCAGCCCTACTCTGTAACTCGAATAAAAATCAGTCAAATCGAATAGAAGTCGAGCAGTCAAATCGGAATCAGGCGCTATCGGCATTCTGATTTCTGAAGCTTCAAGAGCAATTTAGCTTAGTAAGCAGAAGGTCGTAATAAGCCTGTCTTTGTTCTGGAATATTTTTCCAGTAGGCTGCACCAAGTTATTTTTCCCATTTTCGGACCTCTTCCACGATGCGGCTTTTTGGGGCCGATTGAAGGAGTACAAGGTCCTTATTTTTCGAGACAATCAGTAACTCATTACCGACAATTCCTTTTTGCCCTGGCAGCCTCAAGTTACTTTGTTATTTTGTTTTGTCTAGCCAGTTGCTTAAGGGATTTTTTGCAGCACCAGACTGTTTTAGACTCATAAGTTATAGACTGCCCTGTTAGATCGTATCTTTCAAATATTTAGCCTCTAGGCATTTCCAGAGCGATCCTCCGTACATATAGATGTAGTAGTCGAAGGGCGTTGCGCTGCGCATTCCCATGCAGGCGAGACGTTGCACTTTTTACAAATCTGTTTTTGCCCCTTGTTGCGTTTTTTTGTTCCACCAAACCAACGTAGCATAGGTAATAATTGATCTGACAACCGTTAAATACGACCAGTAGATCATTATCGGTTTCAGACCCCACGTCTTCCCAAAAAGTCTGCGGCACGTACAGAGAGCCATTGCTGCTTTTGAGGTGCAGTGAACATGCATTTCAGAATAACCTCAAAAAGCAGCTTTTTAAATTTTCGTTTCTGTTAAAAATGGATGTTGTGATGGGTAATTTTATTTTGAGATAAAATTCAGAAGAAATTGGAATGGCACCTATTTCCGATACTTAACTTTTTTTACCAATTACCCAAATAGCTCTGGAAGCATCTAACATTCCGATTTGTCAAAATTTTCATTAGAAACCTTCATCTCTACTTCAGTAACAGAATAGTGGTGGAATATCTAGAAAATTACAGTTTCCCATGTATTTTGTCCAATCAGTCAGAATTAGTTCTTCGGTGTGTCTACAAAAACGTCTGGTGTCCATTTTGAAAGAGCCTCTGACCATAAGTCCTTAACTCTGTTCTTATCGGTGTGGACAGAACTCATGTTCTTATTTGAATAGTTCTTACAACACCTCCTTCTCAATTCAATAGGATTATATTGACAATGATATGGAGGTAGTCTAAGAAAGTTATGTTCATGCTCATTGAAAATTTTGTCTATAATATATTTCTTTATTCCTTGTTTTTTCGACATTTTACTGTCAATTGCTGTTGTGGCTACTCAACCATTTTTCTGCAAGAAAATGTTAGTGGCTCTGCATGAAATAAAGCGTTGTAAACGTTTTTCTTGAATATTGGACAAAGTAAAAAGTAGTTGATTAACCACCCACTTTTTAAATATGTCACCATTCATTATCTTGTGGTAATCTCGCACGCAATATTGTAAAATGTTTACCTCCGAAAAAAATATGGCTGGCTTATTATTTTCATTGACGAGCCTGAGATCCATTATGGATTATTCAAGTTAAGTCCAAGTACTCGAATCTTGTATTTTTGTTAAAATTTTTTATTCCAATAAAGGACTCTGCTCAAAACCTAAGGGAAATTGAGTCCCAGTCGAATGTAGTTTTTGATGTCCTGATAAAAAGTCTTGAAGAAGATATGGTGCACCCTGTATACAAGCTGCTCACATTACTATATAACTACAGGGTAGCTGTTAAAGATGGAACCAAACCTATAGCATTGTATCATTGTATAAAGATAGTTATACAATGCCTATAATAGTGCTTAAACGGTTCAACATACAAAACCCAAAATTTCAGAATTTCAACTAAATATATTTGCGCATATTTCAGCCCAAAAATTATTTTTTTTATAATTACAAAATTTTAAGCATGGCCGCCATCTTGATTTTTTTAAATAGCAACATAGGTCATGTGATATACCATTTGAAAGGGTTTAACACCCTGAATACAAAGATGTATCACACATGGGGTCTAAACGCAACAGAAAGGATATTATTAATAGGGAGCGTAGGAGGCTGTGCATTAGTAAATGAACTGTTACCAAAACTTTACAAAGGTACATACATACAGGAAGTGTCAAAAATCGTATAATACCAGGTCGACCAATAACTGTGACAAATGAAGAAAATTCTTTTTAGCAGTACTCATGAATGTAATTGAGCAACCTAAAACTTCTGCACAGCAACTTGCTTTAGATCACGGTATGTCAAGATTTTCAATTAAAAAAATACTAAAAACACATAAGTATCATCCTGACAAAATAATATTATTACAAAACAATATTATTAGAAGAATTGTTAGCGGATGATTTTGACAGACGTCTTCAATTTTGTGAAGATATGACGGAAGCATTGATGTAAATAACAATTTTTTAAATTGCATTTTATTTTCCGATGAATCTACTTTCACTTTAAATGGTTCTGTCAATCGACATAATTGTAAATATTATTCCGATGAAAATCCGCATTGGATGGAGGCTTTACATACCCAGTATCCGCAAAAAGACAACGTATGGTGTGGAATAATAAGGGAACATATTATTGGACCTTTTTTCATTGAAGGCAATCTCAATTCTGATAAATATCTCTAGTTGCTACAGAATAACATTATTCTTAGGTTATTACAGCTCTTTCCAAGTGTCAATAATCCAAATGTTATTGCAGAAAATGTTTGGTTTCACCAGGATGGTGCAACACCGCATTATGCACGTATAGTTAGAAACTGTTTGAACCAAATTTTCCCAGGAAGCTGGATAGGGAGAAGAGGAAGTATTGAATGGCCTGCTAGAAGCCCATGGGATATTTAAAAAATGAGGTTTATGTAAACAGACCTGCAGATGAAGATGAATTAAAAGCTCGCATTGCTGATGAAATAGCCGCTATTCCACAAGAGTATTTACGTAACTCTATAAACGAAGTTCGAAATCGTCTACATTATTGCCAAGAAGTGAACGGGCAACAATTTGAACAATTTATTCGTTAAAAAGTTAGGTAATGTTTATTTTAATTATCAATTTATTTTGTTTATAAATTATCGTTTTCATAAAAATGTAAAATACATGTAATAGGGTTAACATTAAATTATATTGCTTCAATAAAACGGATTAAGTTTACAAACACGTTTATAATATCCTTTTTGTTGTGTTTAGACCCCATGTGTGATACATTTTTGTAATCAGGGTATTAAACCCTTTCAAATGGTACATGACCTATGTTGCTATTTAACAAAATCAAGATGGCGGCCATGCTGAAAATTTTGTAATTATAAAAAAAATAATTTTTGGGCTAAAATATGCGCAAATACATTTAGTTGAAATTCTGAAATTTTGGGTTTTGTATGTTGAACCGTTTAAGCACTATAGCTTTGGTTCCATCCTGTATAATATTTATAACTATTTATGGTAATATCATCGAAACATGTTTCGCGAAATCTATAGGTAATCCCTTGAATCCGTTTGCCACATGTTTGACCCTCTGTAACTCGAAAACTGTCCATTTTTCTATCTAGCTTTTTCAGTCAGTTCGACTGGGACACAATTTCCCTTTGGTTTAGTACGGTGTCCTTTTCTTAAGAATGAAATTTTGGCAGAAACAACGTACTTTTGTTCAATTAAATTTCCTGTCCATTCATTTTCTTGTAATTATATCCGATAGATTTTAAAAGCCTATATAAAAGTGGCCGTACTCAAAATTTTTATTAACGACGTTCGGAAGTTTGTCAAGAGTAAAATAGCTATTTGTGTATCAAGAGCAGAAAGTAGTACTTTGGCAGTCGAGACAGAAAGTTGCCACGCGTCGCGTCAGCGGAGCGCGGCAATCTGTCGAGACTACCAAAGGACTTTCTGCTCGAAATACACACAAGATTTTTTCTACGATCACTCCAAAATAAAATTAATTTTTTATTAAAAACGTGTTACTTTCATTACAATATTGGAAGTTTATTTGACATATTAAGCCTATATTTGAAGACAAAAGATTAATTGTGTATGTTGTGTTGCCTACTTATGACAATAGACTTTATGATTTAAAGATTTATGTATTTGAAAAATCAGTAGATATCACTTGTATCCATTTTCTTGTTTTTTTAAGTACTTACTGACTTATAGTAAAATATTAATACAATTACACAGCACAGAACTATCTCAAAAAATATTCCAGTGACAATGCACTAGGTTCTTTCTTTGACATAAACATACTTGATTTTTATAATCCGTAAGTTATTTGCAAGTATGTTGTGTTGTCTACCTATTGCCATTGTTTGTACTTAGCAGTTTCGTGTACCTATGTAGGTAGGCAACACTTATTACATTAATGTCAGATATTTATTACATTAATATCAGATATTTATTACATTAATGTCAGATATTTTTTAGATTTCCCCATTTCTCATTAAATTATTACGGAAAATACTGTTGGATGCTTTAATATATTAGAAAATCAACTAAAATATTCATTTATTCTACAGTTTATATTAAAATAACTACTAGCTCTCTTTTATCTATAAATAAAATTAGGCGTGCGCCAAAGTTACTTTCTGCTTAAGAGCGCCAATAATGTCAAATTATGACAGCTCGCTTAAAACATCAACTTTGCGGTTAGATTTGAGTGTGCAAAAGCCTACTTTGGGTAGTGATCGTAGGAAAAATTCATTTTTCGCCTACCTTACCGGAAAACCAATCATATGAACACCAAAAATTGGGCGGAAAGTATTGTTTAGCAGCTCAAGGGCGGAAAATTCATAATGCCACGTATTTCGAAGTTTTACATCATTTGTCACTTGATTACTTTGACGTTTCACGTGAATTTTTTAATTAAATGTCAGTGCATGACAAAGATTTTTGTTATATTTTCCTATTTTTTGGTTTATTCGGTAGGCGAAAAACAATTGTGTGTCACACATGCAGTAAACGCTTTGACAGCCCTTGACCGTTCGTACCTGTTAAGGTCGTGCGCATCTTATAATTTTGCGAATGTCATTTGCATTTGGTATTCTTGACCATTCGCAAGTCCAGCGACCATGCGTGTTTTCAAACGGGAGGTATTTTTTATCGCAAGCGCCTTGTGTATGCGTTTTACAGAATTTATAGGTTAAATTTAAGTATTTAATCAAAATCACTGTTATAAAATTTTTTTACGAAATTGATGATTTGCCGTTTATTGCAAATTTAGAAAATCTTGGTGATAAACCAATTAATCAATATAATCGTTTCAATCCAATTGACCCTTTTGAGTGAATATAAATTTGTGCAAACTTTTAGAATTTCTAAAGAGTAGTGCAGGTTTTTAATGAGGGGATATATGCATCATACAAAAATAGTGGAAACGGGAAACTTAACCTAGGTTAAGATCTAACCATAATCTGATAGCACAGAACTACTAAATAATCTAGAAATTGCGATGTTGTCAAATTCATTTCACCACGCGAATGAAAAGGTTCGCACATCTCTACGAAGAGAGGGAAGAGAGGTCAAGATTACCATTTTCAGAAAGTGTTCGCAAATTGACCATTCGTATCCATGCGCATTCGTACAATTGCGAAGAATGTCAAGAATAGCGACCCAGCTGCCCTCGCTACGCTCGTGCATCTAATAGTCTCGGGCTGCTAGAGCTCATTTTCTGCCCTTGAGACACAATATACTATATTTGTATGGATCATTCTAATTTGTCGTTGAACGTCTTTCACATTCTTGTTTAAAGTTGTAAGTTTTCTTCGTTTTGTTACGTTGGTCCGTATTGTCCCTCGTCTCGTTCTTTTATAATAGTATGTACAGTCCGTGATCCCATCTAAGCCAAACACCTATTCACCTATTCTTTCTATGTAATTATGTGGTTGTCTTTCTTAAATTCACTATAGACTGCAAGTATGCTTTTTTTGTTTTATTGGCATGTTGTTTGTAAAATAGTTACCAAAAAATCCACAACAACTAATTGCATTGGCAAGTTAATTAACTCAGCATGTTAAACTTAACAAACCTAATTATCAGGCTACTGAGATGCTGAAAGATATGGAGTTTATACTTTCTTTTAACTCAGAGTTTTACATAACTCCACAATTTTATAATGAGATTGTTTCTACCTCTTGTCTTATTTTACAACTGCAGCTGCACTGTATATGCCTTTCCAATGGAACTACTTCTTTCGATGCATACTTGAACTTCTGATTCATGACTTTCCATTGAAGTTTGTATACCTAAAGAATAAATGTTGATAATTATAAACAAAATCTTTACAGTATATTATATAATTTTCATAAATAATAATTGTCATATATTATATTTTACGAAACATAGATACATCTATTGACGGTTGGAATACTGTAGTAGAACAAATGAAGTATTAGGTTTGTTTGTAAAGCAATCACAAACGGTTGGAAACTGGACGACTCACGCGCAGTGAATAAAAACCGTTCACAGAGAGGCTCTGCGCATGAGTCGTCCAGTTTCCAACCATTTGTGATCGCTCTACGAACAAGCCTATTATTACTATTAGGTATAGATGTGAGTGATACGTTGTGGCATCTTCAGTGGTTATATTTTTGGTTATTAATTTGAAAAGTTATAGAGAGAGATTAAGCGATTTTAAGACAGACACTATATGTAATAGGTACAGTGATTTTCTGGATTTAGAAAAGGAGATAAAACTATCATACGATACTGGAATCTAAAATATTATTGATGTAAAGGATTTGATCTTATGGGGTGACGCTTTCTTTACAAGAAGCTCTGTTCATTTTATATTGCAACTAATGATACTCACCTCTACTGAAATCGTTTCTGTTTCCACTGCTTGACAAGATAACTTTTTGTGAGAACAGCATCCACTACACCGTTCTATTTTGGTGCATTTGGGGACGTAAAAGATGGTGGGATCATCTGAGGTTGCAACCTCAACTGTCGAATTTTCAACTGAACATTTCGCTTTCGCTGGAATTATTGCTGCGTCTAATAAATATATTTGATTAGTTTCAATTGCTTTGGAAAAAATGTGTGTACATGATGTGTCAAATTGTCATACAGGGTTCTCCAAAACAAAAAGAAAAACAATCAAATCTTCAATAGTTTGATTTGTTTTTGGTACTTAATTAGTTATTTCTGTAGAAAATTAGGAAGTTGTATGAATATTTTAAAATGTGACAAAAACTTTTAATACATGTACCTATTAGAGAACGATCACTGACGAATATCGCCTAAATTTCAGTAGGTACATCACTAAAAAGTAATATTTTCGGTTATTTTACCTTTCCGTTCACCAGAAGTAAATCCTGATTTTTGTATGCATGATTTTAAGTCATTATATGAACAAGACAAGGAAGAACATACATAAAATATTTATTACAATGTGTTGTACTTACTTCTTTCTTGTCCCTCATCTCCAAATCTACCTGAAAAAAAATTTAATAAATTTTATGGAAAAAATGCATGTATGTTTGGTTGCCTATATTAAATGCAAATTCAAATGTATTTTTTATGTATTTATTTTTAGAGGTACTAAAATAGTGTATTGATAGAAAATGTTTGATTAAACATGTACAGGGCGAGTCATGAGGAACTCTAATCAAGATTTGATATAGTGTAGGTAAGAAAAGATCACAAAAACTGTCTTATTGTTTTTTTTCCTCACCGATCACTCAATTTTTAATAAAAAAATTAGATTTGACTATAAATTAAGAAATGAGCAAAATGAACGTGATTATTACTAGATTAATCTGTTGGTGGTGGTGGTTTGACCAAAATATGAGACAAATCGAACTTACCGTTCCAAAGTACGACAAAAAAAAAATTCAGACACTTTTAAATGGTAAGTTGATATTTCCCATAGCTACCTCTATACGAGGTAGGAGTCTGTACAGTTTCACATTACTTTGTATACGATTTGAATATAAACAGTTAAAGGAAAATTTGAAAAACACTCACTTGCAAATGATGGTTTTTCATCCTCTTCATATCCGTCGACATAATTTGATAGAAAATCTTTTATATCAATTGTGTCCATTTTTTTGGCTATCTCCAGTGGAATCTGAAAAAAGGAATGTTTACATTTTTTAATAAAAAATATGTTCTTATTCGTCTTTTTTTTTCAATGTCTATGGCAATTTCTTGGTTTTTTAACAATCATTTTTATTAACTACGTTCTCTTGAAAGACATCCAAATCGTTATGCGAGGTCATACACATTTTGAAAGAATAATTTTTAGCTCAGGATTCGTTTATCTACTCATACAAAATATGTATAAATTCTTACCACTAGTTTTTAGTCAAAGACTTACCTCATTACTAATATCTTTTTCGACATTTGTCGCTTCTGTATTTTGATCATGGGATTCTCGCGATTGTGGCAAAGTTCCTGGTCCAGTAAAACCTGGTTGATGATGTTCATGAAGTTGGTGTGGATATTCTGGCGGTAAGTAACTTAAATAAAATTAAAATATATGGTTAGTTCAATAGTTTATTTATATTCATGTTTGTAAACATAATTTTCCCAATTGTGGTAAATGCAATAATTTACACATTCAGTACTAAATAACGACTAATTTAGGAAAAACCCAGATCTTTAATTAGTCTATTCAATACCTAACAAGCCCTGTATTACATATTTATTTTTAAAAAAACCCATTTTAAGCCGCAAAATTATTGTATCAACTTTTAACCACTCACAATTCTTGATGATGATGATGATGAGGTGGTGGTGGTCCGAAATATTTTGGATTTGGAAAATTACTTTGAGGTGCTCTTACAAGATGCCTACTGTGAGAATCTAACGTGAAAGGAGCGTCTCTTCTATTTTGATGAGACCTATCTGAAACAAAAAATTATTTATTGAAAACCAATAGATACTTATTTATTTACTATTCTTTTTATTTAAAAGCTGTGTCCACTAATTTTCGATAAAAGAGGTGAGTCGATTTAAAATTTCATCTTAACTGAAGGGTTAATAGTTTCCAATATAGGGAATAAACATACTTTCGTTACTAAATCTCGTAAAGAAGTGTTTTAACACTCTGTACGAGTAAAATTAGTGATAACGTAACAAATTGGCATGTGTCTGATGAAAAGTCATGCTCGGACCACAGACACATAACGTTTGATATTAATTTAACTCCATTGGTATATAAGCAAGAGATACAAACTGGATTTAACGCCAAAGTCATGTAGGCCAATAAGCTTATCCTCCTTTCTACTAAAAACGTTAGAAAGGTTATTGGACAGGTACATAAGAGACGAAGTTTTAAAGGATAAACCCCTAAGCAATCGTCAAAATGCCTATCAGCCAGGCAAATCTACGTATCTAGCGCCGGATGATCTAAACAGACTTTCTGGTCCAGTGGTTATCTTTTGTTTCAAAGTTTTTAATGCCTCATATACGTCCTTTTCACTGAAACATTGTAAAGTTCATATAATAGCCTTCTTGGTGTGCGTCATCGTTTGTGACGTATATCCGGGTTTTGCGTATGTGGATATTTAATTTCTTATTTTGACATATAGCTAACCTTTAATTTAATAAATAAAATCATCAGGATTGTATTCAGCCAAATTCGCAAATGCTATGAAATTAATAATACTTGGGATATCGAAACACTGCAATATAAAACAAATTGTATATTCAGTTTACATATTAAAATAATTTAATATTTGTAAATATAGTCCTGCAAAAGAATTATACAGCGTGTTCAATTAAGTCTGCACCATATGGGACCCTATTTTATTCTTAAGTTTTATGGAAAAAGTTATTTTTCACTTGTATTTCTCATTGTTAGTGTTTAGTATTTATTTGTTTAAATGAGGCCACTGTCTCATTGATGTTTTTACTGACCCCATGTATCTGATGTTCATTAAAATTTGTACAGGTTGTGTATTGCAAATTTTACAAAATAGATATAATTCTACTACTATTACTACTAATTTAGTCAGGCGAACCTTGGCCAAGAAAAATTCAAACCAAGGTTCCGGCACTGAGGCCACTGGCCGGCCCATTGTGCCATTCCTTCTACTTATGCATCCATGAAGCCGAGGCCCTCGATGAAGGACTCAATCCTGCTTATATCCCCGGGGGCCATAACAGAAACTCCGAAGATTCGCCTGAGTAGCACAGCCCAATAAGGACATACGTGGAGAACATGGACCAGCGTTTCGTCAACCATACCGCAAACTCTACATAGGGGAATTTCCTCTAAACCTAGATTGCAGAGATGTTTCCTCAGACAAAAGTGCCTTGTTAGAAGTCCTGCTATCTTTTTTAACCTACTAGTTCTAGAGCAGCCCTAGCATGTCCATCAGTCCATCCCCTCAATAGGAGCTTGGACTGCCTGAGACCCTGTAGAGCCCTCCAGTGAGCGAGGTGCTGATTTCTCAACCAGTTCCTCGTCTCCTTACGGATTGTTTGTTTTGTGAGGCCCAAGGTCGGGCCCGGGCCGTTAAAAGGGGTAGCCGCCCCTTCCACAGCCAGCGCGTCCGTCCCTTAATTGCCTTCAAAACCAGAGTGGGCCGGAATCTATTCCGCCTTGCTAGGACAGCAAGGCGTTCACGACATTCAGCAGCAAGCCCTGAGTTGATGGTATATCCACTCAGAGCCTTGATTGCCGCCTGACTGTCGGTGTATATGGTTATGCGTCGGTCCGTATAGCCTCTGTCTAGGTTTATCTGCGCACATTCCAAGATAGCGTATACCTCAGCCTTGTATGCAGACACACCTTTACCCAATGGAACACAGACTTGTGTCCTTGGGTTCGTGGTGTAAATTCCAGCCCCCGCCCCATCGCTGGAGCATGAGCCATCTGTGTACCGGACGATCCCATGAGGCTGTGAATTTCCCTCTCTTTCCCAGAATTCTCTACTCGGGATCTTCACCCTATAGGGGGTTACGAAGGAGTACCTGCGCAGGCAGACATCAGCCTCTCGAGCCAGAACAGGGACATCTCCCAGAAGCCTGAGCTTACTGACGTGTCTACACCCTCCCTCGTTTCGCACATATCCCAAACTTTTCAAGCGTAGGAGTGCCCTCCCAGCCTCAGCCTCGATCACATGATGAAAAGGCCGAAGTCCAAGAATCACCTCCAACGCAGCAGTTGGTCTAGTTTACATGCAGCCAGTTGCCCCCAAACCGACCACCCTTTGGAGGCGTGCCAGTTGCGACCTAGCCATGGCCAGGGTTACCCTTGGCCACCAGACCAGAACCGCGTATGTGAGCATCGGCAGCATGATCACTTTATAGAACCACAAGATCAGTGCAAACCCTAAGCCACGACACCAGAGCCGGGTTGGGGGGTTGGTCCGTGGTGGGGCCTTCAGAGTCCAGCTGATAATCTTGAGGGTTTTAAACCGCTCATACCAGCCCCGACCCCTACCGCCCACACTTTCCAGCGCCCCCTTCAGAACTGCCATATTGCGGTTTTAAGCGCTCAAGCAGCCCTTCCGGACGAGGGGTATCCCCTATCCGCCACCTGGGGACGCGCCCGATGGGTACCACCACACGGGAAGATATTATTCTATAAGTTTAAACTTTTTGAAGCTACGACCATTTGCTCTGCCGTTGAATAGCTTCTTTCCAAACACTCACTAGAGTATTCTATTTTCAGTTACACGTTCAGCAGAAGACAAACATACAAACAGAGGAAATAATCAAGAAACCAACCAACTAATAAAAAATTAAAAAGAACAGGATTATGAAAGTTCAATTTTCGCAGTCAATTTTCATGTCCACAATTACAGGCGAAATATCACTAGCGTCAATAATTTTTGCTGTTTCCCAATATTCCTCATTCCATATTCCATATTTTTTCCATTTTTCTGGTGTAATACTAGAGAATTTTCAAAATAAGATGCTGCTCTTTTTCCGTGTAGGTATCTAGGCATATTTTTGTATTATTTGAATAAATAAAATGCTAACAATAAGATTAATATTCACTTTTCATAAATAATCATTGACCGTAAACAACAAAGTACAGACCTGACGAGAACTGTCAGTGGGACATTAGAAAAAGACGTAAGACACATTGCTGCTACGAAAGGAACATCTGCATCGTATTTTGAACGATGTAATTTCGCCCGATTTATAGGTCGCGTTTGCGCGTAATTTAAACATCAACCAATCAAATTTTTGTAAGTCTAAGATTAGGGTTAACGTTTGTAATACGTTTAAACGGCTCATTATTGTGATATTTTGATTAGGATTAATCACAGACCTGCCTTTTTTCCATTTCTTCAAACGTAATGCGTTAGAAGGACATTAACAATCAATTACGCACACCAAGAAGGCTATTATATGAACTCTATATACATTGCTTTGCATTGCAAAATTACAACCTAAATCTGTGACTGTGACAGAACCACTCCAAGCTCAATCTGCGATTGTGATTGCGTAATCAAAGGACCGTTATTGCTGAAACACAATGACCAACATTTTTACTTTCACAATATAGAGTAAAACACTAATTCTATGAAAAAAAAAATATGTAAAACAGAATCCCGTATTGCGGGATCTGCGGCATTGTAGTTCTGCCATTAATCATCCCTTCAATTTTTTTAAATTAGAAGGTACATCAAGCTCTTGAAACTATAGACCACTTATGATCTTGAAACACTGATCTCAAAAATGTATAACACTTTGGTTCCAGTATAAACGGAAGTACCTTGTACGTCTCAAACATGTTTACCCCAGTAGTAATTAACAATTTTAAAACTTACAATGGGCTGTACCTTGTGAACGAAAAGAGATTTCAAAAACGTATCAAGGAATTTTTGTTACTTCGGCTTGTGGAAATCGTCAGATTATATATTTTTCGTTATCCTTGAATTACTTCCTCCAAAATTAAAAAAATTCAGCAACGCTCGAGAATGTGGAGATGACATTTTTTTACAAGTTTGTAACCCTCCCACTTCTTTACGTCACTCGAAAATTGTCAGATTACTGGAATATACACTTTTTAGCATGACAATAACTTACTCTACCTTAATCTGACGCGCTCGAGAATTTCTGATAATCAATTTTTTGTTACTAATCTGATCCTTTATCCTTGATGGGCGGCCATATATATGGGGCTCATATTTGGTGGAGGTACTTAACCGGGTACAAGGTATCCTCCTGTATGTTAATCAGCGGCTCTTTAGTAAATCCCGAAATCCCCGCTTGGGCTCCCCTACTACAATCGACGATTTACGACGAAGAATTAGTCAAGCATGTCGTAAAAGCAACATTTGCCAAAGTTCGTATGGAGTTTGGAAATAGGTTGTACTATTGTTTACAAAACAATGGAAACCGTTTTGAACATTTACTAAATGAATTAACATTTTTTTAGTTCGACATTTACTTAACAATTTTTCATTTTGTTGTCAAATCAATTTTTTTGCTTTATTGTTACACCCTGTATAATTATGACTCAGATCGTTGAAAAGCATTTTCTACGGGCTTTCTAACGACGTATCACAAGTAGGGGGTTGCCATTAAAATTTTTGTAGGTGGGGCATAGGGGGTTCTCTCTCATGTCATTTTAGTTCCACCTCTCCACCCTAAAAACGGTTTTAAAATTTTTTTGGAATATCTTTTCGTTCACGAGGTACAGCCCAGTGTAAGTTTTAAAATTGACACCCTGTATAGATAGTTTACTATCGTCGTGACACATATTTTGTTTAGCTTTTTTCTTTTTCTGTATACTCTCACTCTGTAATTGGCCCTGTTACATTGTAAACATAAAATTTCCTTTAACATCTCATCTGATGATGCGGTTGCATATTTGCATTTTTATTATAAATAATCATCTGTTTAAATATTTATAGATTGAAAGTGCATAAAAAAGTCCAAACTATAAATAATATTACCGGTTTAACAACAATTTTGTCAAGTGTTTTGTATTTATTTCACGCCATTAGAACGAGGGAATTTCCCTTGTGTGAAATTCATTATTTTAATCAGTTGCGGCGATGCCTCTTCGATATTTCCACTTTTTTGAATAAATAAATTGATAACAAGAAAAAGGAAAACGTGCTTTTCTGGATAATTTTTTATAATATGCTTTCTTCAGTTATTCCATATTAGGAATATTTCCTAGGTAGGTAGAAAAACTAAAATAAAATACGAACTTTCTTCATGCGATTTAGCATCTTTGGTAAAATTCTGATTTTTCCAAATTTTATTGCCACATGTATGAATATCTCGAATTTGACAGGGAGTCCCCAAAACCTCATCGCTGCCACTGATTTTAACTGCGGTTTAAATGAGCTTAGCGCATAAATAGTTTTCCTTGTTAGTTGACAAGTATGAATTGTGTAATCAACAATCGAAAATTGATAAAAATGCTGAAGTTTATCAGTATACCGGAACTGTCTTAACCATACTTAATCATACTGAACTAAATCTTTAACCAAAATTGCGGTTTAAGACACAATTTTACAAAACAACCTACAGTCCTTTTATTCTTTGTTTTTTAATAGTCCGGGAAAGTTGGAACACAAACATCAAATTTTTGCGAGATGGAATATTAATCGAAAATATATCGACCACCAATCATTTTCCTAAATTACCGATTAAATTCCGCTGACGCTTACGACGCAGCTTGCAAGCACAGCGTAGTGCACTCGGAATTGGAGTCTTTTACTCTGATATCTCTTTCAGTTTTGCCCGCACAGAAAAATTGTAGATATCAAAATTGTAGAAAATCTTTTGCTCTGTAACATGATAACAGTGGATTTAAAAATATGTGTTTTCCTTAATTTAAAAAAAATGTTGAACAATTTGAAATTTTGTTTATTTAAGCGGCAAGTATAATCAAAATGACCAAATCATGGTGATAATATAAGCAATTAGAAGAAATGTTTCTGAAAAAGTTGATGTTTTTAAATTTTGAAAATTCAAATTGGCGGCCGCGCGAACTGACTATATATTTTTTTCAATCGCTGCTGTAACGATCGAATACCTATCGTTATGTTTCACATTATTTTCTATTAAGAAATTTCAAATAATTTCTTTTAAACCCTTATTCTACGTCTTTGCCGACCAACATAATATCTGTAATACCCTTTTTCTACGTTCTGCCGCCCAAAAAAATAAGAAAAACATGCTTTCAATAACAATTTTGCACACGGATGTCCGAAGAAATCATAACGTTCGATGCTGTTCGGTCCGCCCCAATTTTCAAATCAACCAATCATAATTATTCGTTTTACCGGTATCTGAAATTCAGTAACGACTCTGATTGTTTTTCCCGCAAGAAAGAAGTCGAGGCTTGATGTTCCTATGACGAGGGTCGTGTGGTGACTTCCACAGAGCCTAAGTTTGGTTTTCTACCGGCAAGTGGATGTGGTGACTTCCACAAGTGATATTGTCTCTAGAAAAAGTTTTTTAGTTTGTGTCTTCTAACGAAGCCAGTGATGGTGATGGTTGTTGGAAAAGACTAACAAGATGGCATACGGTGATACCGGAATATAGGGTGTGTCTTGTTAGCATTCAGTTCGTTCCCATTACGATCATCTGAGTAAGTTGAAAGGCTTTATATGTTACCATTAGAAAGACCAAATAACATCTGTAATGTCTCTTTTTACTTATTAAAGAGTATAATAAAAAATAAGTTAGCACCCAAATTATCGTTTTTTGTTCCTGCCTTCCTTAGACGATCGTCACAAGCATCCTAAGTTAGGCGAAGATCCAGCCCCTGAGACAATATCTGATAAGAGTTTCATATCTGCGTTCGGCGGCCTTTACAACTGAGAGCTTCAATTTACCTTCCGACGGATAACGTCGATCTAATCTTTCTGCAGGTTAACAAAAAGGAGAGGTTACACTGTTCATTTTGAGATAGTTTGTTGCAATGAGCCTTCAAAATCCACACATTTTGAAAAAAAAGTTTTTAATACGATTCGTGATTGATTCGTTAGGTCATGTTATCTCTGTCTGAGGTACGAGTCGTCTCTACATCGTATATTGAACCAAGAGACAGGACCAGTTCAAGCATGTACTGGAAAAGCACCTTCTGCCCCAGGTCAGAGAATGGTTCCTTGAAGATGATGAATATATATTTATGCATGATTCGGCACCGTGCCATAAAGCCAGTCTAAAAACTTTTCTTGAAGACAAAAATGTCAACGTTTTCCCCTGGCCGTGCAATTATTCTCCGGATAGAGAACTTGTGGGAACTGACCAATGTGAGATTGCTAAAAGTGAGATCATAAATGAACAACAGTTTGCTTGAGGAAACCCTCATTAGAGTATGGCTTCATGGATTTTTAAAAATGTGTATGGCAAATCGTATTTATGGTTAAAGTACAACGAAATTAAAATAAAAACTTTCTATATTGAAGAATCGAAGAATCTTTCGACAATACTCCGCCTCATGTTCGTTTAGCGGCAAACATATAAATCAATAATCATTATTTCCTAACAAATCCAAAGTTAAATTTGAACTTACTTATACAATTTTCATGGTATGGAAGCTCACAAACAACATATCAAGAATATTTCAGAAAATGTTGTAATTACATACATGAATAATTTATCAGAGGAACTAAAACCTTCAACTCTTTGGACAACATATTTCTTCTTAAAACCCATTATAAATTTAACAAACAATGTTGATATTGCGAAATATACTAAAACGCGTTTATTTTTGAAATAAAAATCGATTGATTTCGAGACGAAGAAGCCTAAAATTCTTGAAGCCCCGTATATATATACAGGCTGTTCACTTTTGTCATAGTGGTGGCCACTCTTTTGAGCTATTCGACTCTCTTATTTGCGGATAGTCAGTCCGCCGTTTTATCTTCTTCTTCTTTCTTCTATAGATTGTCGTGTCTTTTAGCTTTTTCTGTTATCTTGTTCCATTTTTTCCGGTCCTGTATATCTTTTTTTCAATCTTTTATATCCAATTTTCTCATATCCTCTTTAACTTGATCTTCCCATCTTGTCTTCGGTCTTATTACTTATTCTTCTTATTATTGCTGCCGGCTCTCTTCTGAGTACGTTTCCGTACCATTTTAATCGTTGGGCTTTTATGAACTTTACAACATCCTGTCCTTCCATTTTTTGTCTAATTTCATGGTTCATCATAATTCTGTTCTGACTGGTCCAAAAATTTTTATATTTTCCTTTCGGCAATCCTTAAAATTTCTTCGTTTTTACTTGTCAAACACATTGTCTCTGCATTGCCATTGCTGGTCTAATAGCAGCTTTATACAACTTCAATTTAGTATTTCTGGTTAGATGTTTATCTTTAAGATATTTGCTATATTTCCAGTACGCTTTGTTTCCTGATTTCACTCTTTCTGCTACCTCTATATTTCTGTCGTTCTTTTCGTTTATCGTAACAACTAAATATTTGAAGTTTGCTACTTTTTTAAACTTGTGGTTCTGTATTCTGATTTCTTTTATGTTGTCTGTTGTTTCCCTGCTGACCCGCATGTATTTAGTTTTTTCTGGGTTTATCTCCAAACCCCTGCTTTTCGCTTCTTCGATCAGGTCACCTAGCATATTATCCAACTTTTCTTTGTTCCTTGCTACTAGTGCCAGATCGTCAGCATACGCTATTATTTGTGTCATGTTCTGGGCTATATTTGTGCCTGTTTCTATCGCTTTAATCACTCCATCTAATGCTATATTGAATAATACCGTTGATAATGCATCATTACACCATTTTCAATATCTATTTCCTCTGTATATCTCTCATTAATTATCACTCTGATTTTCGAGTTGTTCATTGACATCTTTGTCAGTCGAATTAATTTGTTTGGAATGTCCATTTTCATCATGCCCGCTATCAGTTTATGCCTGCTAATACTATCGAATGCTTTCTTAAAATCTACAAACAATATATGGAAGTCGATTCCGTATTCATAGCTTTTTTCTATTGTCTGTGTCATTACGTGTACTGCATCTATGGTTGATTTTCCACTTCTGAAGCCATATTGGTATTCCCCTAGTTTCTGTTCCGTGTTTTTATTTATTTTCCTGCTTATGAGCGATGTCATGACCTTGTACACTGTATTAAGCTGGGTTATTCCTCGGTAATTATAGCTCCCTTTTTCAAGTTTGGCATTATCAGTCCTAAATTCCATTCTGCAGGCATCTGTTCTTCCTTCCATATGTTTATTAGTAATTCGTATATTTTTTTATTTAGTTCTTCTCCGCCCTTTATCAGTTCATTAACTATTTCATCTGGTCCTGCTGCCTTTTTATGTTAGAGATTTGTTATTATTTCTTCGTATTCTGCATTTATGTTGGAAGATTCTCCTCTTCCTCTTCTTCTGTTACCTCATAATTTGCTTTTGTAACCTTATCCTCCTTTCGTTGGTTTTTGTAATAGGCTTCCCATTATCTTTTGTTGATTCTGGCCATTACTTTTATTTTATTTTCTTATGTTGTTATATAATCTTTTATTACCTTGGCTATCACTTTCTACTTCCATCATCATTTCCTTTATCCACTCTGCCTTTCTCTTCTGACAGCATTTATCTGCTTCTTTCTTTTTTTTTCTTGTATTCTGCCAATTCTGCTTACCCCCCTGTATTTAGCCATTTTTTTCGCGCTTTATCTTTTTGTTCCTTTTTATTTTCACAATCTTCATCGTACCATTCTTTACTTTGGTTTTGTTCTTTTTGTCCTAGTATTTCGTCTGCTGCTCTTATAATATTGTTTTTTATTTTCTCCCTTTTCTGCTCTATATTTCCGTCTGAATTTTGTATTAATATTTCTCTCATTATACTTGCCTATGCTTTTGTTGTGTGTGCTCTTCCTTTGAATTTTCTATGTTCCATTGTTTTTTACGTTCTTCCGACTTTATGTTTCTTAATATCCTCATTTTCATTTTTACAACTACTAAGAAATGGTCCGAATCCGCATTTGCGCCTCTGAATGAACGAGTATCTTCTACTGTTCTTAGCCATTTTCTTGCGTGCTCTATTTGATTGCTTTCATTTGAGCCTTGTTTGATCCATGTCACTTTATGCCCATTTTTATATCTAAATTTGGTACTTATTATGAATGTGTGGGTAGTTATCCCAAAATTGCAGTCTTGAGCCATTGTCGTTTGTCCTGTCGTGTATTGTTTCTTTACCTGCAACATTTTCGTTAAATTCCCCTTTTCCGATTTGTGCATTGAAGTCTCCTATGACTAGTTTTATGTCATTTATATGAATATGAATTCTTTCAACGAAATTGAGAATATTGAAAAGAAATTAAAGGGTCGCTTCTTGCTTGTCTTGATTCAGCAGTTGTGGGAAACAGGAACAATTTCCCCTGTTTTTAAGTGTTGCGTTCATACTTTAGTGGCTTGTACTTTATAGCGTCCCAATAGTGAGACACTATAAAATAAGCAAAAGATGATTCTTAAATAAATAATTATGTTTTTTTTTATTTGGCTTGGGCTGATAGCCATTCAGCCAGGTACACAATGCTTTATTTAACGCGACTCACATATATTGTTAACTTTAGCTCAATCCTATTCTATAACAAAATTTTGAAATTTAAACTGATTATTTCCCTCATCATGAAATATACCAATCAGACACCACCATTTCTTGAACTAAATCTGTTTAAATAAGTGATTAAATCCCAAGACCCGCTTAACCGCGAATAAATTATGCAATTATGCAATGAGAAACAAACATTTTTTGTAACCTATACAAATTGCAATTTTTATTACAATTGTACGGATACAATGCAACAATGATTCTATTTCTCCTACTTATAACCATAAATTTAGGATTTATTGTTCATTGAAAAAATGTCACAAATTGTCAAATTTTATTATCAATAAAATTATTTGTTGTTGGTTTCAATCTGTTCGATTTATCGATTTATCTGTCGAAATATTTTTTGCATGATTTTGCTTTTTGCCAAATAGTTGAATGCACAATAAATTGATAAAAACCCTTGACCGCTTCGCTATTTTCCAAACAAAATCATGCTCAAAATATTGCGACAGTTTAATCGATTAAATTCTTGGGATATAATATGATATGATTAAAACGCCATTATAGGACAGCATGTGTCACTTTCTTTTTTTAAGGGCATGTAAAAACATTAAATAAAAAACAACACCAGGTTTCATACATTGTTTCAGCATAAATCTCATTATGCTGGAACTTTCTAAATAATTTAATTCCCAAAAATTTACCCATACTGATCTTCAATATCCTCTTTTGATGATTAAACTTCTTAACAATGACGTTTCATTTTCCGGCTGTGATAAAAACTCTAATCACTTTGACTTACGTAACCATTTTTAAGAAATTATTTCGAACCATCAAAATTAGGTCAGTTAAATGTCATAATTTTGTTTTATCAGCCCCGGCTACACCACAATATATTACATCTTACATCCTTCCGAAAGTTTTGGATGCAGTACAATTTTGATTCCAAAAAAGGTAATAAACTCCAACAATTCTCGTCTTTATTGTTTATTATACAGGGCATTTCAATGAAAACCATCCACCCCACATAATCCTGAAGGCGTTACTTTTATGAAAAAATCATATAAATTGACTTTTCACTTATGCGTATTATACATTTTTGTAATCCTCTTGTAAAGGAGAATCCAACAATGCAATAATATATAGGGTGTTCCATTCCATTCCATTCCAGACTTGGCAAATGAATTAATGATAAAAAATGATTTATGACTCCGATATTTCCGATGTTGACTGTACATCACCAGAAATAACATTGAAAGTAGCAAAAATAGTGGATACTATTATAACTCGCCCAGTGTAAGTTGGCACTTGGACTTTGGACTTCTGGGATGCGCGGTAGAACATCCGATCGCTCGAGGCTCACTAAAATGGAGGACCCAAGTCTCTGTTTTGACCGCAAACGATTAATATCGCAGTAATTCCAGTGGCGTAGTAGTATTATAGTAGTTTTTAGTTACGGTAATTATTATTAGTAGTAAGTTTATAGAAGGTGTGGTTTTAGCTTATAGTTTAGTTATAATTATTAGAATGGAGTTTTAAAGTAAATTAAAAAATAAACTTTTAAGAGGTCAATGCCGTGAACTAGTGTCCAATCTATTGAAGTTTATGAAGGAAAAAGCTACACGACAGGAACCCATTATACCTTTGGCCAAGGTAATTATATCAAATTAACCATGTTTAATACAGAAAACATAAGCTTTTGTTTTATTTATAAATTGGTTTCGATCTTCGTCTTTAGTTAATATTACTTTTTTCTTTCATTAACTTTACGGTCCTCTTCACTTTACCATTGACAACTTTGAAGTTTTCAAACGTTGCTAATTCTTTATAATGCTAGTGAGGATGGTGACTCTGATCTTTATTTTTCTGAAGACAGTCATGCTGAAGATGGTAGTTTAACCAGTATTTTAAATTTTTAAGACATCGAAGGAACTTAACTAATTAGCTTAGTGAATAATCTTTTGTTTTTATCTTTTAGGGATTTTTAATTTTATTTAGTAATTTATTGCAAGCGTTAATGTCTTATTTAAAAATATTTAAGTAAAGTCCGTCCGGAAATATAAGATCCTAACTTTGTAATCTCCTATTGATAAATAAATATTTGTAAACACCCTATTGTTTAAGTGATTATTTATGAACCCACAATTCAGGTAATATACCAATAATTATAACAAAGAATTTAATATTATTATAAATATTTCTCAAAGCTAAAAATAGATTTCTTGCAGTTACAGTATTAACACTTTTCAGTAATAAAATTAAAAAGTATTATTTGATACCCCAGCAGCCGGCATGTACCTACGACTATGTTGAAGCAAAGTGCGAGAGTCGTACGAGAGTAGTCCGCTCAATATATCTATCTTTACTTTTTGTTCACGCATATCTCAAGTGCCAACTTACACTGGGCGAGTTATACACCGGAGAAGTCAAAAGTGCGCTATGAAAAAGTATATATAAAATTAATGGATTGGCGTACGGAGAATTCAATCAGCTGTGGTAGAAAGTTATCTGGACAACACCATGTTAAATAGAAATATAACAGTGAATACAATTTTACCATCTATCGAGGACAATAGAAATGATATTTCAAAAATTGTATCACAACCAATAAATCCTGTGACATCAGACTCAAACGGCATTTATGTGCCAATCAACTTCTTATACTTAGTTGTGCAAAAAACAAAAATCTGGACACCCTATTATTATTAAAAATGTCAAAATTGTACCTTAAATATAAGTTGCTATTGTTAAAAAATATTTATAAACTGTTCTCATTAAATTTATAAATTAGTGATAAAAACGTCGTTGAAAAAGTACAATACAAAACACGAGTTGCAACGCAATTTTTATGCTCGTGAAATTACCGCAATATTTCCCAAATGCTAATGACAACTCTTGTTATGTAATATACTAAGCGAGTTCGGTAAATATATCCGAGATGCGACGAATTTTTTTTTCACCTGACCACAGATCAGTCGGAGTAATTGAATTAAACGAACGGTACAGATCACTATCAGTCAAATGCCATATTAGTTTATATTTGTTTCAGTCGAGTGTGTGATAAATTCGGATTAATCGCTTTCAACTGCCAAAATTCTCAGAGTAAAATCATCATCCGATTGCTCCGATTAAAATTGCGGTTAAAATTTATTTCCCCTACATTTAGACATCATAAACGAACGATTGAGATTAATTAGATTGGTCTGAGGTTAATACCGAACTACTATTACAAGCGGGTTGACCTTCTTAAATGTCGTCTTACTAGCTTTGAATATGGTCTACAATACAAAGTGGATGTTCAAAAACAGCAACCATACCAAAAATAATTGAGTTATACAGGGGCAGTAGCCTGTGAGAGGTATATAAGAGATGAAGTGCTAGTTCACAACCCACTTCATCCAAATCAGCATGCATATACTCCGGGAAGGTCCGCTATTTCGGCCCTTCATCAAGTGGTTGGCAGAATCGAAAGATCATTGGACAATAAATAATCCACTCTGGGTATATTCATAGATATTGAGGGAGCGTTTGATAAAACAACCTTCCCAACAATTACCCAGCAACTTAACTCCAGGAATGTACCCCCGGTAGTGGGAGAATGGATACTCAAAATCCTCTCTAGTATAGCAATACGTATCAATGTAGAAGACATCATAGTGAGAGGACTGGTCATGAGGGGATGTCCGCAGGGAGGGGTCTTATCACCCCTTCTTTGAACATAGTCCTGGATACCCTGATTAATCACCTCAACAATATTGGATTCTACACAATCGCATACGCAGATGACATAGTTATCTTGCAGACTGGAAAATTTGTGAACACACTGTGCGATAGAGCGCAGGATGGGCTCAAATTAATAGAAACATGGTGTAAGGATCTGTCGATCAATCCCAAGAAGACTGAGATGGTCCTTTTCACCAGGAAAAGAGGATTATCGGGCTTAAAACTCCCCGAAATCTTCAATAGCAAATTAAACTTCTCTGAAGAGGTGAAATACCTTGGTATTACCCTCGACAAGAAGCTAAAATGGAACTCTCACCTACAAAGCAGAGCAAAAAGAGCATATGTGGCTTATGAGCAATGTCGGAGGACAGTGGGACGCACATGGGGTCTTTCACCCCGTGTGGTCACCTGGATCTACACTGCAATCATAAGACCTACGCTAACGTACGGAGTCATTGCATGGGGTCCGAAGGTTCTACTAGCAACGGTCATCCAAAAATTATATCAAATACAGCGAATGGCTTGTTTAAACATCACAGGGGTCATGAGAACAACACCAACCGCGGCAATTAATTACTGGTCTGACCCCTCTGGACTTGTTACGTCAAAGAGGTAGCGTTAATGGCCATGTTACGATTGCGTACGGCTGGTGTAAACACCGAAGTAGGAGTGGATCAATTGAGGCTAAGCCTATGGCCAAAAAGAGCTTACTGCGCTACCTCTGCTGCAGGCGGCCAATGATGCAATTGAGCCCAAGTTTGTGTTTAATAAACCCTACAAAATACAAATAAAACAGAACACAGAGTCAGATGCTGCAAATGCAATACGCATATATACAGACGGCTCAAAAACCAAAGAAGGCTCAGGATGTGTAGTTTACTCCAGATCAATTAACCTAAGAATTAAGTGGGGAATGAGAAAAAATACCAGCGTGGTTCATACAGAACTGGCTGGTATCTCAATTGCCACAAAAGAACTAACCAGAAAAGGAATTTCTGGCAAAAACATAACAATCTGCACTGACAGCAGACCAGCCCTATTAGCCTTGAACAGACAACGTGTTACATCAGGGCTAGTATTAGAGTGCCACCAAGATTTAGCTAACGCCTCGGTAGATAACAATATTATCCTGAGTTGGGTTAAAGGGCACGACAGGAGTAAAGGTAATCGCATTGCCGATTCTTTAGCCAGGGAAGCGGCTGGACTAAAAATTTTAGGACCCAGTGACACCTACGGCCTGACGACTTCGACAATTGCGGAACTAGCCAAGCGTTACACCCATGCTCAAACCCTAATGAGATGGGATGGAATCAAAGGATGCAGTCTTGCCAGGATCTCCTTGGGCGACCCTGGGAAGCTGGCGTAGAAGAAATATTTGGCGATGTCCAGGAAAAACCTACGCTTAACAGTAGGATTTCTGACTGGCCACTGTCAACTGAGGAAACACCTCCATACTATGGGGCTAGTGGACACACCTCTATGCAGAATGTGTGAACAAGAAGATGAAACTGTCAGGCATGTCTTATGTGAGTGCCCGGAGTTATCGTCAATAAGAGAGTGTGTGTTCGGTGAGTCTTGGCCTACACCTGCCGATATAAAGGAGATGTCTCCTAGTGACCTGTCCACATTCCTGAAAAGGACTGGATGGACGATGACCTAGGAGGACGACTCCTCGGGAAGATGTACAATCGGTCACATGTGGCCTAAGTGCTGTGGGCCTAAACTCACCCTCCCCACTCTACAGATACAGATACAGGGGCAGTAGCATTGGGATCTCGGAAACAATAAGATATACAAAACCGGTTATTTTAGGGGGCTATCATATCACATTGACAAAGGACCCTTCACTTCTCCTATGCAAAATTGAACTCGGTCAATTTTTCTGAGTTTTATAGTTCAAGCTCCTGAACAAAAGTGTCCATGGGCAAATTTCAGCCTATTACTAGTTTTTGAGATACAGGAAGTTAGAGATGAAAAGTAGCGGTTTTTCAAAAGTCATAAATATTTATTATAATTATTTTACACGCCTTTAATCCTTACCCATGAGGTTTTAGTTTTGGACTGATTTTTGACCCAAAATTTTGATGGTTACAGGATGAAATTATTACTAGTTCTTCTAATAATGTTAGTGAATCTTCTTCTCCTGAATTTAAATAATTGAATATCATTTATTTAGTATAAAAAAATGCGACTATATGTATTTAGCATGTTATTTCAAAATACTCATCAAGTATTTACCTGGTTGGTATATTTGAGGACACTAAAAATGCATTTTTCAAAAACTGATCATTGGGAATTCAACAATTTCATTGACCTACTTGAATTAAAACTAACAAAAAAATTACAAAATGTAACCGACGAAATTTTTAAATACTGGGTCAATTATAAAAAAACTCGCATTTTCGCAATATTTACCATCCCGTATCTTGTGTCCCACACTGTATATGAGTGTCGGATCAAGTAGTGTTTGAATGGATCATAGTGGAGTATCCATGAAACTGGAAATATGGAAAATACATATACAAACAGCCACATAAAAAATTAATTTATTGACTTAGGCTACAGTCGTAATCAATTCGCTGGCCAAGTGGCACTTTGGCACGCAAGTCGGCACGAAATTTGCCATTCACAATAACTGCAAAGTCGACTTTAACGCAAGCGCGTTTTTTACCTAAACAATTGTCAGGATTCCTTCAACATATGGTCGAAGCATGATTCTTTCTGTATTTAGTTCAGTCTGAGGTTAGAGGTTATAATATATAATTTGGATTTGGATAATTAAATAATGTATAAGGATCACTTAGACGTGCTTCTTGCAAGAGATTTTCATAAAACCCGAATCTCTTTCGTGCCATTAAAATTGGACGCACTCCCCATCTTTTGGGCCTTGGAGAGTTCCTTTGTCTTTGACCAAGAACAAACTGCATCAACTATTGCCTTTTTTAAAAAAGCAAAATCAGTATTGTTGCAATTAAAGTAGAAGTAATGTCCTCCTCCACCATTTTATTTTTTTAATCAATCAGTCTTACGGAAAAATCAAGAAAAACAAACCAAAAACACACAATTCGATGAAAATGCAAACTATCAGACAATCAGGCAGATGTCAGATATATCAAAAAACAAATAACAAAAATTAAAGCGCATGTCCCATAGCCGGCACGAAGTGCAAGTCGAAGTGAAAGTTTGCAGCTTGCAAGAAATTTCGACGACTTCAACTCTGACGCCAAATTACGTTGTGAACGATCACACTGAAATAGATTTCCTTAGCTTACGTGCCAAAGTGCCACTTGGCCAGCGAATTGATTACGAATGTAGAGTTGTGATGCCTTTTGGCATAATATAATAATATAACAATAAATATTTAAAATAAGAATTAAATTCCCTTGATCTTATTTCAACAAAACATTCGAACGTTTTAATAAATAAAGAGTATGAAGGTTGACGAATACGAAGTCAAGTTCAGAGCGTGAAATAAACACAAAACAGTAATATGTTTATTTACTTTATTTGAACTTGACTGGCTGTATAAATATACATTCAATATTCATTACAAAGAACAGTTTGATTCAATTAATCAAGAGAACATTCTACATAGTTCAGTAGTAAGATATCAGTAAGATGACTTAATCCTTAGTAATAAAGAATCATTAAATATAAGTAAGCTATACGGCTAGGTACTTATACATATCGATAGTAATCGTAAGTAGTGTAATGTATCATAGTAATGTAGTGTAATAAATCAAACATATCCCAGTGCTAGAAGTAGTTCTTTCATTCCCTTAAGATGATCCTCCAAGTGACCAGCAACACCACCGATACTGAGGCCTTTCCACACCTTTAAAGTACCCGCGTTTCTATTGGAGACTCAACCTTTACAGACTTACCCTGTGTGGAATATGGGATTGTTCAATTTCAACATAACCAGATGATTACTATTTCAGCACGCTGCTTTCCAGAATATTTTAGAATACAGTTGTAAGAATTTAATTTGAAATATTTCTTGACTCCCCCCAGTGACCATCAATATTTTGGGTGAAAAACAGTCTAAAACTAATGCCTTATGGGTAAAGATTAACAGTCATGCAAAGTATTTGTAAAAGATAGGTTCTCCGAAAAGAAATATTATTTTAGAAAAACCGCTGCCTTCCAACTTTAACAAAGGACTGTGCCCGATTGTGCCCATAGGCACTTTTGTTCAATAGATCAAACTTTAGAATATATCCATATATGTGCGGGGTCCTTTAAGGAATTAAAATACGAATCGGTCTATCGTATTAACCAGATTTTTCTCCCAGCGACTATCTTTTTAGAAACCTGAAACAATTCCATTGTGGAAAGCGGTTTCTGTCGCATGAAGAGGCCATATCAACCGTCTCCAACTCATTACAGAGATGGAATAAAATTATTTTAAAAGCGTTGGACTGGGTGTAATGAGTAGATTATTAGATTAGATTACAAGGGGATTGATTTGCCCGGTTGTCCTATAAGATCTTTTGTGTATACCCTACATCTATATGTTAGTCCAAGAGATCTATGCTTCTGAGAAAGTCTATTATCCGTTTCGAAGCTACTTCTGTAACCTGTTCAGGATCAAAATAGATCTGTTCCAGGTATTTAAGGCGTCATCGCAGAATCATCATGTTCCACTGTCCACTTCGCCTATCTTGTGAAGATGGTATCTGAGCGAGCAGTGTCCAGTGAGCATCCCTTTGAATACTCTGAGAACAGATTTCTGAAGCTCCAAGAGCAAATCAGCGTAGTGAGTTTATACTGAAGAATAAGGACATTTTTAGAATTTATACATATTTGTTTTCATTCGATTGCACAAGCTTTTCAAACATCTACTGTAATATAAAATTTAGGCTTCTTATTAAAATAGTTATTTATGTACCAATGATGAAAAACTGTCTATTATAGTCGAGTCTGCAAATTGATAGTCGAGGCGTAGCCGAGACTAGCAATCATGCGAGAAAAAATTCCTTTATTTTCTCTCTAATATTGATCTAAATATGATATTTTATAAGGTAGGTATATGTTTTTTAATATTGACATGGAATGATGTTTGATGTCAGATGTCAAATAGTTGAAAAACTATAAGTAGAAATATGGGATTATTCATTTGCCTAAAGTATCAAGAACTGAACAGTTCCAAAGTTGATATTATAAAAAAAACTTCTTACAGTTTGACTCCTCTTATTCTATACTGACTATAGCAAAGAAAGAAATCTATCAAGGTATAAATTCATTGACCTGAAGAAATATACTGTTAAGCAACCCACAAAAGGAGTATGTTTGTCTGTCGTGCTGCTACCAATACTAATATTCTTCAAGAAGGTGAAGGGAAAATATCATTCCATTCACCCTTCCCCTTCTTGAACAAATTAATGTTTTGCACATAATGTTCGTTATTTGAAACATACATTAGAAAGGGGAAGGGAAAATAATAATTCCATTCACCATTCCCCTTCATGAAAAACTTAGTGTATAGATATTTTTTAAGAATGGGAATAGGCCACTCCTGCGGGTGCAGAGAGGGATACTGCTGAGGGTGGTGCAGAGGTGCAGGACAGTGGGTGGACTGGCAGCAGCAGTGCTGGCAAGGTCCTACCCATTGGACGTGATGGCTAGAGCCAAGTATAAACGCTGGAGGGGTGCGACCAGAAAGGAAGTACAGGAATGGATGGAGGAGGAAATGGAGAGGTGGGAGGAGTATGAGGGCGCGCTAAAAGGAGCGACTGGGAGTAGGAGAGATTGGATGGACCGGAAATTCGGGAAGGTGAACTACTTCTTGACACAGGTGCTCACTGGACATGGATCGAGATTAGAGTACCTCCACAATATTGGAAAAAGAGCGACTGAAGTTGTGCGAGAGGTGTGAAGTGGAGCATGATGTGGGGCATGTGTTTAGATTCTGGAGAAACGAGGAAGTGCTGAAGAAGTTGGAAGGATACTAGGGGAGGCATGTTCTCATGGTGGAGATAATGTTGAGGGGGGAGGAGAAATGGATGGAGGTAAGTGGCGTAGTCGAGAGCATGATTAGGGGGAGATAAGGACTCGATATTGCATGAGAGGTAGGAGTGATAAATAGGGAAAAGACGACGGTGTGAGCGGAGAGTGTGCGAGGGACCGCCGCCGCCCGTCTCGAAGTATGCCAGGGTAGTGATTCCGAGGCAGGGGTAACGGCGAGTTTGAGGTGGGTTTGGTTGGTAGGCATCCCCTTGGGGATGAGTCCAACACTGCTTGGGTCCTGGACAAGACCCATTCGAATATGAGTTTCCCATCTCGGCCCGAAAAAAAAAGAATGGGAACGGTGAATAAAAAAAATGATTTTCCGTTCCCTTTTGTGAAAAATATCCAATAATTTATAAGATACATTACGTTTTTTTATGGTCGAGATAAAATACAAAATTTAAAATATTATTCACGTTAGTCTTCCAGAATTGTAAATTAAAATATTTAAAATAACGGAACTAAAAATGTGCCCACCTCTAGCTTATTATTTTCCTGACATTTGTTATTTAAATCCACAAAGTTATAAACATGTAAATACGTACTTGGAAAAGAGGTACTTTTAATAATATTGTAAGGAAAATAATCGAATTTGGAAGATCTAGGCATACGAGGTATACCCTTCCAACTCTTACGAAGCTACCTATCAAATAGGCAACAAAAGGTAAAAATATAAAATAAAAATACGATGAGTAATGAACGAACTGTCTCATGTGGTGTACCTCAAGGCACGGTATTAGGACCTATACTTTTTAATGTTTACCTAAACAATTTATTTTTATAGAAACAAATTGCAAAATTATTAGTTTTGGTGATGACACCGTACTCTTTTGTGAAGACAGTAACTGGTTTAATTTAAAACAAAAACTAGAACATGACTTGCAAAGCGTTAAAGAATGGTTTGATAACAGATTGCTTTCAATAAGCTTCAAAAAGACTGTTTATCTCTCATTTAGTTCCTAATTCCGAATTTTAACCTTCAAGTAGGAATTCAATTTACTGTTTCAGCCCAAACTAGTGTAAAATATCTTGGCATAATATTAGATTCGAATTTAAGATGGGATCAACATATATTGTGTTGGGGAGAGTTGGACAAAACAGGATAGTCGGATAAAACTGGCAACCAGGGGTAAAAATAACGTTTGTCTAAATATAGTAGGCGATTCTTCCGCTTAATTCGTGTTCTGTGGTGAGTGGCAGGTGGCAGTTTAAAAAAGTGTGGTTATGCTATTTAGTTTTATCAGGAGTTAATTAGGATTTTTTTAGTTTAAACAAGTAAAATAAATAACAGTAAGTATTTTTCAAGATTCTGTAAATATTTAACTATATTTTGTTGAATTTGTGAATATGATAACTAGTTTCTTCATAAACATTTTATCAAAACATTTTTAAACATGCAGTCGGGCAAAATGGGATACCAAGCGGTCGGGTAAAACTGGATTCTATCCCATTTTGTCCAACCAAAAACGGTATAGATTTTATAGAGGATTTTAAATTTTATTTTTTTACAGGCCTGTTACAAGATGGGAAAGTATGAAAGAACAACCGATCGGCAGTCTTGGAATGAGGAAAGTATGAGCCAGGCGGTGGAAGAGGTTCTTGAAGGAAGAATGGGTTACCTTAAGGCTTCGAAACAATTTGGTGTACCTCGGATAACTATTGAAGCCCGGGTAAAAAAGATAAAAAATGGGTCTCTCGAACGATTAGATGCAGCAAAAAAGGGTCTAGGGCGTCACAGACCGGTTTTCTCTGCTGAGCAAGAAGAAGAGTTGGTTCAACACATTTTGTCTATAGAATCGCGATTATTTGGTTTTACTTTGAATGACTTTCGCAGTTTGGCTTTTCAGTTAGCTCAACGCAATGGCTTAGCTAATCAATTTAACAGGGACAAAAAAATGGCAGGTAAAGCTTGGTTATACAGTTTTCTAAGGAGACATGCAAACGTTAAACTTCGCACCCCTGAGCCAACATCACTTGCTAGAGCCATGGGTTTTAATAGACCTGCTGTACAAAAATTTTTCTCGTTACTCTCCGACGTGCTTGAAAAATATAAAATTCCACCCGAACGGATTTACAACGTCGATGAGACGGGCATAATGAGAGTACCAAAGAAAAAATCTAAATGTTTATCACTGCATGGAAAAAGGCAAGTTGGGTGTATATCCTCAGCAGAACGTGGCATTCTTGTCACTGTGGAAATTTGCATGAGCGCTACTGGCGTGTTTATGCCGCCCACTTTCATTTTTCCCAGATCCAGAGCAAAGCCGGAGCTGCTAGATGATGCTCCTCCTGGAAGAAAAGCTTTTTATCGTTCATCAGGATGGATGCAAAAAGAAATTTTTTCGAATTGGTTTAATCAATTTATTGAGTTTTCCAAGCCCTCCAAAGAAAACCGTGTCCTCTTACTTTTGAACGGACATACCACACATACAAAAAACTTAGAGGTTATAGAGAAAGCTAGACATAACGGTGTTGTAATTCTCTGCTTTCCACCGCATACGACGCATCGCTTGCAGCCGCTCGACGTCAGTTTTATGTCGCCACTTAGCACATATTATACGTCAGAGGTTCAAAAATGGATGCAGCAACATCCAGGGCGACCAGTTACAATATCCCAGATAGGTAAGCTTTTCGGAAACGCATATATGAAAGCTGCTAGTATCCAAACAGCTGTGAATGGATTTAGAAAGACGGGCATTCAACCTCTCAATTCGGAAATCTTCGAAGATTGGATGTTTGATCCAGCTGAAACCACGAACAAGCCGATAAATATTCTTGCAATTGGTCCGGTTGAAGAAAATAATGGGCACCCTCCACCACGTACACCATCACCAATACCTCAAAGGCTTGTTATACAACGATCATCAAAAACCCTAGCTGTAGGTAAAGAACAAAACGATGCAGAAAAATTTGATGACTTTCCAAGAACACCGTCATTGCCTCCAGATCCATCCACACCAGAAAAATCACATCAGCTGCTTAAAAATAAGGAGAATTTGTGTAATACTCCACCTCCTGTATCTTACAGCAAGTTCTATGCAAATGTGACCCCCTCCTGTTCATACACTACCACGAAATTTGAAGTAACACCTCAACAAGTTGTGCCACTTCCTCACGCAGAGAGAAAAATTAATGCTGATGATAAAAGAAGGGGAAAAACGGCTGTGCTAACTTCAACACCTTATAAAGAAGAACTTGAAGCATATAAAGAAAACAAGCCTATCAAGAAGCCCAAACTAAATTTTGAAGAAAAAAGGAAAGTAGGGATTAAGAAAGAAAAAAATAAAAAATGTACCACTAAGGTAAGAAAACAGAAGAAAGAAAATAAAAATAAGGACAGCAGTTCAGAATATGAGGAGGATGACGAAGAAGCTTGCATTTATTGTACAGAACTGTATTCTAAATCTAAGGCGAACGACGGTTGGGTAATGTGCCAGGACTGTCGACTTTGGGCTCACGAAGCTTGTGCTGGGATGGAGAACGATGGTAAGCCGTACTCATGCGATTTTTGTCGGTGTTAAACTGTTAATTTGTTTTTTATATAAAAATCAAATGCATAAAGTGTTCGGTTTTCAAGTTCAATAAATATATTTTACTTCAATATCTTTTCTATTCATATTTAAAAACCATCCCATTTTACCCGACCAGGAGGGCAAAACGGGATACTTTACCTTTTTTAAGAAATATGACTTTTTCTATAGTATTGTCGAGATATTTAGAAATAACCATACTTAAATATGGAAAGGGGTCAATGAAAATGTTACAGTCCAAAAACCGTAGATATCCATAGCTTAGTTATAGAGTGTCGGGTCAAAAAACGTTAGCTATCCCGTTTTGTCCAACTCTCCCCTATCTTCTAAGGAAGTTAAGGGTTATACTATTCAAATTCTAGCGAATATGTAGTATACTCAACTTTAGACAAAAAATAATAGTTCATAAGAATGTAGTTGAATCTCACTTGAATTGCGGTATTATAGGATGGGGTGGTTTAGCAAAAGGATATCTATCTCCTCTAGAAATATTTCAAAAAAGATTCTTAAGAACAATACTCGTTAGGGGTTATTATTGTTCCAGCAATACACTTTATTCAGAGGCAGGTATGTAGGTATGATATAAGGCAATTGTATTTTCTAAATGTAAGTATTGATCAATACACACATAACAATTAATTACAAGTAATAAGGCATGCATATGCCACACGAAACAAATCCACATAATATATTCCTCCACACATGAAAAAAACAATTGGTCAAAGAAGCTGTGCGTTCCTAATACCCAGAATATTTAACTTATACCCTGTTGATATCAGAGATGAGACAACATATTTTACATACAAAAGTAAAGTTAAAACCTTTTTGTCAATCAATGTTAAATCTAAAATCATAGAGAAACAATCCATATAATATGAAAGGTGTATATAAACATGTACCTGTGTTTCTGTATTTGTATTTAAATAAGTAGAATATATGTCAATGTGTTATGTTTGATTTTAAAATTTTAAATCGTAATTATTGCTGTATTTTCTAGTAATTTAATTTAATCTTTTTATATGTTATACCACATACAAGTAACTTGTTTTACTTCGTGGTTTATTTGTATATTTGTAAAAAAATTATTTAAACAAAATTCTTGTATTTATCTTGTACAAATAAACATTATTATTATTATTATTGAAACTGTTTTTTGTATAAAATATCAGGCCAAAAAGTGATGGTTGAAATTATACATATACAGTCTCCATGGTTGAAATGTTGAAAAATAGTAGTTTACGTAACAAGTCCCGAAAGTGGTCTTTTACTGGACGAGTGGGCAAGCCTGCGAGTCCAGTAAAAGCACTTTTGGGACGTATTACGTACAATATTTTTTTTAAACGGGCATTGTTGTACCCGAGGTTGTACCATAAACTTCATATTATTCAGTTTACATTTTTATAACAAGAACTCTTTATTAACTAATTTTAACAATCGTTAATTTTTGGTTTACAAATATAAACATTATTTTTGAATAGTTATATTAAAAATTGAATAGATGAGGCTTTTACTTGATGAAGATCCATACTACTGATGAAATAAAACAAATTAATTTGTTTAAATCTTCATTATTTATTTTGAACTGACGTTCAAATTAAAATTAGTGACGCGTTTCGCTACACAGTAGCTTTTTCAAACTAGTGAAGCTACAATGAAAAACTTTTAATTTATATAGTGCCTTAATACGGAATTCTAAGATATTGACAAAAGTATTAAAAATGGGGATAAGTACAAAAAGTGCCTAAATACGGAATTCTAAGATATTGACAAAAGTATTATAATATATATATTTTTTTTTTATATTATAATACTTTTGTCAATATCTTAGAATTCCGTATTAAGGCACTATATAAATAAAAAGTTTTTCATTGTAGCTTCACTAGTTTGAAAAAGCTACTGTGTAGCGAAACGCGTCACTAATTTTAATTTGAACGTCAGTTCAAAATAAATAATGAAGATTTAAACAAATAAATTTGTTTTATTTCATCAGTTATATTAAACGTACAATTATTAGCATTACTTATCTGTAAGCACGGTATTTCAAAAGTATTCGTTGACGTGAGCTTTTTTGAACTGCTTACATTATAATGAGTTTCTGAGACAATTTCTGTGTTTGAGTTACCTGCTTTTTGAATTTTATTAGCTATATCAATCTTATTCTGAACTGAATCCTCAATGTAGCCTTCGGCAACTTGAGATGGACTCCAACCACCATGTCGTTCTAAGTTTATGATGTCAGCACCTCCGTTAGCTAGCAAAGTCGCCGAACTACGCCTAAAGCAATGCCCTGTGTATTCCTTTGGGTTTGGCAATCTCAAAAATGTAGCTATTTTGGAGGGAGCATTATCTACAGTATGTATGCCTACAGGTTGTTTATTACATTTACCTTTATTGTAATTAATAAAGAGACGTCGATGAGGAACGTTGGTTGGGCGTAGCGCTATATACTTCCTATACAAATTTAGCTCTTTTTCCCCATTAATAATAAATGATCTTGATTTGTTTGTTTTGGTGTTTGAAATTTTAACCAAAAGCATAGTTTGTTTGTCTTCTATGTCGTCAATTAATATATTAGTGATTTCTTCCCGTCGACATGCACCAGTATAACCCATAATCAACAACACTTTGGTCATTAAATATTGTTCGTCTGAAGCTTTTATTTTATCGATATCTTCTTTATTAAGTACTCCAGACTTCTTTGCTTTATACCCTACGGATTTTTTCTTCATAAACGCTGTTAATTTAAAATATTTGCTTATGTCGATATTTCTTCTGGTACGTAGCATGGCATTCAGCATCGAATATAAACGAAGAAGATTTCAGCGTTTCTGATTTTTCTGACAAATATGCCAATAACACATCCTCACAAATGCTTATTACCTTCTTTTCCAGGCACCACTTTTCAAAAATTTGGTATGTTTGTTCATATCGTGTCCGGGACTTCGACGGTAATAAATCAAACGTTGCTTGGGTGGCCGCCTTAACAATTTCATCTGGTATAATTTCATCTTCCATTAATTCACAATCAAATGCATCATTTTGAATATCCATTTTATAATAAATGTCACGTTTTCAACTAAACGTCAAAATATGTCAAGTTATTTTATAGTTTTAAATAATACAAAACTCGGTTACTATAGAAACCAATTGACCGCTATCTTAGACTAACTATTTTATTATTTTTTCCATTAAAGATAGGCAGGAAAGTAAATTAAATGAGTCCGGTAAATGCTTTTACCGGACTATCACAATAATTTTCTGGCTCAGTCCGACAAAATGATATTTTCTGACCTAAAAATAAACCGGAAAGTACTAATTTCTGGCCGGTTTTAAAAAAAAATCTTTTTTTGGATTTTTCTCTGGAAATTCTGAATAAGCCGCAAATTTTTCGTCGGATAATCTTCAAAATAGGAAAGTGCTATCGATTTTTTGCAAAATCAGTTAAAAACTCGTGGCTCCGTCTAGTTCACCGGACCCGTCCCCTGTGCAAAAGATAAGTTTCATCTATCACTATCGTTTCTTGATTAATTATTATGAACACTAATATTCACACCAAGGTCTTATTCACATGTAAAATCTAGCGGATTTCGTAAATAATTAATTTGACAACAGCAAATGACATTTATTGTCACAGCCATTCTCGCACCGTGCCATATCATAGAAACCACAGCGGACTAAAAGTAAAGTGTTTGCGTACGAAAAGTCAAAAATAGACGATTTTTCATCCGGAAATTAGTACGTAAAATGTCATTTTTTCTAAAGGTCGACGAAAAACTAGTTTACCTACTTTTTAACGCAATCTTTGAAACCTCTGGCGTAGATATGACCGTAAACTTTCATTTTTAGCAGATCAGAATTTTTAAATTAACGAGAAATTTAAAGAAGAACCCATACCATGAATGTATCTAAAATCTGCTATAAGCGGAATCGAACAAATACAAAATTGGAACATTAAAACCTAAAAATATTTTCAAAAAGACGTAGTTTCATCGACAGCAAAATTTCCATTTTCAAATCAAAATGATTCTTAATAGAAATAACAAATGAAGGTTATTATTCGTGATTAGCAACACTGAATAATAAAAATTATTACAGGATTTATACAAAGTATGTTATATAATGAAATAATTATAAGTATTATCCTATTATTTAATTATCACCTGTTAACTCACTAATCAATTCCTCACTACCAACAATTATTATTAAAAAACAAAATCCCGTTACTAAAACTGCGAATGTTTTTATATTTTGCATTTTCGTTTCATTTGCACTCTACTTGTTAATAATTTCGCGAGAATCAAGTCGACCTCTGAAAGCAAGTCTTCGGTTTTAACTTAACCGTGACCGTCACATAAGAAACATCGACTACGACTGACTAATTTCAACTTGATTGTAAAACGCGATAAGTCACGTTAAGTGGACATTTTAAAACTTGCTAAGGTAATCCCCACACTATCGATACGTTTTTAATTTAATGACAAATAATAATGTTGAGTAATAACACTCTCCAACACGATTTTTGTAGTTATGAATAATTCTTTTAACTTTCTGATTATGGCAAATATGTTTGGTAAATATGCAGGACTAAGACTACAGCTCAAAACTGCTCCAATTTTTCTCGTAGTGCTTTGTATCAACCAAATTAAATCCCCTGTAATATTACGGTGGTGAAATCCATAAAACCCCATAAAAATATTTTAAAAACCGGTAGATATGTGGAAGCAATGCATATGCAGAAGTAAGGCTATGCAGCTCAAAACTGATCCCAATATTTTGGTTGCCTTTTGTATTAGCAAATTATATCCTCTGTAATATTATGATGGAGAACGCCATAAAACTCACATAACAAATAATGCAGATATCAGTACAGGTGATGAGTGAGGGGCATAGTTAGATTAGGTTATGTTACTTCATAAAGAAGAGAGAGTAATAAAAATGCAAATTGGGATAAATTTTGTACAGAGTGATCAATCACTTTTTCTTCTCTTTTAAAAATTTTCGAATGTACCTTAGGTAAAATCCTTTATTTTTATATACCTCACCCTGTTCGACCGGAGAATATAATAAAACCCAAAACCGAGAACAATAGAAGGTAAGGAATAAACTATTATCATAGGCACCGCAATTGGGGGAAACTTACATTTCAAGTACCGTGGTATATAGGTATTAGTAAAGAAAATAGTAAATATGTAAAAAGTTCTATGAAATTTATTAGAACAAATTACTTTATTAGAAAAAATTTATAAATTAAATAATAAAAATACATTTTAGGAATAAAAGTAATATTATATTATATATATAAAAAATCGAATTGGCGTTTTAACTGTTATTTATAAGCACACCTAAAAATTAAATTAAGGCTAAACAAATGGTTGGTACGTAAAAAAAATGTTACGGTTGTCAATTATTACAACTACAAAAATAATTGAAATGAAATGGAGGAAGATACGTTTCTTTAAAAACAGTCAAAAAAATAGGAATAAATAAATGTAATAAAACATTAAACAGTACGTTTCTCTCAAAACAGTCAAAAATAGAAATAGAATTACAAAAAAAATTGTTATTAAATAGGTAGATACGTTTCTTTAAAAACAGTCAAAAATAAAATAGGAATAAATTACTCAGATTCACAAGAACAGTAAATGCTCTCATCATCACTCTCATTTTCGTCCAAAGAAATAATTAACGGTTCCACAGTTGCTTCGATTAAACAATCAAGTTTCCACATTTTTTCTTCTACATTTAAAACATGTTGTACACATTTATGCCAATTATCTGGAGTTATTTTTTTAACTGATTCTTGAAAAAGCACCTCCACATCCTTTAATTTATAGGTAGTATTATTCCTTGCTAGATACCCTTTCATTTGAGCCCATTTTAATTCTATTGGATTAAGTACACAATGGTAAGGCGGCAGTCTTAATACTGTTATGTTTCGTTTTCCAGCCATATCATCGACAACTTTCCTATTGAATTTTTCTTTGTGGCCATTTACCAATGATAGTAGTTCATTTTTTACTATATCTGCCTCAAAATTTATGTTTTTTTCTGTAAGCCACTTACAAATATCAGCTTTTCTCCATGCTGTGGTTGGTACTTTTTCAAGGTTTCTGGAATGGTAACTGGCGTTGCCCATTACTATTACTGAACCAGGAGGTATTAGGTCTAACATTTGCTGAAAGTATTCTTCAAATGTATCGCCATTCATGTCCTCGTGATAATCGCCAGTATGGTTTGACGGAAAGACCAAAAGACCTCCTTTTACAAACCCTTTTTCATTACCTATATGGACAATTATCAAACATTTTCCCTTTCCTGACGGCGGCTTCATCCCTGTCGACCAACCTTCCATGAATGCCTGCCGGGCACTTTTCACATTTTTGTCTTGCCAGTGTTTGCCAACAGTGTGACCTTCATTTACCCAAGTTTCATCAAGAAAATATATATTTTTGTCCTCACTTCGAAATTGCCTAATTTGCCTTAAATATCTTCTTCTCCAGCAAACTATCTCGTCACTTTCTATTAAAACCGCCTTTCTGTTATTTTTTTCCCAAGAAAAATTAATTTCTCTTAAAGTTTTCCACAATTTCGTTCTTCCAATATTTGGAAGCCCACCATCTTGTTTTATTGAAGCATAAACTTTATCAACAGTGGGAATTTCCTTTCTAAAATAAAAGGAATGAATTAACCGCCTTAATGCAATCATCAAATTTTATTGGTTTTCTCCCAGACTTTGATAGCGGCGATTTTAATGGTTCTAATTTTCTTTCATGAAGTATTCTATAAATAGTTGATTTTCCAAATTGGGTAAAATTAGAACACTTCGTTACCAACTTCTCCACTGTCAATGTTTTATAGTCTTTTTGCAGATTATCGAACACACTAAGAACTGTTTGTTTTTCTCTAAGCGTTAAATGCGCACGACTTTTATTTGTACTCGGAGTAGAAGCCATATTTTTTTACTTTCTAGATACACAAACTGCACACACTTTAAAAGTTAAAACTATAATAACAAGCAAAGCAGATTTGTAGCCACCTTTAATATTTCGGAACCAACTCATAAGTAAGAAACAAAATATGCTAATAATCTAAGATTCTTAAAATCCTAAAATTATATTATTACATTGCTACTTAACCCTCACTTAAACTTAATCCTCTAATTATGCACCGGAAACGATTATAATGGCATTATCTGCATACCTACGTATTATAGTGCAAAAACAGGTTAAAATATAACATATATTTTTAACTGCTGTCTTTTTTCTATTTTTTTTAAATTTAAATGTTGGCAAAACACCTACGCCAATGGTACGCTCGAAAAAATGGGTTTTTCATCGTTTTATTACTCTCTCTTCTTTATGAACACACTTTAGGTTACTTATTATTGTTATTTTTTTTTCAATTTTCACGGCAATTACTTTATTTTTTATGACATTTGAAGTAGTCTTCTACCATAATATTGCATTTAATAACATTATTCAGTGATTCATTCATTAGTTTGGGTTGTGCTCAACAGAACTTGAACTAAATCTTTGTACCCATTTTTCTGCTTCAATTCCAGAAGCTTCGAGTCCTCTATTTAGGCCTCTAGTTTGACTAGGGGAATTTTGAGTAGTTGTAATGGTTGTAATATTTCCTCTCCAAAGTCCTTCCGTCTGAGTCCTAGTAAGTTCTCACAGAACTGACGTTCCCCATTTTATGTAGATGTTTCCACAGGGTACAGTGTTCAGTGACCAGGTCGGCAACTGTCTTAAAATGTCTCTTACCCAGTTTCAAATGACTGATTGAGAGTTCCTTGTCTACCTTGTTCAGTAAACTCCTTGTATAAAGGTGACCTTCTGTTAACTTCCATTTGAATTGGTGTTCTTTATCTAGCCAGTTCCGAAATTACCCTTTTAAACAAATTAATTTGTTTTATTGCATCAGTAGTATGGATCTTCATCAAGTAAAAGCCTCATCTATTCAACTATTTACTACTTCATAAAATTATCACATCATATATACCTAGAGATACTTGAAAATACACATTTTGAGTTAATTGCTTTCCAAGGGGTAAATTGGGAGCAAAATGATTTACAGTTGCTCTTTCCTCTTTCATATATATTTTTAGAGAATTATTAGGAGTAAACAAATTTTAAAAACTTATTTGAAACAAATATATAACAAAATAAATATGTATATGAAAACTAAAAATATTATTTTTTTCATGTGATAAATCTAATTATTCATCCTAAAGTGATTTCTTATAATCATTTGCTGCATCCGTCTGCCTGCAATTAAATCACCATTTCTTTGATTTTCTTTTTCCTGGTTGTTTAAAGGTTCATCATACATCCCATAATCAATATTTATTTTGTGATCTTCGTCATCTTCTTGAAACATACCTGCAGGAATGTTATTTGCAATACAAAGATTATGCAGCAGTACACAGCTGTTTATTATCTTTGATGCAGTTGTAGGATTGTAATGTAATACTCTGTGTTTCAATAAACAACGGAACCTTAACTCTAATACTCTATTACATCTTTTAATTAGGGATCTTGTTCGTTTTTGAGCAATATTGTATCGTTCCTCAGGGGATCCCGGTATAGCATTTTGCATTGGAGTTAACATCCAAGGCCGTAAAGCATAACCTGAATCGCCTTAAACAGTAATATAATTTTTATACAATCAGGTAATATTTTAAATTACTTTTCCTTAAAGAAGGAAAAATTTTGAAGTATTCATGTAATTTTCAGCACCCACATTGTTGGAATATCTTGTAAGTATACGTACCATGGAAGGCAAATTATCGATGCCCATTATTGTGAAGATTCCTTATATAGCGAAAAACATTATTCCATACCATGGGTGCTACCAGGGTATCTAGCAAGTATATATCTATTTCTCAAATTGGAGTCACATATCTGAAAAAAAATATCAAGGGTAGGTACTGTGTTGCACTGATGAAGTAAGTGTAATAAAAAATGTTGGGATCTTGTTTACTTACAAGCTGTTCATTTATGGAGTGGTACCCCTTACGATTTACACAAATCTCTTCTCTAAATATAGGGTGTTTTTTTGGTGGATAAATTGCTACATGTGTGCAATCCACACAGCCAATTATCCCAGGAAAATGATACTTCCCATTAATTACTTCATGGAGAGCCTGTGAAACTAAGCTCTGAGCAACAGCATGGTTCATATGTTTAGCAATGTCCTATTGGTAAGAACCACTAGCAAGAGATCTAAGAGTCAGCAGGACCTAGAGAATAAAGCTGAAAAAAGTTAGTGTATATATCAATTTTGCAATTTTCTCTTGCTAACCTGCCTAAATAGACTTTATTGTAGTTATACTTACTTTTCTATATATGCTCAAGGCTGAGATTCTTGATGAGGCAGGGAGATTGTAAGTCTATAAAGTTTCACAAACTGCCTTTCTGAATATTCCTCAAAAGGATCAATAAATGGGTTAAAGATCCTAGGAGGTCTATCTGCTAACTCTTCCGCTTCTTGTATAGCGTTTCTGAAGTTTAAATGAATTAAATCATCAAAACCTGCCATATTATAACCAATTATATCATTTATTATTCAAATTAATGATATACCAAACACAAATTTTTTCAATCTAGGTTATGTATATTTACACTTTTCGTGCACGAAAACATTTATTCGAATGGAATAAATCCTCTCGAAACAAGCCATACGAAAGTGTTCGTATACGATTAGGGTTTGAGCATGTCGAAAATTAGGTTATTTAAATTTCATACGAAAACGGCCATTTTTCGTATACGATTTACTCTCGAATGGTTTCGAAAATCGCACCCCAGAACAGCTAGAGTGTGGGAAGAAAGAGAGTGAAAGATGCAGAAATGAAAAATAGAACATTAACGCGTTTGCTCGATGCAACAGTAGCGTACCAAAAAAATAATCAAATACAAATAGTAGGAACATATACCCTCTCTATTGTAATATTTAACAAACAGCCTATTATACCTAATAATAATATGTTTTTCTAATTCAAAATTACTCTATTATTCTTTTTATTCTGAGAACATATCTCATCACTAGAACATATTTATAAATGCAAATGTTAATCTTTTCGACGGCCTAATAGTTAATCTCCTTCCTAGAATGATCATTAATTCTAGAAAGTACCTAATCGGGTAATAAATCATACAATACGCTAAACATGTTTAAAGTGCTATAAGTACCTATAATGAGATAAATATTTACGTCAAAAAATAATAGTTCAATACTATTAAACGCTTTACAAAATTAGAAAAATTAATTTCCAAAGAGCAGACCGTCCACTAAGAAGCAACAACTACTTCTCGGGCTATATGCCCCGACATTGCGCCGAAACCGGTCCACAAGTGATGTTATTCCTTCTGATCGCAAACCAGAATGGTTGGTTCTATCTTAACAGATATACCAACCCCGTTTACTTTAGAAGTGTAATTCAATGTCTGTCGGGGCATATAGCCCGAGAAGTAGTTGTTGCTTCTTAGTGGACGGTCTGCTCTTTGGAAATTAATTTTTCTAATTTTGTAAAGCGTTTAATAGTATTGAACTATTATTTTTTGACGTCTATAGATCACGCTTTACTTATATGACAATTATTTACAGGTAACTGTAATTAAGTAGATAAATATTTGCTAATGTTATTTAAATAGGAAGAAATGTTTCCTAAAATCGGATAATACTAATAATGCAACTAATTCAAATATAATCAATAATTTACTTAAATGTGAAATATTTATTCTATATTTATTATAAAACGAAATAATAAGTAACACTTTTAAATAATCAAAAGTTTTATCTTATATATAATCTGTATACCTAGTTTATTTCTGATGAAGGACCTGCGCGCATTTCTTCAATATTTTTCAGGTTGTCTGAAACACGCTCAATTTCTTCAAAATTTAAAATTCTTTTAGTGGTTTTGTAATGATGATTGTCATATTCCTCCTCCGAATCCGAATGATCGGTTCCTTCGCTGGAATCATCTGCTAAATTTATAATACATCTTTCGATGATCTGATCAATCATAGGCTCTTTCTGCAAAGACTTAATTTCAAACGACAAAGCATGCTCTTGCATCTGGACCTTTAATCCTCTACAGAAAAGTTTTGGATCACAAAATTCTGCAGCCTCGTCAAATTTAAACGTTACATTCCTGTCAGCAACATATCTTTTCACTGCACCCCAACTAATTCTATTGGATTCAGTTCGGGATGATAAGGAGGTAGACTTACAACCTCAAAAAATTAAAATGTCATCGATGGCATATAGTTGATATTTTGTTTTATGGTCTTTGATTATTGCATATAATTCTGGCTTACAAAAATTATTATTGAATGCAATATTTCTTTTTTTCAACCAACCTTGCATATCCCTGTTTTTTGAGGAGGAAGTTGTCATCTCTTCCACCAATTTATTGTGATAAGATGCATTGTGTAATACCACAACACTTCGATTCGGCAAATTTGGTATAAGTCTTTCTTTGATCCATTTTTCGTAATTATGGTAATTAATTTGATCGTGATAATCACCTGTTTTTCACTCTGCTTTTCCAACGGAGGTAAACATTAGGATCGAATCCATCTTCTCTACCTGCGAGTACGATGATCATACGAGCTCCTTTACTAGTTGGTTTCCTAAAACCTAATTCACCGCTTTTACTCCAACCTCTCTCATGTCTCACGCACATGGAATATAGGTTTCATCTGTATAAACAATCGTCCTTTTCTAAATGTTTTCAATTTTCTTAAAAATGCCAATCTCAAATGTAAGAAACTTTACTACTCAGTACTTCCTGAGGAAAGTCTCAGAGACTAGTAGTTCCTTCAGACTTATTTTCTGGAGGAATTTTAGTTGTTGTGCCCTAGGAGATCTTCTATTAAAAAAAAGTTTTAGATGTTCAGGTTTATTATTAAACAATCAACTTAAACTGAATAATCAAAGTTTGTTTAAACATTTTTTCTCTTTCTTCTAAATTAAGAAATAAGGATTACGATAATTATTCCAATAAATGTTTGGTAGCAGAACCCAAACAGTGTTGGACTCATCCCCAAGGGGATGCCTACCAACCAAACCCACCTAAAACTCGCCGTTACTCCCGCCTCGGAATCACTACCCTAGCATACTTCGAGACAGGCGGCGGTCCCTCGCACACTCTCCGCTCACACCGTCGTCTTCTCCCTACTATCACTCCTACCTCTCATGCCATATCGAGTCCTTCTCTCCCCCTAACCATGCTCTCTACTACTGCACTCACCTCCATCCATTCCTCCTCCCCCTCAACATTATCTCCACCATGTTCTCCCAGTACACCTCCTCCCCTAATTTCCTCTCCAACTTCTTCAGCTCTTCCTCGTTCCTCCAGCATCTAAACACATGCCCCACATCATCCTCCACGTCACACCTCTCGCACACTCCAGTTTTTTTTCCCAATCTTGAGGAGGTACCCTACTCTCGACCCATGTCCAGTGAACACCTGTGTCAAGAAGTAGTTCACCTCTCCGAATTTCCGGTCCATCCAATCTCTCCTATTCCCAATCGCCCTTTCACATTACACATCAATCTCCCACAAAAATTTTATCCATGAGGTCGCGGTGAGATTCGAACTCGCGATCTCCTATTCACTAGACAGTCGCTTTAACCAACTGAGCCACGGCACCTTTGGTACATGGTATATTGGAACCAAAGTCAGTGTAACGACAATAAAATAAAGTAATGTTGTCAGATATATTTTCTAGAATTGTTAGGCTCACTATACAAATATTCTCCATACTTCAGTATACTGTTAGTTCGTGATGTTCTTAGAAAGATAATTTGGAAATATTTAAAAAAAATATACATAATATAAATTTATTAGTAAGCAATGAAATAAGTCGCTTAAAATTGCTGGAAAAATAATAATTAATTAAAAACAACTTTATGTATGTTACTATATTTAAGAAAATTTTGAATAGCTGGCAACATAGCAGCCCTGCAATGAAAAGCTAATACATCTAGTCCAGTATTTGGCATAATATAACGAAGTAACCGGACAATTTTAACTCGGCCAACTGGGACATATAAAATGTTGAACATCTGGCCTGACCTGGGTTAGAACGTCCAGGAGAGTGCGTGAATTGTGTTGTAGAGAAACATCATTACTAGTAATACCACTAGAGGTCAAATTATTTCCGGATTTAATTTGACCTCGTGTGGTATTCGGTAAGAAAATTCCACAACAAATTGTGTTTGAAAAAATTAAAATTTATTTTTCGATTTCCAACAACGTCAATTTTCGCCAGGAGATTAAGCAGTTGACACCCGCGAATACTAGTAAATCGAAGTCAAGTGTATGGAAGCAGTTTACAAACTTTCTACTGATTTTAGTAGCTCAAAAGTGCCATTTTAGGACCTAAAATATTATATTTTTTCATTTCATAGTTACTTGGGCTTATTGCAGCGCGTCACAGTTTTGGCAGCAATTTAGACTTTTAAATTGTTGATTTCTACTCGTTGTAGTTGCTCGAAAATACCATTTCAAGACACAAAACAGAATATTTTTTAATTTTACATAAGTTTTGAGTAACTACAAGTGGTAGAAAATCGCTTTTTTGCAAATAAAAACCAGACTGTAAAAAAATATTCTGTCATTATAAACGTCAGAAAATTTCCAGTATAATTCGCTGTTGGGTACCCACGAGGAAAAAAATTCCACTAAAATTCATCCGTTGCCATGGTGATCTGTGATGTTATTTACAGAAAATTATATTACAAATTTTATGAGTTTTGTATGCAGGTTTAATCTACTATATTAATTTGAATGAAAAACATTATTTCACAATATTCGAATTTATAAAAAATTTATATGCACGCCATTGGGCGGCACTTGCCTTCTAAGGGATTAAAAATATGGGTCATTACATTAAGCCTAGAAGAACTATACTTTGGCCACTTAAAACTCTGTTTTTCGCTTTACTCTTAAATGTCATTGTAAATACTGTTCAAACATTAAACCTAATAAATAATTAAACAGAATATTAAAAATGTAAAACTAATACCTAACTAAACCGAATCTTGAAGTTGTAAATAATATTACAGTAATCAACTAAAAATAATACTAAAAATGTAACTGTGCCACTGCAAATTTGTCGAATAAGGTTGTCTGACAAGCTCCGTCAGCGTAACAAGAAGTTTGCTGACGCGCATACAATTCTCAATACTCTAGCTGTTCTGGTCGACCTATACTTGGGTGCATTCCTTGGGTACTTCTTTATCATCCGAAAATAACATGGCATGAAAATCTAAGTGATACTAAGGGTTGAGAGGCAAGGGTTAAAAATTGATAAAACGTTAAAAAAAATTATGTGATGCATGCCGAAGAGATTAGATTTTGTTATCTTAGTAAATGTTAAAAAAATGACGGCATACTTTTTGCAGTGATTCCGTTTGACTTTAAATATTCAATGGCGGATGTTTTTTTTGTATTAATTTAGTGGCTGCCACGGTTGAAAGGTTAGAATTTATTAATTTTTCGAACAATAAACTGATGGATCCCATTAATTTTTTTATCAATTTTATACCAAAAAAACTAAAAAATAAGTATATATTGTTATGGTATACAATAATTCAATGTGTGGTGATTTAATTTTATTGAATAGTATTATATACCACAAGTATCAGTATCAACCAGAACTTCAAATCAAACAAATTTTATATTTTAAGATGTATTTATTGATCTGAAATGTTTGAAATTTAATATTGCATCATATGCATGTGGATCTCAGGGTATGATATGGGTAAAGTGAGTTGTCTAAATTTAAGGAGTAAATTTGAAATGTAACAACCTTCAACGTCAAAATTGAATTAATGATAATTAAATAACTATCTCCAGATTGCAATCCGTGGATGGTCTCCTAGCCTATTACAACCTATATTAAAATAAAATTAACACAATTCCGCACAAACAAAATAACTCTCTCAATGTCTTGTCGAAACACCGCCGGTAGCTGTATTGTCTAAATAGAAAACGACTTGTTCTCTGAAGCGAAGAAACTTTGCGTTGCGCAAAGGAAAGATTACTGGTAAACGTCTCAAATCTGGGTAATGGTTTACAATCAGCTGTTAGGTACAAGTTTTAGTATAAAATTATTTACATTACCATCGTTTGTTGCTGGATGATCTCTCTTAATCTTGAGTTTGAACAACCTTTACTGGATTCAAATCGAAGGTAAGTTATGCAAGATATTTCTAACTCACTATTTCTTTTTTATCCGTTTTATTTAAAGTTTTCGTACATTTAAACTTGTAACGTCCATTACTTTTTTGTCTCCCCCTTAGTTACTTATCACCTAACAAACTTCCTTCCCGTTGCTAACTAATATCCTCTTGTTTCTTCTTTATTTATTATAGAAATTACTAATTTTTGTTGAAATCCAGTTACTGACAGTTCATATTATTTAATCAAATAAAAATGTCCATAACAACCAATGTTTTTGTACTGACATTTCCAATGTCAACTTTATCAGCTGATTTATACAGGGTACATAAAATATCTTAACAGAAAGTATCTAATTTAATCATTTTAACGTTATTGTTAAAAATGATGGACATAACATAAGATTCCCATTTACATATGATACAACCTCTAAAAGTAACCATTTCATTACATTTATGATCATCTCAATTTCAGTACAATATATATATATATATATATATACAAAAATATTATTATTTTGTGTCGGCTAGTGTAGCTACTAAAATAAATCCTTGTGATGCGTGTGTGTGATTGTGTAATACAATTCAGGTACAATTACTATATTCGACGATAACAAGAGAATTTTAAGAGAGATTGAGAAAACTCAATTAAATACATACGGATACTATAAAAATAGATTTAGATTTTTAAAAGGTGAATCAGCTGGTTATGTGCATCCTAATGTGACAATTCTTGGTAAAATAATTAAATACGTGACTCAAGGCTGTGTGAAGGAGAAATAAACTACAACGACCTCGCAAGGTAGTAACACCGCAGGGTGATAAACAAAAGAATTTAAATTTTTTACGCACCAATCCTAGGTTAATATTTATTCGGTATTTCACTGAACGGTAGCTTTTGACGAAAACATCTAGAGTGATGAGAGGGAAAATTGAGCTCAGTAACTACATACACATGCAATTTGAAGTTAATCTGGCGTGTAAAGGAAATTCAATTAAAAGTGGTTTTAGAATGAGGAATTGTTTAACTCAATTCTTCAAAATTTTATCTACAATTGCCATTTTTTTATTTTTTCATTTGAATTCAAGTGCCCCAGCAGTTATAGCCAATAGCACTATATATCTACAAATTTTTAACATTAAAATAAATATACACAATACACATGATGACAGTCACAGAAATAACTATTTGAAATAATGACACAGATATTCTTCAAAAAATCACTTATTTTCACATTGCAAATGTTGTGCCGTTGTTTCTTCTTCCATGCCGCATAATCTGCATTCTTTTTCATCCATAATTTTGAGCTTTTTCAAGTGCCCATTCAGGCGACAATGTCCCGTAAGGATGCCTGTTAAAACTCTTAGTGCAGTTTTACTTTGACTTATGCATTCATTTGATCTCAACAGGTTGTAGTCACCCAGAAGAATCTTTGATTGCCTAAGTCCTACTAGATCTTTCCAATGGTCAGATCTTCTCTTTTCTTCGGCTTTGCCTATTTCTTCCAATATTACATTGGAGCTGATACCGCAAAAGGGTTCCGGCCCCCAAAAGGGTGTTCCAGTCCCCCTCTTTGCTAGTTCATCTGCTATTTCATTTCCTTCTATTCCAGTGTGCCCTGGAATCCACAGTAAGGTGACTATATTGTTGTCGCCTAGTTCATTGAGTTTGCCTAGGCATTCCCACACCATTTTGGAACTGATAACACAAGAGCTCAGTGCTTTAATGGCTGCTTGACTATCTGACATTATGATGATCCTTTGCCTTCTATATCCTTTATCAATATTGAACTGGGCACAATTTCTTCTGGCGAGAATTTCCGTAGTATCTCTATGAAATTTCCGCTTGAAAGATGCTTGGGGTTTTTCTCAAGCTTTCAGAGTGTTTGGTTCCTGGCCCGTACACTCCTATCCCAGTTCCTTCTATTGCTTTCGAGCCATCTGTGCACCATTGAATGGCTTTCTTTCCAAGTCTGGTAATGATATTTGGATCCCATTCCTTCTTGCTGCTTAATTCCCTAACGAATTTCTTTGAAAAGTTAAACTTTTTCATCATACCATCTTGTGGCATGTCCCAGGTTTTTTTATTTCTAAAAAGTGGGGAGGTGGTTTTTTTTAATGATTCCCTCTCTACTTAATCTGTATCTTGTACAGGCTACTCTTCGAATTTTCGAGACGTTTTCTCTCGTCGTCAATAGGCTAGCTCTACTACTCTTCGCAATGGCTCCATAAGTGATAATTGGTTTCACTATGGCAGTGTACATCCAGCTCAAGATTTTTGGGTTATAGCCCCAATTTCTCCCTGCCAGATTCCTGCACAACACTAGAGCCATTTTTGCTTTGTATATAATCTCCAGGGTGTATGGGAGTAATTTAAGGATTGAAGAAAGCAGTAAGTTTCGGCTCACGTAACACCTTGTTATAAATTTGTGCACTCCAGAGAAGTCGACCATCTGTGGAAGGTTCTGACAGAATTATTACCCAGATTTAACTACTCTACTTTTTTCTCCATGTGGTTGAATTTTTCACGTTTACACTCTTCTTTTTAATAATTTTTCTGTTATTTTGTAGTCTTATAATTTTTTCTTGGGTTGGGTTGGGTTGGGTTGATTTGTAAAAGAAAAACCATATTTTCGATCTACGGAAACAGTTTCAGTGATATGCGACTCAAACCCTACAAGAGGAAATATCTAAATGGTATAAAATAATTGCTGTGTTTAACAACATAAGGTTGTATCAGGCATCAGAACTTCTAACAAAAATATTTTAGGCAATTGATAAATACACCTATTTGTCCAGTGAAAGTAGTTATTATTATATTTTAAGAGTTCGAGTTATGAACTTGGAGTTCCCACAAAATAGCCAACGTTGAGGATAATGTTCAACAAAACCAGGCGCGAGCCGGCATTTTTAGATTTTTAATTTGTAACTGTAATAATATAACATCTATTGTCTCTAACGTTAATAAAGTTCCGCTGTTCTAAATTATTTGATTTTTTTGAAAACGAACTTTTCACCAGTGAACTTCAAATTGGCGCAGCCAGTAGGATTGCCAAACGGAGTGACAACAAAAATCGTGTCAGGCCGGTCTATATCGATAGTTTATTGGCAATAATAATCGATCGTGAAAAGTTCGTTTTTAAAAAAATTCAAATAATTTAGAACAGTGGAACTTTATTAACAGAAACAATAGATGTTATATTATTACAGTTACAAGTTAAAAAGCTAAAAATGCCGGCTCGCGTCTGGTTTTGTTCAACGTTATCCTCAAGTGGGGGAACGCTCTTGATTCAGCAACGTCGGCTATTTTGTGGGAACTCCAAGTTTATAACTTTCGTTGATAATAGATATAATAATTATATGATTGTTTAATCTGTGCAAAATCTAACATTAAAAAATAAAACAAATTCTCTGCATTTAGTGCATTATTTTAAACATTTTACTGTCAGTGAATAATTTTTTACCATTCCACGGGTAAAATCTGGTGGATGATTAAGTTACTTCCACAGGTCGTTCACCTTAAAAAATCGAAAAGTGATTCAAATAATCATTGACCTCTATATTTTTCACCCAAATGACAATTCTTCGGAGTTGTCGATATTTATCGGTGAATGTCAACATTTTTATAGTCGTTTGTGGTTTGCGGTTTCCCGAGCATTTTTTAATGTTGTGATTTCTGATACTATCACGAGTTTTACAATAGAAGTATTCTATTTGAATATATCCGAATATGTTCTTTCTATTGGTAACAATCTTCAACCAATAGATCTTCCCTATTTCATCGAACATGAGATGGGTATAGAAGAAACAATGTAGAAATCTGATAATATGCTAGAAAACACTGTAGTGTAGAACCTTCTATTATTTCTCTGAACCCCAACGTCGATAGTTCGTTAAGTTGGTGTATTGTTAGTCCAGGCATTACACACCGAAAATCGCCTTTTTGCGATAATCGCTGGTATCAGCTTGAAACTTTGTATAAAGGTTGCAAAAAATACGTACAATAAAATAGTACTAACCCGCAAATGCAAAACCTTGCATTACATTGTTTAAATGACCATATTGTGCTATTTTCTAGTACAATTACTCGTTCATTCGTGAATATCTTTTTTGCTCTTGATTATGAAGAAAAAATGTTAAATACTTTTTTTTTGTCTTTTAAAAACGAACAATATGAAACCAACCGCGTCGAAAAATATTGATTAGATCAAAAGTTATTGATGATTAAGTTTACATAAACATTAGTTTGATTAAACACTATTAGATTATTTTGTTAACAATGACAATATCCTGTAATTGTGCTTAATTACTGTACTCCGTCAACAGATCACGTGTGCCAAACCCGCAATCGGTAAGTTGAATAGTTAATGAGTTATAGCGTTATAAACAAATTGACGTAGCATTTTTTTACAATAAAACTGTACCACTTTGTCACTTTCCCTTTATGTCACTGATTTTTTCTAAGGTAGATTACGTACGGTGTAATCGAGCGGCGTCGTTATTTTTTCAAAAATTGCAATTGCACGGCCAAAATAGGGTTTTTCTACAAATAACAACAAAAAATGTATACTTTGTTTGACGCACGCGCATCTACTCAGGTTTCAATATTTCCAGATTTTCGACAACGGGAATAGATTTCTCTCGTCGCGAGGTATGAAATTAAAAAAAAACATCCAAATATCTTTATTGGATCCCAAGAAAAGTCGACTTTAAGTAGCACCGTTCAATTTGAATGGCTGCGTCAAGATTTTCAGCGATTTTCAGCGAACACATCGACAGTTTAGTTAATCTCTATGTCTTTAATTAATGTAACAAAACTTACCAGAGATAAGAATTATCGTTTAAACCATTTATTTAACAGCATTTATTGTTTTCTAATTATAATTATTCAATATCTCTGCGGCTTCAAAGGTATTTTATTTCGCCTCTTTCTTAGCGATAGATTCAGAGAGACCAGACATCAGACAGCGTTTACACTTTCCTCCCTCAGGCTTAGCGCAAAAACGCTTATGTGCTTGTCACATGTAACAATCATAGGTTTGTTCCAACTGGCATTTATGAACCGTACTGGAATCGTTTCGAGTACGGTATAGTGCGCAAACTCGAATTTGGGATGGACATATCAACTTTATCACCCCTTCCAGAAGGTACAGTTTGTACACCGTTCCGAGCAGTCCCAAGAACGATACTTTAATCAGTTGGAATGTGAAAGAAATACGGTTCTAACTCCAGTTGGAACGAAGCTATTACTTCCCTGGAAATGTTACCACTCCCCCGTTAACGTAAGAAACAATAATTACTGTTTCACAAAGAGGACTGGGAACTCACGAAAGAGATCTTCAGACCCCATCTTATCTTATTTGACCCCTACAAAACTACAGTACCAGATGGCATAAGGAAGTAGCCCTTGCAGCATTTCTAGACATCGACGGTGCTTTTGACAACACATCGATGTCATCAATAAAAAAATAGGGATTAACAGCACCACATGCAAATGAATAGGATCCATGCTCGAGCATAGCAGAATAACTACACATATGCATGATAAAACAAACACCGTTAGGACAACTAAAGGGTGTCCTCAAGGAGGAGTACTTTCACCACTTTTATGGAACCCAATTGTGGATGACTTGATCTGCATGTTGAATGAACAAGGCATATGGACGCAGGACTTTGCGGATGACATAGTGATGGTGACCAATGGGAAATTCCCAGAGGTAGTTATGAATGTCAAGAAGCACTACGAATAGTGGAGGAATGGTGCCTTAAAGAGGACCTTTCAGTTAATAAAAAAAAACCAAACTAGTTGCTTTCACGAATAGAAGAGTTCTCCCGCAGGGTAGAGTACTGATGTTCGGAGAAGAACTAGAAATATCCAAAGAAGTTAAATATCTGGGAGTGACCCTTGATTCCAAACTGAATTGGAAGGCACACCTGGAACAAATTCCTACCCGGAGTACCAGGGCGACTAGGCTTTTCTAGCAATGCACAAGGGTTGGCCTTATCACAGTTGTGTAAAGCCAGTGAACCTCCTCAGGTCGTTCCCCTGGGGAATACGACCCGAGGAGGTTCACTGGCTTTACACAACTGTGATAAGGCCAACGATCACCTATGGAACAATAGTCTAGTGGAAAACAGAAGTGCCCTCCACAGTGAATATATTAACTGCAATTCAAAGACAAGCCCTTCTTGGTATTACCGGGGCAATGAACAGCACGGGGACGGCATCAATGGAAGCCCTTATTGGACTTCCTTCTTTGGAACTTTTTGTTAGGGCGGAGGCAATGATGGCAATTCTTAGGCTGAAATCAGGAGACTTATGGTCCCCGAACAATGTTCGAGAACACACTGATACAACTGGGACAATAGTAGAAGAACCCATATTTCACAGGAGTTTTGATAGCATGACACCCGAGAATATATTCACTGAGCGAGTGAACATCATCATCTCATCTAGAGAACAGGTGATGCACCCAAGAAATTCTGGAGAAATCATTTGGTTCGCCGATGGTTCCAAAACAAACCATGGCACTGGGGCTGGTATAAGAGGATCTAGAAAGAGAATGTTCTTCAGCCTTGGTCGATATACGACTGTCTTTCAAGCAGAGACGATTGCCGCTTTAGCCTGTATTGATGAAAACATCAAAAGAGAATATACCGGACAAAAAATTGAAATATTCACTGATAGCCAGGCTCTGTTTAAAGCTATCAGTAATCCAACAACTAGGGCTAGACTGGTGAAAAACTTCAAAGAATCCCTTAACAGGCTGGCAAGAGACAACAAAGTGTCTCTATTATGGGTGCTGGCACATGAGGGGATTGCAGGTAATGAAATGGCCGACCAGTTAGTTAAAGAAGGCTCTAAAGGAGACTTCATAGGTCCAGAACCATTTTGTGGAATCATAAAAGATTGCATAAGAGAGGAAATCGGGAGCTGGCTAGATAGGGAACACCAACTCAAATGGAGGTTGACACAAGGGCACTTCCATACAAAGAGTTTACTGAACAAGGTAAACAAGGAACTCTCAACCAGGCTATTGAAACTGGGTAAGAGACGTTTAAGACAGTTACTGACTTGGTGACTGGACACTGCACCCTGAGGAAACATCTGCACAAAATGGGCAACGTTAGTGAACCTATGTGCAGAAAATGTGAATTTTTTGATGAAACTCACATACTCTGCTTCTGCGAGAACTTATAAGTACTTAGACGGAATGACTTTGGAGAGAAATTAATACAACCATTACAACTACTGAAAATCCCTCCAGCTAAACTAGTGGCTTTTATAGAAGACACGAATCTTCTGGAATGGAAGTAGATAACATGGGAAATGGTGCAAAGATTCAGTTCATGTGCCTGAGCTATTAAGCACAACCCAAATATATTACAAGGGAGTGGGTGGTTGGCCTTATCACACTACGATCTATGAGATCTTTTGAGTATACCCTACATCTATGTTTTTGTCCAAAAGATCTATACTCTGTCCATCCAAGCAACGGAGTGTTCCAAAACAGTATCATGCATAGTGCACGTGATATCTCCGACTCTGAATGGATGTACCAAAGACAATGAATTCTGCAGTTAAATCCGATTGGCCAGCGCGTGGAGGCATGTTTATTTTAGCCAATAGATGCAAAATCACACTTTGATCACGCATCTATCGTTGTTTGGGTCGCTCTGTTTGTTCGATGGATATAGTATAGGCTTCTAAGAAAGCCTATTATTTGCTTTGGAGTTTGATCCGTAGCCTGATCGTGCTCAAGGTAAACCTGTTCCAGGTATTTAATACCGTGACGAACAATTACTCTGCAATTGTTCCGCCGTCTCATCTTACATCATCGCAGAATATGCATGTTCCACTGTACACTTTGCCTATCTTGCAGAGATGGTATCTGAGTGAACAGTGTCCAGTGAGAATTCCTATGATTACTTTGATTTATGAAGCTTCTTTTTCCATTTTCGGACTCTTTCCACGATGCAGCTTCTTGGGATACCACAAAATGGTTCGGGTACAATAAAAGAAGTACTTCATTTCGCAATACTATCTGCAATTTTATTTTCCTTTATGCACCCTTAACAAAGTTTTTTTGTTGTGTGTAGGCAGTTGCTTGGGGAATGTTTGCAGTTCTAGACTGTTTTAAACTCATAAGTTGTGGACTGCAGAGTCTTAAAAGCAGCCTGACCATCAGACGCAATAAATATTATGGCTGACTTAATGCGTTTTTTGAGCCACTCTTAAGCGCTGAATAAATTTACCAAAAAAGAAAATACGTTGCTGTCTGTTGCTCCATTAGTTTTCTTTTGAACTTTGGTGAAATTCGAACTAACACACGTACACCTGTCATGTAAGTATATGTGATACGATAGAAAACTGCCAGCTGTTCTTCTCTTTTACTTTACTTCTGAGGCATCGGTATATATTACTCCCTCTTTTTATCTGCGTCATATCTTTCTTCTCTCTTATGTAACAAAATGTTCCTAAGCGTCCTTGAGGTTTTTCTCTCAATTCTCGTCCACTTATTTATTATTAAATCGCCGCCTAAAAAGTTTTACTTTCAAAATTTTATCCACTTTGCTAACTTCTTAGATAAACGTACAGTTTATTTTTCATAGTTTTTTTCCGTAAAACCCTGTATATCTACTCAAAACTAACAATAAACGAATATCTTAGTCCATCCGCTATAACGTGAATAGTCATTAACCATTATACCCACATCCAAAATGATTGTTGTCATTGTCGGTCATCGACAATGGCAACCAGACAAAATATCAAATAAGCGCACGCGCATATCCAACACGTTTGATCAATCACTGAAACAGTCGAGAAATATAACCATCCGGACCATGAGGAAAACCATCAGAATATGTAAACACATTATCGAAGTTAGTTTAAGGGAATCCCTTTCGAAGGGTTAGCAAGTCGACAGCGTCGGAATGTTGTGGAGATGGCTGGTGATAGGGCTAGTTATAGTGTGGGGTAGTGGAGGGAAAGTGACCGATACCAAGGAAGTTGATTTAACTACAGAAGATGTCAAAAAATTGTCGACTCGGATATATGGAACAGGTGGTTGTTTTATATTAAAAAGCACTGCACAAACATAACATTCAGTATAGTTTAAATCTGTATATATATACAGAGTGTTTTCTGCCTCTTAGTGGTTGGAATCCTTAGTTTTTGCACGCATCTATTATCACTGCTTAAATAAATAAGATACAGAGGATTAAAGATTTTTGATTAAAATATTTTTGATTTTATTAAGAAATATTTTTATTTTAAAACACCGCCAAAAATTGACTGTTTACAAAAGTAATGTAACACTTGAAAATGGTTTGATAATTATTTCTACTATCAAAGCACAATAACAAAGAAATTCTTGAATAGCAATGACAGAACGATTTTGAAAAATAAAAGAAATAGCATTTATTGTAGTAGATAGGTAGGGTGGCGGGGTGGGAAAAATGTCCCCGATCTGAGGAGGCCCGAAAGCTGTGAGGACAGAAGGAACCTAATATTCATTATAAAATTAATTTTGCATTCAAAATACTTTATCACCATTATTTACTTAACTTAAAAGTCCAACTAAAACCAATAAAAAATCTAATGTTATTATATTCTATACCATGTTTAAACTTTCCAAAAATATATATAGGTTTGACAACTCAACATCTAGAGAATATACAAAATATACAAAAAGTGCTTCTACAGCCCCACATAAACACGAAATGACATGGAAACATGAATTTGATTTCAAAAACACAAAAATACCAACACAAGACTCTAATTATCAGGAACTTAAAATTAAAGAAACGATACATATAAAAAAAGAAAAAAATACAGTGAACGAAATATCATAATTTAATAAAATAACAAATTAATTATCAATAACAACATATTTTTTTCACCAATTACTCAAATATGGTAGATTTAGTTCTGAAGTACTTGTATCATTTTAATTTATTGTTTTCCTATTTACTTATACATAACTAACCAAATTCTATTTTTTTTCAATTTCTCACAATTATTGACAATTTTTGATAATTATTGACCATTTTTGACAAAATGTCAACATGGCTTTCTTCCGGATAGGTCAACGGAAAGTGCTGCTTCGGGCTTCTTCAATTATATTCATAATTAATTGAATGAAAAGAGGTTTGTGGGGGCACTTTTCTTTGACCTATCCAAATCTTTTGATTGTCTTGTCATTTCGATAGTGGAAGCAGAATTATATGCATTAGGTTTTAGAGGGGTATTCTTAAACTGGCTCTCATCTTACTTAAACATGAGGAAAATTCTGGTGTAGATTGATAATAACAAATCTGAACTACGTGATGTTGATCATGGAGTCCCACAAGGGTCTATTTTGGGTCAGTTAATATTTCTTTTATATGTAAATGACCTTCCTTTATACACAAAAGCCAATTACACCGTATTATACTCTGATGACACCACACTAGCAGCAGATGCTGAATCTCTTTCGGAACTTTCTGACAAACTTGGTGAGCTTTCCCATAATTTTGTTGCATGGTGTAGTAGAAATTCTTTAATAGTAAACCCTAATAAAACTGTGCTGATGCAATTTTCTCCGAGAAATACAAAATCGACCGACTTTACTATCAGGTTAGAGTCCGTTGATGTACACGCATCTCAGACCACAAAATTTTTGGGTATAGTTTTAGATTGTAACATGAACTGGTCTTCAAATATTGAACATATCTGTAAAAAGTTAAATAGCGCATATTATGCTATATTACAATTACGCAGCATTTTTACTCATGATCAATTAATGCAAGTGTATTATGCTCTGGTATACTCCACCATATCTTATAATATAGTCTTATGGGGAGGTTCATCTAACGCCTGTAAGGTTTTCATAAAACAAAAAAAAAATTATTAGATTGATTAACAAGTTGAATTACAGGGAGTCTTGCAAGGAAACTTTCAAAAAATATAATTTTTTAACGCTACCTTCAATTTATGTATATAAATGTATTTTATATGTCAGGGGTAACATTTCGGAGTTTCCTAAGAACTGTAATTTCCATAATTACCATACCAGATTTGATGATAGATTTTGTGTTCCTAGGCATTCAACAAACCGTTATGAACTTAGGCCCTACTATCCTGGAACAAGATTTTATAATCATCTTCCGACTTCCATCAAAAACATAGTCAATTTTAACCGTTTCAAACGCATCTAAAAAAATATCTTATCGATCAGTGTGTGTATGTTACAAGTCATTTTTTAATTAATTATTTGTCAAATGTATATGTCATGTTCTATGTGTTTTTCTATGACTTGTCCTATATCATGTAAATTATGATCTGAAGGGATGAATAAATTTATTATTATTATTTTTGACAGGTTTTGACAATTATTGACCATTTTTCCAAATTATTAACCATTTTTCAAAATTTTTGACAATTATTGACCTTTTTTGACAATTTTTGAAAATAATTGACCATTTTTGACAGTTTTTGACAATTATTGGCCATTTTTCAAAATTTTGATAATTATTGACCATTTTTCAAAATTTTAACAATTATGGACCATTTTTGACAATTATTGACTATTTTTGACAGTTTTTGACAATTATTGACCATTTTTGACAATTTTTCAAAATTGTTGACCATTTTTCAGAATTATTGACCTTTTCTGACAGTTTTTGACAATTATCAACAATTTTAGACAATTATTGACCATTTTTCAAAATTTTTTACAATTATTGACCATTTTTGACAGTTTTTGACAATTATTAACAATTTTTCAAAATTTTGACAATCTTTGACCATTTGTGACCATTTGTGACCATTTTTGACAATTATTGAACATTTTTAAAAATTTTAACAATTATTGACCATTTTTGACAGTTTTTGACAATTATTGACCATTTTTCAAAATTTTGATAATTATTGACCATTTTTCAAAATTTTAACAATTATGGACCATTTTTGACAATTATTGACTATTTTTGACAGTTTTTGACAATTATTGACCATTTTTGACAATTTTTCAAAATTGTTGACCATTTTTCAGAATTATTGACCTTTTCTGACAGTTTTTGACAATTATCAACAATTATTGACCATTTTTCAAAATGTTTGACAATTATTGACCATTTTTGACAGTTTTTGACAATTATTAAGAATTTTTCAAAATTTTGACAATGTTTGACCATTTGTGATTTTTGACAATTATTGAACATTTTTTGAAATTTTAACAATTATTGACCATTTTTGACAGTTTTTGACAATTATTGACTATTTTTGACAATTTTTCGAAATTTCTGACAATTTTTGACAAAGTTGATACGTTGTTTTGAAATAAATATATATATATGTATATTTTTATATGTATATGTATAAGTTTTAAAATGCAGTAAATACGCTAAGTTCATTTTTTTCCGAGGATCTTCTTTAGTGGCGCGGGCTAGTGACGCCCGGGGAATGCCAGCTTTTCATTGTAAGCGTTTGTTGGGAGTCCAAAGACAAAAACAAAAAATCATTCTGTAAAGCTTAAAGGCATATGAGAAGAAGGAGGCTATTTCACTGAAGAAGAAGTTTGAAAATTACAACTTCATTTTTCATTGCTAAATTCTACAGACTTCAATATAAAAATGCTAATCTTTCAAATGCCTCAAAACGGTTCAAGTCGGTCTTGAGGAACTGAAAAAGTATCAATATTAATTTGAAGATTAAAAAAAGGACGCGAATAGTGTAGCGAAAAATTGATCAATCAACCCTAAATTTCCTATAGTTCGTCAAAGGAAGGCGAAACGTTATTTTGATGAAATTTGCAAGGATGAACGTTTCCAAGAGCCGAAAGCATGTTTAAAGTTATCTATCGGGTATTGGACATCATCATTAATCAACTGACATCGCTTTTTCATGCAATTAAAAAAAAAATTCGGAATCTTGCGACCGATTCTCAGTTCTCGATACACTCTTAGGCACGAAAAAGAAAAGTCAACATATACAGGGTGTTTCATTTATAATTGTCTATATAGTAGCTGGAGAAACCTTAGCACATAATATGAATATTTCACCTAAAACACCGAAAAAGATGAACCTACAACGTGAAGATTTATTACATTGACGGATTTCCCCATCCAATGAATTGGCTACTGTCTCAGGTACTAATACTGTCGGAATTACTACAGAAGACACACACGTACAAGATAAGCCCGTCCCTCCCAGGATGTATCGCTCTAAGCGCAATGCATCTCGGGTAGAACTTCCACCAACCCCTCATCTCATCCAATGGTTCCTCATCGTCAACGTTCGCATATTCCGCGTCCCCAGCCAAATGGCTGTTGGCTGGGGTCGGGCGGTCTTCTCCTTGGCTGTGTAACCGCGGTGGTTATTTCTTCAGCGGTCTTCTCGTTGTTCGTTGTCTTCTGTTGTGTGTTTTTTCACTGCGTCCATAAGGGGCAAATCCTTAGCCGACGATCTGCGACTAAAAACGACCTTATAGAATGGATCCAATTGTTATAGTTGTTCCCAGTTCAAATCTTGACTCATCTTGAGTGAATGTGTCGGGCCTTCTCCTGGGTGGGTCTTCTTGAGATTCTCTATAGGTGACTTTGGGCCATTAACTGAGCCTGTCACCTGTTCGAGAATCTGTTGTTTTGTCGTTGTGGTCGTCGTTGGATGTCACTTGGGTGTAGCTGACTCCTGGCTCCGTTTCTTTTGGGGCTGGTTTCCTCGTCGTCCTGTTATTTGGGGCCTGTGGGCATCCCTTATAATTTATTGGGTGTTCTCCCTGGCAGTTTGCGCAGGTGGCTGGCTTGTCCCTTGGTCTTCGGCTCTCGTTGGGGCGGTGTGGTCCTCCGCACTTGACACACTTGGTTTTTCCTCTGCACGTCGTCTGTCCGTGGTGATATCCTTGGCAGTTGTAGAACTGTGTCGGTCCATTTCCTCTCTTCTGTTCTTCCCATCTCATCGTCACATTCTGTATATGTTGGAGTTTCCTTATATTATCCTTTTATTCCACCATATAGATGGGTCTCCTTTCACCGAATCTGGAGCAGATTTGGCTTATTTTCCCGATTCGGCCTCCTTCCTTTTCTATTTCCTCTTTTAGTTCGTTTACGTCTTCGCAGTTTGTCAGTCCTTTGATGACAGGTTTTCATTTTTTTTCTTCTTGTGGTGTGTAGGTGTACCATTACACTTCCTTTCTCTCTTCGTTCAGGTACCTTGTTAGGCTCCAGTAACCATCGGGTCCTTCACAGGGGATTTTTATTCCGAGTCTTTCTCGGATGGTAATGAACCTGGTTTTTATCCCTAGCGGGTATAATAATAATAATAATAATAATAATAATAATAATAATAATAATAATAATAATAATAATAAAATATCCCAACTCAAAAAATTCTTCATTGGCAAGGCTCAAATATCTAAATTGCATGAGCTGGTCGCGAAAGCAGATAAAAACTATTCCCCCTTAGATCTTGTAAACCCTGATAAGAAACTTGAAATCGTTACAGACTCTGACAAACAGGCAGAGTGGGCCCAGAAAGCGCTCCATGGTCGACATCATCACGACCTCAATCAACCATATATCGACAAGGAAGCATCAAATAAGTGGCTCTCTGATGGAACATTGTTTCCAGAAACAGAAGGATTTATGATGGCGATCCAAGACCAAGTGATTAATACCAACAATTACAAGAAATTTGTTATAAGAGATCCTAACATCGTGTCGGACAAGTGCAGAAGGTGTCAACAAACAACAGAGACGATACAACACATTACGTCGGGATGTTCAGCCATAGCTAACATTGATTACCTACGCAGACACAATCAACTTTGCAACATCATCCATCAGAAGTTGGCCAACAAATTTGGATTAGTTAACACCTACACGCCTTATTACAAGTACCATCCGCATGCAGTTCTAGATAATGCTGATTTTAGACTATACTACGATAGGTCAATTATCACCGATAGACGGGTGACGAATAACCGGCCTGATATTGTGGTTGTGGATAAAAAAGCTAACTCGGTTCTCCTGGTGGATGTTGCTGTACCCAATAACAACAATATTTTAGACAAATACAACGAAAAAATTGCAAAATACACCGACCTTGCAATTGAGGTAGGACAGATGTGGCATGCAGAGAAAGTAGAGGTGGTGCCGGTCATCGTTTCATCTACGGGACTAATCCCCAAAACTCTACAAGACAGCCTCACCAAACTAGGTCTTCACAAAAACACATATATCGATCTGCAGAAGGCTGCAATTTTGAATACTTGTCACACTGTCCGTAAATTTCTAAATATGTAACTACTCTGCCTAATCCCATTTGCGTTTACAAACGCTCGGGATAGGTGAACATTACCAGCAAGAGCTGAGCAAGAGTACACTTGAGTTGGAAATAATAATAATAATAATAATAATACATACTCATTTGGAATTCTGAAGTGGACAAAAACAGAACTGGAAGATATTCAAAGAACAACGCGAACCATGATGACCAAACACAAATGTCACCACCCGACATCATCAGTTATTAGGACCACACTACCAAGAAAAGAGGGAGGAAGAGCTCTAACGGACATAGTTAATTTACATTACAAACAAATATCTCAACTCCAAAAATACTTCATTGGCAAGGCTCAAACATCCAAACTGCATGAGCTGGTCGCGAAAGCAGATAAAGGCTATTCCCCCTTAGATCTTGTAAATCCTGATAATAAACTTGAAATCGTTACAGACTCTGACAAACAGGCAGAGTGGGCCCAGAAAGCGCTCCATGGTCGACATCATCACGACCTAAATCAACCATATATTGACAAGGAAGCATCAAATAAGTGGCTCTCTGATGGATCATTGTTTCCAGAAACAGAAGGATTTATGATGGCGATCCAAGACCAAGTAATTAATACCAATAATTACAAGAAATTTATTATAAGAGATCCAAATATCGTGTCGGACAAGTGCAGAAGGTGTCAACAAACAACAGAGACGATACAACACATTACGTCGGGATGTTCAGCCATAGCTAACATTGATTACCTACGCAGGCACAATCAACTGTGCAACATCATTCATCAGAAGTTGGCCAACAAATTTGGATTAGTTAACACCTACACGCCTTATTACAAGTACCATCCGCATGCAGTTCTAGAGAATGCTGATTTTAGACTATACTACGATAGGTCAATTATCACCGATAGACGGGTGACGAATAACCGGCCTGATATTGTAGTTGTGGATAAAAAAGCTAACTCGGTTCTTCTAGTTGATGTTGCTGTACCCAACAACAACAATATGTTAGACAAATACAACGAGAAAATTGCAAAATACACCGATCTTGCAATTGAGGTAGGACAGATGTGGCATGCAGAGAAAGTAGAGGTGGTGCCGGTAATCGTTTCATCTACGGGACTAATCCCCAAAACTCTACAAGACAGCCTCACCAAACTAGGTCTTCACAAAAACACATACATCGATCTGCAGAAGGCTGCAATTTTGAATACTTGTCACACTGTCCGTAAATTTCTAAATGTGTAACTGCTGTGCCTAATCCCATTTGCGTTTACAAACGCTCGGGATAGGTGAACATTACCAGCAAAAGCTGAGCAAGAGTACACTTGAATTGGAAATAATAATAATAATAATAATAATAATAATAATAATAATAATAATAATAATAATAATAATAATAATAATAATAATCGAGGTCGAGGTGAAGTCCTTCTTGACCTTCAAGATGGAGAGAATGACATGATTACCGATCAGGATACACATAAATCGGAGAATGCACAAGGAGACCACAATGGCGTTGAGAAAATAAACAATGATTGCGACAAAACCACCGATAATGACTATAATACCCAACTTTGTAAAGCACTAGCGGAATTTAATGGCACCAACCCAATACACCGGCCAAAACTACCCAAGCTTCGAACCAATAAGGGCACTAACAGCATACTAGCAGCTGTGAACTTACTACTGCAGAACCATGCTAAAGACTGCGAAGCGCTGGAACAACTTCACACTCTCATCTATTGTGGAGCGGTAGCAGTGCTTCGAAGTCACAATCAACAAATCCAATCCCCAAAGAACAATCGGGGCAAAGACTACAAACAGCTCAAGCCTTGGTGGCAACGCCGGCTGGAAAAGTCCATTGATGACATCAGAAGGGAATTGGGGCAGCTAACAGAGTTTAAAAACAACTTGAAACCGTCTAGGCGCTTAACAAACAGAGTGAGAAAGATCTATCGAAAAATCAAAACTTTTACAGGTCACCCACAACATAAACAACATGTATGTGAATATATGGATTTACTCAGGCAAAAGTTAAAGGCAAAATCCAAACGTTTGTCACGATATGTCAAGTGCACGAAAAGGAAACAACAAAACTACTTATTCAATAACAATCAGAAGTTATTTTACAGGCAACTAAGCGGTACAGTAAACAATCACAACCAAAGTCTTCCAAATAAAGATGAGCTAACGGAGTACTGGTCTTCTTTATGGTCGAACCCTATCGAACATAAATCCAACGCTCACTGGATAAGAACTGAGGAGGAAAAAATAAACATTGAACCAATGCCTTTCGTTAACTTGACAACAAGCGAGGTAACCGAAGCTATAAAAAGCACCAGTAGTTGGAAGACACCAGGAGTTGACAATGTCCAAAACTTTTGGTATAAGAAGTTTGACAGTCTGCATGAAGCAATAGCAAGATCATTTACACATATTCTGCAACATCCAGAAGATACACCACCATTTCTGACACTGGGTTCAACCCACTTGCTTCCCAAAACGCATCAAACTCACGATCCTACGCAGTATAGACCTATAACATGCCTTCCAACTATATATAAAATATTAACGTCTTGCATTACTAACCGTATTTACAGACATGCGGATAATAACAACATCTTGTCGGAAGAACAGAAAGGGTGCAGACGAGATCACCAAGGCTGCAAAGAACAACTCATCATCGATTCGGTAATACTAAAACAGGCGCAGAAGGAACAGCGCAACATCTACACGGCTTTCGTAGATTATAGGAAAGCATTTGATAGCGTTCCACATTCCTGGCTTGTTAAAGTTTTGCAAATTTACAAAGTACACCCCATTTTTGTTACTTTTCTTGAATCATCGATGAAGCTCTGGCGAACGAACCTTCATTTACAAATAAATGGTCAATATCTCGAAACTGATGAAATTTCTATCCGTAGGGGGATCTTCCAGGGCGACTCCCTGAGTCCACTTTGGTTTTGTTTGGCAATGAATCCACTTTCCAAGCTACTTAACGATACGGATTACGGCTTTAAAATCAAAGCCAACAGGAACACTAGCTGCACTGTTTCCCACCTTTTATACATGGATGACATCAAAATATACGCATCAAACCAGCGTCAAATTCAACATTTACTTAATATCACTGAAAAGTTTTCCAGTGATATACAAATGGGATTTGGATTAGACAAGTGCAAAACCTTGAATATCGAGAAGGGTAAAATCGTTAACGGAGATGTGTTACTACCTAATGGGAACATTATAAATGCCATGCAAAATGGTGAAACCTACAAATATCTAGGATTTCAGCAAGCTAAGCTACTAGACCAGAAGCAAGCAAAAACCAAAATTCGAGGACAGTTCACTCAAAGGATAACTGCTTTATTGAAATCCCAGTTGAACGCAGGAAATCTTGCCAAAGCAATTAACACCTACGCCATACCGGTCCTGACATACTCATTTGGAATTCTGAAGTGGACAAAAACAGAACTGGAAGATATTCAAAGAACAATGCGAACCATGATGACCAAACACAAATGTCACCACCCGACATCATCAGTTATTAGGACCACACTACCAAGAAAAGAGGGAGGGAGAGCTGTAACGGACATAGTTAATTTACATTACAAACAAATATCCCAACTTCAAAAATTCTTCATTGGCAAGGCTCAAACATCTAAATTGCATGAGCTGGTCGCGAAAGCAGATAAAAACTATTCCCCCTTAGATCTTGTAAACCCTGATAATAAACTTGAAATCGTTTCAGACTCTGACAAACAGGCAGAGTGGGCCCAGAAAGCGCTCCATGGTCGACATCATCACGACCTCAATCAACCATATATCGACAAGGAAGCATCAAATAAGTGGCTCTCTGATGGAACATTGTTCCCGGAAACAGAAGGATTTATGATGGCGATCCAAGACCAAGTAATTAATACCAATAATTACAAGAAATTTGTTATAAGAGATCCAAACATCGTGTCGGACAAGTGCAGAAGGTGTCAACAAACAACAGAGACGATACAACACATTACGTCGGGATGTTCAGCCATAGCTAACATTGATTACCTACGCAGGCACAATCAACTTTGTAACATCATCCATCAGAAGTTGGCCAACAAATTTGGATTAATTAACACCTACACGCCTTATTACAAGTACCATCCGCATGCAGTTCTAGAGAATGCTGATTTTAGACTATACTACGATAGGTCAATTATCACCGATAGACGGGTGACGAATAACCGGCCTGATATTGTAGTTGTGGATAAAAAAGCTAACTCGGTTCTCCTGGTGGATGTTGCTGTACCCAATAACAACAATATTTTAGACAAATACAACGAAAAAATTGCAAAATACACCGATCTTGCAATTGAGGTAGGACAGATGTGGCATGCAGAGAAAGTAGAGGTGGTGCCGGTCATCGTTTCATCTACGGGACTAATCCCCAAAACTCTACAAGACAGCCTCACCAAACTGGGTCTTCACAAAAACACATATATCGATCTGCAGAAGGCTGCAATTTTGAATACTTGTCACACTGTCCGTAAATTTCTAAATATGTAACTGCTGTGCCTAATCCCATTTGTGTTTTCAAACGCTCGGGATAGGTGAACATTACCAGCAAGAGCTGAGCAAGAGTACACTTGACTTGGAAATAATAATAATAATAAATAAATAAATAATAAAGAACAACGCGAACCATGATGACCAAACACAAATGTCACCACCCGACATCATCAGTTATTAGGACCACTCTACCAAGAAAAGAGGGAGGGAGAGCTCTAACGGACATAGTTAATTTACATTACAAACAAATATCCCAACTCCAAAAATTCTTCATTGGCAAGGCTCAAACATCTAAATTGCATGAGCTGGTCGCGAAAGCAGATAAAAACTATTCAACCTTAGATCTTGTAAACCCTGATAATAAACTTGAAATCGTTACAGACTCTGACAAACAGGCAGAGTGGGCCCAGAAAGCGCTCCATGGTCGACATCATCACGACCTCAATCAACCATACATCGACAAGGAAGCATCAAATAAGTGGCTCTCTGATGGAACATTGTTTCCAGAAACAGAAGGATTTATGATGGCGATCCAAGACCAAGTAATTAATACCAACAATTACAAGAAATTTATTATAAGAGATCCAAATATCGTATCGGACAAGTGCAGACGGTGTCAACAAACAACAGAGACAATACAACACATTACGTCGGGATGTTCAGCCATAGCTAACATTGATTACCTACGCAGGCACAACCAACTGTGCAACATCATTCATCAGAAGTTGGCCAACAAATTTGGATTAATTAACACCTACACGCCTTATTACAAGTACCATCCGCATGCAGTTCTAGAGAATGCTGATTTCAGACTATACTACGATAGGTCAATTATCACCGATAGACGGGTGACGAATAACCGGCCTGATATTGTGGTTGTGGATAAAAAAGCTAACTCGGTTCTCCTGGTGGATGTTGCTGTACCCAATAACAATAATATTTTAGACAAATACAACGAGAAAATTGCAAAATACACCGATCTTGCAATTGAGGTAGGACAGATGTGGCAGGCAGAGAAAGTAGAGGTGGTGCCGGTCATTGTTTCATCTACGGGACTAATCCCCAAAACTCTACAAGACAGCCTCACCAAACTAGGTCTTCACAAAAACACATACATCGATCCGCAGAAGGCTGCAATTTTGAATACTTGTCACACTGTCCGTAAATTTCTAAATATGTAACTGCTGTGCCTAATCCCATTTGCGTTTACAAACGCTCGGGATAGGTGAACATTACCAGCAAAAGCTGAGCAAGAGTACACTTGAATTGGAAATAATAATAATAATAACCCGTTGTGGTGCTGGTCCCCTATCGGGCGCTTCCCAAGGTGGTGGATAGGGGAATGCCTTTTAGATATAGAAGGTATCGAGGAAATTAAATACCTCGGAGCGAACCAAAACCAGTTAGTTTCAGGACACGACGGTCTCCATGTAAGGAGCGGTACTCCAACAGCGTCTGTTCTCCACGTAAGGAGCGGCTGAATCAGCACCTGGCAGTAGGTCTAAAATGCGACAATCATGATGTCGAATTGTAAAACAAGATTACCCCAGGTGGGTAGAGCTAAATGCTCAGAATCCCACACTGCTAGTGTACCTAGTACATCGGCTGTCTGCTCCACGGATTCTGGGGGGAGCAATAATTCGAGTGTAAATTCCGGGACCTTAAATCTCAGGAATCGTCAGGTGAATCGACATTGCAACACCTTAAACTCTTGTCGCGTTCAAGTTGGTGCTAGAAGGGCTTGTTCGAAAAATGATTTACCTTCTTCCTCGGTTAGCGGTAGGCGCAGCGTGACACCGAGTAGGGCTACTGCGAACCACAGTCAGGGGGAAAACAACATCGATCCTCCGCCACCGGCTTCTGATGTTTCTGGAGTGACGCAAGTCGGCACATCTACGACCACAAAAGCCGGAAAGCCCAGGAAGCGCATGAAGTGGACTATCGAGCTAAACTCATTCATTATGCGCTCCTACTTTAAAATCACGAATATGGAAACTGATATGACGACATACAGATACGCCCTCCATCGTGCATTCGTTGAACATTTTCCAGAATTTCACCATCTCACGGAACAGCGTATTGCTGACCAACGTCGAAGTATTGTGAAAAACAATCTACTACCCGGTCCGACGTTGCAACAAATTCGAGGTGAAGTCCTTCTTGACCTTCAAGATGGAGAGAATGACATAATTACCGATCAGGATACACATAAATCGGAGAATGCACAAGGAGACCACAATGGCGTTGAGGAAATAAACAATGATTGCGACAAAACCACCGATAATGACTATAATACCGAACTTTGTAAAGCACTAGCGGAATTTAATGGCACCAACCCAATACACCGGCCAAAATTACCAAAGCTGCGAACCAATAAGAGCACTAACAGCATACTAGCAGCTGTGAACTTACTACTGCAGAACTATGCTAAAGACTGCGGAGCGCTGGAACAACTTCACACTCTCATCTATTGTGGAGCGGTAGCAGTGCTTCGAAGTCACAATCAACAAATCCAATCCCCAAAGAACAATCGGGGTGAAGACTACAAACAGCTCAAGCCTTGGTGGCAACGCCGGCTGGAAAAGTCCATTGATGACATCAGAAGGGAATTGGGGCAGCTAACAGAGTTTAAAAACAACTTGAAACCGTCTAGGCGCTTAACAAACAGAGTGAGAAAGATCTATCGAAAAATCAAAACTTTTACAGGTCACCCACAACATAAACAACATGTATGTGAATATATGGATTTACTCAGGCAAAAGTTAAAGGCAAAATCCAAACGTTTGTCACGATATGTCAAGTGCACGGAAAGGAAACAACGAAACTACTTATTCAATAACAATCAGAAGTTATTTTACAGGCAACTAAGCGGTACAGTAAACAATCACAACCAAAGTCTTCCAAATGAAGATGAGCTAACGGAGTACTGGTCTTCTTTATGGTCGAACCCTATCGAACATAAATCCAACGCTCACTGGATAAGAACTGAGGAGGAAAAAATAAACATTGAACCAATGCCTTTCGTTAACTTGACAACAAGCGAGGTAACCGAAGCTATAAAGAGCACCAGTAATTGGAAGACACCAGGAGTTGATCATGTCCAAAACTTCTGGTATAAGAAGTTTGACAGTCTGCATGAAGCAATGGCAAGATCATTTACACATATTCTGCAACATCCAGAAGATACACCATTATTTCTGACACTGGGTTCGACCCACTTGCTTCCCAAAACGCATCAAACTCACGATCCTACGCAGTATAGACCTATAACATGCCTTCCAACTATATATAAAATATTAACGTCTTGCATTACTAACCGTATTTACAGACATGCCGATCAAAACAACATCTTGTCGGAAGAACAGAAAGGGTGCAGACGAGATCACCAAGGCTGCAAAGAACAACTCATTATCGATTCGGTAATACTAAAACAGGCGCAGAAGGAACAGCGCAACATCTACACAGCTTTCGTAGATTATAGGAAAGCATTTGATAGCGTTCCACATTCCTGGCTTGTTAAAGTTTTGCAAATTTACAAAGTACACCCCACTCTTGTTACTTTTCTTGAATCATCGATGAAGCACTGGCGAACGAACCTTCATTTAAATATAAATGGTCAATACCTCGAAACTGATGAAATTTCTATCCGTAGGGGGATCTTCCAGGGCGACTCCCTGAGTCCACTTTGGTTTTGTTTGGCAATGAATCCACTCTCCAATCTACTTAACGATACGGATTACGGCTTTAAAATCAAAGCCAACAGGAACACTAGCTGCACTGTGTCCCACCTCTTATACATGGATGACATCAAAATATACGCATCAAACCAGCGTCAAATTCAACATTTACTTAATATCACTGAAAAATTTTCCAGTGATATACAAATGGGATTTGGATTAGACAAGTGCAAAACCTTGAATATCGAGAAGGGTAAAATCGTTAACGGAGATGTGTTACTACTTAATGGGAACATTATAAATGCCATGCAAAATGGCGAAACCTACAAATATCTAGGATTTCAGCAAGCTAAGCTACTAGACCAGAAGCAAGCAAAAACCAAAATTCGAGGACATTTCACTCAAAGGATAACTGCTTTATTGAAATCCCAGTTGAACGCAGGAAATCTTGCCAAAGCAATTAACACCTACGCCATACCGGTCCTGACATACTCATTTGGAATTCTGAAGTGGACAAAAACAGAACTGGAAGATATTCAAAGAACAACGCGAACCATGATGACCAAACACAAATGTCACCACCCGACATCATCAGTTATTAGGACCACACTACCAAGAAAAGAGGGAGGGAGAGCTGTAACGGACATAGTTAATTTACATTACAAACAAATATCCCAACTTCAAAAATTCTTCATTGGCAAGGCTCAAACATCTAAATTGCATGAGCTGGTCGCGAAAGCAGATAAAAACTATTCCCCCTTAGATCTTGTAAACCCTGATAATAAACTTGAAATCGTTTCAGACTCTGACAAACAGGCAGAGTGGGCCCAGAAAGCGCTCCATGGTCGACATCATCACGACCTCAATCAACCATATATCGACAAGGAAGCATCAAATAAGTGGCTCTCTGATGGAACATTGTTTCCAGAAACAGAAGGATTTATGATGGCGATCCAAGACCAAGTAATTAATACCAATAATTACAAGAAATTTGTTATAAGAGATCCAAACATCGTGTCGGACAAGTGCAGAAGGTGTCAACAAACAACAGAGACGATACAACACATTACGTCGGGATGTTCAGCCATAGCTAACATTGATTACCTACTCAGGCACAATCAACTTTGCAACATCATCCATCAGAAGTTGGCCAACAAATTTGGATTAGTTAACACCTACACGCCTTATGACAAGTACCATCCGCATGCAGTTCTAGAGAATGCTGATTTTAGACTATACTACGATAGGTCAATTATCACCGATAGACGGGTGACGAATAACCGGCCTGATATTGTGGTTGTGGATAAAAAAGCTAACTCGGTTGTCCTGGTGGATGTTGCTGTACCCAATAACAACAATATTTTAGACAAATACAACGAAAAAATTGCAAAATACACCGATCTTGCAATTGAGGTAGGACAGATGTGGCATGCAGAGAAAGTAGAGGTGGTGCCGGTCATCGTTTCATCTACGGGACTAATCCCCAAAACTCTACAAGACAGCCTCACCAAACTAGGTCTTCACAAAAACACATACATCGATCTGCAGAAGGCTGCAATTTTGAATACTTGTCACACTGTCCGTAAATTTCTAAATATGTAACTGCTCTGCCTAATCCCATTTGCGTTTACAAACGCTCGGGATAGGTGAACATTACCAGCAAGAGCTGAGCAAGAGTACATAATAATAATAATAAATTTATTCATCCCTTCAGATCATAATTTACATGATATAGGACAAGTCATAGAAAAACACATAGAACATGACATATACATTTGACAAATAATTAATTAAAAAAATCATTTGTAACATACACACACTGATCAATAAGATATTTTTTTAGATGCGTTTTGAAACGGTTAAAATTGACTATGTTTTTGATGGAAGACGGAAGATGATTATAAAATCTTGTTCCAGCATAGTAGGGACTAAGTTCATAATGGTTTGTTGAATGCCTAGGAACACAAAATCTATCACCAAATCTAGTAGGGTAATTATGGAAATTACTCCGAAATGTTACCCCTGACATATAAAATACATTTATATACATAAATTGAAGGTAGCGTTAAAATATTATATTTTTTGAAAGTTTCTTTGCAAGACTCCCTGTAATTCAACTTGTTAATCAATCTAATAATTTTTTTTTGTTTTATGAAAACCTTACAGGCGTGTCTTTCCTTACGGAGTCCCAATGGTGCGTGCTCCATAGGATGACGGGTGGTGGTCGGTGTGTCTTCTTTTTTTCTCTGATGGCTTCGTCCATCATTTCTTCATCGCCTTTGCTTCGGGCGGCGGCTTCCATCTTCCGATGTTTTTGATGGACACCACTTCATCCACCTCGTCCATCTTATAGTTTTCGTTGTCTTCGTTCCGGGGCTAATAATTATAAAAAACTGTCAAAAATGGTCAATAATTGTTGAAAATTGTCAAATTTTTTGAAAAATGGTCAAAAATAGTAAATTATTGTCAGAACCTGTCAAAACTGGTCAATAATTGTCAGAAACTGTCAAAAATGGCCAATATTTGTTAAAATTTTGAAAAATGGTGAAAAACTGTCAAAATTTTGAAAAAATGGTCAATATTTATAAAAAACTGTCAAAAATGGTCAATAATTGTTGAAAATTGTCAAAATATTGAAAAAGGGTCAAAATTTTTGAAAAATTGTCAAAATTATTGTCAAAAATAGTCAATACCTAATTGTTAAAATTTGGAAAAATGGTCAACATTTTTGAAAAATTATCAATAATTGTCAAAACTGTCACAATTATCAATAATTGTCAAAAATGGTCAATAATTGTTAGAATTTGAAAAAATGGTCAAAAATTGTCAAAATTTTGAAAAAATGGTCAATAACTATAAAAAACTGTCAAAAATGGTGAATAATTGTTGAAAATTGGGAAATTTTTGAAAAATGCTAAAAATTTTGAAAAAATGGTCAATAACTATAAAAAACTGTCAAAAATGGTCAATAATTGTTGAAAATTGTCAAATTTTTTGAAAAATGGTCAAAATTTATGAAAAATTGTCAAAAATGGTCAATTATTGTCAGAACCTGTCAAAAATGGTCAATAATTGTCAGAAACTGTCAAAAATGGTCAATAATTGTTAAAATTTTGAAAAATGGTCAAGAACTGTCAAAATTTTGAAAAATGGTCAATATTTATAAAAAACTGTCACAAATGGTCAATAATTGTTGAAAATTGTCAAAATTTTTGAAAAAGGGTCAAAATTTTTGAAAAATTGTCAATTATTGTCCGAATATGTCAAAAATAGTCAATACCTAAATGTTAAAATTTGGAAAAATGGTCTAATACAATGGTCAACATTTTTGAAATATTGTCAAAAATGATCAATAATTGTCAAAACTGTCACAATTATCAATAATTGTCAAAATGGTCAATAACTGTTAAAATTTGGAAAAATGGTCAAAAATTGTAAAAATTTGGAAAAAATGGTCAATAACTATAAAAAACTGTCAAAAATGGTGAATAATTGTTGAAAATTGTAAATTTTTTTGAAAAATGGTAAAATTTTTGAAAAAATGGTCAATAACTATAAAAAACTGTCAAAATGGTCAATAATTGTTGAGAATTGTCAAATTTTTTGAAAAATGGTCAAAATTTTTGAAAAATTTCCAAAAATGGTCAAATATTGTCAGAACCTGGCAAAAATGGCCAATAATTGTCAGAAACTGGCAAAGTAAAATCAGTCATACCATACATTTGACACTTATGACTTATGATCTCGATAGTATTACCCCTGAGTGCAACCTCGAAGAAATTATTAAATTTAAATGGCAGAACGGTTTTGGGAAATAAAAAAATACCAAACAATTGAGATTTAACGAAAAACGATATTTCTGAAAATCTTTAAGCTCTGTAGAGAAAAAAGAAGACAAATCATAAAAGTTAATTGCCCCTGGCAACTTCCCTAGTCCTATATATATATATTTTTTTTTTCTACATAAATACAAAAAAAGTTTTGAATATATCCGTCTTTAAGCTAATATTGATTTTTTTTAAGTTGTCACGTTAGCACAAAAATCCAAGATACTTTTTTTATGCGAAATTTTTTGTCTCTACAACTTTTGTTTGAAACTTTTTCTTTTAGCTTTTCTTACCAGTTTTGCAGTTTCAAATTTGGGTTTCAGATACTTCGGTATTAATCTGAACATTTGCAATTGCGTTTAAAAAGGTTTTCGTTACTCGTCATGTTCACATCAGAAGAGATTTTTACTATTTCACTGAATCGTGTATACTGTCTTTAAATAGCTTTGTTTAGTAAATATTTTAATTTCCAAAGTAAATGATACCATTAATAAAATTAACTTGTCAACAACAAAAAAAAACCAGCAGGGGGAAATTCAAACGACGTGATGGCATGTTTCAAATAAATCCGAACAAAGAAATGCGTGAATTTCCGCAATCCGATCATACCGGTACAAGGTACTGTGTGCTCTATTCAAAAGGAAAGCGCCGAAGAAGGCAAGCATTGATTTAACTTAATTTTTGTTATCCTAGCAACCCCATCAAGAAGAGTCTACTTTCACTTTAAGCTCTGTATTGATATAGAATAATACCGCGGAAACTTATTGGCGGCGTATTTTTCTATTGGATTTTAGTCTTTGTGTGAGTCTATTGAAAGTGATGTTTTTGAATTTACGCGTAACTACGTTTATTTGATGTATTCTATTATCTATTCAGCTTTGCAATTTTTTTAACTCTTCTTTCAATATTTTCCCAATTCATCTCTTTCATTATCGTAACTGAACTTTGTGGAACTCGTGGTATAGATAGTTTGTCTCAATTTCACTTTTTGTCTTATTGGTATGGACAAAAATGTATCAGTTTTGTCACCATTTGAATGTTTCTGTCTAGACTCGGCATCAGATGTGACTTCTGTTGCTACTATTTCTACAGTTTATGGACATTCTTCCATTTCATATTTAATAAGAAATTTCACATCCCGTTTTATATTATTAAATATTTTCTTGAATCTTTAAAAAAAAACTTCAGAACTTATTTAAATTTTGCAACTATTTCTATTCGTTCGAAAATTTTTAACAACGTGCAAACAGAGTTAAATATTTTACAAGTTAGAGAAGTAATGAAATTTTCGAGTAAAATTAGTTACAAAACAAATTGTATCCTTTTCTTTCAATCTTCAAAAATTAAGAATATTTGTTGGCTACATGGGTAAATTGAAAAAAATCATATCTCACTGTTTTGGGTTTATTTTTTATTTTTTTTGTTTTAACACTCAAAATTTTGTAGAATGATATAACAAAAACTATGTGTAAGTTAAAAACTAGAATTATTCTATTAGATTACACAAATAACTTCTCAATATTTTCAATAGTATATCCAAGAACATTGATTTCATGATCACTATTATCTACAACAGGCTTCACTTTCTTAACTTTTGCTTGAAAACAACCAAATTGTGTTAAATTGTTTAATATTCTCTTCACTGTGTGACAGCTGGGTCGGGGTTGATCTGGATATCTTGTAGCAAATAATAAACATGTTCTAGTAACAAATCTGTCACAATCACCATGTATTAAAAGTAAATTTGGAATAATATTCATTGTTTAATTCCAAACGAGCCATTTATATCACTGTACGATGCGATTGACTTCAAATAATGACAATTAATACTATTTAATTATTACTGGTAAATACACAGCCTTCTAAAATGAAAGAATAAATAAAACGGCCTACACCTACGCAATAATAAGGCTGAAATAATTAATATTTTCAAATACATGTTAATATATCAAACACACTTAAGATTGGGTATAGGGAAGTGAACATGAACTGCCCTTATTTTCGGCCTTAGAATTAAGTGAAAGAATAAAAATATGGATGATTCATAACTTTTTTACGAACCCTGTATAAAAAAAAAGAAGTTTTCGACATGTGACCAATTACCTTGATCGTCCTACTAATCAACTCGACAAGATGTTTTTCATTTGGTATTGGGGATGTTCACACAAAATTTTTAATATGAAGGTCTGCACCTGTCAATTTTTTATTAAAAAATTAATATATCGATAAGTATACATTTTAGATGTAGGTTATTCCACACAAAGTGACATCAAAATTTAATGTAGAATCCGGAAAATTAATATTATTTTAATGTTTTTGTTATTTATTTAAATAGTTTTTACTTAAATTATACACACACTATGGCTAATTACTATCTATTTATTTAAAGAAACACATACTGTATTAAACTTAATTTATATACACACTTTACCTAATGTCTACTAATTTATTTACACTCGATATAATAGTTCTAATTTATTTTTACCACTTCAATATTACACTATTTATCTCCACTATTTCATTCACTGTCCGATTACTAAGAACTTCGGTGAACTAACTCTTTATTGTCCGTTTCACTAATTCTCTCGAACTAACTGTTTCAATAATTATTCTTCACGCACTCAAAAACCCGCCTATATATATATTCCTTATCGGTTCTGGAAAGTTATAGTATTTTATGACGCTCGTCATATGCGTAAATACTGCAGTAACCAGAAAGTTCTAGAAAGCGCATTCACCAAAATTTATAATCGAGAGTCAGGGCCAGCTTTGAGTTGGTGGCCTCGCAACAATATACAGGATGATACATTTAAAATAACAAAATTGTCGTCCACTTTCGGTATATGTCAAAATATATTCTAATTTTGATGCATATTCAACATCAACGCGAGTGAAGCCGCGGGAAAAAAACTAGCACCAAATTAAAATTAATAAATGCCTATTTTACAAGATTTTCAATATATTATGTAGTTTTGTAAAATAAAATACATCACTTCGCTTTTTCAACATTTAGCAAACAACAAAGCGTGTTTCTCTTCCACGTTTCATATGTTTACCTAAAAATTATCTGGGAAACGAATGCTCCAGTGACCTATTTTTTGGGTCACTAGACATAGTGTGCACTCTTTTGTCTATTTAATGCATTAGTAATTTGAAACGAATATTCAGGTCCGGATTGGTTTTCGTTGACCACCTGACAATTAGTGTATTTCGAGCGAGAAGAGTAGTCTAGACTCTAAACCACAAAATAAACAAAACATTTTAAAGTATTATTACAGTTTCCTGTGAAATTGTCGTATTTAGTAAAGCGCGTTACCAAAAGAATAAATATGTTATTCTAACGCTTTACAACAAAGGGGATATAGCCCGGGAAGTAGCTGTTTCTTCTTAGTTGGACGTTCACTGTTTTTTAAAAATATTTTTCAAAACTTTGTTGTAAAGCGTTAGAATAATATATTTATTCTTCGATATCTAAAACATTTAAATTTTTTATTATTTTCAGTATTGTGTTGGTCGTATAAAAAAGAAAATGCTCATTAATCTTAAACAACTTCACCCAAATACACAATTTAATAATTTTGTTTCTTTTTCAGATCTTTTACTGTTAGAAAATGCCTATAGGGACCAAGGTACTTATAAATTCGAAGATTTTTTCTGGACAGGCTCCGGTGATGGACCTGAAGACGAATCAAATTGGGATTCACAGGAAAATCCATCGACGATTTATAAAACAAAAACTGTTGTCACAACTGTGTTCATCGAATCATCAAATTCTGCTAATAACGAGGTCAGTAGAGTTGCATAAGTTTGGCTTGAATGTTTGAGATTGACTTGAGTTTGACTTGAAATTAAGTCAAACTCAAGTCAATCTTTACAGGTTTGAAAATTCAAACTTCATTGTCAAACTAGTTTGAAAGAGTTTGGAAAATAATTTATTTAGTAGATATACCTTAAATGGGTAACATATGCATATATGTTAAATATACCTGGTAAGTAGGTACATCAAATACATTTATTTAAAACAAAAAGAAGAAACATAATTTTAAACAATTTTTTTAATCAACTCCAACTTGTCACCTCAAAATTCTTCGTGAAATGTAAAGTTCTTACAAATGAAGTGAAAGCAACAATATATTAGATAGTAACCTCTTCCTACAATCCTTGTGTGATATTTGTTAAGGATTCTTGTTGAAGCCACGAATTTAAACACATTAATGTTCTAATATACTGGTCATTTAATCGGTTTCGTTTTTAATTGTATGAAAACTTACCAGGTAATTTCTACAATTTTGGATCCAACGCTTTATGTTGTTACTGCCACAAATACTTCTTGTTCCAGAAGTTGTTGCTTCCTGCGGAAATTCTTCTTCGTACAATTTTTTGTGGCTCTTCATCAAATGTCCTTTTAAAGAACTAGTTCCACTATTTGGCATTTTATACCGTTGTTCTTTATTTTTACATAATTTGAACTATGCAATTTTCATTGTTTTGGAATCGCCTGCCGCAACATCAAAAAAATCTGTATATTTCTTTTTCTTGTTAATTAATTTTGCCTCGTCTACAGATATTTTTCTCATAATTTTTGCAGGGGGGGATCGGGGGATCTTCAAAATCAGACTCACTTTGTTCTGGTACGTATTCCGAGCCGCTACATGAAAAAGGTTCAGGTTCAGACATTTCGAGTTCAGACATTATCGCAGAACGCACAACGCACACACTTCAAAACAAACGTAACAAGCTAAGCGTATCCTTCTAAATATGAACTGTAATTAATTAGGGATGTTAAAAAATAATCGATTTTTAGTTATCGATTTTTATAGTAATATTAATCGATTTTATAAATTACGTGTTTAAATCGATTTTCGGAAACGGCTCGTATTATTTATTGACTGTTTTTCAAAATTTTGACAATTATTGACCATTTTTCAAAATTTTAACAATTATTCACCATTTTTGACAATTATCATTGACCATTTTGACTGCTTTTCAAAATTATTGACCATTTTTCCAAATTTTTGATAATTTTTGACCATTTTCTTTAACCATTTTTGACAGTTTTTGACAATAATGTCCATTTTTAACAGTTTTTAACAATAATTGACAATTTTTAACCATTTTCGATTGTTTTTGACCATTTTTGACAATTTTCCAAAATTTTTGATAATTATTGACAATTATGGACCATTTTTCCAAATTTTTGACCATTTTTGACAATTATTGACCATATTTCAAAATTTTGACAATTATCAACTATTTTTCAAAATTTTGACAATTTTTAAAAATAATTGTCCATTTTTGACAGTTTTTGACCATTTTTGACAATTACTGGCCATTTTTGACTATTTTTAACAATTTTTCGAAAATTCTAACAATTTTTCAAAACTTTTGACCATTTTTCAAAATTATTGACCATTTTTGATAGTTTTTGACAATTATCGACTATTTTTCCAAATTTTAACAATTTTTGAGAATTATTGACCAATTTTGACGATAATTGTCCATTTTTGACAGTTTTTGACAATTTTTGACAATTTTTGATAGTTTTTGACAATTATTGACAATTATTGACCATTTTTCAAATTTTTTAAAAAATTTTTGACAATTGACCATTTTTGACAGTTTTTGACCATTTTTAACAATAATGACAATTTTTGACATTTATTGACCATTTTTGACCATATTTCAAAATTTTTGACAACTTTCATATAATTTTATTTTATTTTTAATCTGATAAATTGTTAATGAATGAATCTCATAGATTTATTATCGGAATATGAAAAGCATGTTCTTTTTAAAATAATACCAAAAAAATCGATTTTTTCGCAGAGATCGATTTATTTTTCATTAAAATCGATTTTTGGCAAATCGATTAATTTTGAATAAAGAAAAATCGATTTTTATTTAATCGATTCTTTTCCATTAATCTCACATCCCTATAACTAATTTGCGGAGTAGCAGAGTACAGGTTCAGACATGAAAACAAATGGCGGTAGGAGGCGGTACGCTCTCAATTATTAGAATTGGAAATAAACACGTTTCACAATATGATATTCAAACTTCAAACTGTTTGAAGAAGTTTGATTTCAAGTCAAACCTAAAGATTCAGAAATCAAGTCAAGCCAAACTTTTTTACATAAAAAGTTTGATTTTCAAGTCAAGTAAAGTTTGTTGAGTAACATCAAACTATAGCCCGTTCAGTATTAAAACCGTTGCACGTCACATCTGTCATAACTGTACTATGTTGCCAAGCCCTTGAAATAATATGAGAATCTAGTATATGTCAAATGAAGTTTATCAAATACTCTAGGTTAGGTTTAGTTATTGATGGTTATTGCGTGCAAAGAAACTTCGACTTATTTCAGTTACATACAGAGATGTTACATATAAAACTTCAATTTGTATGTTAACCGTACAGCACTAAGAAATTCTTATTTTAAAAACTGGAATTATTTTTAGCACTAAAAAGGTATGTATGGAATAGTTAACACTTTTATTTGTATGTTTATACCACACACTTAATTAGTTAGAAGTTATGGAACTATTCTAGTATTTAAAATGCATGTATATATAGTATCAAGGAAAAAATATTATCTAATATAATTTTTAGGTTACAATTACCTAAGTACATGTTGGCTTCTAAAATGTTGTCACTACAATATGAAAGATTGATGTAAGGTTTACAGACAAATTATAAATAAAAAAGTTCTGATAACCTGGATCTACCTCCTTTTTAAAGGTAGGCAATTTTATTTTATATTTTGTTGAAATAAATCTTAAATTTTTTTTAGAAAAGCCGGGATGTGAAGCTTTAGTGTGTAGGTCATTCTCAACAAGGAAAATCATCCTGAGATATATGATCATTGATCATAGCAAAAGAAAATTGTGCAGCAAGCACCACCACAGCTCAGAAAAGGAGAGAAAATCCATTCTTTTCTCCGAGTAAGGGTATATGCAAATGATTGACTAAATCGTAGCACTGAAATCAATACATATTATAATTATCAGTATATTGGTGAATTATTTATCACTCCTTCATCTTCTAATCAATCAAAATTCATATTTACCATTTTGTTTTAGCTCTCCAGCATCTACCGCAACTGAAAGTATTGCTAATAAATGATTGATAGAATGAGACCTTTCAATTCAATAAAAACTATTAAATTAATTCTTTGTAGTTTTTATAAAACTTTGTGATATGTACATGTACATGTACATGTACCTTTAGAAAATGCTGCCTGAATTACTTATTTTGAATATCATGATTAAAATAAAATAATAAATAATGCCACCCCAATTTTTATGGAATTGTTTTATTAAAAAGAAACATTGCAAATTTATAAATTAGTTACTACACCGAAAAGTTTGTAATACTATTTTTTTAAATAAGGTAGAACAATAATTGTCAAATAGAAATCTTTCAAATTTGAGAGGTTCACGGACAAACCAATTCCAACCTGCAACTTCTGGAATGCATCTATCGGCTTGCTTGGCAGTAGCCAGTATTAACTCAATAGGATTTTTAAAAAGATGGTAGGTAATACTTTGTGACTATACTGTTCTATCATATCCACAATGTATTTTGTTGGGGGGTTTGTTTCTGAAAAAAACATTTATTGAAAGGGCAGTATTCAAATAACCAATTCTTTTCTTTTCAAATATACCTATATTATTATTTTTGTAAAAATAAAAGTAAAACAGCATTTATTGTCTATTAGGTATAATTTGAAGTAAGAAGTTTGAATGTATTAAACTAGTTGTGTAGTTTTCTGAATTCTAACATATAATTTGCTATATCACTGTTCAAATACAGTTTGTATCTACTTACTAGGATGTAATATAAATAAGCTCAGCTTCAACATTTGTTGATTGAATTCTATATTGTGTCATTAACCTAATATTATCGAAAAGCATTGTCCATAATTTATTAAAGGTTCAGAAAGATTCAATAGTAAGTAATTGGTTTTCAAACCATTTAAAAACATGTTCTTCATTCATTTTCCCATGATAATAACTCAACTGAGATTCATATAAAAATATACTTTCTGCTCCTTCAATATAACCATTTTCATTCTCAGCATGTAATACAAAATATCTAGAATAAAAACAATTTTGCATTCTAAAATTTTACATTATCATTGTAACATACCTTTTGACATGAACAGCCTACAGCACCATTTTGGAAAATTCAGGATTCATTAATAAAAACAAATGTATACAGTGGTTTATTTTTGTTGAAAGTTCCATAAGTCTTCTTTGTGGATGTATCATATTTTAGTAAACTACTCAGGAACATTCTACATTTAATAATTATTGTTCTTCCTTCAATTACTGCAGTAACATTCCTAAAGTGACATGATTATCTATAAAAAAATGTCCATGTATAATTGCCAAGTATTAAGAATAATGTAACAGAATATAATAAATACAGTTGATTGGGTATAATATTGAACTTATACATACTTGCTTCATAAACGCTGTAAATAGTATCAGGAGTAAATGCATCAACTATTGCAGTATTATTAAGTTTCATTTATACGTTTTTTTGGATGTGACTTTAACTTTGATAACTCATTACTGTTGTGAAAAATTACTCACAGTTCTTTGCAGTTTTTGTCACAACATAACCCCAAAAATGTCAAGACGTCAACTGAACCTAAAATAACCATTTTAATCGCGGCAACAGCGCGCATTTTTGCCAACATAAAAAGTTTTTATTAAGACTGACGTTAGTTTGAGTTTAATATTTAATTAACCTATTTGATATGAAATTAATTACGAAACCTTTCTTTAAACATATATTTATATTCTTTAATACAATGCGACCTACAAATTTCAATATTTATTGAGTTTAGAGAGGCTTAACATAGTGATTGACAGAGGATTGTCAGCAGCAATCGAATGACATGATATAAACGAACGTCTCTTTTTCGACACTTTGATGACGTGCAACGGTTTTTGTACTGAACGGGCTATAGTTTGACTTGATGCATCTCTAGAGGTCAGTTTAAGGGGTTTAAAGAGACATTTTGTATTTCATTCGTTATTGGTTAGATGCAATTCTTTATGCGAGACTGTCGGAGGCAAATCTTTTAAATAATATGTAGTTTCTACAATGTATGTACTTTTCAAACTGACCCATGTATTTTTACCCAACTGCCGGAAGAGAGCTATGATTTTGGAGTACATGCAGGTTTTGCATATACAGCCGGCCAAATATAGCATGAACCGTAGCAACCTTAACTACCTGCGCGAAATGTGCAAGTTATGACCATAGTATAACCAATGCGCAGCAGTAGGCGTGGCTGAAAAAGAGTTGAAAAGTATAACAATATTGGTATCAAATGAAAGGTAATAAATAGACAATTCCAAATATATCACTAACTAGCTATAGTCTGTTTGAAATAGACAGAGAGTAATAAAACCTAATTTAACATGCAAAACCCTTACCGTGTGGCAACTAAAACTCCAGAATTTTAAAAGTATTTACATTATAATTCAAATCTTTATTCTTTTATTTGCCTAACCAACCCTGTACAACGCCGGTATACAATAGAAATCCGATCTTCGGGTCGCTTACAATTGCAGTCATAGAAGTACCTTCAGGTAGGGCTGTCAGTAGGTATGATATTAAATGAAAAATACAAAATTATTATGAAACATTTTATGACCCTTTACCAAAATGTCTAGTATTGTCACGTATTGGTACATCTGCTGGCGTTTTTAGAATTGTTCGATAATTTATTTATGGATCTGTCACGACCCAAGATGGGCCATCAAAAACAGATATATGGTGAACAAATAATAAAATGATCTCTTAACTACCCCCCATAAATCAACCGGCAACCCTTCATTTTAAATGGGTTTACAACAAGATCCTCGTTTTAGCACGGTACTCTTATTAGTATGTGATATCACAGGTAATATTGTGAGTGGAATAATTTGTTCAAGAAACATATCTTTATTTAAATTAGCTATACACATTTTGTAAGAATTAATTTGGAACATTATTGAATATTGGTCTTGCAAGCCTTTAGCTGGTCTTGGTCTTGCATTTTTTGCAAGACCAAGACCAGTCTCGCTCACCACTAATTACATGTTCTATGCATTTTCGCCATCTCTCTGCATTAACTTGTTCCAGAGCTTCTTAAAAATGTGCACTGACATTTCATTTCATTTTATATATGGTATTTTTCCTTGCCAACTATCCTTTCCATATTAATTCTATAGGGCTTAGCTCGCAATGGTAAGGAGGAAGTCAAAGTATTATAATATTCCGGTCTTTTACCATTTGGTCAATAGTACCTAGATCTTAGGAAACGATGTTTATCTATGAGTTGGCCGGAATTAGAGTTATCATTTGTGAAAAATAGTCCTCAAAAACATCAGCATTCATATCTCTGTACTTCCAATATGCGTAATTATCAGTCGTTATCCTTTTCCATTTTCATTGCGAAAATCCCTTATTGATCGCAAATAATTCCGTCCCCAACATACAATTTTATCTTTTTCGATTAAAAGCGACTTTCTGTTTACTTTTTCCCGTCTATAATTCATCTCTCGCAGAATTTTCCACAATTTATCTTTTCCAATTTCAGAAATAATGGCGAAACCCAAATAAGCTGTTATACTTCGTGAAAAGAACTTCACATGATTTCAGGATATTGCTTAAATAATATAAAATTCACAATTATTGAGATTTTTAGAATCACAAGCAATTACGCCCTTGGAATGGTCATTTTACACGAGTTTATTGCTCTCTGCCTTTTTCAAAGAGAGTATAATTCTTGGCCACCCGTTGCTGTGGTTCTGTTGTGCAGTCCCGAATCTAAGGGGGGGGGGGGGCAAACCGGGGCACTTTCCCCGGGCGGCAGTTTCATGGAGGCGCCAAATCCTTGAGTCAAGAATTCGAAATATCGAACAAGTGAAGCCTTTTTCCTACAATCTCATAGGTTTTTATCAAGTAATCGAATCTTAATATAATATGTTTGAAAAACAAACTTTTCCATACGCCCAGTTTGTTTTTGAACACATACTAAAGTGATTTATGAACAGATGTAAATTTGAAAGGCCTTGTTAAGATCTTGCAAGAGATGAGAGAAAAACCGGTAGCATATTGGATCAATCAGAAGCTACACCTGTATCAGAAAGGTTGGAAATTGAGCCGGTTCTTAAAAACAAACTAATTTCCAAAAAGAAAAAGCAGCACAGCGAAATCTGTGAAGACGAAACAAGAATGCTAGATCCGACTAGGCTATTTTTCAAAGATATAAAAGTACTGTTTGACAAAATTTTAACAGAAATTGAGACAAGAGTAGATAGTGCAAAGAGTCCACATAAAAAAATTCGCCACGCCTTTTTAAATCTGTCGACAGAAGATCTGTAAAAAAATGGAGCCGATCTAGCTTTATTCAAAAGACTTGAATGCAGTTGGTTTTTGCCAGGAATTTGCCGTATTTAAAGAGCTAGTATATGAAATTAATGAAAAATCAAGTGCCTTCGACCTGTTACAACATCTGTACAAGCATGACTTGCAGGAAGCGTTCATAGCTTTGTAATGGATGCGTCTCCAATGGATACGTTGGTATCCATTGGATAGGTGTGGAAAGGCCTCTGAATCGGTGGTGTTGCGGGTCACTTGGAGGATCATCTCAAGGGAATGAAACAACTACTTCTAGCACAAGAATATGTTTGATTTATTTACTATAATACACTACACTACTTACTATGGCTAATGATATACATAAGTACCTAGCCGTATAGCATACTTATATTTAATGGTTAAAGATTACTGATCTCTGACCATTCGACTATATTGAATGTTCTTCATGACTTATTCTAAATCAACTTCTCCTATAGTAAATATTGAATGCATATTTATATAACCAGTCAAGTTCAAATAAAACAAATAAACATATTACTGTTTTGTCTTACTTCACGCTTTGATCTTGACTTTCTATTCAATAACCTTCTTAAATTATATTTATATAATAATGAAATGTTCGAACGTTTTGTTGAAATAAGATCAAGGGAATTTAATTCTTATTTTAAATATTTATTATTATATTGGGCCAAAAGGCATCACAGCTTTAAAAATGTATTGCATATTACCAACAACATCTGCAAACTGTGAGCAAAGCTTCAGCAATCTGAAAATAATTAAAACTTATCTACGTTTAACAATGAGTCAGGAGCGTCTATCTGGCCTCGCGATTCTAGCTATTGAAATCAAAATCAAAACTGACTTTGAGGAGCTAATAGATTCTTTCGCAGAAAAGTTGTAGTCTTTCCTGGTAATATATTTTTTCTGTGTTTCTGTTTTATGTCACAAATGAAAGTTATTAGCTAATAGATAATAAAAAGGTTAAATTCATTAAAGGATTATTATTTTCACAAATGGTCACAAAAAATGCTACTCATTTGTCAGTTTTAACAGTTTTTCTCAAACACTGAAGGGAGGGGCGCCACTATCAAGTTTTTGCCCCGATACGAAAAAATCGTAGATCCGGGGCTGCTGTTGTGAATGCCATATGCATTATTGAGGTTAGATTTTTTACGAAACAGTCGATTATCGCTTATCAATTCACTGATTAAATAGAAGAATTGCTGTTGGCACTGGAAAATTTCTATATATTACTTATCTTGGATGACATACATCTTGTGTAGATGACTATTTATTAATAAAACGGCATCGATGATAATTATTTGATTTTGTTTTGTAACGGTAAATGTGTGCTTTTAGTTGGGCACCAATTTGTAACGGTAAATGTCTGTATCCCACAAAGGGCACCAGCTCGAAGGGCTCCGGCTAGAGACTCCTCTCAAGGGTGATTCGACCCCAAGTTTATGTCACACAAGGATAACAGAAGGGTTGTGAAAGTTGAGGGCGCCACTACCTTTTTAACGATAAAAACTACAAAAAACTAAGGCGGAAAAGGTAGAAACGCCTTGTAAAATTTAAATAAGTTAATAATAAAAAAGTTACTAAAAATCACCCCGGGCGATATCTCCCTCAACTTTTATAGTTGAGGATTTAAAAAAATGAAAGATACGAGTTAAAACAAATTTATTCTGCCACAGGAAATGAACAACGGAATTTAATAGAGGAATTTGTACTTTTATAGGTACTTAGCTTAGATGAAGTGGTTTCCTGGAGAAGAAGTCAGGTCTTGATCTGAACTGATGTGTTCTGTTCTAGGGCGGTATTTTGGGGTTCTATCCTTGGCTTTATATCCTCGGGTTGTATTCTTGGGTTATATCCTAGCCTAGGGTTATATTCTTGGGTTTATATCCTCGGCGTTATATTCTAGCCTAGGGTTATATTCTCGGGTTAAATTCTTGGGTTATATCCTAGCCTAGGGTTATATTCTTGGGTTTAATTCTAACCTAGGGGCTGTGCTTACCTAGAAGTACAGGTGGATCAGGGATTTATAGGAAATTGAATGTAATGGCACATTATGTTGGTCAGCTTTTCAGGTTAAAGAAAAGGAAGGCAGTTATTTGAAAGTCAAAAAATTTATTTAACTCACTGAAAGCTTTCCAACATTATATTTTCCATGTTAAAACAGTAAAAATAGCAATTATTGGCTAAATTTAAAAAAATCCGAAAGAAACTAATCATAGCAAAAAGTTATTTATTTAGTTATTTGAAAAAATATCGTGCTTAGGAAATATATGGAACCGGCACTGGCGTTACGAAAGAATATTTTATAGGTTAACGGTAATTTATAAAAATGTTATTTTATAATTAAAAGAGTTATTTCGCAACTGAAAAAGCTTGAAAATGTTTGTATAAAAGTAAAACAGTGAATTATAAAAGAATATTTGGCTTAAAACTACCATATTAGTATAAAAGAACAGTTTATGACCACGTGTTGAATTTAATTTCGTCTATCTCTGTAAAAAAATAAAGAATGCATACGAAAATTATATCAGACAGTACTTTAGAAGAAGCTTATTAATTATAAATTATGATTTTGAACTTACCACAGGAAAATTCATAAGATAGGTACTTAAGATATGAAAGGTAGCGAAAGATGATCTGTCCCCTTAGGCGGTCGATAACAGAAAGTGGTGTTTCACGTGGCGTTGTGCAAAAAATGGAAGCGTCCGTTGGCAAAGGCAAAACAAAATGATTGAATAGAGATTTACCAGACCTTTTAAATGAAGTATGACTTGATACCCAATGCCATTTGAAAAAATGTAAGGGGTGTCTCCAGTAGGGAGAGGGTGAATCTGACGTTTATGACATTAGCGCCAAAAAGTATCCCCCTCAAGTTAAAAGTTGACGTGTTTCGGTATTTCTTTCTAATATGTCCCATTTTTGAAATAATAAGGGTGGGTCCTTTTCAAATGAACACAGTGTATATCTGCATTGGAAATGGTATAAAAGGTCCAGAACAAGTTCCTTAGATCTTTATACTATAAAAAATATCGTTCCTGGCCGGACTATAACACAGTTAGATCAAGTCATTTGAGATATCAGTTCAAAACTTTATCGCTAGAGTAAAGAAGAACTTTATCTGCTATTATGTTCTTCTACAAAGTTCTCAGTGGTAAAATTAAGTGCCCGGAAATTCTTAGGTCTATTTCATTTAATGTCCCTGGACGTCGCACTCATTCAATGCTAATGTTTCATATACCAAATGTGTTTTTAACAGTTAGGGATCCTTTTATGACTATTATGAAAATAATAAATAATTTCAACTTATTAGTGGATATTGATTGGTGTTTGGCTGTAAAGACATTTCACAATCTTATACTAGGTCATATTTCAAATATCTCTTTATAAAATTTTTTTCTACATATTGTGGCAAACTTGTTTGAACCTCTACAATTCATACTTGGGAAATGTTATTGCTATTATTATTAATTTGTTACTATATTTTAATTTAAAAATTATTGACCATGTAATTAGGCCTTTAGGTCTGTTTGGTTATAAATAATAAGTAAATAAAAAAATAAATAAATATTATATGACCGACAAATAATACGACATTTATCAACAATAATGTCAAGATATCTAATCCAACACTAGTAGCTTATGGAACTGTTTTTTGCACAAAAAAACAGTCTCACCATTCTCTAAAAACAACTTGAACCAATGAAGAAAGTTTGTTTAGTAACGCTATTGTTACCCTTCTAGTGAGTTTGTTGCGGGAGTACCTTCTCCTATCTACCGCTTTTTTGAAAAAAATGCAATTTTTTTAGACTTCCAGAACAAACACCACAAAATGTTCCATAGACTGCGTAACATCTCCACATATACCTGACGGTGAAATAAAGCCTAGTCCAACCTTTACCAATTACACCGATTTAGATGACAGTGGAGAAGATTTCTTCGACGCTGACAGACAATTTTGGTTACTAACAGTTTTAAAAAGTAACGGAAAAGATCCTGTGATTGTAGATCTCAAAAATAGCTTAGCTAAATTGTACAAAACTGCTTTTCAAAGGTTGGTAAAATAATAAAAAAATTATTTCAATTTATTTTCCAGAACTTTTGAAGTGAGATTGTGCTTTTTATTTTGTAGACAACAAGAAAAGCACTTGGGTATAGCAAACGGAAGAGGTAAACGTCAAATCAATGAAAAACCGGTGAACGTGTATATTCATAAAGTGAATCGAACAGATTCGAACGGAGAACAGAAAATAGAGGTGCTTTACCATGTTTCACTTGACGGTAAGCCGGTTTCGGCTGTAACTGCTGCTAATGATATGCATTTGGTAACAGACGAAGAGGTCAGGAAGGAATTAGGGTATCCGTTTTTGATTAAAGCAGAACGTAAGTATTTCAGGCGGAACTTTACGCCATTCATTTAATGTGGAGATATTGGAGGAGATCAATCTCAGTCATAGATCAATAAAAAACTTCTCGGTAGCCAAGCGGCTTTAAAAGTACTTAGCTCTTACCGTGTAATGTCGACATTGGTACCAAATTGCAAAAGACTCAACTAAGTGTCACAAATGCAGATTCCCTTGCACGGATGGGTGCTGCAGGTGATTTTTTCTAACAATAACCTTCAATAGACATCTCATTCAATTTTGCCAAATAAACATTGAATACCTGGACAGCAAGAAAAGTTTTAGACTTCTGACATAATTCAAAGGTCTTTGTACATACTTCGAAGAATGTTAGACTATGGCAGGCATTTTCTTTCGGGCCGAGTTCGTATGGGTCCAGGACCCAAACAGTGTTGGACTCATCCCCAAGGGGATGCCTACCAACCAAACCCACCTCAAACTCGCCGTTACCCCCGCCTCGGAATAACTACCCTAGCATACTTCGAGACGGGCGGCGGTCCCTCACACACTCTCCGCTCACACCGTCGTCTTCTCCCTAATTTTCACTCCTACCTCTTATGCCATATCGAGTCCTTCTCTCCCCTTAACCATGCTCTCTACTACGGCACTTACCTCCATCTATTCCTCCTCCCCCTCAACATTATCTCCACCATGTTCTCCCAATACACCGCCTCCCCTAGTTTCCTCTACAACTTTTTCAGCACTTCCTTGTACCTCCAGCACCTAAACACTTGCCCCACATCATCCTCCACTTCACACTTCACACTTCTCGCACATTCCAGTCTCTCTTTTCCCAATCTTGTGGTGGTACCCTACTCTCGACCCATGTCCAGTGAACATCTGTGTCAAGAAGTAGTTCACCTCCCCGAATTTCCGGTCCATCCAATCTCTCCTATTCCCAATCGCTCCTTTTAGCGCGCCTTCATATTCCTCCCACCTACTCTCCATTTCCTCCTCTTCTCCTTCCCTTCACCATCACCATCACCTCCACTTCCCTCGTCTTGCTCCGTTCCTTCACTAGCAACCCCACCATCTTATCTTCCGCCACCTCTAGTCCGCACCGCTCTATCTTCTCCACAATATTTCTACACATTATCCTCCCTTTAGTGTCTACTATCACACGTCCCGTCAGGTAGTCCTCCACCAGGTTAACCAAACCCTCCCCCACTCCAAGCCTCAGCTACGCGCTCAATACTGCTCGTTTTCTGACACTGTTAAACGCTTTCCCGACGTCAAAGAACACGAGTAGGGCCAATTTCTTGTTCCTCCAGATGCCCTCCCTAGCCTTTTCTTCCAAGCCCATTACCCTGCCCAGCTCCGAGGTACATGATTTTCCTTTCACAAACCCGTGCTGGTTTACCCTAAAACCCCCATGCAACTCCTCCTCAATCCTATCCTTTATTATCCCCTCCAACAATTTACTCATACCACTCAGCAGGCTGATAGGCCTGTAGTCCCCCGCCCGCTTCCCCTCTCTACCTGCTTTCTTCAGCAGTATCACCCTGGCCACCTTCCCTCCTTCTGGAAACTCTTCCTCATTTAGCACCCTGTTGAATAGCTCGCAGAAGTACTCCCCATTGTCATCCACCAGCCTCTTCATCATATCACCCCTCAGGCCATCTATCCCTGGGGCTTTCCTCACATTAATGATCCTCCCCCCTCCTCTACTTCCCACTTCTCTACCGGCCTTATCTACCTCATTTTCCCTACCCCCCTAGTATCATGGACTTCTCGAATCCTGCCTCCAACTCCTCCTTCTCCCCCTGTGAACAATTTGCCTATAAGCTCCTTCTCCCAATCTTCCTCTAGCACCTCGTTCCTATTTCCACCCATCCTCTTCACCGCTATCTCATACGCCTTTCCCCATGGATTGTTTTCCAATTCCCCCACTTCCCACTACCCTCTTTTTTCCCTCTCCACCTACGCTCCAGTTCCTTCTTCTTCTCTTTGTATCCCCCTTTTCTCTCTATCCTTCCTCTTCCCCTCAGCATCCGTCTTCGTTCTTTCTTACATTCCTTACTATAGCAGGCACGGCCTAGGTTGTCTAACAGGTCTTTTAACAGGCCATTGTCGTCCGAATCATCATATGGTGATACTGGGTCTATCGGAAGATCAGTTGTGGCGTCTTTGTCTGGAAGATGATGAAACAGCAAAGCATATTTACTTTGTACCTACCCCGCCGCGGCTCGAATCAGGTATCTGATGTTTAGCAGGGTCTCTCTCTCGCCCTCAGACCAAATTGTTGAGAAGTTTAATTTGCTTGGTGAAATATGATTATATGTGTGCAAGTCGCAGCAAAGGGTCTAATAGACCCATTCACCACAATCCCAAGTTAACCTAAGAATTATTTTAGTACCACTGTGTTGTTTTCTGTGATCGCGTTCACTTTTCAAGTTGGTAGTGAGACGATCGATCTTTTGGTGATAACACTCTATTTTCACCAACAAACACTGGAGAACATAATTCAAATTTATTATAACGGAAAATAATTTCAGCTTATCTCAAACCAAGTGAGCCCCAAGGTCTATCCAGCGCCAAAAACACTTGGCTCGTTATTGGAGTTTCCATAGTGGTTTTCCTGGTATTTCTCCTATTCTTAGCATTCATTTTGGGTTGCACAAAAAAGAAAAAAAGAGTAGGTACTCCTACCACTAGTCTCGGCGTTGAAAATAGACAACACATATTCGAAAGAGGGGTGAGTTATGATAACAAAGGATACAGCAGAGATGGACATAGAGACTCTCCAACTTACATTAAATACACCAACGACAATAATCCTACATTATTAAGGAATAAGGCGACCGTAGCAAGACCTGGAAGTTCGATTAGCTCAGTTTCCACCAGGTGAGTTAGAATAATTGTGAGTCACATTTGAAATAACCTACTTTGTTTTGGACATTTATTGAAAAAATCAATAAAATAGATGATTAACTAAAAATGATGCCAGGTAGCCATTTGAAAAGAGGTCAATGGTCTATTGCTTGGTGTAAAGGATTCTTTACCAGACTGCCAGTTGTATGTATGTTAGAGGTGAGTTCAGTCTAGGCAAGGGTTCCTCTTCTATTTAGTAGTCTTCCAAATGCTGGGCCATGCATGTAGTGACATGCATTATGTTAATGGCCATTTCTTCATCCATTCCACAGAATCTACATTCTTCCTTCTTCACAAATTTGAGGTTTTCATTCAAGCGGCAGTGTCCTGTCTAACTCTGGCTTATGCATATTTTTGATTTCACCTCCACGTAGTTGCCCTACTAGATCTAACCAATAGCTTGTTATTTTTCGGTTTTATCGGTTCCTCTTAAACTTATATTGGTGCTGATACCCCAAGAAAGTTCCGGTCCCCAAAAGGGTGTTTCGACCACTGGAACCCACAGCAGGAGAACGATGTAGATCTTGACTAGTTTTTTTAAAGTTCAGTTGCTGCTTAAAATATTCGACATGATAATAATCCTTCGCCTTATACATTTTTTCAACAACATTTGTCTTTAGCGTTAATTTTCTGTTGAAAGTTAGTTATTTATCTAGATTATCTGGTCTTGGAAAGCCCATACAGTTATTTTGTTTCGGACTACTATCTATTATTTTTAATGTTTGACTTATCAATAAGACTCTCATGATTCGAGAATAAATAAAATTTAAGATCATTTCAGCTCTGGAAGTTTGGATATCTCCCCCTTGATGGCTGTTAAAAAGCATCGTCGAACTCCACCGAAGAAACCACCGAGACCAAAAGCTGCACTTAACAGAACGGTGCCAATGGAAATAAAAAAATTTCCTATGGAAGTTTTTGATTCGGATAGTAGCAGAAAAGATTCGCCGGATACGGAATACGGAGGAAATTTTGAACCAGGTGTGGTCAGTCCAAAATCGTATTTATCAATGCCATCAGTAAAATCTTTTCCAAGGTAAGGTACAAAAGAAAACAACAATCTAATGAGGAAGGTTAATTACAGCGTTGAAACTGTAATTGTTTTTTAAAATATCTATTGCTTAATTTAAACATGGGAACATTTTATAGTAGCGTTGGAAGACACGCCTCTTTCAAGATCGTCATTAACGTTAATCTATTAACTGTGATTATATTAACAGTAAACATCCACAGTTAACAGTAATACGAGCCAAAATTCACTGTATCTTGGGAAAATATGTTTCACTAAACATACAGGGTACCAATAAAGTAAATACATTACTTTTTGATTCCGTTACCATTATATTCTTCAGACCTATAACAAAATTGACATCTAATATAGTCTGTGATAACTAAATTTGTATACAGCTGTATATGTGTACATGTTCATTCATGTTATTGAATTCAATTTCAGAGGAAGCATACCAGAGCCTCTTAATAAAGTTCTGGAACCTGTGAGTATTCATCATTTAGATATTCCCGATGACGATTTTAAAGAACAGGATGATACAAGTGAGATTTATAAAAAATTCGGATTAACGAGACACGGTAGTCTCGGAGCAGTTGAAGATCCCGGTGTTATTGGCCCTATTGTTTGGAATTTGCATAAAGAAAAAATGCAACATGGTAAGTTCCAATTATATACATCTTATATAAAATAAATCAAGTCAAGTGATATATTAAATTGAAAAAGTTTTTTTTATTAGGAGTTAGTGTAGACGAGGGAATAAACGACATTAACACGTCTACGAACTTGACCAAAATGAGGAAGAGATTTCATGATCTTCTCGACGACACTTTTAGTTTATTCGGTAGTAGAAAGACAAGTCCGGTGGAAAACAAAAAGTTTGATTCTTTTTCTAGAACTGTTACGGAAGTGAAGAGTCATTCAGCCATCAACAGGTTTGTATAAAATGAACAATTAACTGAATTTGTCTTAGGTTATCATCAGAGGGTCGCTCTGAAAAATGCCTACAGGCTGACTAAGGCTAAATCTTTGAAACCTGGCGATCTAACTGGGCCTCTTGAGATACTACGTGCTGGAGCAACCCTTAAACAGGATTTCGAACCAGAGAGATACTACAGATAGAGGCAACAATCCAGCTCGGAGCCCATCAGCGTATAAGTGAGAGATATAGACAGTCAGAGGTCCAGGCTCGCATGCTATAGACGAGAGACAAAGACAGAAAAACCTCTGACGTCTGACTTTTTCTCTCTCACCGGAGTTCAGACGGACATTCCCACTTATACAGCGGCCTAAGGCTTCTTCCCTCTATCTGTAGTATCTCTATGTTTCGAGCTCTCGTTAGATGTTGTTATCAACGAACTTGAGTTAACAAAAAACGAAATCGCTCTAATTACGGGAAAGTCACTCACTTATTACACTGATGGGTCAAAAACAAACGAAGGAGTAGAAATAAGGGTTACAAGTCCTAATACTAGGATATCAGCAGCCATGGGAAACATTCCAACAATATTCCAAAAAACTACTCAAATCAGCCAGAATATTTATTGCATCTGATAGCCAGTCTCAAGGCTATGAAGTCCACAACTTATGCTTGAAACAATCTGGAACTGCAAACAACCCCTTAAGCAGATGGCTAGCCACAACAAAGTAACTCTGTTGTGGGTGCCAGAGCATAATGAGATTGCAGACCCGAACCATTTTGTGGTATCCCAAAAAGACGCATCGTGGAAGAAGTTCGAAAATGGGAAAAGGAACGTAGTGCAGCCTACTGGAAAAATTCTCCAGGCCAAATATAGGCAAAAAGGTTAATATTGTCTTCTGCTCACTACGCTAAATTGCTCTTGGAGATTCAAAAATCTGATCTTAGAGTAATCACAGGAATTTTTACTAGACACTGCTCACCCAAATTTCATCTCTGCAAGATGGGCAAAGTGGACAGTGGAGCATCCAGATTCTGCGATGATGCTGATGAGTAAAATACCTTATAGGTCGCAGTGTGGTAATGCCAACCGGGCCTACCGACCCCCTTGTAAGCTAATCTAGGTTATCATGTAGCGAATCAGTATGATTCTAACTACTTAGCCTCATTGTAAAAAATTCATTGAAATTATCGCAAGCATTTTGAATTTTTGTAAGAATAAATTTGACAATTTATTATACCGAGTGGAATGGAACAATATTTATGAACCGTAAATGCTAAACACCCTCGGTCGACTCACAAACCATCGGGCCGGAGGCCCTCGGGTTCGTAGGACGTCGCCCTCAGGGCATAAACATCTATTTATGCCCGTGGTACATACAAACTTTTATGTCATACTAGTTCGTTATTGCAATCCAATCTCAATACAAATCAGGTTTGAATTAATAACATTGCCATTTTATCATAGTAGACACTATCGTTGCTAGGTGGATGTTGACAAACGTAAATGTCATAAAATCACAATAATTTTCATGTGTCAAAGTTAGAATTATTTCTCTTTATGCCCGCACGGGTCATAAAGTGAACTTTATGCCTGCACGGGCATAAAGTACGACATTAGATAGTTGATAACTAAGCAATAAAAACACAATAATGAACTAGTATGACATAAAATTAATTTTGTTCGGTTTAAAGTTAAAAGAGTTATTCTAAATCAACAATAAGCAAAATTTTGTCCAAGAGTTTATATATTGGTTGTAATTACATCATGATATTAGTGTATATGAGGGGTCTAGATGCAAAACGCGACATGTCCATTTTCCAAAAAAAAACGCTATTTCCATGCTACAAAATTCTACGTAAAAATCTCCATCTGTGAATTTAATCTAAGTCCAAAATACGACGTTGGCATACTTGAATTGTATTGCGAAAATCATGGTAAGATGCAAAATGCGACGTCCGATAGTATTTTGAGTCTAAAATCGCGACATATATGAGTGATTCTATGGGAAACGCCAGTATTCATGACCCATTAAATTTTTCGAAATATACGTTTTAATGATGGAATAATTCAGTATGTATAAGTTAATTACATTTGTCTTCCATCCTTTTCTAAACATTCTAATTCTTTTTTTTTTTTATATAACTCAACAAAATATTGAAAACATAATATGAGATCTCAGCTCCGTGTCATGTCCCCATGGCCCACATCCAGTAGGTCAAAGTAGAATATGAATTACACATTTTAAACATTGAAAATAGTTATTTGTGTATTTAGAGCGTAAAGTAACAGATTGCCGCTTGAGAAAGAATGTTGCCGCGCGACGCGGCGAGCTTTCGAAAGCGGCAATTTTACTTTACGCTCGAAAAACACACATAATTTTTTCTACAGTCACCTTTTTAATAATTAAAACAGTTTTTTATATTATCTTAGGTTATAATAGGAGTGTTAGAATAATCGTCATTTTCGCTATTCATCATGATTAACCTTAAAAAGATCTACTGACTAGGGATCTTAAAAAATAATCGATTTTTATATAAATCGATTATTATTTTCTTATAATCGATTTTTAGTTATCAATTTTTATAGTAATATTAATCGATTTTTGGTAAATCGATTTTATAAATTATGTGTTTAAATCGATTTTAGGAAACCGCTCGTATTTCTCAAAATTTTGACAATTATTGACCATTTTTCAAAATTTTAACAATTATTGACCATTTTGACTGTTTTTCAAAATTAGTGACCATTTTTCCAAATTTTTCATAATTTTTTACCATTTTTCAAAATGGTGACAATTTTTAACCATTTTTGACAGTTATTGACAATAATTGTCCATTTTTAACAATAATTGACAATTTTTAACCATTTTTGATAGTTTTTGACCATTTTTGACAATTTTTCAAAATTTTAGACCATTTTTCAAAATTATTGACAATTTTTGATAATTGTTGACAATTGTTGACAATTATGGACCATTTTTCCAAATTTTTGACCATTTTTGACAATTATTGACCATTTTTGACCATATTTCAAAATTTTGACAATTTTTAACAATAATTGTCCAGTTTTGACAATTTTTGATAGTTTTTGAGTATTATTGGCCATTTTTGACTATTTTTCAAAATTATTGACCATTTTTCAAAATTATTGACCATTTTTGATAGTTTTTGACAATTATCGACCATTTTTCAAAATTTTTACAATTTTTGACCAATTTTGATAATAATTGTCCATTTTTGACAATTTTTTACCATTTTTGATAGTTTTTGACCATTTTTCGAAAAGGTTTGACCATTTTTCAATTTTTTTTTTAAATTTTTTCACAATTATCGACCATTTTTGACAATTATTGACCATTTTTGAAAAATTTTGTCCATTTTTAAATTTTTTTTAAAATTTTTGACAATTTTCGGCCATTTTTCAAAATTTTAACAATTATTGACAGTTTTTGACAATTATTGAACATTTTTGACAGTTTTTGTCAAAAATTGTCCATTTTTAACAATTTTTGACAATAATTGACAATTTTTGACAATAATTGACAATTTTTGACAACTTTTGACAATTTTTGACAATTTTTGACAATTTTTAACCATTTTTGACCATATTTCAAAATTTTTGACAATGTTCATATAATTTTATTTGATTTTTATTCTGATAAATTGTTAAATATTCACCAATTGAGTTAATTCGGAGGGCGTGGTTTGATTAAATAAGCGAGCGAAAAAGATTCCTTTTTTGCTCTAGAGCGTAAAGTAACAATCCTCGGCATTTGTCGACTTTACGATTTCATTTGAATATAGTAATTAGTCATTTTACGCGCGACTGTAGAAAAAAGTATTTATAAACTGATTATTCATATAAAAAGCTCATAAATTCTCAGCGTCAGGAACAATGACTTTAATTTTTCAATAACAATATTTATTTTGAACATTCTACGTCACTTTAGAACTACTTTAACCTATAAAATTTTTATGTTTTGTCATCCATGTGTTTTGGAATAACATAAATATTTGAAAAAGTGTAATGGACACGACAGATTCAGATATTTCAACTGACTCCATGATGGCAACAAGCTCGGACGAAGAAACTAACAATAATTCTTCTTGTTTAGTGAAGTTTGACCCCCTTAAGCGCTTATTCGAAACGTTTTGAGGAACTTTCGGTTCACTCATTGCACAGGATTGCATTTTAATCGTTGCTTATATTTTTAATTTGGTAAACAATATAGACGTTTTCACTTCTAACAGAACTTTTAACGTGAAGATAGTCAGTTGTTAAAATTTAGACAATCAGGTTTGCCATCATGCATCAAAAAAAGAAAAAACCTAACTTTACTTAAAGTAACCAAACAAGGTGATTATGAAAAAGGATCACTATTGAGTTCTTAAAGTAACTCTAGCTAAAGTGACTTTAAGGAGTTTATTATGAAAATGGCCGTTAGTATGATGTAATCATTCGTCAAATATCAAATTCCTAACCTCAAAATTAAAACTGAAATCAGCTCAAAAAATCTCAGCTCCGTCACCATTTTGTGGTAACGGAGCTGAGATTCAACTATGGAGCTGAAATAGTTTCGTTTTCGTATATATTATAGACATATTTTAACCTAATTATGAAAATTACTCTAAGGGCGAAAATGGTTAAATATAAAAACAAAGTTAAAGAAACAGAAGTAACGTCAGAATTAATAAGAAAACGAAAGGAAAAGAAAAAAATGGCTATGAGAAAATTGAGAGAAACCATACGTAATGACCCCGATAAGTACGAAGAGGCAAAAAGGAAAGAGAGAGAAAGATATAACAGAAGAAAAGCGGAAGGAAAGATTAAAAGTATAAATTATATGACAGAACGTGATAAAAGATCAACTAGAAAAACGTGGAGGAATTGGAGTAAGCGATCATATCACTCTAAAAAAAGAGCAAAAACGTGGGAAAGAGCAATATCTGATCAAACGCCTCCCGCTACTCCCCCGCCAGAACTCAGAAGCGATATAGAAGACACTCCTCAACATTCAGGAAGGGATTGAAAAAAAGGCGAAAAAATAAAGAAGCATTGAAAAGTAAAATTGAGGAACTAGAAAAAAACTAAGAAAAGAAAGAGCTTCTAAAGAAAAGTATAAAAAACGACTGTTAAGACAATCAAAGAAACAGCAAGGAAATTCTCCAACGAAAAATGTGACGAAACTTTTGCAAGGAGAAACAGTAACTTCAGCTATAAGAAAAAAAAACTCTTATTTGGAAAAGTGCTTTGCTCTCAATTAAAACATAATTTGTCACTTCAAAAAAGCAGTTCGGGCAAGAGGAAATTGATTTCTAATGCTTCTGGAACAATAATAATAATAAAATATAGGTTTCAATATTTAATCGAAAATTTGTCTTCTTCACGATTTGTACGCTCAAAGAATGGAGCAAACTTTCGTAGTGACAAATTTAACGAAATAAGGAGAAAAGTTGTCATGTTCTTCCAAACTGATGATGCCAGTAGTGTATGCCCTGGGAAGAATGATACAATTTCACATAAAAAAACTAAAAAGCAAAAAAGATTCTTGAATTACTCCCTAAAAGAACTACATCAAAAATTTTTAAGCGCGTATCCCAGAATAAACCTAAGTTATGCTTTATTTTGCAGAATGCGCCCTTTTTGGGTGATTTTTTTAAAAGCAAAAGATAGAGAAACTTGCTTATGCGAAACACATGCTAATATGGACCTACTGGTGTCTGAATTGAAAATGTTTAACATCATCAAAGGAGCAGCATTGTATGATATTGTAAAAAGCTTAACTTGTGAAAATCATACCAATGATAAATGTTTGGAACGGATATGTAACAATTGTAACTACAAAGAAATTGAAATACTTGAATTTGAAAAAAATTACATATATGAAAAATGGAAAACTATAAGAGAAAAAATTGTAATAAAGGGTAAGGAAAAATTTGTAGCAAAACAGTCAGACATGTTATTAGTTGTTCTAAAGAGCAACTCTTAACAGCATTTAATACCAGCGTAGACAAATTTTTTCTACATGTTAGAAACGTGGTCTACCAATATCGGAGCTTAGACAAAATAAAAACAAATCTCGCAGAAAACGAGGTTCTAGTCCACATGGATTTCTCCGAAAACTATACTTGTAAGTATGCTGGGGAAGTACAATCAGCCCATTTTAGGGGCGCAACGCCTCAAATTTCTTTACACACAGTTGTGACTTACCATAAATGTACTGAAACTAACACGGTCAAACCAACGTCATATTGCACTATATCTAAAAATCTTTGTCATCACCATCGCCAATTATTAGTCATATCAAGAAAAATATTCCAAATTTAAAAGTTGCTCACTTCTTACGCGATGGACCTACCACCTAAACAAGAACAAATCGATGTTCTTTTTTATGAGAACATATCTTGCTGCAGAGTTGGGATTGAGTGAGCTACGATGGCATTATACTGAAAGTCATCATGGTAAAGGAGCACCGGATGGCATTGGTGGTTTCGTAAAAAAAACCTGCTGATTATATAGTGGAAAAAGGTCAAGATATACCTGCTTTTAAAACCTTATGCAAGAGATTGGAAGATATTACAAAAAGTGTACGAATTATACCCATTAATAATGTACATCCAGAAATATGGACACCCCAACAACTCCCTGTATTCAAGGGTACTATGAAGGTACGGGAAGTAGCTTGGACCGAAAACCTCCGAAACGTTCTTCAGTTCAGATACCTAACATGCACCGTATGCGGTTCAAAAGATGAGTGTCCCCATTATGGATTAGGAGCCCTTGTTTATCCAAATGACAACAAAATTTAAACAATAGATATTTTTCTCGGTATCCAGTAAAAACAATGAAAGTAGGTACCCACGCAGTGCTTTTCACTATCTAACAGACACAATAGAACTGACAATGACAATAGTAGTCAAGTATACCTGCTTGAGGGACCGTACTAATCCCTACTACCATCATCTGGTAACGCGCATTGACGGGCGTGGCTATTTCACATTCATTCGTGTATTTGCCAAAGTGTATGTTTTAGTGAAATTTATACACAAAAAAACTATTAAGCACTATGTTGCAGTTATAATGGCTGTTGAAAACGAGACAGAGTACTTTGTTAGATTTTTAAGATCAGCATCTGGTTCCTATTTTGTATTTCCTGCAATAGACGATACATCAGTCGTGTGCTTGAACGATATTGTAGCTGTTCTAGAAAATCCAACTGTTAACAGTCGTGGACGGCATATGTTTAATCTACCAGATATAAAAAATATTTGTTAAAACTACATAGATAGGTAGTTAAGATAAACCTGTTTCTAAAAATTTATTATTTGTGTTTTGTTCGATTTCGTTTTTTTATTTAAGCATTATTATTTTTAATGTTTTTTGTATAGTTAAATTCTTGCACATATATCACATGATAAATAATTTTGTCACAATGTAATCAAAATATATGATAAAATCCATCAAATCTCCGCTCGGTGGCTTTGTCCAAGCAAAAATTATGAATTATGTAAAAAATATTTTGTTTTCATTTGGGCCATTTATCTAGCACTGTTTATCTTTTCTGGTTTTATTATTTAACTACATAATATATCTTATTTTAAAATGTAGAAAAACCAAAAATTATTATTGTCAAATCTGACGTTGCTGGTAGAATCACCCATATCCATTTGAACCAATAATGAAGCTTATACGCTGTCACGTTATAGCGGCCATGTGTGTTTTAGTGTGAAACATTTTTATTATTAGGTAAGTTGAGTCAAATCTTGTTAATAAGAAAGAAACGCGCAAACGTTTTAAAATTGGGACATGACTACAAAGTTTTAGATTGGAAATCGGAAACACAAAAAATTTTGAAACCAACGGCTCAGTGGCATTTAAAATTTAAGCCGTCAAAAAGATTTATAATGTCCAGAAATAAGTCTGGGATAGTTTTAGTGAGACGTGAACCTGTGTGTAGAAAATACTTAGGAGAGGCGAAAGATATATATAGAAAGGGGAAAAAATGCAATCAATGAAACCAAAAGAAATACCGATTGGAGTGAAAATTAAAGAAGGCAAAATAATATATGCAATTTACTAAAAACTCATTATGGAAAAGAATGGGAGACAAATGAAAGTTTAAAGTATTTGCAAGAAGTTTTAAAGAATAATTATGGAGATGAAGAAGAAGTAGATGAAGCAGTGGAGGACGTTGTTGACGACGAAGTTACTATTTAGATCCCTGTTCAATCTCTAGCCTTTTTCTAAAAAAGATGGTTTTTCTGTGAGAATATAAAATTCTATTATGTACTTTTTGGTGTTTTTCTTTATATTGGATACTTGAAACATTTTTCGTCCACTCAAAGTTTAAAAAATTATTTAAACTTACCTAAATCAATTTGAAAAAGAAATAAATATTATTAATATTAAATTCATAACTCAAATCAAATTTTTAACTGTGACAAGACAGAACTTGTTTTAGTCTCTGTTACTCTGACTGGCAACTAGAGGTTTGTTCCAACCACGGTTTTTGTATCGTTCGAAAACCATACATTGCATCGTTTTATCAGCCTGTTTTGCGCAAACGCGTGTTGTGTACTGTTATTTGGTTGGAAATAAATGAATACGGTTGGAACGGTTTGTGAATCATTTGGAAACTAATTTTAACATAGAATACACCAACAACTGTATTCTTTGACCTAACCTTTATTATTTTAGAACGTATTTTTTTGTGTTCAAAAACTTCAAAATGAACGTATTAAATGGTAAGTTGTCGATAATTTAAAATGGGACGATATTTAAATCAAGCCAATTTCTACATTTTAGAGCTTCAGGAGTACATTATCTGTGAACCTATTCCATTTACCTCAGAAGATTCCAAAAAGGAATGTAAATGGTCTGGAAATGAAACAAAACTACTTATAGATTTATATGCAAAGTACAAAAATAAAGTGGGAACACTGGAAATTAAAAATGCTAAAGCAATGTGGCAGATAATAGCAAGGGAACTAAATTTATCAAATGTTAAAGTGGAAGCAAATAATTGCATCAATAGATGGCGTGTTTTAGAACGAAACTATAAGAAGTTTGTGGATAATAAAAATAAGACTGGTAAATATTTTATACAAATTAATAAATCAATTAGTCGATTTAGATGATAGCACTTAGTCTAAAATTAGTAAAATGTCTAAATAAAATTATTTTGGTTTAGGTAGAGGACGAAAGTATTTTGAATATGAAAAAGAAATGGATGAGATATATGGAAAAAAGAAAAATGTATATCCAGAACTCATATTATCCAATGAAACATTGGATAATAATGTAGTTGACACCTGTGATGAAGAATTATTAAATGGGAACACTGAAAACAATGAGTCTGATGTACCACCAACACAAACAAAAGTAAATCTAAAAAAAACAGGGCATGTTAAAAAACAGTCAACACTGCAGTATCTAAGATTGGACAGAAAATTATATTATGAAGAAAAACTAAAAATTGACAGAGAACGTTTAGAAGAATTAAAGATAAGAAACAGGCTAATTGAGGAGAAAAACCTAATACTCAGGGAACTTGTAAAAAAGGATTGTCGTTGTAATTCAGTTCCTCTCTTGTAGTTTTTAATGTTCTCTATTATATTTATGTAGTTAAATTTTTATTTTACACTCAACATTTTATTTCCGTTTTACTGTTTTATAAAGTTGTTTTTAATTATATTTATGTCAGTATTTATTTTACACTTAACATTTTATTTCTGTTGTACTATTTTGTAGTTATTTTTAATTTTTGTTTATAAAATGAGATATTTTTTTATTTACATATTTGTAATTTTATAATTTATTCAGTACTTGTTACATACTGTTAGGTTTTCTAATTAATAAAACATACTGTTTATGGTTTTTAAAATTTTTATTGATGTTATACAAACATCTTAATTAAGTGGTGCATGATATTCTATAATGGTAATGCATAAGCTATTCTATCTCTAATTATGCCCAATTCAACATTTTCACCATCTTCATCAACATCTTGATCTTCATGAGGAACGATATTATCGATATGAACTTGGACATTTTCATCTGCTGTAACCAAATCTTTCTCTATTGCAATGTTGTGCAGAACACAAGCTGCTCGAATAAAATGAACCATAAATCTAATACCTCTTATCTTAAGATGATAAAGTTGACGAAACTTTTGTTTTAATATACCAAAGGAATGTTCTATAATATATCGATTCTTAGACAATTTTACATTATAATTTTGTTGTCTTCTTGTAAGGTTGCCTCTATCTTTATATGGGGTTAACAAATGGGTTTGAAGAGGATAACCGCTATCTCCCAAAATAAAATAACGACCACATTTTGCTTCCAATGAATTCTTCAAAGGGGAATTCCTAAAGACCCGACTATCATGAACTGATCCTGGAAATCCAATGAATAAATCGATGAATTTTCTTCTGTGATCACACACAGCCTGCATCTAAAATACATTAGATATAGAAATATTTTAAGTTTGCTAAAATTTTATAATAGTTATTTATGCAACAAGTGCATAAAGTGGTGCTTTTTTTCACGAGTGGAAAAGTTCAAAGTCAAAAAATTCCATGAGTGAAAAAAAGAGACTTTATGCATGTGTTGCATACACTATTTTTTCTACAATCAAGCAAATGGACTAAAAATGGCGTCGATGTGAATGTTTATGTTTGTCATGAAGGCTAAGTAAAATGTCAGATGAGTGCAATCTGCAGAGCCATTAACGGAAATATTTAAAATTAGCGTTAAAAAACTACTTTATCTCACCCTAATGTCACTTTATCTCTCTTTAATGTCACTTTTTTAAACTGTTTAACAAATACATACATACACTTTTATTAATGATTGTAGAAAAAATACATTTATTTACTTACTTGAATTGAATAATATCCTTTTCTGTTTATATATGAATCAGGATCGTTATCAGGTTTGTCAATTTTAATATGACAACCATCAATTGCCCCTATAATGTTGGGGAATCCATTCATCCTAAAATGTTCTTCGCTAATCCTCCTCTCATTTTCATCTGGCCATTTAATAAGATCTGGAGATAAATTGCTTAAAAACAATGTAACTCGTTTGAGAATTCTATTCACAGAGCTAAGGGATATATCAAATCGATCTGCCACATCACGAAAACTTGATGTTTGATGTCCAATATACCATAGATATATAAGTATCTAAAACAAAAGTAACTCTTTGAATATCAAAATCACTGAATAAAGCCAATAACTGCTTCTGGTTTATGTTTTAAACAGATTCTAATTACTTACTTGATGTTGAGCAGAAATATTTCCAAACTGTCCCATTTGTGAACTGTGGTGAGGGCTAGTTTCAAACCTTTCAGAAATTTCATTTACAAGTTCTCTGGAGAGCCTGAAATGTTCGAAAAATACTTCTTCAGAGTAATTAGTCACCGTATGTTCTGCAAGAAATTTAAAAAAACTCACTACAAACGATATATTTTTAAAAACAATACATTGTATAGAAAAGAACCTACCTAAATAATTTTCATTTTTTACTCTAGGTTCATTTAGAATAAATTCTAAATCATCCTCACTCGACGATGAATCAGAGAAAAAATCACTTTCTTCACTCATAATGCAAGTAGTATGTAGAAAAAAATAAGCCTCTTTGATAATATATAATAATATATAATATAATATAAGGTTATCTGCGAATGGTCTTTGTAAATATGTATCAGAACCTAACCCAACAAAAATTGCGTGCACAAGTGGAATTATAAGAGAACTGCGCAGGTCAATCCAAACGATTTCTTCGAGAGACCAAGGATCGAAATGACAGTACAGAAATCGGTTTCAGAATCGTACACCTTTTGGTTGGATCGCTAATTCGACCGTACAAGACATCGTCAACTTTTGGTTGGAACGACCATTACTTAGTGCGCATGACGAATATCATACAATGTACGGTTTTCTGCTGGGTTGGAACAAACCTTAGGTATGCGTCAATAACCATTCTATCGATTTCTGTTAAATGTAATTTCTCGTCATTCAGATTCCGATAATATCGGGCATATTCTATAACTGAGAAGTTCGCGTTCAAAACCAGTTACACCCACTCATATAAATTTTTCAGGAAATGAAAAAACTTCATATTTTGTACTTGAGAAAAAGTAAGATTAATAATAATAATGTTCTATAACAAAGTTATATACAACTTGTACATGATTTACAATAATAATTAATATAAGTATAACTATATATAATAAATAAATATGGATAATTTGTCATGATTGGTAAATTGTCTGCATTGAGTAATATGTCATGATTGAGTAAATTTGTCATTATTGGGTAAGTTGTCTTTATTGTGTAAGCTGTCTTCTTTGGTAAGTTGTTATCATCATGTAAGTAGAGTCACAAGTAAGTACGTAGTGTTTCACTGGGTAATGAATATATAATGATATTTAAAATGCTATTAATGTGTTCTTTAGTAATTGATTGTATCCATGCTTTAATTTCTAATTTATATAATTATATTTTATTAATGTTTTGTATGTGTAATGAGATTTGATTGTATAGTTTAGGGCCCAAGTAATTGAAACACTGCTTTCCGATTAACTTTTCTCTTTTAGGTAACATATAGGTTTTATCTCTATTTCTTGTAAAATATTCATGATCTAATCGAGTCAAACAATTCTTATTTATTTTAAAATATACTAATAATTTGAAAATATAGAGTTGTCTTACATCGAATAGCCCACTTAATTTAAATATCTCCCCATTAGGGAACATTCTATTTTTTTTATAAATTATTCTTATTAGCCATTTTTGAATGATGTTCAAGTTTTTTATGTGTCTGTTATTCACCCCTCCCCATCCGAGAATTCCATAATTTAGTTGTGACTGTATTAGTGAAAAATATATAATTTTTAGTTGCCTGGTACCTAAGAAATCTCTCAGATATTTAAATCTGCCAAGAAATCCTCTTAGTTTTTGTACTAAGGCATCAATGTGTAAATTCCACTTAAGATGTCGATCTAAAACAATTCCTAAATACTTGATTCTATCTGTTTCTGGTATTAAAGTGTTATCAACTGAAAGAGGTCCAAAGTTTGGAAGTCCTGTTTCATAGGATGTGAAAGGCATGTATTTGGTTTTTTTAACATTTAGGGTAAGTTTATTGTAGCTAAACCAGTCTTCAATTGTTTTAAAATCTTTTTCGGCATCCTCTTTTAACTGATCCCAAGTACTTGCTCTATAAAACATTGCCGTATTATCAGCAAATCTAATAACTTTTCCCTTTGTTGGATATGATAGTAATAAATAATTTATATATAATAGGAAAATAATTGGTCCAAGGACTGTCCCTTGAGGGACTCCACAGGTAATTTTTCTGCAATCGCTGATGACCCCATCGATGTTTACGAATTGTACTCTATTAATTGAGTAGTCCTTAATAAAATTGTAGGTTATTCCTCTAATACCGTAACATTTCAGTGTTTTAAGAAGTTTTCCATGGCTTACAGTATCAAAGGCTTTAGACAGATCAACAAATATACACAAGGACGGTATTTTTTTATCTATAGCTTCATAAATATCAGTGGTAAGCGAACAAATCGCATCTTCTGTAGATTTGCCTTTTCTAAAAAAGACAATTTTGTTTGAACTAGTTTGACAAAAAGAATCATTGATTTGTTTTTAAGAAAAATATTAACAGTTTTGAGACATTACCCAAAAAACTGTGGGTATAACTGGTTTTGAACACAAATTAGACAATTTACTTAAAAAATATTATTTATTAATTGAAAAAGTTACAAGCAAAATTCAAAATAACACACTTTTTTAGCTTGTTTTCTTTGATATATCTGCTTTTGATGCAAAACCTTAACTTCAGCTACTGATTTAAATATATCTTACAGTAGAAACGGTGAAGCTTTTCCATCACGTGATCCAATCTACGATTTATGCAACACATATTTTCTATATACATACTTCTTCTTCTATCAATATAAATCAAACATAACAACCTACGATCGATTGTCTTCTTCACAAGACCAAATACAAGACATACGTAATAGTTTCTTCAAGTTTGCCGTAGTAATCGTAAAAAGAGACAACGATATAATTGACGTAGCGTGAATAACTGATCGTACTAAAAGTTGAATTTGACATTACCGTATTTTAGGTTATGCATGCTTAGTTTACTGTCTTGTTTTTAGCGAATTTTTGGATGAAAAGTGTATTTATTGTTAAAATCAGTTCTTGTAAGAACTAATTTGACTTTTTATTCCATTTAACATTGGTAAGTACGAATATAATACATTATCAACTTGTAAACTTTTGACATTTCATAACACCTAAAATACCGTCAGACGGGAGTATTAAAATGCTTATTTTACTACTTATTGGTGGTAAATAGTATTTATAATTCTCTACAATTTGTAAATCTCTGTAGAATTTTCAAATTTGCATGAATCAAGTGTCTGATTGTACTTGTAAAAGTTATTTTCAGAAAATGCCTGGAAAATGGCTTAATTTACGAGCGCAGGAGTTTGTTATAAACTTGATTGAGTATTTTGAGATGGAAAAAAACAACAGTGGACCCTTCCAACCTATTTCATCTGTTCAGGAGATATTATACTAAAGCTAACATCTATTTAAGGACCTTTCTATTTAATATTATATTTCAGAGAGTGGCAACTGCACTGAAAATATCTGTTAAAACGGATCCTTTAGAAAAAGTAAGGAAAATATTTCAACTTTCCCAATGTCTCTCAGTCAGACACCTTGATTAAAACTAAAAACAGAGGATTTACCCGAGTGAACCAAAATGGCAGTACGGAATACCTCATATAACAACATGTATGAACAAAGTAAGTTAACAAACATGTGAAACAATAATACAACACCTTCTAATGTTCTTAACCCTTAGATTAAAGTCAGCCTACACTTTAAATAAAAGAGAAGTGAGATCATAGCTAATATTACAACATCATAGTGTATGTGGTATTATCTATACAGTTAGATTTTTCACCAGCAGCTTATAGTGTGGTATATGAAAATCTTAGAAAACTAGTAGGTAATTTAACGTAAGTTCGATCATAGAGGTTATGAGTAGGTAATAAAAGTTTTAGAATAAAGAAAGTTGTGCATATTTTTAATTTGAATGTGATAAATTATAGCTTCTACATGTGCTGATTTCTAAGTTCAATACTGTCCGTAAATGTTTACCAATTTGTTCGGTCTGAGTGTAGATTGTGTTTTTCACAGTATATCGATAGTTTTAATAAATATGTCGATGTTAACCATATAAATAAAATAAATACCTACAATTAAAAAAGTTAAATTTCTTGTTTAATTACCAATTCGTAAAAGGCCGACCTTTGGAATATTAGTCATAACGATTATTGCTATTGAGTTGACAGAAGTTTTGGTTTGATTCATATGAATAATATTGCTGACGTAACAGTCACGTGATGGAAAAGCTTCACCGTTTCTACTTGTATACACTTTTGATCCAAAATAAGCATGATAGTCGATAGAACTAACAAACGTCATTGGGAAACCGTCAAAAAAAAATTTTGTGGAAAAGTGAATAACTGGTTTTGATTGCGAACTCCCCAATTATACAATTACTTATTTAAGTAGATATATATTAATATTTTTATCACTTTTCAGATCAACAGATGAATTAAAAGCGCCTCCTCCAAAACCCCGTCCTAGAACGACTGATCTCAGAAAAGTTGACCAGCCACCAACTGGTCGCAAAGGAGCTTGGTCTAGTACCGCCCCATCTCCTTTAGTCAGACCGTTAAGTGCTGGTATAATTAACCCATGTCCTCGTGTGAATGTTGATCATGTATTAGCCGAAGGGAAATTAACCCCAAACGATCCAGCTTTATCTTTAATAGCGACCATCAAATCCGAAATTGAAAGAATTTCTCTTCCAGGGAGTACTACGGATTTAAATCAATAGAAATATTTGGCCTGTATATTTAGCTAGTAATACTTGAGTGTTATTTAACGGAAAATCTACGACCCCATTTGTATAAAGTAAACTTTATAAAGTAAACTTTAGTTCCACCACGACACAGAATTACCCACACATACAAAATCATAAGGAATGTTTTAGGTTTATGCAATTTTGATTTGACATTGATGACAGTATCGGCACCTACCACGGCCAGAAAAAATTGTGGAAATAACTAAAGTTAAAACCTTTCCAGCAGTTCTATTGAAAAGACACAGGAAAACTACACAAATGAAACGAAATAGTAGAGTGATAACCACGTGGGATTACTCTAGAGATTACCACCAAAATGGCATATTCAATTCACATTCACTTACGCAATTTTGATACGTGTGACAAGTTGCGTGGGTTGTCTACGTTTCAAATAGCACCCATAAACAATAAAATGAATATGTTTTTAATAAGAACGAAGAGTCGGTTTTGTGTGAGTGGGTTATTCTATTACCACGGTTATATAACTCATGTTCTAATGAACCAATACAATCCTTGAATTTCCCTTATTTACCCCTTGACGACGTGATATAATCGTTTTGGTGTTTCGCCTCCTGCCATATTGTGATCATTTCCATAGTAACGGGCAAGCTCAATGAAATGTCAGTTAATTCTACTACAAATTCCGAAAACAACAATACATCAAATATGTATTATAATAATTTGTACCTTCAATATTAATATTAATCAATAAAAAAAATAAGAATATTATTCGTTATATAATCGTAACGAATACCAACTCGAGCATAGACAATATTTTTCGATTATTTACCTCTTCACTCGAAGTATTTCGCGAAACACCACTCGAGCTGCCCTCTCGTGATGTTTCGCCAAATACGTCTCGTGGCTCGGTGAATAATCGAATATTGTCTATGCTCTTGTGATATTATAACTGATAGTACGTTCGTCGTCATTTTCCGCTTAGGGCCATTTTTCACGATCGTGATGAATTTGACATCGTAGAGATCGCCACAATACCATTGGTGCGCGAATTTTAGATCACGATTACTCTCACGAACGCGACCTCAGGCAACACTTTTGTTGCCGAAAATTGAAATACCTGATACATATTCTTCTTCTTCTAAATACAAGTATTTGTATAATTGTTTTACAAAATTTATTCAAATATAGATTGTAAAATATAAAAAGCGTTGATCGTCATAGTCGTCATAACTGGACCATGCTGCTAAGTCGTATGAGTATCTATTAAATGTCCGATAAAGTTCCGAAGAGCTCTGTGTTTAAGGTTTGGCGAGGATGATTGTAGTATCAAATAAAGGTAGTGGTAAACCTGTTAAAGGTAACGTCAATGGCGAAGCAATCTAAATTTTGAGAGCTGATTTGTACAGGAAAGCTGTGATTTGTGGCAGAAATTCCATTTCTGACGAGAAAGCCGTTACCGCAAGTGTATTGGCCTCTGTCATAGTGGAAAGTTTGATATCCTGAGAAGTGAGGAGGAATTTTTGCGTCTGTAATTGAAAGAATTTGGATGTTATTGGAATTTAGAAGGTGCTTCAACAAGTGTCTCTTCCTGGAGAGACCTTGGCAATTCAACGTACCTATCACAAAGTCCATCAAAGCCTTTACTGATAGGGAGAATTCCTGCCTGAGGAGAGAGCAATAATTATGGTTATAGTAAGTTGGTATGAGGTGATCTGTGGTATGAAATATATATTTCATGCACTGGCCATGAGAGGAAGAGAGGAAGAAAATTTGCGTGCACTGCTCTCTCTTGCCCTACAGTAATGTACGAAACGTAACTCTCTCTCTCTATTTCTATCTTCACTAACTCATATCTCCCTCTCAACTTTCGTTCGCCTCGCCCTAACACAGTTTTCGTAACGCTCTCGTCACGCATTCACCAGCTTACTCCCCAAGTCAATCGTGCGTAAAGAAGTTTTACTTCAAAAATCAGAAGATTGAATAGCTAAACTAAAATATAAACAGAAGCAGAAGCGTTAAAATTTAAACTAAAAAATTTTTAAATTGCTAACGTATAAAAGTTTAGAAAATGTCAAACTCAGACTTCCGTTCGTTGAAATTTAGTATTAAATCAACCGACGAGTTTTTTGGTATGAAATTAGATACAAAACACTTCTTTAAATATTTATATTAATTTATTTTCAACATAGGCCGTACGTACAGGTTAAAAATTTCAATATTTATTAGATTTAATGTGACAGAATATACTGATTGACAGTGGACTGAGACAACAAACGAACGATCTAAAGCAAGCGAACAATTATAGACTAGGGAAGAGTTCATAATCTAAGCGAACAGCTTATTTAACGGTTTTTATATCAGCCTGTTTCCTCTAAAGATTTAAAAATATTCCACTAGAGGCCGCACTAGTTTTGACTTTCCATTTGACAGCAACGTTAAACGTACCCAATAAAAATTCATACTTTTTGTCATTGGCGAGAAAAAAATTCTTTTTGGGTACGTTTAACGTTGCTGTCAAATGGAAAATCAAAAGATATGTACCCCCCACTAGTGCGGCCTCTGGTGGACTATTTTTAAATTTTTATAGGCAACAGGCTAATTTTACAAGCTGTATACAGGACCAGACAACTTATAACAGGCAACACAAATTACAAAAATGTATAGCAAATTGCATACTTACAAACCTTGTTATATGCGTCCTCTTTGGAAAAAAACTACAATACTTCTTGATTTTTAGTTGACGATAGGATTTGGTTACATGATTGTTTTTGTCCGAATGTTTTCGTAAATTGTTATTTATAATTTTATTCTAATTATTATTGGAAAATAACAATCTATTGGCGCATGTTATAGTTTTATTTGAATTTAATTGTACAGTTAAATGTTTAAAATCAGTTAAAAGGAATTGTTAGTCAGTTTGTATAAATAGGACTTCTTAAGCTATTTTTAATTTTGATATTGTTAGTATAGATGGATATTTGTAGCATCTAATATGATTTTTTTAATAAATTCTAGTTTTTCAAGGTACTGGAAGTCATTAACAAAAAAAAATCAAATTTGGTTCAGAAAAAGCTTCATCAATACATTTTAATTCGATGCTACTGAGTTTATAAAAAGTGTCCAGCTTAGGATTTTGATTAAAAGTATTTGCATGGGTGGATCTAGTCGTACATTTCACAAGGGGCGATCGGTCAGATAAAAGACTAAAAAAGACAAAAGGGAAAAGTCCATTTTTGTATTTTTTTATAATGGAATATTCCTTCACACATAGGACATACATCAAAATTTTAGGAAATGAATATAATATATTTCTTGCAAATTTATGAAAAAACCCGAATAGTTTTAATTTTGAAAGAAAATCGAAATATGAAAGAGGAATATTGATTTAAAAAGGGTGTGATTTTATCGGTTTTGATTATCAAATAAATAGATTTGTTCTCATAATGATAGATCTGTCACCAACCTATTAACACCAAATTATTTCAAAACGATTATCTATAAATGTATATACAATCACCTAAAGACGTAATTAGTTTTCTGATAATTAGTTTTATTCTCAGTAGTAATAACCCAAGGACATTGATAATTGCTCGAAAAAATTTTATAACAGATTTCGAAAGCTTGTTGCTTGGAAAGCAACAAGCTTGAGAAAGTTGTTATAAAATTTTTGAGCATTTATCAATGTTCGAGGGTTATTCGAATAGAAATTTTTTTGCTAATTATAGAAAAAAATACATAGTATATTTGCTTCTATAATTTCATTAATGTTCTCGTCAGTATTATGACAAAATCGTGACATTTTGAAATATTAAATATTTGAAACGTCAAAATCGAAATAAATCAAAATGTATCCATGGCAACGTACCTAATAGAGTGAGTCCAATGAAATCAGTTAATTTGAGGTCATTTGATTGAACACAACCAATCAGAACATTACTCTGAAAACAGACCATGGGCTGTTTTCAGTGTAGGTTGTTCTGATTGGTTGTGTTCAATCAAATGACCTCAAATTAACTGATTTCATTGGATATCTACTAGAGCAAAAAATTTTCAGAATAATAGATCTGCCAACAACTTGTTAACACCAAACTATTTCATAACGATTATCTATAAATTTATGGGTTTAATGCGGGTATTATTACGTTCCAGGTAAACTGATCATTGGTTAATAAATCGATAGGGGCAAGGAAAGTGATTGAATTTCTAATAAATTATTACGTTTTAAAACAGATCATTGGTTAATTTATCGATAAGGGCAAGGAAAATGATTGAAGTGTTGGCCGCGTAAATTGATGAAGTACAACTTTAAATGCCAATAGCAAAGTAACAGAATTATACTTCATTCCAAGATATTTCGTTTTGACTTATGCCAACATGTTTGATTCAAAACCGAAACCCTCAGAAGGTAGTCGTTAATCCAATAAAAATAGCACAGAATCGTACTAGTTTCTTCGAAAAGCGAAAAGATAATGCCTAATAGTATGATGATTTTACAACTAAAATATTTGGGACAAATTTCTAAATTTTTTAAATTATTCTATTATTTATTTGTGATTCGGAGAATATATTTCCGAATTTTTTATTTTTCAAGTTAAAAGTATTTTTTAAGATCTATAAATATTTTAAACTGATTGTGTAAATATAAAAAGAGTGTGAGGGTGGGTGAGTTTTGGCCAGATTACATGTTGAATTTTATACCTGAAAAGGTTTCTTTGCGAAATTACCTATAATAAAATGAGTTTATGATCTTCTTTGTCGAAATTACCAACACCCCCCCCCCTCACAGTTATTATTCCGAACATAATACAGATTCTTTGGACATAAGTTACGATGATTATTCGATTATTTTGGATACAAACTGTTACACATTTGCTATGGATACATATGATTGGAGACAAATATATAAATCTGAGAAATGAGAAATTCTGGGATTAAAACTAATAATCAGAGGATTTTATTTGCTGACAAATATTTATTTTGGTGATAAATAAAATGTGTTTTCATTTAGAAGTATTGAAAATTGTAAAGCCCTGGGCGATCCCACTCCCCATCGCCCCTCGCTATTCCGCCCCTGTTTGTAAGTAGATTTTGTTTCAATAACCCCAACTTTGGACTTCACACCATGAAAAAGAGTCGACGTTTTTCATTTGAATGTTCACTCAGTTTGTTTCAGACTCGTTGTTAATTCAGTCTCATAAATTAAGTTTGATATGCTACAAAAATTCATAATTTTTTAAATAAACGTTAATAACATCAAAGTTGTTTTATTAATTATAGTCCGATTGAAAAATACTGGACGATGAATCTATTCTGGTCTGCAGGTGATATTATGATTTATAAATGGAGATATCTTAGGCTGCGTGGAAGAGCGCACTTAATCACTATTTTCTCCTGAATGTCGCCATTTGCCCGTAGGTAGTACTATACTTTTATGTATGTATATATATATATATATATATATATATATATATATATATATATATATGTATATATATATATATATATGTATTTTTTTTTCGTTATCCTGTATTATTATTATGAGCAATAAAGTCATTATTATTATTATTATATTTATGATTCATATGATGAATTTCTTTATGTTTTCCGTTAAAATGTTATTCAAATTCAATTATTTATAAAAATACTCGAACATAATATTACAGCTTACAAAAAGAGTCCATTCTCTATAGAAACATTCGAAATATTAAAAGGAAATGATTTTCTGAATTCGCAATAGATTATAACTTTTAAAATCTGAAACTGCCAGCGAGGACTAAACATGGCTGAACCTAGTTAGTTTTGGACGTGTCGCCATCTACATCAGGATCTCGTTTTCATCAAGTAGCTTCCTGTTATACAAGATTACATAGGTACTATTAAGTACCCTAGATGGCTGTGAGTACACGTTCTACTAAGCAATTTTGGTTAATTCGTTATAGAATAAACGATATTTATTTGTTACAATATAATTAACAATTGAGATATTATTCAGAAGCGATCAAATCCGATTTTCGTACATGGAATCGTGCAGAAATAAATGAAAAAAAGGATAATAAAATGATGTTATGCAATAGAAATTATTTAGAGAAAATAAATTGAAATAAAAAACCAGTGGAGGTGTGATGAATTAAAAGAGCGAGCTACTACAAGGTTTTATGAATTTTTTAGATTAGATATTACGAATTCCGAATGTTATGTTAATAGGGCATGTCCACCAACTGACATGTTGACACTAATGACAGTCGTCCTGGGGAAAAATAATTATTTGGTTAGATTTGTAATTTGGTTGTTTTGTATTGTTTCAATTATCTATTTATTATAAACAGTCAGATGAAGGTTTTTAAAATGTATAGATCTTGTTCAGTAGTTGGTTGTGGTTATAATAATGAAAGGGATGAAATATCTTTTCATGAATTTTCATCAATATTTTACAGCAATATTGGGAAAGAAGGGTTGATGTTTTGGCTCAAAAAAGAAGGGCTACAGGTAGTAGTTAATCGCCTAATAATATAATATTTAAGTAGGTAAGTAGAGAAGTCGAACAGCAGCCAAAAAATCACGTCTTGGCAGCAGTATAAAATATACAAGTTTCGTTTTGGCTGAGATCACTTAGTATACGTTGGCACACTATTTATAAAAGCAAAAGGAAGCTTAAAGAAATTAAAACAACGTCGAAAAAAGCACTAAATCAAAACCAAATGGACTCAAAAAAGGTCAAAATAACTATTAAGAACCACGTGTGTTTATCCTCAGGGCGACTGTCATATGACGTCACGTGGACTTGTCTATTTGATAATTTTCAACTAAAATGTACCATAAAATTGGTTATTTTGGAATGGACCAAAAGGCAGCATCTTGGCCCCGACTCTTCCATGTGCCCATCTGGACCATCTATCACGATCCGCGAAAAAATCATCCCCACAATGAATTCAAAAAGAGATGGGATCACACAAATAACTACAGGCCAGTCGGCGAATCATTAAAATACCATGGAAAAAAAGCAGCTAAGAAAATATTATCGACAAAGTAAATGGACTACCCGCTGTTAACTGAAAAAATATCTTACTAGATTGGAAATATTGACAACTTTTTAGAGGATATGGACAACAATCGAGAACGTTCTTAATGACTGCTAGACACTGCCATCTTAAAATCTGTTTACTTTAGTATTGGTACTTCTAGCATGTAAAGAATGGTACTTAATATTTCCCCAATCAAACAAAGTCATGATGTTAATCTCCTTATTTGCCTTACCTGGCACAATGTGACTTTTATATGTTCTCCATGGTTCAGAACGTGGAAATTGTAAAAACACGGCACGCGCCGTGAATAAATTTATGAAAGAAGACTTTCCAGCTATAAAAACATCTTGTGGGTGGCTTGAGAGATGAAGGAACAGTGTATGATTATAAACATAGCTAAATCAAATCAAAATTGAAACATTTTAAACCATTAAAAAAAATTATTATTTATTGATAATTATTTCGATATTGACATATCATCGACAGAATGGCAGAAGTTACATTTCATGTGATGCCTACCTGATGTTTAATATTTGGAAAGACCAATTAGTGACCTATCTTGTGATTGACTTAATAAACAGTGTGTAAAAGCCAAAAGGAATAAATTCATTATTTCGGTTTCTGTACATATTTATAAAAAAAATCGAAACACGTCAAATTCAAATTATAAATTGACATTCTTCAACGTGAAAATGCGATCCCTACTTTCAACCCCCTTCGAATGACAGGTACATTGTGATATATCGTTTGAAAGTTCTCTTCATTCTCTATTTAAAATTGTTTTCAAGTTTATTGCAGCAACTAAAAAGAATAAAATAAAATCATGTGGTTACCGAAATTCGCTACAATACAATCAAAAACTAAAATGTAATGCAAAACGTAATAAAATGTAAAACACTAAAAAGAACTATGAATGCCAATGAAGTAGATATTCCTCAGGGCTTCTGGACGGATGACATCTACCTTGTACTGATGTGGCGCAAATACGCCGAATCCGATCTACAAGTGATATTGTTCCTTCTAATTACAAACCAGAATGGTTGGTTATATCTTGCAGATATACCAACCCCGTTTAACTCAGAAGTGTAATTCAATGTCTGTAGGGGCATATAGCCCGAGAAGTAGTTGTTTCTTCTTAGTGAACGGCATCTGTTCTTTGAAACATATTTTTCAAAAACTTTGTACGGCGTTATAATAATATTAAACTATTATCTTTGACAACATTTTAAATAGTTTCCTGTACCTTGTGACACACTTAAACTGTTTTTTATTAAAATATTGGGCAAAATAGTAGGTAGTCATTGAAGTGGTCAAAATTTTATTTTTTATTTTTCTGTGGAAATTTTTCTAAGGCGAATCTTATAAATAGGTGAGATCAATAAATTTTTGTGTGTGCAAAATTAGTGAAAACTGCACTTTTGGCTCGATCACAACACCTGTTTGATATAAGCATTATTTTAATTCAAACTGCGCGACATGGTCGAATGTATCAATTTATTTTGATGAGATTTATTTCATTTGGTGCAGCTTTTTGAACTTTAACTTCCTAGAATCTCCAAATTTCGAGATACAGTCAACTTTCCAATTTTTGAAAATTATTGGTTTTCACAGCTGCAAGTTAAAAAGCATTCTGAACTTTCATCTATTTTGTGTAGGTATCAAAATAAATATCTAATATTTTTTGTAGTATATATTTATGACATAGTTGGTGGGCAGCATTAAAAAGATAATAGAATAAAAGTGTTTTCGCTAGATTGTTTTTTAAAGGTAACCATCGATTTCTACTTAGCATACAATCATAGTTTTTTGATTTTTTAGATAAAGCATATTGGACTATTATCTAAAATAAATTAACAAAAACCTTTTAAGAATTATTCAAATTAGAATTGATTACTTTGACATTTCGTGGTATCCATTCATTGTCATAAAAATTCCATTCCGTTTAACATTAACACCCGTAAACGCCCACATAAAAATCTTCAAAACAAAATAACTCACTCATTTTTTAATTAAATTGCAACGTATTCTACATTTTCGAAAAAGTGGAAAGTTCAGCAGGTAAAAATAAATGTCTGTTTAATAACAATGATATTTTCTGTATGTTCTGTATTTTCTTAAGAAATAAAACCACAATCTTTTTTTTTATATTTTTACTTTCACCGTTTCGGTAGCTCAGCTACCGTTACCAAAAAAATTAAGTTTTTTTAAATTTTTATCCCTATATTCGACAAGTAGACAATTAATCATATTTTGAAGATTAAAATGACCTTATACATATTTTACACTCAAACTCGTTTAAGCACTAAACTAGTTTATAATTTTGAGTTGGTATGCATCAAGTTTAAACTAAAACGCTGAATATGGGAGGCTTAACTTTAAACTGTGTAAGGTTCGGTAATAAGGGGATGATAAGTAAAACAAGTTGAGCTTCAGCTTCATCTATTTAGACTTCGGTCAGCCCAACTGTCCTCAGTAGAGTTTAAGTTATAATTATATTTCTAAAACGTCTAGTCATGTGTCGTCCTAATCAAAACTATATATTTATGCTTACTAACACTTTTATATCATTGTTGATAAACATATCTATCGAATATTATAATGTTAATTAAGCTATATCGTGAATGACCTACTAAATTATACGAGGGGCTATACACCTCCCCCTTTCGGAAGAATGAGCTTTACACGGCCGGTGATGAAGGGGAAAAAGGGGAAATGTGTTGCCGATCATAAATTACATACAATCAAAAATAAAAATTCGAAAACCTGTTGTATGAAAGACAAAGTGTATACACAATAAAAATAAATAGCTCTTTTTTTCGTTAGGGATCCGTTTTCTAAAAAACTATCCAATTCCAAAACAATTCATACATGTAAAAAAAATTAAAAATTATCACATTACTTAAAAAATTAACCACTCCTAAAAGACGTACCTAAATATAAACCATACACAAAAAAACGGAGTAATGTAAAAATTATCCTAAAAATAAATTAATAACAAAAAAAATTTATATATACTATATACGTTGATAGAAATAACAATTATAAAAAAAACGAAAGTACAAAAAAAATTTAAAAAAAAATAAAAAATGTTTTATAATCTTACTACTATACATTGTTCATTAAGTAATTGCAATGTTTTCTGTAACTACCAATGTTTTATTTATCTTGTTCAGTTATTTGATAATTTAGTTAATTTTATTTGATTTAATATTAAAAAAGTTTATGCGTTTTTCATAATTCCTTCACAAAAATACTATTTAAAATTATTCTCCTCTCCAGTCCCAATTATACTTCACCTGTATTTCCAAAAAGTGTAAAAGTTACGTTTCTCCATTTCAAATTTTAAGACATTCTAATATAAGGACATTATTCTCATTTATAAATTCTATTAAAAACATGTTTAATAAAAAAAATTGAAAAACTGGAATTAATCGAATATGTTGTTCGAGAGAAAATTAAAATCTGATTAAAAAAAATTAATTAGATCCATAAATAATTAATTAAGTATCTCGCACATAACAAAAAATGTAACTCACTTAAAATAATACATATGAATAAAAATAGCGTGAGTATTGAAAGTAAAAAATTGTCATGCTGTGATGAAAAAAATAAAAATGCTCACTAAACATAATAACTACAATGTAAGAGCCGTTTGACACGGTACAATATTTCAGCCTAAATTGAAGTGGTTGCGCGCGCATTTTCAGTCCACTTTCATGCAGGAAATCTATTTTCTTGTATACTAAACATGCGCAGTAGTTGCCCAAATCGGATTTTAAGATTATGTACGGCTATCCTAAAATGTAAATAAAAGTGCTTTTATTTTGTGGCGTGCCTTTGAGTTGTGTTGAAAACTTAAATATGTCATGGTCCCAGGAGCAAGTGAAATTGCTAATTGAATTTTACAAATCATATCATTGTTTATACGCTGTGAAACATAATGATTATAAAAATAAACATGCTCGAAATAACACGCACTAGAAAAGATATGTTTAGAGCTGCAACTTTTCCGACCCTGTGTTAACATAACTGAAATCAAAAACAAATTTAACAATAGAAGAACAAACTTTTTATCAGAATATAGAAAATACATAAACTCTTTAAAAAGTGGCATGGGAACCGATGAGCTAAAAACAATTTACTTTTTGATATAATACATTATAAAATTTGTTTAGATTTATAAACCAAACATCTGGTATTATGACCAAATGCAATTTATTTTGGAGCATTCTACAGTACGTCAATCTGTAGACAGTATTTTAACATCGATTGGGTCCCCTTTAAGTCCTACAACACCGGATTCTGGTAAAAACTCTCTAGAGGAATCATTTAGTTATTCTCAAAATTCTATATACAACTATGAAATGGAAACCAACAGCACAATAAATGATGAGGTATTTTGAAACATAAAGTAGTTAGGTGTTATACTTTAGTGACATCCTTATGCTTAAACTGCTGCTGTACACCTTTTCTTACTTAATAGTTATTAGCTTCTGTTTATTTATTACTTACATATAGTGTACAGTGTAAGCTCTGTGTATCCATAAATATATAGTCTTAATTATATGTACACTTTTAATTAGATATTGCTATTTTTGTAGGATAGTCTTAATATCATAAGAGTTGATACAATAAAGCCTAGAGTTGAGAGTATCTCTAATCCGTCGACATTTGCTACAGGAATAGCTCCTAACTTCACTCCTAATAAAACTGCAAATCTAGACGTGGTTAATAAGAAAAAACGGGAATTACATTACATCAATGAAGGTGAAACAATTAGAAGTGCCAATAAAGTTTTGAAAGAAATTAGTACAGCTCTTACAGCTGGAACAGAAACACCTCAGAAAGTGCCTAAAACCCGAACACAGAGCGAAATATTTGGGGAATTTATCACTAATCAACTCTCCTTCATAGAAGAAGGTGAAGAGATTTTTTTAGATACTCAGCATGTTATATACCATGCATTACATGATGCAAGAGATGTAAAAGATTGTAACTCAGTTTTATGTTTTATTTTTCATTACAATTTTTTTTTACATATTATTTCTGCCATTCCACAACCCCTGTACTGTTAAAGTCATTTTTGAACTCATCTCTCATCTCAACTGATTGTGCACACTACACTTCTGTTACTTCCTTGTTTTGAAAGCTTTCCCACTGAATTCGCTCTCTTCTTCAGATATTTCAGTGTACCTGTTCCAGTTTTGGGTGGCCAAATAATTATGAAGAACTACACAAGTTAAAGTAATCAATTCAACTTTCTTTGGTTTTGGATTAATAGGGTTTAAAAGAACTCTAAATCTGTTGATTATAATTCCAAATTTACTTTCGACAATACGACACAAGCTCTTGAAAGCCGATAGATGAAAATTTTCTTTTCGTGTGTTAACCCTCTCCTTGGAAATGGTTTCATCACTCTTTCAGAAAGGGGGAAAGCATCGTCTGCAACAATTCGACCAGGTAACGGTCTGTTTGATGGAAAGTATAAATTCCCAGAAGACATGACCACTCTCCCAAAATACACCACCTTCACTAGTTCGTCCATTTACCCCTACATTGCAGTATATGATTTTGTAATTTGCATCTGTTAAAGCTAAAAGAACAATGGAATGACTGCCCTTATAATTGTAATAGTACGATCCTTCTGATATAGGTGTTGGGTTCGCGGTTCTTTTAAACGAAATAAAATTCTTTGAGAAGGTGACTTTTAAATTGACCCTTTTTTAATTGACAACTTCTAACTGATATCAATTATTCTGGTTTCAGTAATAATAAAAACAAAACATAGTCTACTATGTGAAAGGATGCACAGCGTGTTCCAACATTCTCCGGCCCCAAGCTTATTCTTCGCCCAACCTTACTGGAGCCTTCAGAATCCTACCAAACCTCGATTTTCCAACTTCTTCTTCACTTTTCTTTTCTGTTTTCTGGTTCTTCTCTTTATTAACTTCTTGTCCCTTTTCCGCAGTGATAACGTGCTTACTACTTGATTTTGTCGATGTTCCTAATTCCAATGGATAAATTCTTTGGAATGGTCGAATTAGTATTCCGTTTTTAGTTTTCACTTTCACAACACGACTTATTCCATCTTTTCCAACATAAATTTCTATTATTTTTCCCATTGGCCAAAGAACCCGTTTCATATTGTCACCAACTTTGATTTTCTCTGTCTTCTGCCTGTGACCTTTATTAACTAACTCTGCAAGATATTCTTTTTTAAATCTCTCACGTAACAAATTTCGAATATTTTGCAAATAAGTGAAATGCCCTTTTAAAAATAACTCGTCTACCTGGTCCAAATCAACAACGTCACCCGAAAAATCTGTTCCTGCCGACTGTATGGGCCTTAAAAACCTTGCAGGACAAAGAATCTCCCAATCATCGGCACTGGAAACATAGGTGAGTGGTCGCTCGTTAATTACTGCTTCTACATCGCATAGTACAGTGTAGTTCAACGTAATAGAGCGATGCTTTTCCCAAAGATCGTCGCAACAGTTCTTTTACAACCCGTACTAATCTCTCCCACCAACCGCCCCTCCACGAAGCCGAAGGTGGATTAAATATCCATTTAATTCTTTTAAGACCTAAAAAATTTTCAATTTCCTCCCAATTTAATTTTTTAAACAAATTATCACTGCCACGAAAGTTTGTTCCGTTGTCTGAATAAATAGTGTTTGGTCTACCACGTCTACTGATGAAGCGTCGTAGTGAATACAAAAATGTTTCTGTTGAAAGTGATTTAACTAGCTCAAGATGAGCTGCTCTGTAGACTGCGCATGTAAACAATACAATCCATACTTTGCTGCCATCTTTTAGAAGTAAGGGTCCTGCTAAATCAACACCCACAATTTCAAAAACCCCAGCGTCATTTATTCTGTTTGCAGGTAGAGGCGCAAAAGGAGTTACAAGTGGTTTAGATGTATGTCTTTTACAATTTACACAGGCAAATATTATGGAATTTATCGTTTTACGGGCTTTCAGTAACCAAAACTTTTCTCGGATGACTCCCAATAAAACTTTTGCTCCTGCATGACAGCTATTTTCGTGTTCTTCTATAATAATTTTCTTAACAATTTCATTTTTACTTGGAAGGATGATCGGGTATTTCAAATTTTCAGTAAAATCGCCAAATTCCAGTCTTGTTTTTATTCTTAAAATCCCATTATTGTCTTTAAAATACTCAAATTTATGCATTCCTTTCAGATTTTTACCTAAATCTTTCCTTTGCACTATTCTTAAAAGATATGTTTCTGCTCTTTCAAGTTCTTCTGTGTTAAGATGTATGTATTTGTTTCTTCTTTTTGCTTCAAGGCACTTTTTACTTAATTTGTTTTTTAAATTATTACCATATCTCAAAATCCATCCAATAATTCTTTTAATTTTGTTATATTCTGAAACTTGGTTTATTTTCTGCCAAAATACTTCATCTACTGAAGTCTCTACTAAATTTGAGCATATGGCCTTTTCTTGTTCTTTCTCAATTTCTTCTTCTCTAGCATATATTTTCCCTTTTGGCCATTTTTCTTTACTTTCTTTTAGCCATTCTGGACCTTGCCACCATTTCTTCTCCATAAGCTGCTTTTCACTGTAACCACGTGATAAAACGTCGGCAGAATTCATTTCTCCTGGTACGTGACACCATTCATCTGCTCTGCTATATTTCCTTATTTCTTTGATCCTGTTTCCAACAAAGGTATTCCACAACCCCTTTGTTTTTATCCAGGTCAAAACGATCATGGAATCGCTCCAGTAAGTAGTCTCCATGTTTTTGAAATCTTCTACTTTTTTAACCGTTTCCACTAGTCTTACTCCTATTAAAGCAGCCATTAATTCGAGTCTAGGTAGAGTAACTGATTTTATGGGACTTAACCTAGTTTTTGCTAACAAAAGCCTAATAAAAACTGAATTTTGATTCTCAAACCTAAGGAAAACACAAGCCGCATAAGACAACTTTGATGCGTCTACAAAAACGTGAAGAGATTTTTTTGTTATCATTTCTTCATATTCTACATTATCTATCAAATATCTAGGAATACTACAAAAACTTAAAAGATCTACACTATTTAGCCAATTTTCAAATCGTTTTTTTAAATCCTCTGGCAATTTTTCATCCCACGTAAGTTTCAAGCTCCAGGTTTTCTGTAACATAAGCTTTGGTAACAATGTAAAAGGAGCTATGAAACCAATGGGGTCAAAAACTCGCTGAGTTGCTGACAAAATACCCCTTTTTGTTCTAGGAATGTCTTCAAGTGAACCCAAATTTTTAATTTCGCATTTTAAAATGTCGCTTGCAAAGTTCCATTGTATCCCTAGAATAGAAATGATTTTAGTTTCCTTGTTTTCCTGGTGTACTAAACTATCATTATTTGGTTCGTTATAAGTCCACCCCCTTAAATCAAAGTTTGCTCTTGTCAAGATATCTTTTGACTCCCCCATAAATTTTTCCAAATCTTTTTCGTTTTTGACGCTATAAACACAGTTGACAACATAAAATGCATTTAAAAGTTGTTCTGCTATTTCTCTAAATTTTGTCTCGTTTTTCAAATGTAAATTTAGTGTAGCTGCTAAAAGAAACGGACTAGGCTTTACCCCGAAAACAATCCTGCAATGTCTAAATATTTTAATTTGTCGTTGTTCGTAATCTTTCCACCAAATAAAACGCAAATAATTCATATCTTCTTCTTTAATACTAATTTGTAAAAATGCTTTTGCGATATCTGCTGTTACCCCTATTTTATGTAATCTAAATTTTAGAATAAGTGGAATAACTAGCTCTATCATATTAGGACCTTTTTCTAGTAGATCGTTAAGAGAATTACCGTTCTTATCTTTTTGTGACGCATCAAATACTGGCCTTATTTTTGTTGTGCAACTTGCTTTCTTTATGACCGCATGATGCGCCAAGTAGTGGTGTCCATCTTCATTTTCATATTCATCTTGCTCGACTTCTTCGATAATTCCCATTTGTTCCCATTCATTAAAAATTTTATCATAATACTTAAATTTATTCATTGACAGTAAACGCTTTGTATTTGAAAAAAATCGATTTTCTGCAAGTTTAAAATTTGACGTAATATTGGGAAAACCGTCGACCCATGATAGAGACACCTCGTACCTATTTGCTTCATTTATTCTGGTGCTCTCCACGAATTTTTTCAGTGTCTAAATTCCATAAATTTGCCAAAGAAGAATCAGAAAAATAAGTAGAGACAAACAAATTGTTTTTTATACAGCTTTGTTGACCCATTATGGACCATCCAAAATTTGTACCTACAGTTACTAGAGAATCATTTAATTTTAATATGTTTCCTGTACGAATTTTTCCGAAAATATCTGCTCCTATTAATAAATTTATTTCAAAATTGTCAGAAGCAATGTCGTTTATCACTATGTTTTTGATTTTAACTCTTTAATGATATTTATATCGTTTAGCTTTGGTATATAATGACATATTTTATTCTGTTCAAGCAAAGACATACCAATGTTTAAAGTCTCTTCTAAATTTTGAACATTTGCTTTAAATAATCTATGAATTTTTGGATCACTTCGCAAGCCGCCAAACATTCCCTGAACAATATTTTCCTCACCGATCTTAATAAGCCCTAACTCTTCAGCGCATTTTGATGAAATATACGAACGCTGTGAGCCGGTATCTAGCAGAGCCCTTACTGTTTTAGATCTATTATTATCAGAAACAATTTTGACATTAATTGTTTGAAGCAAAGTTTCTGAATTCATCGTTGTCATCGTTTGCTCAATTTTCTCCTGCCTATTTCCGTTATTTTCTTTCTCCTTCTCATGCAGATCAGGACTCATAAGAATGTTAGTTCTGAAACTGTGATTTGGTTTTAAACACGAGAAACAACCTCTTTTCTTTGCTACTGCTGTCTTTTTCTGTTCCAGTGTCATTTTTTGTGCTCTTATGCAATCCTGACTGTTATGAGTATTTGTATCGCAAAATATGCAAGAAAAATTGGGCTTACCTTTGGTGAAAGTATTTTTTACATGCAACATTTCTACAGAGCACTTATCCGTACCCATTTTTACTCCATTGTCCAAAGAAAAACTGGTTTGTGCAATCTTTATTCGCTCGTCTGCTTCCACTTCGGCTTTTAGGAACTGCAAAAGACCCTGTAATTCATTGATAAATTTATCATTATTTAAACGGTTTCGTTCCCAAATTTTTAGCAATTCGTGTGGTATAGCTGACTCAACCAATGGTAAAAGCATTGCGGCGTATTTATCACTAGTCACACCCAATGTTTCCAGCGCCCTGAGCTGTGTCTCTAATTTATCATACAAAGTAGATAAGGCCATACCTGTTTTTCCGATGAAATATGTTGATTTAAAACTAGGCTTAAAAGTTCCCTTACATAAACCTGTATTAAAACTTCGTCTCTTGCAAACGTAGTTTTGAGTTGGTCGATGGCAAGCTTATAGTTGGTTGCTGAGGGTGGGAAACTTTCTATCAAATTTCAGGCTGGCGAGTTTTCTTCGGTGGATTGGATAAGGTACTGAAATTTTTCTTCATTTGGCAAATCTGGATTTTCATCTATTTTTCGAAATTGACCCCAAAAATTTATCCAATTCTTGACATTTCCGTCAAACTTTTTTATTTCTAATTTTGGCAGGTCAAAATTTTTTGGTGTGTTCATTGTTCCTTTTTTAACCTCCATTTTTACTTCTTTCAAATTTTCTAATAAAAAATTGCATTCGTTTGTATATTTTGTTACCTCAGTGCAAAATTCCATTTCTTCTATAATTTCTTCATTAAAATCTTTGTCACTGGGTTACAAAGCAATTCTTTTATATTGTTGTCAAGGGAGAATACCTTTTTTGCTTTTAATAAAACTTGCAGTAATTCATTTATCTTCTTCTTATCGTCCGATCCTACCTTCTCAATTTCTTGGAAATGTTTTTTTGCAGCGTCTTTGATTATTTTTCTCTCTAGTTTCATAGACTGCATTTTCTTCCTTTCAAATTATCAGGGATGCCAATAATGTTGGGTTCGCGGTTCTTTTAAATGAAATAAAATTCTTTGAGAAGGTGACTTTTAAATTGACCCTTTTTTAATTGACAACTTCTAACTGACAATATCAATTATTCTGGTTACAGTAATAATAAAAACAAAACATAGTCTACTATGTGAAAGGATGCATAGCGTGTTCCAACAATAGGTGCTCTAAATTTTATATGACGTCCATCTAAAGCACCTACACAATTTGGAAATTGCCATAATGCTTCAAACTCTTCAGCTATACCAAGCCATTCCTTTTTTTCTGGTGTCTGCGAAAAAGAGAATATAAGCTGTACATCGATATATCTACTTGAGTATATAATAGTGACCTGAAGGAGCAAAAGGACAACATATATATCCACAACATAATACATTTGGTATTCTATATTTTACTACAATAGTACTTACTTTTAAGTATTCTGTTTTAAGAACGTTATATATAGCACTACTTACTTCAGGAACAAAGTTCGATATAGTAGATTCATGAATACGTGTGGTATACATAAGGGATCTGTAAGATTCACCAGTTGCTAGAAAGAAAGTGTTTTTTCTAGTCTAAAATAATTACGGAGAAATGATTAACTTTTTAGAAATTTTAATTTAAGTTCATAAGCTATGCTTTGTACATACTTGCTTCTAACAGGTAAACAATCACGCATGAATGTATCTTGTTTTTTTATAAGAGGCTCAACTAAAGAGATAAGTTTTTCAAATGTGACATTATTCATTCGTAAAAAGTTCTTGTACGATGAAGGGTCTTCAAGTAGCAATTCCTCATTCAACAAAGTTAAAATTCCTTTTCCTTCTGCTCTTCTGCCAATCCATTTTCTCTGCCAAACTTTTTTTGGGTTTCGACATTTGTTAGCACTACTTTCCTTTTTCAGGATTAATAGTATTAAAATAACACTAACCGCACCTCCCAATAATAAATATTTTTCTTTTTCCATCGCTATTTCTTAATACATCCACTACAGATCAAAAAAATGTAGGAACCTTTCAAACCAATATTGATCAATATTGACCTATTTTCAACTTACTATGCGCATGCGCTTGTACTAAATTCAGTAACAAACAACTTTCTTGTATAAAATATTGTTTTCAATATTATCTCGCACTAAATGTTTAGTTCTTAAATTAGTGCCGTGTCAAACGGCTCTAAAAGACTGTATCAATAATGAAAAATAAAATCATGAAAACAAATTGCAACAAATAATGATCCCACCGAAAATTAAATATGACTATTTATATTTTCTTTTAGGACCATCTCCATTTTTAGTAACCATTAAAATAATTCTTCATCTTCCATGATAAATCCATGATTCAAATTCCATATATTCAATAAATAATAATTGCATAATTTCCATAATAGTAACTCAATATTCCATCAATAATATCCATAAGATATTCTATTCATAATAATAATTCCTTTAATCGTAATTCCATTAAAATTGAATTTATAAATAATCTACCATTTTTCCATTATCCATATAAAAATTTCCCATTATAACTATCTAAAACTAAATCAATCGACGATACTATTTCATTCTTCGTCCATCCCATGTTCCATAAAATTGAAAAACAATGACCATTTTTTCTCATTGCCCCGAAGGACTCATCCATCTATTCTATTTGCTATCAGATGAGTCCAGTTGGCAGGATCACCATGTAAAGGTTCGGTTATAACAGGGTGATAAATAAAACACAAGTTGAGCTTCAGCTTGATCTATTTAGACCTCAGTAGAGTTAAAGTTATAATTATATTTCTAAAATGTCTAGTCATGTGTCGCCCTAATCAAAACTATATATTTATGCTTACTAACACTTTTATATCATTGTTGATAAACATCTGTCCAATATTATAAAAGTGTTAATTAAGCTATTTCATGAATGACCTACTAAATTATACGAGGGGCACTACATCTGTTCTATTTGACACTTGGGTAACTTATGACAATGTCTCATAAAAGGTTGATTAGATTTGATGAGATGACTGTCAAGAAAAAGTTGTTGATTCTAATTATTTAAACTGGTACAATTAAAAGGCAGACCCCCTTTGCCAAACAAACATTAAAAACCTATGCTTTCGTCTGAATCATCATATAGTAAGACTTGGACTGTCGGAAGATTTGACGTGCCATTTTTATCTGGAAGCTGATGAAACATCAGAGCATGCCTAAGAATATTTTTATTGTTTTATGTGTGAGGATAATTTCCTTCAATCTCTCCACACATGAATCATTGAAGTAAATTTCCGCCAGAAATACAGTTGCATAGGATCCTAGGCAGGTTGATATTTTTTTCAAGTCCCTTCAACAGGAAATATATGTTAGGCTAATGGGGTGTAAAACCGATATCCGACAATTGGTATTTTATTGAAGTTACTTTGCAAAAATTAATTTAAAAATTTTTTAAACCGAATATTTGAGGAGAAAACTGGAAATTAAGATTTCCTAAATGTTTGCAACTTTCACTACAGATACGTCACGTACTTAAAAATGAAGCTAGCCACTTTCTGATTTAGTTGTTTATGAACAAATAGCCAGTTACAAAAAGGCCATTTGAAGTTTGAAGAACTGTCAAAGTCTATAATATATATGAGTGTTTTGTTTTTGTTTACAGTTTATACGAGCTTGACGTATCAATATTTTAAAAAAATAAAAACATTGTGTTAATATTTTTTAAGTTAGTTTTTCTCCACAATTTTTCAAGTTGGAATAATGTCAAAATCATATAAATCTTGTTTTATATCATACTGCACGAACACAACAGTTAGAACACAAAAAGTTTGTAACTGTGCCTGCAGTAGAAGTTAGGCGAAAATTGTGGTTTGAGGTTGCTAGAAGGAAATATAAACAGACTAAAACTAGTTTCTATTGATCTGAAGATCATTTTGATGTAAGTAATTATATATGTGTGTGTAGAAAGTATCGATATATTAAAATGTTTGATTTTTAGTTTGAAAGTGACATGGAAAATTATGTTAAACACTCGTTGATGGGAGGGAAATTATTTTGAAACCATTAGTTGTGCCTCGCGTTTTTAATTGGTCAGAATCTTCTTCAATCAAAAAGTTAAAATTAGATGAGTTGGTAGTCCCAAATGAACCTGTTTTAACAGAAGATTCTCATGATTATGATACCAACAAACAAGTCCCGTAGAGGTAAAAAGTGTTGCTGTTAGTTGTCGGTTAACTTCTCAGAGTACTGTTAAATTGGATACCATAGATCTGACTATTACAAAATAAGCAACTACCTCACTAATGAAAAATAAATTTTTAAAGGTAGAAGATATCACATCAGCAGAGGCAACAACTTAAACTGTACCCTCAAGCAGTGATTTTGTGTCACTAACTGTCACAAGTGAATCAAAAGACGAACAGTTGCAGAATACAATCACTCTCGTTGAGAAATATCCGAAGAGATATATCGGTGTTCCTAAAGTGTGGTATGACATTTCAATAAACTTACTTGGTAAAAATAATTTAAATAAAGAACATGTTATAATATGCCTAACGAAAATCAAATTAAATGAAGCATTTGCAAGATTAGCAGATCAATTTTCATTATCAGTAAATGGAGTTTCAAAAATATTCAAAACTGACTTTGGCCTTCAAAAAGCCAAATAAAAAAGCATTTGTCTATTCCATTTCAAGCAAAATATAATTATATGCAATCCATTATTGATTGTTTTGAAATAGAAATTCAGAAGCCTACTAATCCTGTGCACCAGGCACTGACTTGGTCACAATACAAAAAATTTAACACAGTCAAATATCTTATATCTTGTACCCCTGATGGATTTGTAAATTTGTAAAGTAAAGCTTATTAAAAATAAAACTTTCATAAAAATGTTTACAGTTGGTAAATATATTTCTTATAAATGGTTCACCATAAGAAAGCCACTGACAGATTATTTCATTTGAAATTTCAAAATCTGGTTTTGCTACAACAAAAAGTCCCTTTTTTTATTTGTTGCCATCATTTGCAAATGAAGCTGAGCTTTGTACTTATTAGTAATTCCTCTAGACTTTTTGCTGTTGCTGGACATTTGACTTCCACTACATATTCATTTGTAATTGCATCAGGAGAAGCTCCAAAAATCGGATTGTCAGCAATTATGAATAATCGATAAGTAGTCAATTTTAAATGTTGACATCTACGTTATTAGGAGCTTTATCAAAAAAAGGTTTCAAATATATTTTTACATAAATTGAATGAGTAAGACAGTGGCGAGTTATACATTAGGTCTGTCCAAACCGCAATCAGAAACTGTCAGAAACGATCAGAGAATAACTGGTCATAGCAAACACAACGCGTAATTCCAGTCGCTGATTGCAATGATCGACTACTCTCTGATCTGATATTTTAGGCTGTGCCATCTATCGTTCAGTAGTATCTCGGTTACGCAAATATTTAAAAGTCTCAAATTTCACCGCAATTTACTTAAACCGTTGAGTGAAAAACGCGCTAGTTTAAAATAGCGTCCGTCAAAATAGCGCCGCACAAAAATAACGCAGAACAAAAACAGCGGCAGGCAAAATAGCTTATTCCCATCCCCTTCTCGAAAATATATCGAAGAATTTGTATTCCACATGAAGTTTTCCGAAAAGAGGAAGGAAATAAGCTATTTTGTCTGCCGCTCGTTTTGTGCTGCGCTATTTTGACTGACGCTATTTTAGCCTAGCGCTATTTTGACTGACGCTATTTTGTTACAGAGCAGTATATATGCATTTCTCTTTTTGGGGTCTCTGTTCTTCTCATTAGGATGACAGGCTATTTATTTTTTTAGACAATGCAAAAAGTATCCTGAAAAATGATTTAACAATAAAAATTTTCTTGAAAACTCTTCGAGCATCCTCAAAAACAGAAATACAGTTTTATTTATATCCTTGAGCACCTTTCTACTTTTACTTTTTCATTAAAATACTCAAAAAGACTAATAAATAAGGTTTTCTAAATAATTTACTTTTATATTCACTTCTAGGACGGCCGGTATATATAAATATTAATCGTAGATACGATAAACAACTTTACTTGTTTAACGGGGTGACTAACTAATACATTTTGTCGATTTATATTCAGTAGCGTGTTGACTTTCGAATAGAAAATATCGGTTTGCCGGTGTGCGTGCGTTCGAAACTAACGTGTACCGTGGAGTGTAGTGAATAGTGCCTATATGGATTACTTGGATTACAATCTTATACATTTGCGGTAAGTTTTCATTTTATTTACTGGTAGTTATTGGTAATACTGTTTTTTAAAATATTTTAAATCACATACGAACAATTTTATTACTATAAACAATTGATTTTTAATATATAAACGAAGTATTTTACAATTGTTTATTAGATTTTAAATTTGCTATAATCTATTTTTGCTTTCTCTTACTATGTTTTTATACCAAAATATTTAAAATACTAAAAAGCCGGCAGGTATATATTCCTAGCTATGACAAATTGTTCTTATATAAGAGGTTAGTCATGATAAACTGTATATACTTCTACCTCGTATAGGGGCTCCTATGGGAAATATTAAATGACAATTAAAATGTGTCTGCTTCCATTCCGTTTATTAACATACAGGGTCTTTAAAAATAAGTTCATTTTATTCATATAATATCTTGATTTTTGTACAAATGTTCAATTTTTAATAACTAATAATCTTAATTCGTGTTATATTTTTAATAATACAACTGGTTTACTTAATTTTTAAAACCGATTTTCAAGAGAAACAAGCTGTTTTGTATAATATGAAAACATCGCCCTGTATAATATGTATTTAGTAATTCATAGGTATTTACATTTTATCGAATTCTATACTTTTACTCAAAATAAAAACCTACAGTACTTCAGATAATTTTTTCAAATTTAATATAAGCGTCATACAGGGAAAGTGACAAAGTGGTACAGGTTTATTGTAAAAAAATGCTACGTCAATTTGTTTATAACGCTATAACTCATTAACTATTCAACTTACCGATTGCGGGTTTGGCACACGTGATCTGTTGACGGAGTACAGTAATTAAGCACAATTACAGGATATTGTCATTGTTAACAAAATAATCTAATAGTGTTTAATCAAACTAATGTTTATGTAAACTTAATCATCAATAACTTTTGATCTAATCATTATTTTTCGACGCGGTTGGTTTCATATTGTTCGTTTTTAGAAGACAAAAAAAAAGTATTTAACATTTTTTTTTCATAATCAAGAGCAAAAAAGATATTCACGAATGAACGAGTAATTGTACTAGAAAATAGCACAATATGGTCATTTAAACAATGTCGTGCAAGGTTTTGCATTTGCGGGTTAGTACTATTTTATTGTACGTATTTTTTGCAACCTTTATACAAAGTTTCAAGCTGATACCAGCAATTATCGCAAAAAGGCGATTTTCGGTGTGTAATGCCTGGACTATTAACATCTAAAGCAAAACTTATAATTCATTATTTATTTGTATACTTTCTTAACTCTTGATAAAGGTTTTCAAAAACCAAATACACGTTGAAATTTTATATTTGACATACCCCGTAGGAGAATCAATACGTGGTAGGAGTATGTACAGTTCCCCATGACTCATCTTAAATAACAGAATTTTCTTTAATATTTTATACTACATACAGGGTGTTTCTGAATTTATGAGAAAAAATTCAGGTGGTGATTGCCCGTATAAAATTATGATAGGTCTTTCATATGGAAAGATGGAAACACCGGTATTTTCTCAACATTCCTGTTACATTATAAGGGAGTGAAATTATGAACCCTTACTTTATTTAATATCAAATTTTTTTTTGAGATTGAGTTTTGTGAAATAAAAATATTATTTAAAATCTCTATTGTCTTGAACAACTTTTTTTCCTAGATACAATAGATTTAGAAATTTTTTTTTCTCCGAATCTATTGAATCTAGGAAATGAATAGATTCGGAGAAAAAAAATTTCTAGATCTATTGTATCTAGGAAAAATCTTCAAGAGTAAAAAAAGTTTTTCAAGACAATAGAGATTTGGAATAATAATTTTATTTCACAAAACCCAATCTCAATCAAAAAAATTTGATATTAAATAAAGTAAGGGTTGATAATTTCACTCCCTTATAATGTAACAGGAATGTTGAGAAAATACCGGTGGTTAGTAATTGCGAGTGCGCGAAATTTACAAAATTTTAAGTTTCCATCTTTACTTAAATTTGAGAAAAAAAAATAAAAACTCAATTTTATTCAGGGCGATATCTTGGAATGGGGTGAGATTAGGAGATTTTGTCATAGGAAAGACTTATCATAATTTTATACGAGAAATCACCTGAATTTTTGCGCCTGAATTTAGGAACACCCTGTATACATAAAATATTTTTTAATGCTGATTTTAAACATACGAACTTATAATTTTACAAACTGCGTATTTTAATTTAATGCCCAAGATTCCTTTAACTGAAGTAACAAGCAAAAAAAATATTATACAGGATGATTCTTTATAAAATGACCCTATATGCCTTTGTTTTTTTAATCGTAAATGTTTTTGTTTTTTTTTGAAAACATGATTTTTTAAAATTATTAGTTTAGTTAAATTATTTAGAATCGTTCTTTAATAAATTATTTTATTCTTTGTTTTAGGTTTCGTAAAGTATTGGTCTACTCCAAAGGAGTGTGAGTATACAGTAATTCTCAATTTCTATCAAATGACATCATATCTCAGTATCATCCTGCCTTTCTTTTACAAATGTTCCTCATATATTCTAAATACTATCCAGCCCTTTTTTTACAATTGGTACTTTTTTCAAAAGACATAGGTAAGCAACCTATGTCAATCCGAAAATTTTCTAAATACTATGCCTTTCATTAATAAGTTGGTACTTTTCAAAAGACATAGGTAAGCTATGCCATTCCTCATATTTCCTAAATACTATATCTTGTTAATAAGTTGGTACTTTTCAAAAGACATAGGTAAGCTATGTCATTCCTCATATTTTCTAAAAACTATGCTTTTCGTTAATAAGTTGGTACTTTTCAAAAGACATAGGTAAGCTATGTCATTCCTCATATTTTCTAAATACTATGCCTTTCGTTAATAAGTTAGTACTTTTCAAAAGACATAGGTAAGCTATGTCATTCCTCATATTTTCTAAAAACTATGCTTTTCGTTAATAAGTTGGTACTTTTCAAAAGACATAGGTAAGCTATGTCATTCCTCATATTTTCTAAATACTATGCCTTTCGTTAATAAGTTAGTACTTTTCAAAAGACATAGGTAAGCTATGTAATTCCTCATATTTTCTAAATACTATGCCTTTCGTTAATAAGATGGTACTTTTCTATAGACATAGGTAAGCTATGTCGTTCCTCGTATATTCTGTTCTGCCCTTTTTCCCCTGTTGGTGTCATTTGGTGTCAAATTGTGAATTATTTTTTTATTGCAATTGTCAAGTACGCCACATGTACCGACTTTTTTGTTTACGATTGACTATTTCCCGCACGGATGCACGCAGTATCACACTGTGAGAAAGTACTCGTTACCTAGGGTGTCGGTAAGCCTCGCTTGCAAAACGAGCAGTCATTCAGATGGGCGAGTACGCTTAAGGGTTTTCCGTTTGTCGAATGGGTATGGGTTGACAAGTAGGGGGAATAGTTGCCCAGTATGGGCCATCAAAATATCGTAGATTTCTAAGTTGGTACATGCAAAACGGCAGTATTTGGCGATTTATTATTAACAATTTTTTTCAGCGCTTCCTTTTCAGTACACTAACACTCTCTTACAGGCTTCAAGATGTCATCAAATTTTTTCAACATTTTTAAATTTTGTTTGATTTTCTGTTTCAGGAATTTTTTTAGGGATGGATTCATTTCGAATATATGCATATATTTAAGCTTGTTGATAGTCCTATCTTATAATTTTTTTTATTCCTAGGGTCTACATTAAAATTTTTCTCATTAATTTTGTTTTTTGTTTTAGAATTATTATTAGGAAAGGATTTTTTAGGTTACAAACGTGACTGCAGTTTGGAGCTACAGAATTTTCATTACCTACTTAATATTTCGTAAAGTTTTCTTTGCATGCTTTTTTCTTAGCTGCATGAGTTTAAAATGTGCATGTATTGTAGGGGGTGGTAAAGTAGTGGTGATAATATTTTAAATATAAAATATTGTATGTAAAAATATTTTCGTTGTAATTCTTGTTTCAATTTTTCGGCTTTTATAAAAAAATGTAAATGTTAATATTTTATTGATATTAAGCATATCTTTTTTATAATTGCTAAGTTTGCATTTATTTTATCCTGTTTGTAAATGTATGTATCTACACTTTGCTAGAGTAAAGATAAACTCTCGCTTAGTGCAGCCGGTAGAGAACATCCAGCTTTCAGGGGGTCGCATTTTCTAGTTTTGTCTGTGATTTCCTTCGCCGGCGGGGAATATTTTCCATCGGTTGTGAATATTTTAACCGGTTGATTATATTTTCTACCGATAAAGGGAACAACTTCCAGTCGAGAAGGACAACTTCCAGCCGTGATGGGAAATTGATGCTTATATTTGGTTATAGATGGGTATTTGTTGTATCGCTTTTGTTATGTATATTAGATAACAAAACGAATATGATATTTTGTGTTATTGTTAGATATTGAACTCCACTTTTACGATAGCTAATATAAATGTTGTTTCTATTTGTTTTTTGTATAGTACTGTTCTACACTCTGAATTAAACTGTTACTTGAGAGATAACAGAACAGAGATATTATAGACAAATCTAATAATAATTATTAAGATGTTAGTTCTCTCCGAATTCCAGAACAATATATTTTTATCTTCTTATTTTATTTTATCATTTTCTAGGATATTCAATGGGGTGTTAAACCGATACCCGGCTTTTAAACCGAATATTTTAGGAGAAAACTGGAAATTAAGAATTCCTAAATGTTTGCAACTTTCACTACAGATACGTCACGCACTTAAAGATGAAGCTAGCCACTTTCTGATTTAGATGTTTTATGAACTAATAGCCAGTTACAAAAGGGCCATTCGATTTTGAAGTTTGAAGAACTGTCAAAGTCTATAATATATATAAGTTTTTTGTGTACAGTTTATACATCAAGCTTGACGTTTTAATATTATAAAAAAATAAAAGCATTGTGTTAATATTTTTCTAGTTAGTTTTTAGTTAGTTTTTCTCCACAATAATCATATAAATCTTGTTTTGTATCATACTGCACGAACACAACAGTTACAACGCCTCGTAAAAAGTTTGTGACAGTGCCTGCAGTAGACTAAAATTGTGGTTTGAGGCTACTAGAAGAAAATATAAACAGACTACAACTAGTTACTATTGCTGTGAAGATCATATTGATGTAAGTAGATAATTATATATATATATGTGTGTGTAGCTGTTTATCGCCGATTTGGAAGAATACTTTTATACTCAAGGAGCTCAAGGTGTAAATATCGATAATAAAAATGATGTACTAACACTCCTGTATGCTGATGATCTCGTTATCCTGGCTCATTCTGAAATTGATGTTGCAAGGAAACTGAAAATTTTAGAAAAATATACGGACACTAATCGTTTAACTGTCAGTCTTAAAAAAACAAAAATTGTTAGGTTTTCTAAAGGTGGTTTCCAAAAACCAAACTATAAATTTTATTTTAACAACGAGAACATAGAATTGAGTAATGCATATACATATTTAGGCGTAACGTTTACTTCCTCCGGCCTATTCAACGAAATGTCAACTGTAACTGCAAAAAAGGTGAACAAGCCGCTGGCGCTATCATTCCTGTGATGTGTAAGGCAAAAATTGACATGTGGTACTCTAGAATCAAATTGTTTGAATCTCTGGCGTTAAGCGTTATGTTTAACAGTGTCTCTGTTTGGGGTCCTCGTTATTTAAATGCACTAGAAAGAGTGCAAATACATTTCCTAAAACGAATCCTCTTAGTTGCTGTTAATACCCCTGACTCTATCATTCGGATAGAAACAGGAAGAGTTTAGTTGTCTTACAATGTTTTTAAAATGACAATACATTGGTTACAATTTCGCTATCCCAGACTTTGTTTTGAATAACAACTACGAATTATGAATTCCGTTACCACAAAGTATAATTGGGCATCTCAGATCAAACAATTTTTTGTTGACAATGCAGTTATGGAATAATTTAACTTATCGCCATCTAACAATACAAAAAAAACTACTGTTTTCTAAATATTGTTACGCGAGCTACTGCAATAATATTCTCACTTAGTGCCCCCAGTGAAATCCCCGTATGAGACGACTATGGCTCCTCCGCCCAATTTTCGAGAAGCATCCAGAATACGAAACATCGAGAATATCCAATGCGCCCGCGAGAACGCCGAGATACTTCGAGAATTACGGCGTGCGAGTATAAATAGGCCACCAGCTTCGCTGCAGGCAATTAGTCAATCAGTCAGTGTTGATACCGAAGGAAAGTAATCGCGCCTCGAATAAGTGTTTATTAAGTGACTCTCATATAAATTATAATTAGTGTGTTTAGTGTATGACATAAATTATTAAATAAGGACTGAATTACATATAAATCTGTAAATATAAATTAATTGTAAATATAAATTAGAATAAACGTTACATTGGTGTCAGGTGTAGGATTAAAAAAAAAAATAAATAAATATACAGGAAGATGGCGAAGAAACTTTGTGAATTAAAAGTTTCAGAGCTTCGAAGAGAGTTGGAGGATTTCGAACTGGATACAAGTGGGGTCAAGTCGGTGTTAGTGGAACGACTAAAAAAAGCTATGATTAACAATGGATTGGACCCGGAAACGTTTGAATTCACCGACGAAGCGTCCGCCTCTATAATTTCATCCATAGAAAACAAAATGTCGGACATGGAAAATAAAATTTCGACGGATATAAAAAACGAAATTTCATCCGTGGAAAACAAAATGTCGGACATGGAAAATAAAATTTCGACGGATATAAAAAACGAAATTTCAGCCATGGAAAGTAAACTCTCGGCGGACATGGAAAACAAATTGTCGGACGTGGAAAATAAAATTTCATCCATGGAAAGTAAACTTTCGGCGGACATGGAAAACAAAATGTCGGACATGGAAAATAAAATTTCGACGGACATGAAAAATGAAATGACATCCATGAAGACTGATATTTCTGCCGTGGAAGAAAAAATTAAAAGTATGGAGCAAGAAATGAAACAAAAAATCAAAGAAATCGAAAGGAAGACTAGTAATAAACCGGATATTACAACTAGGCAAGCCCCGAATAACGACGAACTGGCAGAGAAAGTAGAGTTGAAACCGAAAATGGAAAACGATATTAACAGCCGAGTGAAACTGCCAACATTCGATGGTAAAACGTCATGGCCGAACTATCTTAAGCAATTCGAGGCGGCATCAAAGGCAAACAACTGGAGTGAGAAGGAAAAAGCGTTAAATTTAACTCTTGCCCTTAGAGGAGACGCTATGGATATCCTCCAGACCATTCCAGTGGAAGAGGCCGAAGATTTTGAACAACTCAAAAAGCGATTGAATATGAGATATGGCCTGGAACACCTGGAGCATCTGTACCAGTCGCAGCTGAAAAACCGCAAACAAAAACGCGACGAAACTCTGCAAGAATTCGAAGCAGACATTGTGAGGTTGGTGCGGTTTGCCTATCCATCGGCACCGGAGAATGTCATGTAATGTTTAGGGGTACAGACATTCATTGACGGGGTTCGTGACCATGAAATGCAGAGAACTCTACGCTTGGCTCGGCATAAGACACTGGTCGACGTACTCTCTGCAGCCTTGGAGTACGAAGCAGCTACACAGGCTTCCGGAGTATACGGCAAGGTGAGGGCTGTAGCAGACGAAGAAGTTGAGAACAAGCTCGACCAGATTGTCAACATGATGAAAAGCATCTCAAATGGAAATCGGAAAGCTGTGAGATGCTGGAATTGTGGAGAAATGGGACATGTACGCAGTTCGTGCAAGCGACCGAGAACTGCTACAAACAAAGATGCCCAGCAGGAAAAACTAGGAAGGGTCGACCTTCAGAGGGCAGCTTCGACCCGAAGACCTTCCAAAGTCTCCCTCTCTAGAAGACCATGCCCTGCAGAGTGCTTTCACTGCAGCAAAACAGAAGCTAAGGAAGCTGCGATTCGAAGAACCACGGTGACCACCGACGAATGGACACCAGAAAAGTTGGAAGAGGAACAAGAGAACGATCCCGACTTGAAGAAAATCCGACATTGGAAAAAGGAGAACTGTCGACCTACTTGGCAGGAGATTTCAAGGTACTCGCCAACGATGAAATCGTATTGGGCCCAGTGGGACTCGCTGGTTTTGGAAAACGGTTTGCTACAGCGAGTAATCGAGAACGATGAGGGTTCCGAAAGTAGAAGACAGTTGGTGATTCCAAGAACAAGGATAGCAGCAGTACTGCGGAAATTACACGACAGTCCGTCAGGAGGACATCTAGGTGTGAAGAAGACCCTCCAGAAAGTGCGAGAACGGTTTTATTGGATGCACAGTTCCGAAGATGTGAAGGACTGGTGTAAGAAGTGCACTACCTGTGCTACGACCAATGGACCGTACGGGAGAAGAAAGGCTCCTATGAAGCAGTACAATGTCGGAAGCCCTTTTGAACGCATTGCCCTGGACATTGCCGGACCGTTTCCACCGACAGCAAATGGCAGCAGGTACATTTTGGTGGTGATGGACTACTTCACAAAATGGGTAGAAGCGTATGCCATTCCAAACCAAGAAGCCGCAACGGTTGCCGATGTGCTTGTGAAAGAGTTCATTTGCCGATATGGAGTGCCCCTGGAAATACACAGCGACCAGGGCAGAAACTTCGAAAGCCAGCTGTTCCAGGAAGCTTGTGAAAAGCTCGGCATGAAGAAAACAAGAACTACGGCTTTGCACCCACAGTCGGACGGAATGGTAGAGCGAATGAACAGAACCCTTGGCAAATACCTGTCTAAAGTAGTATCTAACCATCAGCGAGATTGGGACCAATATCTCTCGCTATTCGCGATGGCCTACAGATCCGCCATCAATGAGTCCACCGGCCAAACACCAGCAAGAGTTCTGTTCGGACGCGAAATGAGATTACCCTGCGACCTTGAATTTGGATGCCGACCCGGAGAAGACATAGCTGGTGAAGATTACGTGACCCAGCTGAGAAAAAGAATGGATGACGTACACGAGCTGGTTCGATCGAATCTTCAGATCGCTAGCGATAGGATGAAGAAAAGGTACGATACGCAAGCTACGGAAGGAGGTTTCCACGAAGGAGACAAAGTCTGGCTGCATAACCCAACAAGACAAAAGGGTTTTTCTCCAAAGTTGCAGAAAGCTTGGGACGGTCCGTACCTCGTAAAGAAAAGAATCAGCGATGTCATCTATCGTATCAGCAAAATCCCAAATGGAAAGCCAAAGGTGGTACACCGTAACCGATTAGCGCCATTCGAGGGTGACCACGATGAGGAAGTAAACCAGCTTCAGGAAGTAGCCGATCCTGCTTTTGTAGAATTCATGGGTGCTTATGGTGGTACCGGAAAAGCAAGATTCGGCGTCACCACTGAGAGACGACAAGACCTGCTTACCGTTCCGGAGGAATACTCACTGGCAATAAACATCCCTGCCAGCGTAACCGATGCGCGCGGACTGGCATCTCTGTTTATAAAGAAGAGTGGCGCACGACCTTTGGTAAACCAGTTACCAGTACCAGGTAAAGCTTTGAAGCTGCAAAATGGCTCCCGCTACAATTTCCACCTAGTGACGAGGAACACCTTCGACGAAAGACAAACGTACGAGGATGTCTGGGAAGCATTACGAAGCCTGAGGGAGCATGTGCTTGAATTGAACGTGTACAGGCTAGCCAAGCCCAAGATTGAATGTAGGCATTTAGATTGGCGGATAATCCGTAACATGGTAGAAGTAATCTTCCGAGACACCGAAGTGCAGGTACTGGTTTGCGGCCATGCTCGGGAGACACAGCCAACAGAGAAGACGGTCGCATGTTACTTCCATACAACTGGAAAATGCAACAAGGGGACCAGTTGCCGATACAGTCATCTCGTTCCAGTTTCCTAGCTAGTTCCAGGAGGAACTGTCTCTTAAGGAGGGGGCAATGTTACGCGAGCTACTGCAATAATATTCTCACTTAGTGCCCCCAGTGAAATCCCCGTATGAGACGACTATGGCTCCTCCGCCCAATTTTCGAGAAGCATCCAGAATACGAAACATCGAGAATATCCAATGCGCCCGCGAGAACGCCGAGATACTTCGAGAATTACGGCGTGCGAGTATAAATAGGCCACCAGCTTCGCTGCAGGCAAATAGTCAATCAGTCAGTGTTGATACCGAAGGAAAGTAATCGCGCCTCGAATAAGTGTTTATTAAGTGACTCTCATATAAATTATAATTAGTGTGTTTAGTGTATGACATAAATTATTAAATAAGGACTGAATTACATATAAATCTGTAAATATAAATTAATTGTAAATATAAATTAGAATAAACGTTACAATATTATACCTTCTTTCACCAATCCGATATTGCTAAATCGTCAGCGTACCCTTTCATGGCTCTATATAATGCTTTCACCACAACACATGAACCATATCTATTGTTGAAGTCACCAATCCGGATCACTCGTACTTTGGCTCAACTCCGTATGGTTAATCAATTTAAAATGAAATTTACAACAAACGGTATAACCTACAGTATATATCCTACTCTAACATTGCCATATGGACGAGAAGGAAACTATTTTTCATATTTTGTTTGAGTGTCCGATATATACTGTCATGAAACAAAATACATCCTGTCTGCAAAATTTGGAAACATAAACGCTCTACAAAATGTAAATATATCTGAGGGAAAAACTATATGCTGCTACCTTTGGAATATACTCAAATTAAGGTCATTTATACTAGATGAATAGTGTATTTATTTATTTATTTTTTTGTTACCAACTGTCTTGTAAACTTTTTTTTTGTATATTATCACACACTAACCTTGCTGTGAACATTGTTCTCTATAAGCAATAAACTTATTATTATTATTATTATTATTATTAACCTATACTTCATCACGATTTTTAAAAAGAAGACGTCAGAATTGTGGTTCTATGTCAACCCTTCTGTAGCTAACTTCTCTTTTAGGTAATGTAGGTCACAGCATAAATGGCGAACTATTTAAATCATCCAAAAGTTGAATTTTCAAATCGACATAAAAACCTGGTGAGAATAAAAATATTAAAAATAATTGATTCCCCATTATGATTTTGTCCACCACTAACTATTAATGTTAAGAAAACATCAAGTTTAACACCCAATTGGTCTAACCTATTTAGTGTAGATCCATATACTCTCACTTTTGGTATATATCCACACCAGACTGACTCTATACAGTTTATTGAGGTAAGGTGAAAGTAATTCCAGTCCGTTCTGTAACAGACCTGGAAATATACCATCCTCACCGGGAGATTTGAAGGACTGAAATGATTTGATTGCCCATTTATCAGCCGGTGCTGTGAGAATTTCTTTGGCGACCTCCTAATCGTAATTTTTAGAACGCCTGGCGCCTTCAAAGAGAGGAGGTCGATTATTAATAAGAGTCAAACTCCCAAGAATGTGGTTTTTAATCAAAAGTTTTAACGTTTCTTTTCCTGGGTTCGTTTTATCGATCCGATTTCGGCAATCGACAGAAGTGGGTAAAACTGTTATAACTTTTGACCCGCTTTATGGATTTTGACAAACTTAGTATCATTTGAAATATCATCGTCTACTTAAGTTGTCAACAATTTATGACATCTGGACGCCAACTGCTTTATGTAAAATTTTCAATTTACTATAAGTATAAAACCTAGAATACCAATTTTTTCTCGTATCTTCGCTTAGATGAGATGCGGTTTTTACCATTTTTTTTAAATTACATCCTCTTTCAAGTAAATGATTAAAAAATATACCATCGCATTTGAAGATTCCCCAAAAAAGTTAAAAACAAAACAATCACCGCCACCTAGCGACCGTTAAAACCACTGGAATGAAACGGTAATATATTATTTTATTAGGCATTGAATTCCCTTTCAAATGATACTATGTTTGTCAAAATCCATAAAGCGGAACAAAAGTTATAACAGTTTTATTGAGTCAGCTTTCCCACTCGCTCCTACCAGTTATTTTACAAGATAGAGGAAGAAGTACTGGAGCAAACTTACGTAGAATAATCTAATGATTACGAATATATAAATTTTGTGGTACTATAATGGTACATTTATTATAGAAAAAGGATGTTTTTGTGATATTATTGTGAACTATACCCTTTAGCGGTGGAGTAGGGAACTTGAGAATAATTTCCAGCAGTTTCTCGAATGCGAGTTTGTAATACAGATTTTTTTCTCAAAGTTGTATAATAAATAGTTTCTGAGATACAGCGGGTTACCTCCCTTAATCAGACACCCGGTACATCCAGCTCAATATTTTTTGGGCTACAGCCCCATTTTTTCCCTGCCAGGTTCCTGCACACCATTAGAGCCATTTTTGCTCTGTATGTGATGTTTAGAATGAAAATATTATTTAAATAATTATGGTCACTCACTTTTCTTATTAACGCCAATATTAGAGAATAAAAAATATAAACTTTATTGGATTATTTCTCAATTACAATTATGTCAAAACTACATCAATCTGACAACATTAATAATAGTAAACTAACTGTAACTAGTCATCAAAATCAGCTCACTTAAAATAATTATTCTGGATTCCTTACACTGTATATAATCTCCTTTTTGTGTTTGTTCCACAAGAGTTTACTGTCTAGAGTCAGACCTAGGTATTTGACTTCTTGTCTCTATTCAACCTCACTCCCGTCAAGTTTAATGGTTTTGAGGTTGAGTTGAGTTGACTCACAAAGCATTTAGCTCTAGATGCAAACTTTTGAAACATCTATTTACCAATAATTGGTGAAATTCTTAGATAATTTCACCTGAGTTTATAGAAATTAAAATTAAATCTTCATTATTTCACCTATGTGTTCCGTCTAAACAGGAACTTTACATTTAATGAACCTTTACAAGTATCAGGCATATTATTTGGTGATGGTAAGGATATCAATTTAATGTCTGACATTACCTTTTATTCACTTGTAGACCCCTCATGTGCCGTGGTAGAGAAAATAACTCAGACCCTTCCACAAGTATTCATTGATTTCGAGGCTCTTAAAATCCCCCTCAATTTAGTTAGTATCTAGCGGATAAAAAGTCTTTCCCCCCTTCTGAAATACAACTCTTAATAGGCGCAGATATTTATTATTCGCTATTGAAACCCACCATCCATCGATTAGGTAAAAATGGACCTACTCTCTTAGATACCCATCTTGGTTTTGTGATTTCGGGCATAGTACCACCCCACTGCTTGAGAAAGTCACCTTCTTCCGTAAATGCCCTTTCTATCCACGTTTCTTCGTCATCTGAGGCCCGGGAAGAGCTACGTGTGGATGCACTACTAGAAAAGTTTTGGATTCAAGAAGAGCCAACTCATACAGAATCCCAATCAGAGGAAGACATTCAGGCGGAAAACATCTTTAATTCAACCCTAGAAATACTTCCCAATAGAAGATTTCAAGTTGACCTCCCTTTTTTAAGCGAAAAGGCTTATAAAAACTTAGGTGATTCGTTTGTTGCAGCGAGACATAGATTTATTACTTTAGAAAAAAGACTTGAGAAAGACATTAACATGAAAAAAGAGTATAAAAAATTCTTATTTGAACATATTGAATTAGGACTTGGGAAAATAATCCCATTAACACTCCTCAACCCTGAACTAGATCATAATTATTTTGTACCATATTTGTGTGTGATTAAAAAAAATAGCACGTCCACAAAACTTCCTATAGTTTTTGATTATTAGTCAAAATTATCATCACATCATTCATTGAACCAAGAGTCCAACCCGACATTTTACTAAGATTCAGAAACTTCAAGTTTGCATTGACAGCAGACATTGAAAAAATGTACCGCCAAATAGCGTTAAATCCAAAATTTCATTTCTTGCAGAATGTGTTATGGAGAGACTCTTCACTTGAAAAGTTTCCTTTCATACAGTTGTCTACTGTTTCTTTCGGACACAAAAGTGCCCCATTCTTAGCGTGCAGGGTCCTTAAAGAAATCGCAATTAGAAATCCTCAATACCCTGACGCACAAAATGTTTTACTAACTCAGATGTCGACGATGTACTAACAGGAGCAAACTCCGTTCAGGAACTTGAAAACTTATATTTAAACCTGAAAGAAATTTTACATGCAGCGGGTTTTACATTACATAAATTTTGCTCGAATTAATTAGAAATGGCAAATAAACAATTTTTTCTACACCCACATGTATATTATCCATTTTTTGCACAATTTACAGAATGTAAATGTAGGCCATTCCGGTTAACTGAACGGATATGATTTCATATACATCCTAGAACGTATATGAAATCCACCAATCAGCATTTGCGTTTAGTACCCGCCAACCAATCTTTTTTCAATTTCATAGAAACGTCAAAATAACTTGTCAAAATATTTCTATAGTTGTTAAGAAAAATATTAGTAAAAATGAGTGATTCCAGTGATGAATCAATAAATAATTTTCCACCAGATTTTCGCTTAGCCACAAAGGAGACGTATAACGCATAGAAACAGAATAAATTGAATATTTAAGGGTACTCCTGACAAACGTTAGTTTTTATGTAATACATTTGACGTTATAGATAGATGATTAGTATATTCATCGGTAGTCCAGTGGTAAGTATCCCAGCCTCTCACGCGGTAGATCAGAGTTCGATTCCCCGTTGGGAAATTTTTTTAAATTTTAATTTTATTTCTAAATAATAATAAAATAATAATAATAGTAAAATTATTAAAAATTTTTAATTTGAAGTTATATTATAGTTTAATAAAATGTTTATTTTCTAGATTTTTTCTTAAGTGGGTCGTAGAAAAAATATACTGTTCGACTCGTGTGGATTGTCCATATCGCTCTCGGACGATTGAGCACTCCGCCTACGGCGTCGGGCTCAAACTTCGTCCTCGTGCGATATGGCCGTCATATCCACACTAGTTGCACAAACTACTATAATGATTCACCTTTAGGTAAAGATCTTAATCTAGAAGAAAACCCATGTAATGTCTTGGGAGTATCTTGGAACTCTAAAAAGGACACATTACAAATTTGTTCACCTTCCACATTAATTGATCATAACTTAACAAAAAGAAAAATATTGAGTGCCGTTTCACAATGTTTTGACCCCATGGGAATAATTAATCCTGTAATTGTTCTTGGGCAGGCAATTATGCAGCAGCTTTGGTCACTGAAAGTTTCATGGGATGATCCCATAACTGACCCTTCTGTTATTAAAAAATGGCAACTTTACACAGAAAATATATCGCAACTTTCTCAACTTCATATTCCCAGATTTACCTTATTAGATAAAAAAGTCATTAATATTGAACTGAATGGTCTCTGCGACGCCAGTTCAATGGCTTACGGAGGGTGCATATATCTTAGAGCCATTTATGACGATGACACTGCTTCATCTCAATTACTTATTTCCAAATCCCGTAGTGCTCCAATTAGTAAGTCATTAACCATTCCAAAACTGGAACTTTGTGCCATAACCCTTCTGGCTAATCTTCATTCTAGAGTACTGAGAATTCTCAAGGATCAACTTACCATCTCTTTATCAGTTTTTTGGTAAGACTCGCAGATAGCCCTGACATGGGCCCGAGGGATCCCCAACCGTTGGTCAGTTTTCGTTTGTAACCGTGTCTCCCAAATATTACAATTAACTCCTCGGGAATCTTGGAGTCACATCCATTCCCACCTTAACCCTGCAGATATTTTGTCCTGTGAGCAGTCATTGCCACCACCTTCAACATTTTGGTACTCAGCACCGGACTTTCTGTGGAAAACTACTCAAGACACAAAAAGCCACGATACATTTGGTGAAATATTAATCCCACCCGAAGAAAGGAAAAAGATTCTAATAGCTGTATCATCTCCTGATAACGTTTGGATTGAATTTACCAAAAGATTTTCATCGTTAAATAAATTAATTGAATCTTTAGCCTACGTTTTACGATTTGTATGCATTTTAAAAACCAAAAAGAAAGATAATGCACTTCTTTCTATGGGTGAGCTAGATGCTGCTTTACGATTTTTAATACTGCAAGTGCAACAACATTGTTTTGTGTCAATAATACAGGAACTTAGGCTAAACAAAACACCATCAAACAAAAAAATGCAATCTTCAAATTTATTCTTAGATCACTACAAGATATTAAGAGTAGGAGGTCGACGCAAGCATGCGAATATTCCATTCCAACAGAAACATCCTATTCCATTGTCTTCACATAAACATAACAAAACTTTTGGAAAAGATGGACAGTTGATTATTTAAATCAACTCCAGAATCGTCCCAAATGGACTTCACCCTGCAAAAACCTTAGAATTAATGACATGGTACTTATCAAAGATGATGATTCCCCACCATTAAAATGGCCTTTAGCCCGAATTGTGGACATCATCCATGGAAAGGATGGCAAAGTTCGTGGTGTCCAAGTTCGCACTCTGGTACGTACACCAGACCCATAGTAAAAATCGTCCCTCTTCCCTTTACTTAGAGCAACGATACTGATGTGTCTGCTCTACAAACAATTTAGTATTTTACCAAGTTTTCTCGGCGAATATGCTATTAAGTTGTTAGCTCTTTGACATATAGGTTACCTTTGCTCAAATTACTATAATAAAACACTTTACTAGTCATAGTTTATTTAAATATTAAGTTTCCCTTTCCTTTTGTTTATGTAATAACACCAGCTGCATGAGAATAAGTAGTAATGCAAGGTCCCTCTGCGCGTCGACCAAGGCATTCTTCCCGTTGCTGGCAGCCTCAGTATGGTGAAATTCTTAGATAATTCCACCTGAGTTTATACAAATTAAAATTAAATCTTCATTATTACACCCATGTGTTCCGTCTAAACAGCGAAGCAACACAGTGTCAGTAATTTTGTGACGGTTTGTTAATAAGATGTCAGAATGAACAGCATAAATGCAATTTTCATGTACATTTTAAAGGAAAAGAAAATATATTTGCAGTTAATGCTGTTCTTTTGCCTATGGATACCTTATAACTTCGAAGAAAAGGGTTAAAAGCACTACCCAATTCTTTTCAATAATTTTTTATGTAAAATATCTATTGGCGCGCCTTAGCAATAAAATCGGCTAGTTTGTAGTGACGGCAAACGGCATGACGGTCTGATGCCTTCATGCTAGTGACGAGCGATATTTCACGAACTGTTACTTATTCATTTATACAAACAAATCAATTTCGTTGATTACAGTAAGATTATAAAGAGATTTGGTGCTCTTTTTACCAGAAACGAGGAACGGCAAACGGTATTCTAATATTTCGTATTCACTATAATGTTATGATATGGTGACTCGGATATCTATTGATGATATCGTGAAAAGGAACGATATTGTATTGATAATGCTTTTCGGCGACATAAATATTGATACCGCCAAAATAGATGATATCAAAGTACGGGCTAGAATAAAATGTTCAATATCGGAGCACAAGCTTTGTTTTATGAAACACAATCTACCGATTCAAACCAAAGGTTAGTAAATTATCTGTTACTATACTATTTTATTTTGCGCTACGTTAAACGTCATTTATTTAATTTTGACATACACATACGCTCTATATACAACAGCTTGTTTGATAAAAAAAATATTATGTCTTTTTAGCAAAATGGTTAATAGGTGCGAAAATTAAGAATTGTAGGCGAAACATTCGAATCCGGGTAGCGGTGATAATTTTTTTTTATTTGTTATATTGTGACATTTGTATATGTATTATTATTGTTTCACATCTTCAGGGCGTCCCGTGACGGCCAACTTTTTTAAAGACATCTTTGTCTTTAAAATTATAGCTAAATTAATTGAATACTACCCAGGAATTGGTATGCGTTTTTTTTTACATTTTGTTTCTTTACTGATTTTAATCGTTTATATGTACACCTGTAAATGTTATCAAAAACCCGCCTATGTTTGTGACCGAACACAGGTATACCTGCCTCTCACGAAATATTCCAAAATATTATTCGAGCTTTTTATAGGCGCAGGTCGGTCAAGGTAGATTTTACAAAGTGACAGCTCTGACTAGGAAACAAACGTCGCCATTTGTTCAGACCCTTACGAACCGACCGGAATCGTTCTATACAACACCACAGATAATCATCATACAGAGTGGGATTGAAAATATTTGCATATATTAAGTTGAAAAGGTGTTCGTTCGGAAAAATTTTAAGATTTATAATATATAAATGAACCGACTACTCTGCAGGTAAATAAAGGGAATTGGTGTGTGTGTGATATTAAGTTGGTTGAACTATTGGGTTCACGAACTGTCTAACCTTTTTATTCGGCTTTATATGAGTGATTTCATTGTAAAGGTCTTACAATGGGTGGTAGAGCCTACCTTTTCTTTTTATTTAACATGCTTTTGTGCTTATTAATAAAGATATCAAATTTTTCAAAGCAAACAAAAAACTTTGTGGTGAATTCCTTACCTGCTTCTTCTTCTTTTCTCACCATTTTTTTGTAGTTAATTTCCATTTTTCGTAAATAGTACTTGCAATTTGCTAAAGTCTTTTCGATAATTCTAACCTTTCTTAATTCTTTAATTTAATTACTTCTATTTCACTATTTTTATAATCCCAACTACAAACAGTGAATTTTGTTGAATTTCCACTACAAATTCTCTAATATTCCTAACTAAAACTGAAAAATTTCCCAGACTTCCCAGTTAAAGTTGCAAATTTGTTTAAGTTCCCTGATTAAACTAAAAAATTCCTTAAATTCCCTGATATAGCTACAAATTTGGTTAAATTCCCAGTTTAAACATAGAAATTATCGTGAATTCCCAGGTAACGCAGCACATTCTGTTAAATTCCCAGTTTGAATTAAAAAATTTCTTTAATTCCCAGTTTGAACTAAAAAAATTCTCAAATTCCCAGTTTAAACTCAAAATTTTCCATAAATTCCCTGATAAAGCTAAAAGTTGGGTTATATTCCGAGTTTGTACTGAAAAATTTCACAGATAACGCTGCCAATTGTGTAAAATTCCCAGTTTAAACTGAAAAATTTCTTGAATTCCCAGCTAACGCTGCAAATTCTGTTGAATTTTTGGTTTAAACTGAACATTTTCCTTAAATTCCCTGATAAGGCTACAAATTTGGTTAAATTCCCAGTTTAAATTGAAAAATTTCCTTAAATTCCCAGATAATGCTGCCAATTCTGTTAAGTTCCCAGTTTAAACTGAAAAATGTCCTTAAATTCCCAGGTAAATTCTGTTAAATTCCCAGTTTGAAAATGATACTTCTTAAATTTCTAGTTTAAATTTCAAATGTTCCTTAAATTCCTTGATAAAGCTTCAAATTTGGTTTAATTCTCAGTTTAAACTGAGAAATGTCCTTAAATTCCCAGCTAACGCAGCAATTTCTGTTAAATTTCTAGTTTACACTGAAAATGTTCCACAACTTCCCTGATAAAACTACAAATTTGGTTTAATTTCCAGTTTAAACTGAGAAATGTCCTTAAATTCACAGGTAACGCTACCAATTCTGTTGAATTCCCAGTTTGAACTAAGAAATTTCTTAAATTCCCAGCTGACGCTTCAATTTCTGTTAAAATTCTAGTTCACACTGAAAATTTTCCTCAACTTCCCTGATAAAGCTACAAATTTGGTTAAATTTTCTGCTTAAACTGAAAATTTTCCTTAAATTCCCTGATAAAGCTACAAATTTGGTTAAATTCCTAGTTTACACTTAAAAATTTCATCAAATTCCCAGATAACGCTGCCAATTGTGTTAAATTCCCTGTTTAAATTGAAAAATGTCCTTAAATTTCCAGTTTGAAAAAGACATTTCTTAAATTTCTAGTTTAAATTGAAAATTTTCCTCAACTTCCCTGATAAAGCTACAAATTTGGTTAAATTTCCTGTTTAAACTGAAAATTTTCCTTAAATTTCCTGATAAAGCTACAAATATGGTTAAATTCCCAGTTTAAACTGAAGATTTTCTTCAAATTCCCTTATAAAGCTACAAATTTGGTTAAATTCCCAGTTTAAACTGGAAAATTTCCTTAAATTCCCAGGTAACGCTGTCAATTCTGTTAAATTCCCAGTTTGAACTGAAAAATTTCTTAAATTCCCAATTCTCGCTGCAAATTATGTTAAATTTCTAGTTCACACTGAAAATTTTCCTCAACTTCCCTGATAAAGCTATGAATTTTGTTAAATTTTCTGTTTAAACTGAAAATTTTCCTTAAATTCCCCGATGAAGCTACAAATTCGGTTAAATTCCCAGTTTAAACTGAAAAATTTCCTTAAACCCCCAGATAATGCTGCAATTCCGTTAAATTCCCAGTTTAAACTCAAACGTTTCCATAAATTTCCTGATAAAGCTAAAAATTTGGCTAAATTCCCATTTTAAACTGAAAAATGTCCTTAAATTCCCAGATAACGCTGCCAATTGTGTTAAATTCCCAGTTTAAACTGAAAAATTTCTTAAATTCCCAGCTAACGCTGCAAATTCTGGTGAATTTTTAGTTTGAACTGGAAATTTTCCTTAAATTCCCTAATTAGACTACAAATTTGGTTAAATTCCTAGTTTACACTTAAAAATTTCCTTAAATTCCCAGATTACGCTGCCAATTGTGTTAAATTCCCTGTTTAAATTGAAAAATGTCCTTAAATTCCCAGTTTGAAAACGATATTTCTCAAATTTCTAGTTTAAATTGAAAATTTCCCTCAACTTCCCTGATAAAGCTACAAATTTGGTTAAATTTCTTGTTTAAACTGAAAATTTTCCTTAAATTCCCTGATAAAGCTACAAATTTGGTTAAATTCCCAGTTTAAACTCAAACGTTTCCATAAATTTTCTGTTAAAGCTAAAAATTTGGCTAAATTCCCGTTTTAAACTGAAAATGTCCTTAAATTCCCAGATAACGCTGCCAATTGTGTAAAATTCCCAGTTTAAACTGAAAAATTTCTTAAATTCCCAGCTAACGCTGCAAATTCTGGTGAGTTTTTAATTTGAACTGAAAATTTTCCTTAAATTCCCTAATTAGACTACAAATTTGGTTAAATTCCTAGTTTACACTTAAAAATTTCCTTAAATTCCCAGATAACGCTGCCAATTGTGTTAAATTCCCTGTTTAAATTGAAAAATGTCCTTAAATTCCCAGTTTGAAAAAGACATTTCTCAAATTTCTAGTTTAAATTGAAAATTTTCCTCAACTTCCCTGATAAAGCTACAAATTTGGTTAAATTTCCTGTTTGAACTGAAAATTTTCTTTAAATTTCCTGATAAAGCTACAAATTTGGTTAACTTTCCTGTTTAAACTGAACATTTTCCTTAGATTCCCAGATAAAGCTACAAATTTGGTAAAATTTCCAGTTTAAACTGAAAAATTTCCTTAAATTCCCAGGCAACGCTGCCAGTTCTGTTAAATTCCAAGTTTGAACTAAAAAAATTCTTAAATTCCCAGTTTAAACTCAAAATTTTCCATAAATTCCCTGATAAAGCTAAAAATTTGGTTATATTCCCAGTTCAAACTCAAAAATGTTCTTTAATTTCCCAGGTATCGCTACCAGTTCTGTTGAATTCCCAGTTTGAATTAAGTAATTTCCTAAATTCCAAGCTAACGCTACAGATTCTGTTAAATTTCTAGTTTAAACTGAAAATTTTCCTTAAATTCCCTGATACAGGTACAAATTTGGTTAAATTCCTAGTTTAAAGTGAAAAATTTCTTAAATTCCCAATTGACGTTGCAAATTTTGTTAAATTTCTAGTTCACACTGAAAATTTCCTTCAAATTCCCTCATAAAGCTACAAACTTGGTAAAAATCCCAGTTTAAACTGAACATTTTCCTTAGATTCCCAGTTAAAGCTACAAATTTGTTAAAATTTCCAGTTTAAACTGAAAATTTTTCTTAAATTCCCAGGCAATGCTGCCAGTTCTGTTAAATTCCAAGTTTGAACTAAAAAATTTCCTAAATTCCCAGTTTAAACTAAAAATTTTCCATAAATTCCCTGATAAAACTAAAAATTTGGTTAAATTCCCAGTTCAAACTCAAAAATGTTCTTTAATTTCCCAGGTATCGCTACCAGTTCTGTTGAATTCCCAGTTTGAATTAAGAAATTTCTTAAATTCCCAGCGAACGCTGCAGATTCTGTTAAATTTCTAGTTTAAACTGAAAATTTTCCTTAAATTCCTTGATACAGCTACAAATTATGTTAAATTTCTAGTTTAAACCTGAAAATTTTCACAAATCCCCTTATAAAGCTACAAATTTGGTTAAATTCCCAGTGTAAACTAAAAATTCTCCTTAAATTCCCTGATAAAGCTACAAATTTGGTAAAATTCCCAGTTTAAACTGAAAAATTTCCTTAAATTCCCAGGCAACGCTGCCAGTTCTATTAAATTCCAGGTTTGAACTAAGAAAATTCTTAAATTCCCAGTTTAAACTAAAAATTTTCCATAAATTCCCTGATAAAACTAAAAATTTGGTTAAATTCCCAGTTCAAACTGAAAAATGTTCTTTAATTTCCCAGGTATAGCTACCAGTTCTGTTGAATTCCCAGTTTGAATTAAGAAATTTCTTAAATTCCCAGCTAACGCTGCAGATTCTGTTAAATTTCTAGTTTAAACTGAAAATTTTCCTTAAATTCCCTGATACAGCTACAAATTTGGTTAAATTCCCAATTTAATTTGAAAAAGGTCCCTAAATTCCCAGATAACGCTGCCAATTCTGTTAAATTCCCAGATAACGCTGCCAATTCTGCTAAATTCCCAGTTTGAACTAGGAAATTTTTTAAATTCCCAGCTAACGCTGCAAATTATGTTAAATTTCTAGTTTAAATTGAAAATTCCTTAAATTCCCAGCTAACGCTGCAAATTCTGTTAAATTTTTAGTTTAAACTGAAAATTTTCCTCAAATTCTCTGATAAAGCTACAAATTTTCCTTAACTTTCCTGATAAAGCTACAAATTCAGTTAAATTCTCAGTTTAAACTGAAAAATTCCCAGATAACGCTGCCAATTTTTTTAATCTCCAAGTTTAAACTGAAAATGTTCCAAACTCCTGCTGAAGCTGTACATTTGGTTGAATTCTTAGTTCGAACTATAAATTCTCCGTTTAAACCTCGAAATATCCTTAAACTCCCTGATAAAGCTACAAATTAGGTTAAATAACCAGTTTAAACAAAAAAATTCACTGAATTCTTAGTTAAGGCTACCAATTCTGTTGAATTTCCAGTTGAAACTAAAAAAAATTACGGCATTGTACTGTCAAAGCTCTCTCTTTGCTAGACTATCTGCTATTTCATTTCCTTATATTCCAGTGTATCCAGGAACCCGCAGAAAGGTGACGATGTTGTTATCACCTAGTTCAATGAGTATTCCTAAGCCTTCCCATACGATTTTGAAACTGATTTCACAAGAACTCAGAGCTTTAATGGCTGCTTGACTATCCGACATGATCATCATCTATATCTTCAATCAATATTGAACTGGGCACTCTTTCCTATGACGTGAATTTTCGCTTGAAATATACTTTCCTTTTTCACTTTGCCACAATCAATGAATAACTTTTCCTTATTCCTAAAGCTGGGAATTCAACAAACACAGTTTAAACTGTAAATTTTGTTGAATATCAAGTATCAAGCTGTGCATTAGATAAGTCACTGAAAAGAAGAAGAGAGAGAAAGTGGAGATAAAGCAGATAAAGAACGAGAGGTAGAAAGACTGCTGGCACTATGGAAAGGAAAAAGGATAACGTATAGAGGTGCTGCGCAAAAATAACATCAAAAGAACGTCATAATTAACTTCTTTCTTTGGCCCTAAAATTTTGTATTGGCATTTTTTCGTACATTATCAGAAAATGCTTTGAATTTCAATGTTTCTTAATTTTCCCGGTCCCTTTTTGTCAACAGTCGATTTTACTACTCATAAAATCTTTTCCTAAGGAGGTTAACTCCAAAAAGAAAGTATAAGAAAAAAGTGTAGAAAGAGAGTGGGTGTATAGGAGAAGAAAGAGAGCTCTAGTGCACGTAAATAGGGATATTGACATGGAGTGTAAACAAAAGAATGCTCGTTTAGAGTTAACAGAGTGCGTAAAAAAATGGTAATAGAGAGAAAAACAAGAAGTAAACAGAGAAATATTGAGGTATGAATGGAAGCATGTATGAAGAATGGAAGAACCTGAGAAGAAGCAGAGAGGATGAAAATAATGAGGAGGAGGAAAGTGGGTGTCTAGAAAAAGAAAGAGAGTCAACAGTATGCAGAAAAAGAGAGCAAACGTAGTGGTAGAGGTAGTGCATGTGTAAATAGAGAAAATACTCGTGTAATATGAGAGGAGAGAGCTGGCGACTATAATAGAGAAAATTGTGCGTAAATTGAGGTTAGTCTGCGTTCAAAGGAAAACAGGAAATACGAAGATAAAGGGAGAATGAAGAAAAGTGAAATAGAGCACTTGTAGGGTGACACAGAGAGCTTGAGAAAGAGATTAGACGAACATATAGGGAAAAAAAACATCAATAGCACGAAGAAAAAGAGATAGCGCACTGAGATAAACCATATACAGAAAAAATAGTAGTGAAGGAGAGATAAAAGTAGGCAACTCTAAAATATACGTACAAATTATTTATCTCGTAAAAGTAAGGGTACGAAATCCACATAGTCATTAAATATTTTTTCCGCCTACCTCTATCCAAAGTATACATTTCCTGGCCTCATTGTAGGGAGCAAAGTCGTACTCCCTAGGGAGGAAAAGTAAAAGTGAGGTTATGGTACGTCATCAATGAAATAACTTATACGGCATTGACGACCTAAACTATATTCTATTATATAAGTATAAATTTTACCGTTTAATTAAAGAACACCCTGTATTTTGAAAAAAGGTAGAAATCAGTAAATTTTTATTTCAATTTAACGATTTTTACATTAATAATTTGACTTCAGCAATACGTTACATGTTCATGATTCCGCATGATTCCCTACGAGTCTCGGTAGCGCAACGAGTTAGAGCACAGCTCACTGGTTGTGATAGGCCTGTAGGTGTTGGATCGAATTCCGGCGAGGACAACTTTTTTTTAAATTCTTTCATAAATAAATTATTTAAAAATATCTTGTTATTTGAGGGAGGCGGAAAAATCATATGTATAACATGGGAGTAAAGTGCCTTTTCCTCCCTTGAATGATTACTGCCCTCCGCTACGCGTCGGGCAGTAAAATTCATCCTCCGGAGGAAAAGTAGCACTTTGCTCCCTTGATAGACAAATAGCTATTTTGATTTGTTAAAATTGCATGGTTATAGTGACAAAAAAGAAGAAATTGTTTAACAAAATACTAGAACGTTTATTATTGATGTTTGTCATTTCAATAATTTCAGAATTTCACCGGTAAATCTTTCGAAAGGTAATCTGTATGTAAGTAGGTACGTCTCTGAACGAAAAGCTCATTCTTTTCATATTCAACAAGTCCTCCGTGATTAAATTTCTATGGAAACCAATTAAAATTCATGTAACCAAATGATGCGCCATTCAAAACGAAAATTCTAACTTATTCTTCAATCGCTACTCGTGGATTTTAATTCTCGTGAGACTATTGTTAAAAGAAGTTTAATTGTGTTCAAGAAGTAGATACACATATAAAAGTAACTAGTAACTAGAATAATAATTTAAAAAAAAATAACAGTTTGATTGTCATGGTTCATATTAAAAATAAATAATAACTTAAAAAACACGCTTTTATAAAAAATAGAACTAAAGAGTAAATATTGTTATACCTATATATTTATATAAATGGGGAAAACTTGCAATGCTGCCAATAGTTATTTTCCTAACTAGTGCGTAAAGTGATACTTTTCTGCACGCGACCGCAGTTGTCCGAAGCGGAGTTAGGACACCCTTTCGAGCGCAGAAAAGACACTTGGTCGCTTGTGTTAGGAACAAAATTTTTTCTACGAACAGCTGGTAAATGAAAATAATATCATTTAAAAAGACATAGAATAACTACTCGTAGACACAAACTAACAAGTTTATTAGTTACCTTCTGGTTATTCATCTAAACATTAATAGTCATTAACGCAATGCTTTGCGTGCGAAAAAGTATACGTGTGGTAAGGTAGAAGCGTGCGGAAAAGTAGAACTTCCTGAACTAAAATGAGCTCGTAGAAAAAGCATTTAATAATACTTTATGGTCCGACTCCTAAGAAATAATCTTGAGGGAAAGACACTGACTGTCAAAAAAATTTGACACATTTTCAAAAGTGGTAAAATCTCTTGAACCATTCATTTGATTTTTTTTGTGATCTGTAGGTCAGTTCTTTTGTAGCCATTCTGTGCTTGATATTTTTATGTGGAGTTAAATTTGAAAATATACGTGGTGCATAAATGTGAAGATTTTTTTCACCCCAAATGTCAAACACCCTAGAGGATGTATCAACTACAGTAGAAGGTATCAACTGGTTCCATGCGTTTTGAACTGTTTGGTTTTTTATTCACATTATTATTGCTGTTATTAAAGAAGTTATACGTTTTTAAAGGAAATCCTTTAAACGCAGTTGTCGCATGCAAAAATTCTCAACTGATGGTTTGTACAGCTTGCTGCCCTGATCTCAATCCTATTGAGCATCTCTGGGACAAGCTGTAAAGACGCATTCGTTGTCGGCCTGCTTAGCCTGACAGCCTCCAAGATTTTCAAGCTGCGCTACAAGACTAATTCGATGCAATACCTCATCCTTTCTTAACTCTTTTTGATTGTAGAGCTTTGAATTACAAACCCATAAAAATCGTTTGTGTTTAAATTATTTGGAAAACATCTGCAGCTAGTACAAATTTAATAGAAGATAGAGCGGTGCGGACTAGAAGTGGCGGAAGATAAGACGGTGGGGTTGCTAGTGCAGGGACGGAGCAAGACAAGGGAAGTGGGGGTGATGGTGAAGGAAAGGAGAATTCGTATGGAGGAGTCTGTGAAATACCTAGGGGTGTGGTTGGATACTCAATTATCCTTCAAAACTCACATGTTAAAGGCGGCAGAGAAGGGGAAAGTGAGGGCAGCGTGGCTGGAGAGATTGATGTGTAATGTGAAGGGGACGGGAGAGTGGAAGAGGAAGATAATTGGTAGGACGATAGAGCAGATTATGCTATATGGTGCGGAGATCTGGGGTGAAAGAGCGGGAGTGAATGCGAGGGCTAGGCCATTCCTGCGGGTGCAGAGAGGGATATTGCTGAGGGTGGTGCAAGGGTACAAGACAGTGGGTGGACTGGTAGAAGCGGTGCTCCTCCCCGAATTTCTGGTCCATCCAATCTCTCCTATTCCCAATTGCTCCTTTTAGCGTGCCCTCATACTCCTCCCACCTTCTCTCCATTTCCTCCTCCATCCATTCCTGTACTTCCTCTCTGGTCACACCCCTCCAGCGTTTGTTCCTTGCTCTAGCCATCACGTCCAATGGGTACCCTCCTCTTTCACTCTTCCGGCCCTTTCACATTACACATCAATCTCTCCAGCCATGCTGCCCTCACTCTACCCTTCTCGGCCGCCTTTAACATATGAGTTTTGAAGGATAATTGACTATCCAACCACACCCCTAGGTATTTCACAGACTCTTCCATACGAATTCTCCTTCCCTTAACCATCACCCCCACTTCCCTCGTCCTGCTCCGTCCCTACACTAGCAACCCCATCGTATTATCTTCCGCCATTTCCAGTCCGCACCGCTCTATCTTCTCCACAATCTTCCTACACATTATCTCCGCCTTACTTTCTATCTCCGCCTCTCCCTTTGCCGCATATACAAAACACACATCGTCCGCATACACCGTAATCTCACATCCCTCTTCACAGACTATCCCACAAACCTCAGCAAACACACACTTCCAGAGCGTCGGTCCAAGAACCGAGCCCTGAGGCACTCCAGACTCCGTCTCATACTTTCCCCCTCTGTAGTTTACAGTCACACACCCCGTCAGGTAGTCCTCCACCAGGTTAACAAACCCCTGCCCCACTCCAAGCCTCAGCAACGCGCTCAACACTGCCCGTTTGCTGACACTGTTGAACGCGTTCCCGACGTCAAAGAACACGAGTAGGGCCAATTTCTTCTTCCTCCAGCTGCACTCCCTAGCTCTTTCCACCAATCCCACCACCTTGCCCATTGCCGAGATGCAAGATTTCCCCTTCGCGAACATGTGCTGGTTTACCCTTAAAACCCCATTGCTACCAACTTCCTCCTTAATCCTATCCTTTATTATCTCCTCCATCAATTTACCCATACCGGGCTTATAGGCCTGTAGTCTCCCGCCCGCTCCCCCCTCTACCCGCCATCAGTATCACCCTGGCCACCTTCCATCCTTCCGGGAACTCCTCCCTCAGCACCCTGTTGAATAGTCCCAGAAGTACTCCCCATTGTCATTCAACAGTCTCTGCATCATATCACCCCTCAGGCCATCTTTTCCTGGGGCTTTCCTCACTTTAATGTTTCTCCCCCCTTCCTCTACTTCCCACTTCTCTACCGGCCTTATCTCCCCCATTTTCCCTAAACCCCTAGTATCCTGGATTTCTCGGATTCTGCCCCCCCCCCATTCCTCCTTCTCCCCCTGTGAACAATTTCACTATAATCTCCTCCTCCCAATCCTCCTCTAGCACCTCGTTCCTATTTCCACCCATCCTCTTCACCGCTATCTCATACGCCTTTCCCCATGGATTGTTTTCCAATTCCCACTTCCCTCTTTTTTCCCTCTCCACCCTATGCTCCAGTTCCTTCTTCTTCTCTTTGTATCATCCTCTTCCCTCTATCCTTCCTCTTCCCCTCAGTATCCGTCTTCGTTCTTTCTTACACTCCCTCCACAGCTCCTCTATTTCCTCATTTCACCAGTAATTGGCCCTCCGCTCACGCCTGTTGCCCCTATTTCAGCAATTTTATCTGTTCGGCAAGGAGAAATGGGCTACATGAAGAGTGGGTAGACCCACGGTCTACCTCAAACGACCTTAGAAAGTTACGTAAAGATGGAAGGAGCGCCTGAAGACATTGTGAATTCTTCGTTAGGACGAAAGATAGTCTTTCCACAAGAAATGGAGTCAATGCTCGCAAATCACTACTTAGAAATGGAAATAATTTATTTTGAAATTAATGAAAAAGACGTGTGCAGATTGGCATACAGCTTATACAGGGCTAATAATATAAAAAATCCATTTAGCGTAGCAAAAGAAAGTGCTGGGAAAAAATTGATTTCTGGATTTATTGCAAGGCATAAAGAATTGCCCGCACAGGATTAAACATTTTTGGATGTTTGAATGACACTTACTCTTTATTTTCAGAATAATATGCCTAGAAAAGTAAAAAAACATAAACAGTGGGACAGTGACCAAATGAAAGTGGCCATTAACGCCGTAAAGGCAAAGAAAATGGGGTAGGTACCTCAAAGCCTCAAAAACGTTTAACGTTCCAAAATCAACACAGGATGATTATGTAAAACAAACTGACTAGACTCCAGAAGAATTAGTGGCTGTTTCAATTGGCAGAGAACCGACACTCTCCAGAGAAATGGAGGAGGATTTGGTATCTCATTGTCTGGAAATGGACAGACGTTTCTATGGTATGAGCGCTGCCGACATAAAAATAGCCTACCAAATTGCAATGAGAAATGGTCTCAGCCATCCTTTTTCAAGGCAAAATGAAAATGCTGGAAAAAAATGGTTACGAGGTTTCTTCAAAAGGCATCCTTTAATAACTTTCAGGAAACCTCAAGGGATATCGAAGGCGAGAATTAATGGATTTACACCGGAAAACATTAATCGCTCCTCTGATTTATTGGAACAATCAATGCGAAAAATCAATTATAACCCAGCACGAATTTATAACGTCGATGAAACCGGATTACAACGGTGCAGACAAAAAATTCTCGAGTCATCACGTTAAAGGGGAAACAGCAAGTTGGAGCAATAACTGCCACTGAGAGAGGAGCACTAGTGACAGTAGTGACGTGTATGAACGCTGCTGGTGGGTTTGTGCCACCATTATTTTTTTTCCGAGGAAAAATATGAAAGCGGAACTGTTAGATGGAGCACCACCGGGTTCAAATGCAGCATGCCATCCATCAGGATGGGTACAGCAACACATATTTTCCAAGTCGATGCAACACTTCATCGTTCATACAAAACCATCCAGTGAGGATCCAGTTGTGCTCATCTTCGATGGTCACTACAGCCACACCAGAAATATGGATGTGATTGATGCAGGACGAAGAAACCATGTCACAATTATATGTATCCCACCTCATACATCACATAAAATACAGCCATTAGATTTATCTCTTATGGCCCCCTTTAAAACGTATTAATCCAAATATTGCTAAGACATAATCCTGGTCGTAACATAACTGCTTTCCAGATTTGTAATCTAATGTGTCCTGCATACTTAAAAACTGCAACTGCTGAGGTTTCTGCCAACGGTTTCCGAAAATCTGGCATATATCCATTGAACAGAAATAAGGAAGAGGCACGACAAAATAAACAAAAAGAGACACCTCCACAAACCAAAAAATTAGAGTGTGTGCTTAAGACCGCACGGCAGAAGTGAAAACTGTAACTCGATGATCTGTTGAATTGAGAAGTGGGAGCAACCGATGCATGTGCTTGAACTTGTAGTGGCGGTGAATTGTCATCAATGTTTATTTCGCAATTTTCTTCAAAATAATTATTATTACATACCAATAATAACTATAAAATTAACAAAGAAAATTATTAGGTATGAATAGAATATACTAAACAGCGACACAACAGTGAAGTGCAGCTGACTGTATCTTTCTCGCTCGGGTACACTCGGCGGTCCCGAGTTTGTATTGTTTTGTATACGTTATATGCATAAAAGAACAGATTAAAAAAGTGAGATATGGAAGAGAGAGGGAAATGGGAGAGAAAGATGGAAGAGAGAGAAAGAAAGTGTATTGCGTTTGATTACAATCATTATTTTAAATTGTCAGAATCTAAGACGGATTCGGTAAGGTTCGCGACCCTCGGAATATTGTAAGAATTTTTTCTCTTATTAGACCATTTTTGACAATTTTTCAAAAATGTTGTCCATTTTTCAAAAATTTTGGCAGTTTTCAACAATTATTGACCATTTTTGACAGTTTTTTATAATTATTGACCATTTTTTCACAATTTTGACCATTTTTCAAAATTTTAACAATTATTGACCATTTTTGACAATTTTTCAAAAATGTTGTCATTCATTGATCATTTTTTTAAATATTTAACAATTTTTGACCATTTTCCAAAATTTTGACAATTTTTGACCATTTTTGATAATTTTTGACAATTTTTGACGATTTTTGATTGGGTTTGACAATTATTGACCGTCTTTGACAATTTTTCAAACTTTTTGACAATTATTGACCATTTTTTCAAATGTTTTACAAATATTGACCATTTTTGACAATTATTGATCATTTTTCCAAATTTTTGACAATATTTGAAAATATTTGGCAATTATTAACCATTTTTTCAAAATTTTGACAGTTTTTGACAATTTTTGACCATATTTCAAAATTTTTGACAATTTTTCAAATATTTTAACACATTTGGCAATTATTAACCATTTTTTCAAAATTTTGACAGAGAGTAAAAGATAGGTTAATTTTTAATTATATTACATATACATATATTTATATGTATGCATGAAATATAATTAATATATAAACATGAAGTGACTTACCTATACGATCGAATCACTCTTTATAATAACAATAACAATAACTGTGTTTTTTATAATCTTTAATGTTTATAATGTTTGTTCAATATATAATATTAGCACGATAAACCGCTAACTACATACACTAACCTCACAATGTAAACCATATAATTGTTAAAATAATTATTATTACGTACCAATAATAACTATTAAATTAACAAAGACAATTATTAGGTATGAATTGAATATACTAAACAGCGACACAACAGTGAAGAGCAGCTGACTGTATCTAACTCGCTCGGGTACACTTGGCGGTCCCGAGTTCACCCGATCGAGCCTTTCACCTCAGAGCGTGACGGATCAGCCTAACTTACTACCTACGGTTTTCACTTCAAAAACATCCGATTCTTAAAGATGTCGATGAAGCCAAAGGAAAAATTGTGCCATGGATATTAGCCCGCTACCTTTGTGTAGTGGACAAGCAAATAAATCAAGGAAATCCCGACAAGGATCCAGTTGGGTAATAACTAGTACTCCCTATAAAAATCAACTTGAACAAAGCCCGAAAGAACAGGAACGTAAAAATTCACTAAAGGGGAAAACACCAAAAAAGCGGACTGAATTGGCCCAGAGCAATAAAAAAAAAGTAATGTCAAAGAAGAAAAAGAAAGTTTAGATTAATGACGCCTCATCCGATTCTGGAGAGGATCCTATCCTAGATGATGATTCGGATATGGATGTTGATGACGATACCTTGGATGCAGATTGCATGTTTTGTGGCAGTTTATATTCCGAGGCTGTGCGCGGTAAAAAGTGGATCAAATGTGTAAAGTGTTTTGGATGGTGTCATGAACAGTGTTCCAATTCTGACAAGAAAAAATCGTATATATGTAACTTTTGTTTAGATTTATAAATATTTGTTGAGGAAAGCAATTAAAAAAAAGGGATCCTAATTTCGGATACCCTATCCGAAATAAGAAAACCTATATATCTCTTACAAAAAATGTACCCAGTTTATATAACACGATTTCTTTTTTTTTTATTTTATCTAATAAACGTAATATACCAATTTTGTTAACTTATCTAGACTACCATGTAAGCTTTGGATGAGGGTAAACTCCCATAAACATTTTTTTCGCCGAAATTTGATTTAATCAAAAAAGCTATCCGAAATTAGGCGCCTTTCCTCTACAGACAATAGTTATAAAGTTCGGAGCAGATGAAAATTCATCAGATTTTTGACTCTGTAATGAACGTATTATTAATAATTGATATTGTATTATATGGATAGTCTTTGTCGAAATTATGTTTTTTATTTAACATCATACCTACTGACAGCCCTACCTAAAGGTACGGCTATGTCTGCAATTACAAGCGACTCGAAGATGGGATTTCTATTGTATACTGGCGTTGTACAGGGTTGGGTAGGCAAATAAAAGAATAAAGATGTGAATTATAATGGAAATCGTTTTAAAATTCTGGAGTTTCATTTGCCCACCCGGTAATGGTTTTGCATGTTAAATTAGGTTTTATTACTCTCTGTAAAAAAAGCCTACCCCTGTATAAGCTGGACGAATCTAAAGATATAAAAAAAGTTTTAACTTGGATTATTTGTCTTATTTATTTTAGTTTATTTTCAGTAGTAATAACCCAATGACATTGATAACTGTTCGAAAAAAATTTATAACAGATTTCGAAAGCTTGTTGCTGGGAAACAGACAGAAGCCGCAGGCGGAGGTCTGTTGCCAATAAGCAAAAAGCTTGAGAAAGTTGTTATAAAATTTTTGAGCATTTATCAATGTTCGAGGGTTATTCGAATAGAAATTTTTTTGCTAATTATAGAAAAAAATACATAGTATATTTGCTTCTATAATTTCATTAATGTTCTCGTCAGTATTATGAAAAAATGGTGACGTTTTGAAATATAAAATATTCGAAACGTCAAAATCGAAATAAATCAAAATGTATCCATGGAAACGTACCTAAAAGAGTTAATCCAATGAAATCAGTTATTGAGGTCATTGGATATATTACTAGAGCAAAAAATTTTCAAAGTGAATTGAATGAAAAAAAAAACAACCTAACCTCACTAATTACAGCATGACAGGTGTCGGTCAAGCGCAGACAAGTGTCAGTTAAGCGGTGTCGGTTACCCCTACCAAAAACTGCTCAATGCGGTTAAAGAAAAAGAAGCTTTTACTTCAAAAGTCCACAATAGGTAGGGTAAAGGAGAGTATTTCGTACCGGTTGATAAATCGTACCTCTATGTTATTTAAATGAAATTATGAATTTGGCGCTATCTACTTTCATTCGTTGCAAAGTTTACCTCAAATTAGCTGGTCCTTGGCAATGTGAACGTGTTTCAGAAAAGGTGGAATACTTTAAAACAATCAAACATTTACGTCAGTGCGAGTATAGTTCTTCAGCCCTTTGTATAAGCGAATTTTGTTGTCCAGGTAAGTGTTATCAGTTCAAGCTTCGGTATTACGACCAGAAACAATCTTCGACACAATTTTAATCGTGAAACACAGATGGTACAATTTTGGTACTATGCTTCATGAAGCGTAATACGGAGCTCACCCTTAGACAACCTGAATCGACTTCAATGGCCAGAGTCAAGGGCTTTAATAAAGAAAATGTTTACAAATATTTAGATTTTTTGGAGAAAATTGTAGATTATCACCAATTAGATGCCACACGAATATTCAACGTGGATGAATCTGGAATTTCTACGGTCCAAAAGAAGAACCACCCTCCAAAATGCTTACGACAGTTTCAAAGCTACAGGAGCTTGGTCTGTTAATAGACATGTCATTCGAGAGCAAGACCTCGTGGCTGCTGAAGCTTTGACAGAACCTGACACACTAGACACAGTAGACACAATCAACCAGGAAGATACCCAGGAGAAGTTAAATATTAACATCCAAGAAGCAGAAATTACAATAGAAGAAAAAGAAAATACAGGGACAATTGAGGAAACAGAAATAATGAAAGGAAATGGACAAAACTACAATGTTTCAGTTGAAGATATTATTCCTCTTCCGAAGTGTGCTCTACAAAACGGAACAAAAAGAATCAAGAGGAGCACTCAAGGAGCTGCTATTTTAACCAGTAGGGGGGAGTGGGGTCATTTGTAACAATTTTGACAACATACGATTTTCTTCGAAAACTGAATATTCTAATTTCATCAAACGGAACTCTTCTGATAACATAAATATTCCTTATTAAGATTTAAATATGTATTTAACTGAAATGTAACAATCTTTGAACTTAACACGTCTCTTCCATGTTCGTGTCAAATGTTACAATTGTACCCACAGGGGGTCAGTTGTAACAGCTTACGGAGCAATTGTAACACAATAGAGAATTTTAATAAAAATTAATACAAAAACATTTAAAGCAAGTTATATTCAGAAAAAAACAATGAGATAAAATGTATGTAGAAAAATAACTAAACTTGGCGTTATTTAGAAAACAACTAAACTAACAACTAAACTAACAACTAATCTTTACAATTTAAACAATAAAAATACGGGTCATCTACATTGTCTGCACACTCTTCATGACACCATGACTTACAAACTTTGCATTTAATCCATTCCTCTCCATTATTGTCTTGACTGTATGGTTTTAAACAATAGAGACAAAACGAGTCATCTTCGTCCTCGGATGAATTTTCTATTTTCTTGTTTGCTTTCCCTTTGTTTTCTTTTCCAGTGAAGTTTCTTTTTACTTTACTTGCTTTTGTCTAATTTCTCTTAGCCAATTCTTCTTCTAGAGCGTTATTTTCTGGTGTTTCTGTTAAAATAGCTGACTTGCGTTTTTTTCTACCTTTAGTATTTTTGTGGTTGTTGAAATTAGCTTTAGAATATGGTCGAATTTCTAACAATATATCCCTGGATGTGTTAAGCACCTGAATTTTTTTTGAAGTGGAGGCTAGAGGTTCATTAAGAACAGGACTTTCGAAGTTCGACCTATTAAGGATATCAGCTGATGAAGTTGAAGCTACTGCTTCCATTTCTTGGATTAAGATGTTACTATTTAAAGGCTGATCAGTTACGGAAGAAGGAGCAAATTCGGATTCATCAAAAATATTTCTGTTAAATGGAAATAAACCACTTACTCTAAATCCACTTTGAATATTGTTAGGTGTTGTAGCTAATGGCAATGCTTTTGCTACAATTCCTGGCAGATCGTATATGGTCATCGGTGATTTTTCATCCAAGCATCCATAGCACTATTTAGGTAACTCTTAAATGGCCCATAAACTCCCCTATCCAATGGTTGAAGCTTATGGGAAGTATGCGGGGGAAAAGATAGTAGCACTATTCCGTTTTCACTACAATAGTCGATTGTCGGTAGGTGAATGGTCGTGGTTATCTAAAACCAGTCAAACTTCATTATTTTTCGAGGGCTTGGCAAATTTAGCAAAATGTTTAATGAAGTCCAGAAATGTTTCATTATCCATCCAACCACTACCATTCGCTGCTCCAATAGAACCCGGTGGGGCGCCATTTAGAAAAAACGATTTAGACTTTTTTCTTGGGAAAATGAAAAGTGATGGAATAGAGTTTCCCAGTGCATTAATGGCTACACAAACAGTTATTAACGTTCCTCTCTCTCCTGATGTTAAGGAACCAACCTGTTTGCACTTTTTCATAGCAACTACCTTTTTTGGCCTTTGCACAGTGTTTACCCCAGTTTCATCAACATTATATATGTTTTGGGATTCCAACTGGTATTTATCCATTATATTTGACATTAATTTTGTTGAAGATAATTGTCGCTTCAGGCGCTCTTATTGACAATGTGGGATTCTTTTTCATAAAATTGGTAAACCAGTCTTTGGAAGCTATTTTGGTTTCATGCCATTTGGGAGGAATATTGCGGCAGTTTTCTTTTCAGCAAATTGGTATAGAAGTGATCTAATATCTCTAGGAGTTAAGCCAAAATATAAATCTGCACTTCTGCGTATATATTCGCAAAATACTGCTTCATCTTCTCCATTCAACACCTTGTTGTGTGGACGATAACCCATTACTGGAACAGAACCTTCGTTTTCGACCTTTTTTACATATCTGTGCAAAGTAACATGACAAATCTTTAATGATCTAGCAGATTCTCTTATACTTATACCATTATCAGTTACGAGAGCCATTGCTGCTTTCATTTGGTCATCTGTTGGACCCCTACAGTGAAGTGAATTGAATGAAAAAAAAAACAACCTAACCTCAATAACTACAGCATGACAGGTGTCGGTTAAGCGCCGACAAGTGTCAGTTAAGCGGTGTCAATTACCCCTACCAAAAACTGCTCAATGCGACTAAAGAAGCTTTTACTTCAAAAGTCTAAGATATAGGAAACACACATGTTAAGACTTTTAATTAAAATATTTTGTATCGGAATCATATACGTATTCTGTTGTCATGGAATTAAGTTTTGTTATCATTAAAAAAAAAGAACGAATTTTGATATATGTCATCAAACTTAAATAAAACTATAATAAAAATCAATTTCGAAAGTATTAATCCCGAGACGGGAAACTATAACCTAAACAATTTTTGAAGATTAAGATTTCGAAAGTCTAGAGATTTTTTGTATTTTTTTACAAGTTCAACAAAAACCGATCACGAAAGTTGTTGATTTATTCAATAAGCATAGTATTGTGAAAAATTGAAATTCAGATCAAAAATGGCCCCGAAAGGTTTAGGAAAACTAATTTTAAAACGAGACTCTCTGAATTTTGATTTAAACAATTTTGCAAAATATGTAGAGAATTTCAAAACAGATTTGACAAGTAATTTAGACTCTGATTTAAAGGAAGAAAAAATTGCAGAGCTGGAAATGAGGTTGGAAATGCAGGTATCTACATACACGAATTTGAACAAGTACAAGGTGAAATCTAAAGTATTACGGAATTAGCAGATCCAGAACAGTTAGCGGAGCGAGAAGCTTTCAAAAAAACATACTTTCGTGCATGTGCTATGGAGAAAAATATAGTTTCTAAATATTATACAGAAATAAACCATAGTAATGGATCTGATAATTCAGTAAAAAATGATACTCATGTAAGTAGATTTCATTCAGGTAACTAATATTAAATTACCCCAGATTCAATTACCCAAACTCTCTGGCCAATATGAAAATTGGCTTGAGTTCCGCGACATATTTGATTCGCTTATACATTCTAATCAGGGTATTAATGAAATTCAAAAATATCATTATTTGAGAGCATCGTTAGAGGGTGGAGCCGCTCAAGTCATTCGCTCATTGGAATTTTCGGCAGCAAATTATACTGTAGCTTGGGAGACGTTAGTAAACAGATATAATAATAATAATTTACTAATTCATAACCATGTGAAATCAATTTTCAATATCCCAAACTTAAACCAAGAATCTGCTGCTGCTACGGAGTATGTTGGACACATTGTCAAAGCATTTAAGGTCATTGCAAGCTTTAAATCAACCTACAGAGTATTGGGATACTCTTTTAATTTACATTATTAGCCAGAAATTAGACAAGAATACAGCTCGAGAGTGGGAAGAGCACAAGGTTCAACTAGGAGATGCATCTGCATCTCCACGCTTAACTGATCTGAAAATATTTATAAAAATGGCTGATCTTTTAGAAACACTCATGTCAACTAAGGACAGTAAAAATCCGAGAATAAAAACTAATAGTTATTTTGTTGAATCACAAAATCCAAAATCGAAAAATTGTCCTGGCCAACATAATGCTGCAAGCAATTCTAAAAATCGACCTAGTACTAACTATAAAAAGGTGCTGAGTGACTATTGTAAGAAATCTAATCATTTTATTCAGTCATGTCCTGAATTTTTAAACCTTTCTATTGACCAAAAAAATCGAATGTATTAAAAAGGTTAAACTTTGCTTAAATTTCTTGCGCAGTAATCATACACTGAAATATCGCAGGCCCGTGCAAAAATTGCAAGCAAAGACATAATACACTTTTCTGTTTAGAACCTATACAATCTAATCAATTAGATCAACCAAATCGCGAAAGTTTTAGTCAAAGTCAAAACCAGCCTACTGTTAGCTACACAAGTACGGAGTGCAGTGGGGTGTTATTATCTACAGCGTTAGTATCTATTATGGATTGTAATGGAAAGAACCAAGTATGTAGGATTTTATTAGATTCAGCCTCACAAAGTAATTTTATAACGAAAAATGCTTGTGAACGTTTGGGCATTCAAACTTCTGAAATTAGTATTTCAGTTGTAGGAATCAACTTAGTTACTTCTACCATCAATGAAAAGTGTACTGTTAGAATCCAATCGTTAAAAATCTCATTTGAAACAAATCTCATGTGTTTGGTAGTTCCAAAAATTAATAAATGTCTACCAAGTCAACCTTTAAACATTTCTTCATGGATAATTCCAAAAAATGTTCGACTTAGCCGATCCCGATTTCAACATATCTCAACCTATTGATATTTTGGTAGGTGCTGAACATTTTTATGATCTTTTGTGTGTCGGTCAAATTCGCTTAGGCAAACGTTTACCTGTGCTGCAAAAAACTGTTTTTGGTTGGGTGGTTTCAGGCCCTAGCAATGAACATTCCTTATCCAACAAGGTTCAGTGCAATCTTACTACATCTGCTGATAATGAATTGCATAATTTTTTGCGAAAGTTTTGGAAAATAGAGGAACCGTTTCAGAAAAAACGTTTATTGTCAGAAGAAGAGAATTTTTGTGAAGAAATCTTCCAAAGCACTACCAAACGTAATTCTGAAGGTCGGTTTATAGTCCAAATTCCTCTTAAGGGTTTTCCATCATCTTTAGGCGAATCCAAGTCTATAGCTTTAAGGCGCTTACATTCTCTCGAAAGTCGTTTTTCAAAAAATTCAAAATTGAAATCTTTGTATGTTGATTTTCTAGATGAATATTCTCAATTATTAGATCACATGTCCGAAGTGATTATTCCAGAAAGCAAACCCAATATTGAATATTTTTTACCACATCATGGGGTCTTGAATGAAAGTAATCAAACCACTAAATTAAGAGTGGTATTTGATGGTTCCTGTCGAACTAGTTCAGGTCACTCGTTTAACGATATTCAATGTGTAGGACCGAAAATACAAGATGATCTTATTTCTGTACTTTTGAGATTTAGGCAACATCAAATAGCTTTCTGTGCGGACATAATTAAAATGTACCGACAGATTCTAATCCAGCCTCATCAAAGGTCTTTGCAAAGAATTGTCTGGCGTCGAGAACCCACTGATGAAACTAAGGTGTTTGAACTAAATAGTGTCACATATGGAACTGCCGCTGCACCATGGTAAGCGATACGATGTTTAAAAGAATTATCATTGGAAAACTCCATAAAGTTTCCTGAAGCATCGAAATTTGTGGCTTCGGACTTTTACGTGGATGACATCTTGACAGGTTCTGATTCAGTTCAATGTGTACAAAAATTAATTGACGAAGTTCAAACTATTTTATCGGGTGGTTGTTTTTTACTTCAGAAATGGGCTTCTAATAGTAAAGATGTTTTACAGTATGTCCAAACCAAAAATCTCATTGCATTACAAAAACTTGGAGATGCCAAAGGTATGAAAACTTTAGGATTGTACTGGGATGGTGAAAATGATACCTTAAAATATAATATAGGGGCCAGTAAACAAGATCAAACCGTAACCAAAGGTCTGTTCTGTCAGACATTTCACAGATTTTCGACCCATTAGGTCTCCTAGCTACATGTATCATTGTAGGAAAAATTCTTATGCAACAATTGTGGATGATAAAACTAAATTGGGATAAGTCATTACCTTCCGAATTATATACAAGGTGGGTTAATTTTAGGCAAAATTTAATATATACGAATGACTGTCATATACCTAGAATAACTATTTGTGCTGACCCTACCGTAATTGAACTTCATGGATTCTGTGATGCGTCTCTAGAAGCCTATGGGGCTTGCATTTATCTTCGAAGCATTACCAGTGCAGGGGAAATTTATGTGAAACTTTTATGTGCAAAATCAAGGGCTGCGCCTTTGAAATCATTAACCATTCCTCGACTGGAATTGTGTGGTGCACATCTTTTAGGTCAACTGACCGATTTAATTCGGAAGTCGCTCAGGCTCCAAATTAATAGGCAATTCTTCTGGAGTGATTCTGCAGTTGTATTATATTGGATTAAGTCACAACCAAATTTACTACAATCTTTTGTGCAAAACAGAGTCTCACGAATTCAGTCTTATACTCACCCAAGAACAAAAGTTTGGTGTATTGTCAGCATCAGAGTTAAATTCTTCCGTTTTAACATTGGTTAGATTGTCTCAGATGGAGTGCTTCTTTGAGGAACGATATTTCCTTCAAAAATATAAACCCATACCAAAGAAATCGCGTATCCTTAATTTAAATACATTTCTGGATGTCGAAAATATTATTCGTGTAGGTGGACGAATACAAGCGTCATCTTTTCATGTCGATAAGAAACATCCAATGCTGTTCCCAGACAAACATCGTTTAACCAAACTTATATTCAAACATGAACATCTTAAACTTTTTCATGCTGGTCCTCAGCTGTTGTTAGCTTCCATCAGAAATCGATTTTGGCCCGTTTCTGGTCGTGATTTAGCCAGGAAGACTGTGCACTCCTGCATAGACTGTTTTAGAGTAAAACTTTCACAAAATAATCCTATCATGGATAATTTACCAAAATCAAGGCTGAGTCCTACATTACCTTTCATAGTAACCGGCGTAGACTATGCAGGGCCCATCATGATAAAAGATCGCAAGGGACGCGGAGCAAAATCATGGAAAGCGTATATATTGATATGGAAAGTGGAATCATACAACACATAAACCAAACAAGGGTTATTTCAGTATAAAATCTAAATAAAATAAAAACAAATCACCTGACAAATATTTACAACCCAAACTTTAAACGGGAATCTTTATAACTTTTCTCTAATTTATTGAAATCCTATCACATAGTTTCAGAATTTTCAAAAGCTTTGCAAAAGTTTCTAAAAATCTAAAAAGAAAGAACCTGAAAATTAAAAATTATTAATGAGGTTATAAAATCTGACACTACTAAAAATAGAAAAAGTACACTTATGAACATATCTAACAAAGTGTGAATCTAGATTTGTCAACTCGAACGGAAGAAAGGACATGACAACTGAAATTAAAACAGATGTCAAATAATTTTAAAATTTTTTAACTAAAAGATAAAAACAATAATAAATTATTTGGAGACATTAAAAATAAACTTTCATATCAGAAAAAGATCAAATTATAAAACAATCAAGTCAAATAACAGAAATCAAAAATTATTAAAGTCAGCAAATATAGAAAAACTTAAAAATAAAGAGACATATGGATTTTGAAAAGATAGAAAAATTGGATATTGGTTGCTATTGATTAGAAACGGTTAGTTACAAAAAATATACAGAATTGAGAGGTATAAGCTTTTTCATGTTTAAAAATTTATTTAAAATTAGACTACGTTGTGTTAAAAGTGAAACCATAAAGTGAATTTGTGTTACTAACCGTCCTTAACAAGTTCCTGTTAAAAACAGAGGTTAAATAATCTCTGTAAATATTAAATTCCTCAAATAAACCATGAGTGAAAATTCCGAGAGGTAAACAAAACTGAAAATCTTCCCAAGCCGACCCCGAAGCCATATCGAAGCCACTTCTACGAGAGACTCCAAGGCCCAGAAAGGTCTAAAACATAGAAAAGAAGTAATTATCCAATCTTCAAAAAGTAATACAAGATAAAAAGGTATTTCATAAATCATTAAACTTACGTGCGTGTGAATAAATCCAGAACTTAATATTTATTCCTCTTCGTTACGATTACAATATCGTCCATTTTGTATATAAAATCTGTTAAAAACAGATGTTCTATTTTGTCTTTGGTTTTTAGTGTTACATGTAAAAAGAGTTGCATAATTTTCATATATTTATTAGATATAAGAACTTCATTTAGTGTGAACGTTGAGGGAAAGATCATTTAGATAAGTGTTTTGAATTGTTTCTTATGTATTTACCTATCAATTCTATATAAATACGCCGTTCATTAAAAAATAAATTAAATAATATTTCATAAATTTCTAATATAAAGAGTTTTCTTCCTATTAAGTTGGCAAAACTGCTTCACAGTTGGATAGTTCCTATTATTCAAGGGCAAGGACACAGGACCGGCCTGAGGATATATTAAATAATAAAATAAAAAAAGAAACTAAATGAGCATTAGACCCATGAACCCAACCTGAGGTGAAGAGTCATCATAAAAGGTGAGTGATGTATGATATCACTAATATTTAAATTAAAATTCATATTAATTGGCGCCCAAATAAATATATTATAACAAATAAATTAAAATACATATCAACTCTATAAATTAAAAAGTCACATAAATATGTTTATTTACTTGCCTTTCTACAAAAGCAGTACACTTGGAATTGGTGAGTGACTTAACTTCAGAAGCTTTTATTGCTACTTTTCGTAGATTTTGTGAAAGACGCGGTAAACCCTCTCAGATGCTTTCAGATAATGGTAGTAACTTTGTAGGAGCTCGATCTGAATTGCAAGAACTAGCCAAATTTCTCCTAAATAACCAAAACTCTCTTCAAGAAACTTTCAATGATTTAGGTGTTTCTTGGAAGTATATACCTGCCTATTCACCTCATTTTGGAGGTACTTGGGAAGCGGGAATTAAATCGACAAAGGGTCATCGGAAATGTATAATGAAAAATGTAGCTTTAACCTTTGAAGAGCTTACAACCTATCTCGCAGAAATCGAGGCGATATTCAATTCACTTCCTTTCACTCCATTGTCATCTGATCCTAGTGATCTTTCGGTGTTAACACCGTCCCACTTTCTCATCGGGCAACCACTAACAACTATACCGGATCCAGATTTTCGAGAAGTTCCAATTAATCGATTATCTAGATACGAGTTTCTGCAGCAAATGCAACAACACTTTTGGCAACGATGGTCTTGGGTGGGTGGTTGGGTGCTTTAGTTCTAATAAAAGAAGAAAATTTGCCTCCTCTCAAATGGAAACTGGGTAAAATAACGGAGCTTCATCCTGGGAGTGATAGTGTCGCAAGAGTAGCAAGTATTGCCACTGCGAACGGAACAATCAAAAGAGCCTGGTCGAAGATATGTGTATTACCCATTCCTAATGATGAGGACAATATATATATAATGTTATTATTCTGTTTTAAGTGTTTAAAAAAACATTTTTTCTACAACTGCTATGAAAAGTGACGTATTTCTCATACCTTACTTGATTTCAAAACCAAATATTGCTCATACTGTGGGAAATATTATTTCTCACGGCACTTTGCCCACACTACATACATTTATATGGAGAAACAAATAAAATCGACAAAAACTTAGTAGGCTTCCGTCATCTTTAAATACCTACTTAGTTGTCACAAAACTGTCAGATTATATTAGAAAATATGTTAAAAATTTGGAAAAATTGTCAAAAATTTTGAAATATGGTCAAAAATTGTCAAAAATTTGGAAAAATGGTCAATAATTGTCAAAAACTGTCGAAGTTTTGAAAAAATGGTTAATAGTTGCCAAATATTTTCAAAAATTGTCAAAAATTTGGAAAAATGGTTAACAATTGTCAAAAACTGTCAAAATTTTGAAAAAATGGTCAATAATTATAAAAGACTGTCAAAAATGGTCAATAATTGTCAAAGATTGGGAAAAATTATCAAAAATTGTCAATAATTGTCAGAATCTGTCAAAAATTGTCAAATATTTAAAAAAATGGTCAAAAATAGTCAATAATTGTTAAAATTTTGAAAAATGATCAAAAACTGTCAAAATTTTTGAAAGTTGTCAAAAATGCTCAATAATTGTCAGAAACTGTCAAAAAAGGTCAATAAATGTTAAAATTTTGAAAAATGGTCGAAAATTGTTAAAATTTTGAAAAAATTGTCAATAATTATAGAAAAATGTCAAAAATGGTCAATAATTGTAAATCGTCAAAATTTTTGAAAAATGCTCACAATTTTTGAAAAGTTGTCAAAATGGTCAATAATTGTCAGAACCTGTTAAAAATGCTCAAAAATTGTCAAAAATGGTCAAAATTTTTGAAAAATTGTCAAAACTGTCTAAATTGGTCCATAATTGTTAAAATTTGAAAAAATAGTCAAAAATTGTAAAAATTTTGAAAAATGGTCAAAATCTTCGAAAAATTGTCAAAAATGGTCAAAAATTGTCAAAATTTTGAAAAAATGGTCAATAATTATAAAAAACTGTCAAAATTTTGAAAAAATGGTCAATAATTATAAAAAACTGTAAAAAATGGTCAATAATAGTAAAAAATTGTCAAAATTTTTGAAAAATGGTCAAAGTTTTTGAAAAATTGTCAAAAATGGTCAATTATTGTCAGAACCTGTCAAAAATGATCAATAATTGTTAAAAGAATTTGAAAAATGGTCAAAATTTTTAAAATTCTCAAAAATGGTCCATAATTGTCAGAACCTGTCAAAAATTCTCAAAAATGGTCAATAATTGTTAAAATTTGGAAAAATGGTCTAAAATGGTCAATATTTTTGAAAAATTGTCAAAAATGATCAATAATTGTCAAAACTGTCAAAATTGGTCTATAATTGTCAAAAATAGTCAATAATTGTCAAAAATTTACGAAAAATGGTCATTCTATTGTGCATAAGAAGCAAGCTTCTATGGGCGGTCCGACGACCGCTCACTTTTTCTTTTTGTTTTAGTTGTAGAAAAAGTATAGTGTGCAACATGTGGGGAAAGCACTTTTCTCACTCGTGTGTTTGCGGAACTCGCCCTTCGGGCTCGTGCCACAAACTTCCACACTCGTGAGAAAAGTTGAACTTTCCCCACTTGTTGCACAATATACTATTCCATGAACATTAGAATCCCAATTGCTGATTGACAGACTGCAATTAATTTAAGCTGTTAACGTTTTTACCTTGAGAGTTATTCACCTTCTCAAGCGGGGGGGAATATGTTAAGACTTTTAATTGAAATATTTTGTATCGGAATCATATATCTACGTATTCTGTTGTCATGGAATGAAGTTTTGTTATCATTAAAAAAAAGAACGAGAGATGTCAATTTTGATATATGTCAACAAACTTAAATAAAACTATAATAAAAACCAATTTCGAAAGTATTAATCCCGAGACGGGAAACTATAACCTAAACGACACATATTCTTGGTGAGATCAATAGTCGACAATGAAAGAAACCCAAACGAAAAATTTCCGACTTTTTGGTTTCGTTAAAATACCAAAAATGCGGGGATGCAACTCGCAAGTAACTGAAAATTTTCAGGAAATGATTCTATTTAGGGTATTAAAATCGTGTATTTAATCTTAATTTAATAACTGGAAAATGGGAATGATAATGGGAAATCAATAGTACACAAGAGAGGAATTTGCTTCACTTACTGAATACTTGAAAGAAGTATTTAATCAATCCGAAAAAAAGTTTCAGTTGCATCGTGGTTTCATAAAACCACACAATGATTTTTTCCTTTAAATACATTTATCAGTTTACGGTATATTTGTACAAGTTTCTCATAATTTTTAAACACCCCGTATATATTATAATTAATACTCGGGATAAAATAATGTTACATCGGTGAACAAACATTATCCGAAAACTAATAATTTATGATGAAAATCGGGCCCGAACATTAATTCCCTCATCTACTCATATGCATTAGAAATCTCCTGAGAACAAGAAGATAAAAAAAAATAGGCACCTACAATAGATTTACGACTGGAACCTGGCCCGTCTGACACTCTCATAAATATTGTTTATGTTTAGGTTGAACGTCTGAGGTACCTACAGGTGAGATGTGGCAACGCCGACACAGGTTACTATTGGATCTCTTATTACTCCTCCTCTGGTAAACCCGAGAGAATCGAGAATCTGTTTCTTCAGTTCTTCAGTCGAGTTTTAAGCGCGTACGGCTTGAAATAATAACTAGCCACCGTGACCGTTTACCAAGTTAAATGAAATGTACACATGTGAGGTCACAAACCGCGACGTGTTTGTCAAATCGTCCTTACGCTGGTACCTATAGTGAGAAAACAGTGCCTTTTCTTGCCACCTGTGCGTAATTCATCTAAAAATAAAAGGATTATAATTAAACCGTGTGCGCAATTTAAAAAAAAAATGTTTGTTCGTTCGTAAAGCGGAATACAATAATTGTTGTTACAATTATTCAAAGTCGGCGAAGTGTCAGTGAATATACGCGTTTAGTGAGAAAAGTTCAGTTTGTTTTCGTTGGAAGTTTTTAAAGTAGCCCGTCTGTAAACGGCCATATTGCATACCACACCGACAAAGACGGCGGCTCGTCGGTTATGCGAGGGCAAGAGAGAAACGCGAGTTCTCCAGAGGCTGAACGACTTGTTGTGTGGTGCGGGGAGCGGAACTGTGTGGAATGTTAGAGTTCTTCATCTAACACACGTGTATTAACGAAATGTTATAATTCTTTTTAATAAAATTACGTTAACCGTTAAAAGATGCAGTAGTTGGACAATTTTTTTTCTAAAAAATGTGGGAAATGTTGTTAATATTTTGTGCGTTTTTGTCGGTAGGAGCGCGCACTCCTGGACCGGGACCGGGATCGGGAAGAACTGCTTATAAAGAACCATTTTTCGGTTATTCAACGCAAATGCAATCGCGAGCTGTCGATACGCGAGTCACTTTAGAAATATTAGAAGAACAACCTAAAGGTACTGTCGTCGGAAAAATTCCCATTAAATCCGGATTTACCTATCGATTTAACGAACCACCCAAGGAATTTACGCTGGACGCAAATACGGGAGAAATAAAAACCAATGCCGTTATTGACAGGGAAAGTATGAAAAACGATAGAACCGATTTAGTGATTTTATCTAGTCAACCAACTTATCCTATCGAAGTACGAATAGTTGTTATGGATATAAATGATAATTCTCCCGAATTTCCAGAACCCAGCATAGACGTTTCGTTTTCGGAAAGCGCAGCAGCCGGAACGAGACTATTATTAGATTCCGCCACTGATAAAGATACTGGAATTAACGGCATTAGCGATGATTATTCAATAATTGCTGGTAATAAAGACGAAAAATTTAAATTAATTTTAACGCCGAATCCAACAGGTGAAACTTCTTATTTACATTTAGAAACGACCGGAAAATTAGACAGGGAAACGCAAGGATTTTACGTTTTAAATATATCAGTTAAAGACGGCGGAAAACCTTCTAGATACGGATATTTGCAAGTAAATGTAACTATATTAGACGTCAACGATAATCCTCCAATATTCGACCACAGCGATTATATAGTTTCTTTAAACGAAAGCGTTCCACCGGGTACTTCGGTACTACAAGTGATGGCGACTGACAACGACATGGGAGATAATGCAAAAATTACTTATTACCTCTCCGATTCCGAACACCAATTCACAGTAGATCCGGAAACTGGTGAAATTTCCACCACGGAAAATTTAGAATGTCCTCAACAGAATTGCGTAAATCCGTCCAAACCGGGAGGTGCTTGTCCTAAAAGTTGTGTATTTACAGTGTTCGCCAGAGATCACGGAACTCCCAGACAGAACGGTAGAACTTACGTAACCGTAAACTTAGTAGATGCCAACGACCATGACCCTGTGATTAAATTTAGATATTTTCCGTCAACTTCTGGCTTCGCAACGGTGGACGAAAATGCTAATAATGGTTCCGTAGTTGCGGCAGTGTCAGTTATGGATCAAGACGAAGGCTTAAACGGCGAAACTACTGTGATGATATTATCAGGTAACGAAATGAATCATTTTAGATTAGATTATTCACCTAGTTTCGATATAGTTAGAGTAAACGGAGTACTAGACCGCGAAGATATATCTAAATATAATATAACAGTCGTAGCAACTGATAAAGGTACTCCTCCACGTACAGCAACGGCATTTTTAATAATTCACGTAAACGATGTAAACGATCATGAACCTGTATTCGAGAAAAGCGAATATTCCGCCATTCTCAGCGAGTTAGCGCCTCCAGGCACTTACGTCGCTGGTATCACAGCTACAGACGAAGATACCGGAGTTAACGCGCAAATATATTACGCCTTTGTATCCGGCAATGAAAATCAATGGTTTTCTATCAACGCCGACTCGGGACTAATAACGACACGAGCACTATTAGACAGAGAAGTTCAAGGTACCGTGGAATTGAATATATCAGCTAGAGACGGGGGTCCGAATCCAAAATGGGCACACACTCAATTAAAAGTTACGATTTTAGACGAAAACGACGAAGCTCCCGAATTTTCGCAGTCCCGTATAAACGTAAGTTTATCCGAAAGCGTTCCACCCGGTACTCTGGTTGCGATGTTAACCGCTTCGGATCACGATCAAGGCACAAACGGCAGTGTGGCATACACCTTACACCCAGCTGTTCATCAAAGATACGACGACACTTTCGTTCTTGATTCTCTTACCGGTCAACTCGTTACTAAAAAGAATTTGGACAGAGAAAAAATAAATTTCTATGAAATAAACGTCGTAGCACGAGATCAAGGAATACCGTCGCAATCGTCAACAGCTACTGTTTATCTGAGTATTCTCGACGTCAATGATAATAATCCGGAATTTTATCCGGAAAAATTTTTATTAACAATCTCCGAAGACACCAAGATCGGTACGTCGTTGTTGAAAGTTACAGCTACCGACAGAGACGAAGGTGAGAATGCAATGGTAACGTTCAAGCTAGAAAACGGCGGAGAAGGTTTATTTGCAGTCGACGAATGGACGGGAGTGATATCCTTACAAGGCAATTTTAAATTAGCTCCGAAACCTATGTATCGTTTGAAAATATCAGCCACCGATCAAGGTGATAAAAAAGCCACCGAAGACGCAACCGTGGAAATTATAAAAGAAGCTTATTTAGAAGAATTACATTTCGAAAATTACGCCGGTTATGATTTTCAAATAACTGAAGATCCGAGCTATAATCGGATGTTCCTGAAACGAGACGTCGGAACAGTTCGCGTTAGAAACAACGAAGTAACTTACTCAATTTTTTACGGTGACCCGAATCATAATTTTCAAATAAACGAAAACACCGGAAAAATTTCGACTTCTAAAAAAATCGACAGAGAACAACAAACGACTTATAGCTTGACGATTGTAGCTCGAGTAGGACTATCTTACGGAAAAACTACAGTTAATATCGTAGTACAAGACTTGAACGATAATAAACCGATATTTTTACGCGATAAAGAAGAAATTAAACTTCCGGAAAACGCCGCTGTCGGCCAAGAAGTATATTTAGCGAGAGCTAGAGATTTGGATGCCGGAATAAACAGCAAAATAATTTATACTCTTAGCCAGAATCCAAACGATCAATTCCGAATATCAGAAGCTACGGGGGTGATTTATTTAAAACGCCCCATACGTGCCGACCCTGGTACTATTTTAAACGTCGAAGTAACCGCTACTGACGGCGGCGAAGAACCTTTATCTTCAAAACATTCCGTTAAGATTATCATCGAAGATGTCAACGATCACACTCCAGTTTTCGATCACACCTCGTATGAAACGTCTCTGTTGGAATCCACTCCTGTGAACGAAAGATTTTTCGCCCTGGCAGCCAGCGATGCGGATTTAGGAGCAAACGGGAAGATATCTTATTTTATTTCCGAAGGAAACAACGAAGACAAATTCGGAGTTTTTCCAGACGGATATTTGTACGTGAAAAAATCCTTGGATCGGGAAGATAAAGATTATTATTCCTTAACGGTGACCGCCAGCGATTCGGGGAATCCCTCAAGATCATCGGTTGTCCCTGTTGTTATTCACGTTATAGACGAAAACGACAACAGTCCGGAATTTACAAACAGCACTTTTGTCTTTAATATAAGAGAAAACGATCCACCGGATTCTTTTGTAGGCAAATTAACTGCTACCGATAAAGATATAGGAAGAAACGCCGAATTAATTTTTTCTTTGTCGAATTCGCAAAATGATTTTGCGATAGATCCTAAAAACGGTTTTATCAGAACGCTACACATGTTCGATAGAGAAGAACTCGTGATGAACACAGGTCAAAACGTTATAAATTTGGAAGCTTCCGTAGCTGATAATGGTATCGTCAAACTTAGAGACAAAGTAAAAGTTTACGTACACGTAATAGACGTCAACGATAACGCTCCTAAATTCTTACGCACCCCTTATAAAGTACAAATATCCGAAGGATCTACAATTGGTGCGCAAGTAACTAGATTATACACTACGGACGCTGATGAAGGTTTAAATGGTGACGTTTTTTACAAAATAATCGGTGGAAACGACGACGAACGATTTGAAATTGACGAAGCCACTGGTCAAATAACTTTACTTCGCCCTTTGGACAGAGAAACTACTTCCAAGTACCTTCTAAAAGTGATCGCTCACGATGCTGGACTGATAAAACAACTCACCTCGTCGGTAACGGTTTCTATCGATGTTTTAGACGAAAACGATAACGCTCCTGAATTTACGCAAAGCGAATCGAGAATATCGGTGAACGAAATGACTCTTGTTAACACCGAACTCATACGATTTAAAGCGACAGACGCAGATCTAGGCGTGAACAGTGAAATTGTCTATTCAATAACAGCTGGAAATAGAAAAGATACTTTTCACATCGACGCGATGACTGGAGTTCTTTATTTACATAAACCGTTAGACTTCGAAGAATTGACTGCCTATCAGCTAAACATTACAGCATCCGATAATGGCAATCCGAGATTATCGACCAACATTTTGTTCGCCATCGCCGTTGAAGATTCTAACGATAATCCGCCGTCTTTTCCGAGCACGGCTATAGTTAGACAGATTCGTGAAGGAATCCCGATACACACCCCCATAGTAACTGTTACTGCAGACGATCCGGATTCAGGACTTAACGGAAAAGTTTCTTACTCGATTTCTTATCAAGATCCCGACGATAATAAGCGACATTTCGGTATTAATCCACTTACGGGGGTTATTCACACTTTACTACCTATCGATAGAGAAGCGATAGATACGTTTCGACTTACCGTTGTAGCTACCGATCAGACTGTACCTGTTTCTTCTCGACTTTCGGCGGATAAATTAGTTACTGTTATAGTCGAAGACGTTAATGATAACGCCCCGATTTTCGTTTCTATGAATGCCGCTATTTTACCGAAAACCAATTTGTTCATATCGAACGTTTTCGCTCGCGATTTGGACTCTGCTACAAACGGGTTAGTTACTTACGAATTAGCCAGTGGTAACAGCGATTTGTTCAAATTAGATCAAAGTACGGGGGCTTTGAAACTTCGACATCCCATTTACAATCCGGATCCGACTTACAGATTATCAGTGAAAGCTACAGACGAAGCGGTGCAAAGCGAAAGAAAATCAACAGAAGCTTATTTGACTATAATAGCTACGAACGATATTAAAAACGGACCTGAATTCGAGAGTGATCTATTTACGGGTAGTGTATACGAAAACGAACCTACGGGAACGAGTATTTTGACGGTTTGGGCGAAATATCATAGCAGTGAAGTTGAATATTATGTGACAAACGTGACAGGTGCGGGTATACAAGTAGACAGACTCTTTGATATCGATACTAAATTGGGTGTTTTATCAACTGCTACTGAATTGGATAGAGAGCTAGGAGTGGATACTTATGAAATTGAAGTTTACGCCATTGTTAATGGTGCTGAGCAACTTGGAACTTCTAAAACAAAGGTGAGTCTTTATAATTTTGATATGGGGGAAACATTACAAGCCGCATTTTTATTGGGAAGCTGCAATACTTTTTTTCTATTTATTTGATAAAGCATTTAGTAAGTTAAAGAAATGTAGATAATTAGTCCATTAAATCATAATTTTGAGTGGAGGTTTGAATTTTTTTTATAATTCACTTTTAATTGTCTATAAACGAAACATACATGTGACTATGTTTCAGCCCCCTGGAAAGAGGTTGAAAAAAATTAAATAAGATATTTGTTTGAAATTACGCAAAAACCGTTTTTTTCTCAAGTTTTTAGCAATGGAAGAGCCAACAGGCCAGCTATATTTTAGGTTGTTTTGTCAATTTTTCATTTATAAAGTCATGTTACTTATTGTTAGTATTTGCCTGATAAATTTTTTATTTTTATATGGATACTAATTATTTTTTTCCATCTTTATTTTGTTTTCTAAATATATGGTGTTCCGGGACTTGATGCAAAAAATTCGGGAGTGAGTAGATGACGTGAAAATAATGCTGAGACATGAAAAAAACTTTCTCATACGACCCCTCTTTCTGAGTTATAGGCCTTTAAAGTTGCGAAATCAGAACTTATATTTAAGTATATTTTATAAATTATACATTGGAACATTATGAATTTTTAATGGATGATTACGTATGACCATGTAGTGTGTTTGACGGAATAAATAATTCTACACTACTATCTGAAGGCCAGGGGCGGCTTATGCCCAATGGTTAACAATTCGTAACCTTTACAGGGGCTGTACAATCTAAATATAGCAAAAATAAATTTTTTACTCGATTTTTTAACAAAAAGGTACTCTTTGTTTAACTAGATAAAATTTATGGTTTAGGAGATATATGTAGATTTTTAGATCGTTGTACATGCCAAGGAAACCGTTCGCCATAAAGAGACATTCTGAAGAAAATTATCATAAATTGTAATTATTTATTGAAAATACTTACATGAGGTATTAAAACATATGGGCAGATGAAAATCCTCACGGTACAATTCAAACAAAGAATCAACATCGATTTTGTGTTAATGTGTGGGCAGGAATAGTGGGTAATAATTTAGTAGGTCCATAAAGTTAAATTTTACTCCCAAATGTAAAATTTAAAGCTCTACAATTTTTGTTTGAAACTATTTTCTGTTACTCCAACTGTTTTTGCGAAAATTTAAAAAAACAACCTATTTTTTTCTCAACCCCTTTTCGTGGGGTTGAAATATAGTCACATGTATGTTTCGTTAGTAGACACTTCAAAGTATATCATATCAAAACCTCCACTCAAAATTATGATTTAATTGACTTTTTTCTTGGACTATAATGTGATTTTAGCTCATAGTAATATAAGTAGAATAATAAAGTTTAAATGATGAATAAACCGAGGAATAAACAAACTTCTGCCCAGCTTAAATACTTTGGGTAATTTAGTGACGTTTTAAAAATTTTAAACAGTGGCACGGTTCCAGAAATATTTGCAAAAATGTAAAGGACCCCACACATGAAAAATTGATATCGGTTAAGTTTGATTTCTTGATGTCCATGGACATATGAATAGTTTTTGAGGTACAGGACGTTGATGTTGGAAAGTAGCGTATTCTCACGTATAATATCACAAGAGCTTAAATTATTTCCGGAAATTTCCAGGAAAATTTCCAGGAATAATTTAAGCTTGCGTGGTATTCGGTAAGAATATTTCACTTATACATGTTGTATTAATGCAACGAATGCTAAATTATTAAATGGAAATTCCGCGGAAATTCTTCGTTGCCATGGCAACCCAGCGGAAATTCCACGTTTGTTATGACAACCGTTGTCAAACAACGTTAAAAGAATAAATGTGATACGTCAAAGAATAGTTTCTTAGAGGTCATGAATCGATTCGGAGATATAACAGAACGGGAAATTGACAAAAATGTATTACGTTACTGTTTCAATAAATAAATAATTTGTTTTTATTGAGATTTTCAAGTTAGAAACGTTACATGATCTATCTGAATATAGTGGAGATATACAGTAATTTCTATTTTTATACGAGAAATATTCTCCCTAAATACCGTATGTGCTTAAAAATTAACCGGATAATTTTCATTCAAGCTTGTTAATAATTATTAGCTTTCATGGAAATTATCGGTAATTTTCAAGCACTCGTGGTATTATCCCCAAAAATTCCACACCTATAATTTTTAACCAATCAAAACGTGTTTTTTTGACAGATCACCATGGCAACGGATGAATTTTATCGGAAATTTTTTCATGGTGGGTACCTTCCCGAGAATTACCACATTACCACCTTAAACGTCAAAAATTTACGTTGTTGGAAATCGAAAAATAAATATTAATTATTTGATTTTCAAACGCAACACAACATATTCATGAGCTCGAAAAAATTTCCGTAAATAATTTGACCTCTAGTGGTATTACTAGTGAAAAATTCACACCACAATTTGGAAAAAAATTATTAATCCAACCTGACATTTTAAATTACCTTTTCAACTGTCAAAAAAATTTCCTCTTTAATATCGTGGCACTTCAAAAAAATTTCCGGAATTTTTTTAGTTGCCTTGGTAACTAGTCAAAATTAAGGCATCTTATTGGTTAAAAAGTAGAGGTGTGAAATTTTCACCAGTAATTTTTCGATTAGGAAAACTTTTTTATGATAAATATTTCGCATAACTGTTAATACCTATAACCCATGAGGCATTAAGGCTTTTAGCCTCAAAATGTTCATGATTACAGGGTTATTTATATTAAATTTTTACTATAGGTATGGCTCTTATTTTTTACTGTACTCTAATTTATAATACAAATTTTACGTGTTTCGGGATTTTCTATAAATATATGTAGTGACCGAAATAATGGATTTATTCCATTTGGCTGTGCCACGGGACTGACAACGCGGAACTGAGAATTTTCACATTATTCGCGAATAAAAAAATTAAACCAAACAGTAGGTATGAAGTTTTTATGTAAATGTAACTGAAATAATAATTAATTTAACCTTACCAGTCTTGAATAATAATTAAAATAGAATGAAACTAGAATTCTGGACACCGGAACTGACGTAATAACAGGTTTCTACGTGCAAAACTTGGTTTTTAAAACGGCATTAAACATTGTGCGTGTTTACTAATCCATTTCTAAAACAAGACTATAATATATTTTTATCATATTGATAGCACGATTTCAGGTAAGGGACCCTAAAACCGCAATAAACCATAGGCAGGATAAAATAAATCAATTGTATCTCAATTCTCCAAAAGCGAATAAATATGGACAATAAGTCGGATATTTAAACGTGGGAACCTAAAACCCAAACATAAAAATTACGCGCACATACTACCTACTCATACTAGAAAATAGTATTCTCATATGGCTTCAAATCATTCTTATATGTAGAACTAATTAATTTATAAAATTGAATAATCTAGGATTTCCGTTTCTTTTGTTACCACTACCTGGAGTTCACTTAATAGCGTAAATACGTCGAAAGTTATTAATTAAATATCTGTGCTACTTATGTAAATGAAATAAATATTGTAATAAAATACCTAATAGGATCTTATTCTTACCCAACTACATTGCACTGTCACGGCAAATTTATCACTTCTAAATATATTTGAATGGTAATGGTATTAGGGTTCTATTGTCCTCGCTACCTGCGGTTCACTATACAGGAAGGATCTAGCGAATGTTGCTAACTGAACAATTATTTACATAAAGAAACGCTTACAATTCTGTTTATTTCTTTGAATCACCCTGAAGTGTTTCAGACACGTTTTTGAATTTATAATGAGCTCTTCAGCTATTAATATGATAAAAATAAGGGAATACCTAACGAAATTAATCATCCAAATTCGATTCCCACCCTTTATATTCTGACTTTTCACAATTTAAAAACACTAACCCGGGACTGACACTTTAAACAAAGACATAATATGTTTAAAGGAATTGAACTTGAAAAATATTAATTTTTTGCAATAACTTTACTAGTTTCGTGTTTAGTTTATCCAAAATTAATTGAAAAAGCTTTAGCACGTGTTCGTCTTCCTTGCCGACTTTTTCCTTTGATCTACATTTGCCAGGCCCTTAAAAAGCGAGGATGTGGCTTTTTTCATGATTCCCTTTCTACTTGATATCCTTTATGTAACAGGAACGTTGAAAATATACCGGCTGTTAGTCATTGAGAGTGCACGGAAATTACAAAATTTAAAGTTTCCATTTTTACTTAAATTTTAGAAAAAAATCTTAATTTTACTCCGCACTTTTTAGGGGACATATCTTGGAAGGAGGTGGGCTGCGAAAATTTTGTCATAGGAAAGACCCATCAAAATTTTATACGGGCAATCACCTCCTGAATTTTTCCGCATGAACATCCTGTATTTCGGGTATAACAGGTTAATAAAAGCAAAATTTGTGAAAGTACCTACAAATACCATTTTACAACAGTTATGATAATTTTCAGGTATAATATGATTGTTATTGGCTGACAGTCTGCCATAAAAATGCGCTAATCCCAGATAACATAAATATTCATAATAAATTAAAATACAAAAAATATAATGTATTTCGAAAATACCGAATTAACATTATACACTCAAAATGTGTCAATTAAATTGACTCGATCTTTATTAATGGTACAAACATAATATAAATAAAAGAATGTTAAAACTTTACAACGTAAAATGTAAATTGAAAAAAATTTTTATATCAAAGACTGTAAAATTAGTCAAATAAATTAACAAATTAATTATGTTATTATACAAAATAGTACAGTGTCGAAATCACGCCCAGGATATTGAAAGTCGAACTCGAAACTCGTTATACATACGGGCAATATGGACATTTTTTCTAGAAGGTCATCCAGCGCAAATAAAGTGTAATTGGAAACGTTTTAGAGTATAGAGAAGAAAATTTATAAAATTGGAAAAATGAACCATCTAAAAAACATGCACAGTTATTGGTTTTTCGACATATCTAGCAATTAAATAGCATTAATTGTATTGGAAACATGATTATTATGATTGTGATAAAAAACCTTTAATGTTATAATCTAACTCAGTGGTTCCCAACCGGTGGGTAGCGACCCACTTGGGGGTCGCCATTAGGCTCCCAAAAAATATGTCTCTAAGAAATATTTCTTTATTCCTTAATTTTAAGGCTCAGCAAAATTATTATTCAACAATTTAGATACATTGTCGCTAGGTATCTCAATGTCGGCAGTGAAATGAAAATGCGTAATATATCTTTGTCAAACAATACAGAGACGCATTTCGGATATGTCAGCAGACGTATTGGAGCAAATTTTGTCAGAAGTAAGAGCATCTCCTCTGTTTTCTATCCAACTTGACGATTCGACCGATGCTGCTTCGTGTTCCCAATTACAGTTAAGCAAATTAAATTTAAAACTCCAGGGAAAGGATTTGCACATTCTGTATTTTAGAAATAATCTTCAAGCATTTGTTTGTAAGGTTAACAACTGGCGACGAAAAATAATGCTTGGAAACATTTCAATAATTGAAAACCTGAGCTGCATAGTTGAAGCCTCTGTAACAGGAATTGAGGAGGAGGATCTAAAACAGGAAATTAATCACCACCTTCAATTTCTGGAAAATTAAATTCATCACTACTTTCCTGATGTGTCTGAGCAAGAAACCGCAGTTGTAAGCAACCCATTCCATACCCATTTAGATATTGCCGAAATTCCAGATGATTTGCAGGATGACATTTTAGATCTTAACCCCTTTTAACGGACAAAACAAATAATCCGGAAGGAGACGAGGAACTGGTTGAGAAACCAGCTCCTCGATCACTGGAGGGCTCTACAGGGTCTCAGGCAGCCCAAGCTCCTATTGATGGGATGAACTGATGGACATGCTAGAGCTGCTCTAGAACTACCAAGGAGTAGGTTAAAAAAGTTAGCAGAACTCCTAACAGGGCACTGCTGTCTGAGGAAATACCTCTGGGCTGTGCTACGCAGGCGAATCTTCGGAGTCCCTGTTATGGCCCCTGGGGACATAAGCAGGCATCCACTGAAAAGGATTGAGTCCTTCATCGAGGGACTCGGCTTCATGGATGCATAAGTAGCAGGAATGGCACAATGGGCCCGTCAGTATGGCTTCAGTGCCGGAACCTTAGCTCGAGCTTTTCTTGGCCAAGGTTCGCCTGACTAAATTAGTAGTAGTAGATCTTAAAAAGGATTCTACAGCTTGTGCTCTATTCCTGGAAAAAACTCTGACTCTGGTGTGCCGCTTATCGGTCTTAACCCAATATCGCCTTGTTGGGAACTAGTACCATTTGCTTCCACCTATCTTTCTGAAAGTGGTTTTTCAACTCTTTTGCAAATTAAAACAAAGGCAAGAAATAAACTTAATGTTGAGGATGACTTGCATTCAACCAAGGATTTTGAAACTTGTTAAACAGATGCGAGCACAGTAGTGCTAAATTGTCTTTTTTATATTTATTAAACTATGAAACATCAATATTTATTTATTGGGGGTCACCAGCTTTTAAGCAAATCCAAAAGGGGTCGTGACTGAAAAAAGGTTGGGAGCCACTGATCTAACTATATCTTGAAAAGATACAGCAACATTCAATACGGTGGCCTCTCTGGGCCGGTTGTTCAATCGGAGGGGTTGTCCAGCGATATCGATTGAACCAGGTTTACCAATTCAAATTCAGTTTTTCTAAAACGGTCCATGCTATAACCATTGCTCAGTGCCAGTGCTCAAACTAATCTCAGTAATTCGGTGGTTTGGAGATTTTTGTTATTTTAACACCCTGTATATTATTAACATTAAATTTTAATGTCACTTTGTGTAGAATAACCCATATCTAAAATATATAAGATTGAACAATTTAACACAATTTGGTTGTTTTCAAGCAAAATTTAAGAAATTTAATGTAAAATCCGAAAAGTTAATAATATACAGGGAGTTACATTTAAAATAACAAAGTTGTCGTCCACTTTCGATATAACCGGAAGTGACATGTATGTCATAATATTTTCCATAAATTTGCCATAACTTGTTCTACATCTATGCCAATTTTTATAGAAATCGTGTGAGTAGTCTCCAATATACAGGGTGTCAATTTTAAAACTTACAATGGCCTACCTCGTGAACGAAAAGAGATTTAAAAAAAAATCAAAACCTTTCCTAGGGTAGAGAGTAGGAACTAAAATGACATGAGAGAACGCACCCCCATCAACCTCCTATGCCCCACCTACCCCACCTACAAAAATTTAAATGGCAACCCCCTACTTGTGATACGTCGTTAGAAAGCCCGACTTTCCAACGGTCTGAGTAATAATTATACAGGGTATAACAATAAAGCAGAAAAATTTATTTGACAACAATAATAACAATTAATTGTGGAACGATATACTTCGATTTGAAAGTGCAAGTACGGTCCCTATTTAAGTGTTAAATGTTCTATTAATTGAATTTCAAAAAAAAACTTGTTTGCTTTGCAGTTTTTAAACAACACATTTTGTTATTCTGTTTTGCATTTCCTTTCTTTACTCAAATTATTGGTTTATTTGATACTTACCTTAATGTCATTGTCATTTGTGATAGATTAATTATTTGTAGGTTTGGTCCGAAAATATTTTGTTACGTTTTGTACGTTTATTTAACTACAATAATCACGATGGTTTACAGTATATCTGAACATGTGGAGATAATTTTAATATTTGGCTCCCAGAACGAAAGTTATTTGCAGACAGCTAACGTGTTTAATGAAAGACATCCTGAAAAACATGTACGTCACGTGTATATCCGTGATTTAGTCGCAAAATTTAGAGAAACGGGTTCAGTGGCAAATAGAAGAAGGAATGCCGCAAGAGTACTCGATGAAGCAACTCAAATTGAAGTCCTTGGAAAATTTGGAATAGATCCTACTCTATCAACTCGTCACGTCTCTGCAATAACAGGACTATTACATGAAGAGAGTTTTGAAGCTTCATAAATTTCGCCCCTATAAATGCAATGTCTTCAAGAATTGTCCGATGACGACCCAGACCGAAGAATTATGACTGAAAGAATTAAGAATGACCTAGACTTTCAAAAAATATTTGTTTTAGTGATGAGTGCACATTTTATCTAAATGGTAATGTAAATAAACAAAACTGTCGTTATTGGAATGATGAAAATCCACATCTGATTAGAGAAAACCACACTCAGTATCCTGAGAAACTAAATTTTTGGGCAGGGTATTAGGAGATTCTGTGATTGGTCCCTTGTTTATACCGGGAAATTTAAACGGTGAAATGTACCTCGATATGCTGGAGAACACTATTGAGCCCTTAATTGTTCATGAATTAGAGAACCAACAGGACGTCTTTGGCAATCCAGCTCTAGATGAAAATTTGTTGCACTTCCAGCAAGACGGAGCACCTCCCCATTAAGCAGTAGCAGTTAGGGACTGGTTAGACAATAATTATCCAAATAGATGGATTGGAAGGAGAGGTACCATTGAGTGGCCTCATAGGTCACCAGACTTACCGCCACCTGATTTTTTTCTGTGGGGTCACCTTAAGTCGGTTGTTTATAAAGCTAAACCAACCTCAATCGACGATTTACGACGAAGAATTAGTCGAGCATGTCGTGATATTACTAAAGCAACATTTGCCAACGTTCGTATGGAGTTCGAAAATAGGTTGTACTATTGTTTACAAAACAATGGAAACCATTTTGAACATTTACTAAATTAGTTAACATTTTTGTAGTTCGACATTTAACACTTTTTCATTTTGTTGTCAAATAAATTTTTCTGCTTTATTGTTGTATAATTATGACTTAGACCGTTGGAAAGCATTTTTTACGGGCTTTCTAACGACGTTTCACAAGTAAGGGGTTGACATTTAACTAGTGTTTGATCTACACAAATATATGAAAAAAACTAAATTTATTAGTAAAAACAAGTATCTTTAGTGAATTACATATGCTAAAATAATAAACAAGCCGTGGATTTTGGTTTTAGGTAAAAAAAAAACGATTAAATACTCACTTTATGTTGGTAGCAATGCTTAACATAGAACTAACGAAAATGCACTGAATCCGGCGGGACGTTGATGCACACTGTTTGGCATGCAAGTTTCAAGGCTGGTATGGTAGGAGTCACCGTAGTAATGTTTTATAATTAATGTACTGCCTATGAAATTATTATTTACGGAATTCTTAAAAACGGCTTTTATATTTAAAATGGGTCAATAACTAGTACTCGGACGCACACTAGTACGTTTACTTTAGATGTACATATTGTACATGTCGAAATTATATGTGAAGTATCTATATGGATGCAGTCTGCGACGAAAGTTATGGCGCATTAAGCTACAAGCCTCTCTACCCTGTTAATTTTGGATATTCAGTAAAATGTCTCAAATAAAATCTAACCTCAATCTTCTTTTATATACATATATAATTCTACTGTACGTGTCTATGTCACTGAACTCCTCCTCAACGGCTGGACCGATTTTGATGAAATTTATTCTGTGTGTTCAAGTGGATTAGAGAATGATTTAGATTCACAATTGGTCCCGGTAGATGGCATTGCAATCGAGTTCATAATGAACAACTCCTAAATGTATAGGTCGATTTTGATGAAATTTTGTGTGTTTGTGTAAGTAACTGGATGGTTTAGATTCACAATTAGTCCCAGTAGGTGGTGCTGCAATCGGGTTAATACTGAACTTTTCCTAAACGGTTGGTCCGATTTTTATGAAATTTTGTGTGTTTGAGTAAGTAACTGGATGGTTTAGATTCACAATTAGTCCCAGTAGGTGGCGCTTCAAGTTTCCATAGGGCCGAAAAACGCTTTTTTATTTTCAACCTCTTAATCTTCACTTTCGGATGGCCCTGTACCCAAAATATCATAGATACGATTCTCCTGATTGCTGCAATCGGTTTATACTGAACTTCTTCTAAACGGTTGGTCCGATTTTGTTGACATTTTGCATTGGAGTTTTTTTTGGTGCGATCAATTCAAAAAGCGGGTCAAATTCAAAAAAGAGTATGTTTCGGCTCTTTAATATGCGTATTTTTTATATAAATAACGTTCGAAAATCACTCTATTTTTTACCTCTTCGCAATATGACACCCTTCACCCTTCCATACTTTTGACGATAACTTTCGAAAGTTTAGAAAACAGAAACGTCAATGTATACCCTGAAAGAAACATCATTGAAGACGTTACCGATGAAGTTTCCATAGGGCCGAAAAATGCTCTTCCATTTTCAACTCTGAGGTTATGACCTAACCTCTTACTCTTCACTTTCGGATCACCCTGTATACAAAATATCATAGATACGATTCTCCTGATTGCTGCAATCGGGTTCACAATGAACAACTCCTAAACGGTTGGTCCCATTTTGATGAAATTTTGTGTGTTTGAGGGACGGTTTAGATTCACAATTAGTCCCAGAGGTGGCGCTGCAATCGTGTTAACACTGAACTTCTCCTAAACGATTGGTCCGATTTTGTTGACTTTTTGCAAAGGAGTTTTTTTGGTACGATAATTTCAAAAACACGCGTCAAATTCTCACAAAAAAATATGTTTGCCCGTAAAAATGGAAGAAAAAAAAATCAGGAAAGTCGAATTTTCAGGAAATATATTCCTTCTATCAAAAAGAGGTTAGCACATGACAACGTCTGTCGGGTCCTCTAGTAATACATATATAGATACATTCAAACACAAACGGAACATAGGGATTTAATGTATCGTCCGGTCTAAATAGTCCATCAACAAAACATTTCTATAAGTTCACTTCAATAAATATCAAGTATTGATCTGGACAGCTGGATTCAGTACCAATGTATGAAACCACGCCCATTCTCCTTCCAAAATTTGTTAGTTATGTGCGAACTGCGATTTAGTATTGAATAATTATTTGATGGGGGTAGTAAACGTCGCTACATATTGAAACAATATGCTTACGTTTTATGTTGTTCAAATCGAAAATTAATTGTTAAATTCTCTTTAACAATTAATGTTTCGTGTTAAGATAATATGTTTTGATTTCTTTTGGCAATAACGACTTTCAAAATAAAAATAAATTCATAAATAAAACAAAATAAGATTCTTTAAATTGCACTCTACCTACCGACTGCTGTTTACTGACTGTCAGACGCTAATTAAAGACCGCCCACAGTTGAGAATAGGGATGTCCAAATAAACGATTGTAATAATCGTGTTTTTAATCTGTTGAAGCTGGATGTTGGTCGACTAGTTCAAAAGCAGTTCTGATACAATGCTCAAAATCCCTATGTTCCGTTTGTGTCTGAATGTATCTGTATAACTGAGCCATAGCTACGCGCATAACGTTTCTATGATTAAATATTATTTTTCGACAATTGATAAGACAAGCAGTGATAATTGACAATTAGAGTAATTATATGATAATTGGTACAATAAACGGCATTGGAACCTATCATTCAGAATTAATCGTGCAAGCGGTAATCTCTTTCGTTTTGTTAAGTTAATGAATAGTCATCTACACAGAATGTTGTCATTCAACAAAGAATATAATTTTTCTATTTATTTAGTGTTGAATTTTTCAAGAAATATTCCGCGTGGAAAACCTAACCTCAATAATGTATACACAACTGAGCCACAGCAACGCGCAGTTTTAGCTAGTTATAAATATTTTGAGCTAGTCCAAAGACGGTTGTCATATTTTGACAGCTGATTTCATTCTGATATAATGTCACAATGTATTTAAAATGGGAAACTCTTCTTATTTTTCCATATTGCACTTAAAAAAATGTATCTTCTAATTTAATCGTCTCAAGGGTTTAGTTCAACGCTCAATGCCAACCCTGCTAAGAAGATCTTAATACAACTAAGTTGAACGTTCTTTCAACAGATCTAAGAATGTTAGATGCTCATAAATATTATGATTATTCTGATCTATGCACAAATAAGGCTTATACGCGAACATATTTACAAACTTCACATAACATCATCTATTCTATTCAACGGAATCGGGAATAAATATTAAGATAAGAGTGTAGAAAATCGAAATTTAATACCACAAAGTCTCTTATAAGTCGTATACATATAATATCCAATTATGTCATTATGAATGTGGTAGTGATCGAGATCTTTAATGAGGGGATTATTGTTGGATGCCGGGTATTATAAACAACTTTTGAAAAAATAATTTATTGATTACGGTTTGTTGGTTATATGATTTTACAGGGTGTGTCTCGACGAGGTAATAGCTATCCGTATTGTGTTTTTCAATAATGAAAATCGTTATAAAGGGCTTAAAATAGGAAAATACAATGTGTTAAGTCAGTTGTGGATATATATTATGCTATGGATAAAAAAAATTGAGTTGCAGATACATTTGCTCAAAATAACATCAATGCTTTCATTGATATCGGATAATAATTAAGAGTTGATCTAGCTTGCGTTTAAGGTAACACAACTTTCAATAAAAACAAAAATATAATTGCAAAAACATCGTGATTTGTGCACATAATTTGCACAAAATTATCGACACCTTTCGAATTGATTCTGCTTAAATGGTCGTGCTAACTTTATCCGTATGCGTTCTTTACGTTTCTTGTTAATACAGGATTAGTTTTGATATTTGTCGCGAATGGTTTTTTACTTAACATAATAATTTTCTGTATTGGCAATAATTATCCGGAATTATGTCGAATAAAGTTCATGTATGAAGTTTTCAGTTACTTCTGTTCAGAACAGTATCTACGTTTTTGTTGTCACTTGCTATAAGAAGGTAAAGAAAAAGAAACAACCATCGCTTGTTAAAATCGTACCACCATCCCGGAGAGGGATTTATTGCAATGATGTATGTCTTTGTTTGTTAAAACGTGATATAGTCTAATCAACAAGTTGAAAAACGTGTTAATTCTGGATAAAGCTCCTAAAAATATGAGCGATGGTTCATTCGATTCGGAATGACGTCTGAAAAAAATCTTCGAAACTGTGAATTAGCACATAAAAAAATTACAATTGTTATTAACAAATTAAGATGAACAAAAGATAGCTTTTAGTTTTTTGTTAATAACTCACAAACTATTAAGTAATATTTAAAGAATTTTGAAAAAAGATTCTTGAAGAGGAGGAAATTTCCAATAAAATATTCTCAACTCCCGAAATTCTATCTCCATTATTTATAATTTTAATTCAATTCTCCGCGAGTCATTTTGGGTTTGCGCGCGCCGCCACATTAAGTATTTTTTTAAGTATTAATTGTTAATTCAAAAATTTGGTGTATTCTGAACACATCAAAGAATTTATTGCCGTTAGAAAAAAATGTTGAGTCGAGTTTTCAAAAAGTTATGCTATTGTTAATTTTCCAATGTCTGTTTTCTTAAATGACTACATAAAAGTTTAAATAATATATCTAAAAATATTTGACTTAGTGGAGCCCTTCTTATACATATACTTAACAGGATCACGCGATAAAAGTTAATCAAAGTTTATTATTTTGTTTATAATAATTTTTTAATGTTAACCAAAACGAAAGGACTAAGAAATGTTGTTAAAACATTTTTTCACCAAATATTTATGTTATTGCTGTTTTTGTATCTAGTAAATAACATTTAGTAACGTTGTAAACATTTTTTTACATCATTTGTTAAGAAATTTATTATAAACAAATAGACAAGATTAATTTTTTCGAAATTTTTTCTACTTAGAATAATAATGATTTAAAAAAATAACAACTAGTATTAACAAATTCTAACAACCGTTATATTTTTTTCTAGAGCTATACAAATTACAAAAACAGGTATACATACATCAAATAAGAATCTTTTTTCAAAATTCCTTAAATAAAAATAGTTTTTGAATCACTAACAAAAAACTAAATGTTATTTTTTTTCATCTTAATTTTTTAATAACAATTGCAATTTTTTTATGTGCTAATAAATAATTTCGAAGATTTTTCCAGACGTCATTCCGAATCGAATTAGCCATCGCTCATATTTTTAGGAGCTTTATCAAAAATTAACACTGATTTATTAGACTAATAGCTTAATATTGTGTAACTTTTCAACCCATTTTTTGTATGTAAAACTATATTCAACTAAAAAAAAACACTAAATATTATTTGAATCCAAATACAAATTGTAAAATGAAATATTAAATATTTCAAATGCATGGTACAAAGAAGATTGATGTGGATTAAAAATGGAGGACAACAAAATAAACGTGACTGTAGTAAAATCGCAATCGGTGCGGGGTAATAAAACTGTCGGAACAGGTCATTTCAGGGGTGGGTACCTAATATTATTTTTAAGGTATAGAGACATTCGGATTACTGAAATATTTATTACGAATATTATTGAATGCCTATATTATTTTGGTGTATTCGGTTGTACTTTTTTTTATGAACATATAAACGACTTGCATATTATTATTGTTGAAACAATTTTCAAAAACTATTGCGAGTCTTAATGACCTCAGGCAGAGGGGATGGGATTATAATTTCAGAGATAATTCCCCTACCTGACTATGGAATTTGTGTATTTTTGTTTCAAAGGTAGTTGTCAGCAATTATTCATTTTAAACCGCAGTTATTTAATAGGATATCTAGGAAGTCAGGTGGTTACTTGGCAACGGAGGTTTGATAAATATTCACCAATTGAGTTAGTCGGAGGGCGTGGTAATTATGATTTTCGCACGACGTTGCCGGCTTGAAGAAAACCCATAACATATTTGGAATCGCAAGTGTTCATATTTTAATATTCAGAAATTGAAAAAATAGTGTAATGTAGTGATGTAATGAAACAAGCACATTAAAGAACTAACGTTTAATCATTATTGACATATTGTTAATAATAAAAAGTCCATTTTCTAATTATTATCACTACAAACTTAGCACTTTAGCTTTATCATAGTTAAACGTGGCAATATCGAATGTTTTCGACCGCATTCCTTTCACAGCTTCAGTTATGTTTGCCAAACTATACTAAAGCCTGCGGATATCCTAAAATTCCTTTGGAAAATAGGTCTAAAGGAACAACTATTCTCTGAGAATTTCCTCAGGAGCTCTCAGTGAATATCTCCTCAATATACATATATACAAGGGTACAATTGCTGATCTTTTTAAACTCGCCACACAGTTGTGTGGAGAAGGAGCACCATGTGCCTGTAGGTCCAAAACCTTCCTGTAGTATAGCGAATAACATACAATCCTTATTTGACCTTAATAGACTTCTTATTCCCGCTCATCAAGTATAAACAGCGTATTTCGGTGCCCGAAGAAGCAAAGATCGATACATATCTTCCTGTAGAATATTTTGAAAAACGTTAAAGCCATTTTAGACTATAAACATATGTTTTACGTGTACGAGTCCAATTATTTTCAACCTTCGATATTTGCTAATTTTCTTCAACGTTCTTCTATAGATCCAGAATTTCAAAGATTTCTTTATTTTTGTTATTTGTAAATTATGATAACACTATTTAAGTCTTTGAAATATTGTGAACCTATTAATTTATATTGTAATGCAAATTTGGTACTAACAATGCTTGCGTAGATTTTGTCGATTATGGGTAATAAACAGCTTTGTTCATCGACCCGGGGTGGTTACCACAACCATAGTCACGAATTCCAAAATCTCTATTCTTAATATTATTTTCTTAAACGTACAACCGAAACAGATGCTCGGCGTTGACCCGGAAAAGGGAAATTTTCAACTGAACGTAGTAGTTATCTAAATTCGATTTTACGCCCCCACGTTGGCTTTATCTACGTGAAATAATTTATCGACATACATATTATATACAATACCTATAAAGCTGGAGATCATTTATTGACGTTAATTTCTACTTTCAGTTTCGCATGAAACTGGTCTTGTGCAACATAATATGATAATGGTGTTACGTTTCTCCAATAAACGTCCTTTTTTGTCTTGTAGTTTGCTGTTTTGATAGAGATAAATAAATGATTTGCCGGCTACATTTATTTATGTTTAATTGCGACAACTTGACGATTATTCACTTACTATCTACTTAGATATTTTTTCTTCAACGCCGTTCTAAATAATAAATTGGTTATGTAGGTTTTAGACACGAGATTTTTATTGAATTGTAATTAGTTTGACTCTTACTTTATTCAATCATTTAAGCATCATCGTATGTCGATACAAAACACATTTTAACGAAAATGGAAGAAGGATCTATAACGTTATCTCTAATTTTAGTATCTGTATACATAATTGCAATATTTGTTACCGGTGAAAAGTCAGTAACGTAGCCAGAGAAAAGGCGGAAGGGGCAACATCCTACAATGGCGCATTTTTTTACTATTGAGTTCCGTAAATAGGGCTTCACACGAGTTGAGAGTAGGCGAGAATATCAAAAAATTCCAAAGAAATTGAGACTCGTTCAAGTCTCAGCTTCGTCTCGTTACCGGTTGTCTCGTCTCGTCTCGCTTAATTCTAAATATTGATAATAAAATCCATAAATATTTTTTTTAAACTATATTTATAACGCTATTAGGTACACACAAATTTTTTCACATATAGTACATAATTTTTTTAATTTTAATTTTAATTTTATTTTTTAAATTACACGATGACCGAGAATAATTTAAACATAGTAACGCTTGCATCACATACCTGCTGTAGAAAATAATCGGAATTTGAAGAATATTGTCCTAAATATTTGTTTTTATTTATCTCAAGAGCTTCTAAAAGATTTAATTTAAAGGTTTATCATATTAATGAATCCTTAACCATTGTTGTGAATTTTACGACCCTATTGTATTTGAGGCGATACAGGCGTGTCGATTTAATTTTGGTAAAACCGACCTGTTTTACCTATTTTATTCCACGTGGAAAAAAGAAAGACTCACCCTATATTTATAGTACTTTTGAATAAATAATGCTCCTACCGAAAAAGAAATATAGATAGTATAGTTGTTATATTTGTAAATTATATTTTTTCTTGAAAGATAATCTTAATTATCGCAAATTTATAACAAACATAATAATTAATATTCTTTCAAAAAATCGCGTATTTGTAAAACAATCGAGTATAGTGGAAATTCTCTATATTTAATTGTTTTATATTATAGGTGTTGAAAAAGGACACGTCAAATATAAAATGAGTTTACTGTATGTCTGTAGTAAATAAGATAATCTTCCAGGTAGAAAATTTCGAACCAAAGAAACCCCTTCAATAGTTCAAGCAAGCAAAAAAGCGGATGAAAAAGACAAGTTTCAAGGCATAATAATATTAAAAGCTATATAAAAAATCGAAAAAAAAAATTTTCAAAAAAAACCACACATGGCTATACATTTATTACAGAATTAAGTATTTAAAAAAACATAAATGGAAAAAATTAATTTGTTCACAAAAAATTGTTTGTTAAATAAAAAAATAAAAAACGAAAAAGAAATTTTCTTTTTTTAAAATCTCAAAGAACAATAGAATTTATGATTTTTAGAGAAAAAACGGTTCCTTAATTTTAATATTTAGTCGCAAAAAATGATTGTTTATTAATAAACGCATTTTTTAACAACAAATAGATTTTTTAAGGAACCGTTTTTTTCTAAAAATCTTAATTTTTATCAATAAATATAATACAGAAAAAAATTTTTAGATTTACTTATAAACAATGGATTTGTTTATAACAATTTTTTAAAGAAAAACAGTAAAAAATACTTTTATGTAGCTTTTAACCGTTAGACATCGAAACAATCAAGAGTTAGGAAAAAATAATTTTTTTTATGTACTTTTTTTCAATGTATAATTTTCAATTGTTAATAAAAAAGTAGAAAATTAAAATTTTGTAATTTTTGCAACGGTGATATTTTCATTGGCCTATTAAGAATAACTTCACTGAGTGAAAAAAATTCTAGGGTTTTAATTTGATAATTATTGGGATTTTCAGTTTCGAAAAAGTTATTAATTAACAAATGCATAATTAATGTAAAAATTGAGATAAAAATTCTTTAACCGCAGATTATTGTTCATTGATGTATTCCAGCACTACTATGAATTTTTTTATTCCTTAATTTTCATATTTAATATATTTAAATAATTTTTTTTGTTGCTGTGTCAGATTGACGCAACGCGCGCGGTGGCCAGACCACCCGTTTTTGACTCTATTTTCAGGGCTCTATTAAAATTATAAATATTAGAGGTACAGCTTCGGGAGTCGGAACTTTTTTTTAGCAGATTTGATGATATTTTTGGATCTTTTTAAAAAATTCGAAAATTTTGATTATATTTCGAGATATTCAAAAAAACCAAACCCCCACTTTTTTTTACTTATTTGTTTATAACTTTTGTAATTTTTTTCGGACTTTTCCTCAAACTTTCTACGTGTCAATACGAATCGAATGACACCATGGTCGTAATTTTCGGAGACTATATAAAAATTTTGCAAAAAATGGTACGTGAACCAGACTCTCTAGCTCGTAGATACACAAACACAACCGAAAGTTAACCCGTGGATCTTTTGAAAGGAATCATTCGATATTAAATCTAAACTATAATAATGTGCAAGGATAAGTATTTATGATAAGTGATAAGTGATAAGTAACTAAGAGTAAAAAGAGTTAACAAATTAAAGTAAAAATATGGAAAAATCATACTCGGTTAATAAGGATGCCATGATGTTTCGTATTGATAAGCTACGATATATTAATATGTATACTCCAAAAATTAGAGTTTTTTTTAAACTTACAATAAAATATTTCACAGATTGTCACCAGATTTTACATATTGTAAAATGTATTGTTCTCTATGTAGACCTTTTCTAATTTTTCTAATAAAAACTTCATAAAAAACGAGAACGCTTTTTCGAGACGAGAACGAGACGGGAAAAATCTCGCTCTAGTGTGAATCCCTATCCGTAAAGGAAGGGGTATGGTATAAAGGCTCCAATAAAACACTTTTTTAAGAATACTTTTCTGAAGGAGCTATTGAAATTACTTTATTAAAGTTTTTTGCACATAAGCATGTAACATTTGTGAGAACATTCAGTACTTTTTTCGTTGAAAAATATTAAACTGGCCAGTGAGAGCGACCAGAAACACAAATTCTTCCGAAAACATGACCAATTTAGTAATAGTATATACAGCGTGTCCCAAGTTATCGTTTACAGGAAATATCTCGCTTAATTTAAAAGATAATCGAATACTGTAAAAACTGTTGTGAATGGCATCAAAATTCCTTCCTAATGACGTGACAGAAACTTTATTTCACTTAACAGTCCTATGGCAGCCACCCTTTTCTTTCTATTTTCAAATGGCACCCCTGTATATTTTCGTTGAAAATTGCTTGTCACTCTATTTGGAATACAACGATGTAACATACTTGTTGGTTTTTTTATTATTAGCACCAAAAAAATTAACATTTTATAATATCTAAATTTCCTTATTATAACAAAATACAAATAATAAATAATGAAGAAAAAATTACAGTGAGTTCAAGTGGTTGATGATTTATGACCTTCTTATATTTCTGGTCGTACTTTACAGATATTTTTATACTTTGAGATATCGTGACCACGACTTCAAAAAAGTGGTTTGAAAAAAGAAAAAACGCGTATAGTTTTAAACAATGACTCTCTCAGCTCTTTTGAAAAGAACCAAGAACCAAACACTGAAAGCTTTTTTTTTCGGGCCGCGATGGGAGGGAAACTCATGTTCGAATGGGACCTTGACCCAATCAGTGTTGGACTCATCCCCAAGGGGATGCCTACCAACCAAACCCACCTCAAACTCGCCGTTACCCCCTCCTCGGAATCACTACCCTGGCATACTTCGAGACGGACGGCGGTCCCTCGCACACTCTCCGCTCACACCGTCGTCTTTTCCCTATCTATCACTCCCACCTCTCATGCCTAATCGAGTCCTTCTCTCCCCCTAATCATGCTCTTCACTACTACACTTACCTCCATCCATTCCTCCTCCCCCCTCAACATTATCTCCACCATGTTCTCCCAATACACCGCCTCCCCTAGTTTCCTCTCCAACTTCTTCAGCACTTCCTCGTTCCTCCAGCATCTGAACACATGCCCCACATCATCCTCCACTTCACACCTGTCGCACACTCCAGTCTCTCTTTTTCCAATCTTGTGGAGGTACCCTACTCTCGGCCCATGTCCAGTGAACACCTGTGTCAAGAAGTAGTTCACCTCTCCGAATTTACGGTCCAGCCAATCTCTCCTATTCCCAATCGCTCCTTTTAGCGCGCCCTCATACTCCTTTCACCTTCTCTCTATTTTCTCCTCTATCCATTCCTGTACTTCCTCTCTGGTCGCACCCTCCAGCGTTCATTTCTGGCTCTAGCCATCACGTCCAATGGGTAGGTCCCTGCCAGCACTGCTGCTGCCAGTCCACCCACTGTCCTGTCCCCTGTATCACCCTGAGCAATCTCCCTCTCTGCACCCGCAGGAGTGGCCTAACCCCCGCATTCACTCCCGCTCTTTCACCTTACATCTCCGCACCGTAAAGCATAATCTGTTCTACACACTGGAAAGCTTAGCTTAGGAAAAACCCCAAGTATCTTTCAATTGGAAATTCTCGCCATGGGAAAGTGGCATTCATTCATTAAGATTCATTAATTCGGGTGGTGCTCACAAGCCCAGACACTTGAATTGAATCTTAGTACCATTTCCCATGTTATCTACTTCCATTCCAGAAGCTTCGTGTCTTCTATATAGGCCACTAGTTTAACTGGGTAGATTTTGAGTAGTTCTTAATATTTCGTATTACATCCTCTCCAAATCCCTCCATGTCCCGGCATCCAAACTAGAGATACTCTCTTGTCAGCCTATTAAGGGATTCTTAACAGTTTTTTACCAGTCTCGACTTGGTGGTTGGATTACTGATAGCTTTAAGCGGAGCCAGGCGGCTAGTAAATATATTAATAGATAGCCAAGTGACCATTAAAGCACCGAGTTCTTGTGTAGTCAGTTCTAAAATGGTATGGGGAAGCTTAGGCAAACTCAATGAACTAGGCGAGAACAATATCGTCTCCTTACTGTGGATACCAGGACACACTGGTATAGGAGAAAATGAAATAGTACATAAACTAGGAAAGAGAAAGGCTGAAAGACATTTTTGGAACTGGAACCCTTTTGCGGTATCCGCTCCAATGTAATATTGGAAGAAATAGGCAACACTAAAAAGAAGAGAAGATCTTACCATTGGAAAGAGTTTTGACAAGTTTCCTAACAGGACACTACTGCCTGAATGAGCACCTTAGAAAACTCACATAGAAGTAATTATACAATCGTCCCCTACTACCAAAATTGCTCGGTATTCGGACACGTCTATCCATCTCCTGTGTAAACACGATCTTTCTATATACTTTTTTTTTCGGGAACATGGTTTAAAAAACTACAACAACCACTTTTCAGTACCGTCAGCTTGAAGAACATTTACAGTTTTCGAAGACATACGTTCGATCTACACTCCATACACGTTTACATCATCCTTTTTTATCAAAACCATCACAAAATCAAGCAGAACACCTTACTTTCACACATCTGCATGAGACTTACAAAAGGCCTAAAATAATGTACCGGATGGGAGGTACAGGTAGTGGTTAAACAGTCACTGCTGTCCCTATTGAGATTTAGAGCTATAGAGACATTGTCAGCTTTGAAGAGGATTAAATCCTTTAACATGGTACATTGAACTAACAACTTTTCTTTAGAATCTACACAAATTCAAATAAAGGTTTATTTAAATTTTAACAATTACTCTTTTTTGTTATAAAATTGGTATCAACAGTTTTGTGATTCTTATTTTCGTTTTGTCGTTTGGAATTTTTACTTCAAAAGCTGTTTTTTCTTATGTTTTTGATATTACCTGTAACCGCATCCTTTTAGTATCGATTCTTTGACGCTCAGCCATCTCCATCTAACCATGGGTTTTTTATTTCAATTTTTAATTATAAGTACTTAATATGGGATGCCCATATTGTCAGGATATAATTTTTTATTCTTTTTATGGTAATGGAGACTCGAAAGTGTAATTTTGAATATTTGTGTCAAAAATACCAATATTTCTTTTGTTGTTATTTTAATAATAATAATAATAGTAATTAATTTTAAAGCATTTTTCTTAATATCTATTTTCTGAATGGATAAAAATGATCGCACTCGGTTTATTTAAAAAAATATCTCCTTAGTTAGATAATTGCAAATTTCAAATTACATATTATATTATGTGCCATAAGTTTAATGTGATCAATACTATGATATACCAAATCGCTCATATTGCAAATTTCCTTAAAATTAAAGCAAATTAGACTTTGCCGTTCCAGCAAACTAAGACAATCAATCAGACAAAATACAAGCAAGTAGATACATGACAGAAACGCTATAAATATTCGGATCTAAAAACTAAAACAATTAATAGAAAATAATTAGAAATATTGGGAATCCCTATAAAACGAAGAGATTTTGTGGGAATGACCCAAAAAATTACTGAAGCCAAAATAAAATTATTTCGGTTGATAGCAATGAAGAAATAAAGCAGGAAGACTGTCGCCTACATTATGTTATTTGGTCTTAGAAGGCGTAATAATAATAAGAAACACAAAACAACAACTGATAGAAGCTATTGACCGACTAAGCAAGGAGACACAATTATTCGGGTTGATGATTAACGAAGGAAAAACAAAATATATGAAGAGAGGAGCAGGAGGGTCAAGACCAACTAGTAACTCAGGATAAGTTTAAAGCAGTTACTTATTTCAATTCAACAAAAAAAATGAAACACTAAATAGACAAACAAAAACAACTGAAATTCTGATACTGTCACTCACGCTATGAAACAACTACAATTACAATGAAGGAGGAAAATGATTTAAAAGTAACGGAAAAATAAAAATAGTAAGAACAATCCTGGGACCAAATATCACACAAGGTGGGAAGTACGACGAAAAAGTAACAATAAAGAAATAAGGGATGTGCTTGAAGGAGAAAATATAATAGAATAGATAAAGACACAATGACAAAAAGTAGGAAAACGATTTAAGAGTAGCGGAGAGAAAAATAGTGAGAACGATTCTATGACCAATATCACCATTTTTCGTGAATATTTCACCATTTTTCAAAAATTTTGACAATTTTTAACCATTTTTGACAGTTTTTGACGAATTCTGACAATTATTGACCGTCTTTGACAATTATTGAACATTTTTGACAATTTTTCAAAAATTTTAACATATTTGGCAATTATTGACCATTTTTTCAAAATTTTGACAATTTTTTCAAAATTTAATAATTATTGACCATTTTTGACAATTATTGACCAATTTTGACAGTCTTGACAATTATTGATCATTTTTGACAATTTTTCAAAAATTTTGACAATTTTAGACCATTTTTCCAAATTTTAACAATTATTGACCATTTTTGAAAATTTTTGAGCATGTTTGACAGGTTCTGAGAATTATTGACCATTTTTGACAATTTTTAATAATTATTGACCATTTTTGACAGTTTTTCATAATTATTGACCATTTTTTCAAAATTTTGACCATTTTTGACAATTATTCACCATTTTTCCAAATTTTTGACAATTTTTGAAAATATTTGGCAATTATTAACCATTTTTTCAAAATTTTGACAGTTTTTGACAATTTTTGACGATTTTTCCAAATTCTTGACAATTTTTGACCATATTTAAAAATTTTTGACAATTTTTCAAAAATTTTAACAATTATTGACCATTTTTGACAGTTTTGGACGAATTTTGACAATTATTGACCGTCTTTGACTATTATTGACCATTTTTGACAATTTTTCAAAAATTTTAACATATTCGGCAATAATTGGCCATTTTTTCAAAATTTTGACAATTTTTGACCATTTTTCAAAATTTTAACAATTATTGATCCTTTTGGACCATTTTTGACGAATTTTGATTGGTTTTGAAAATTATTGGCCGTCTTTGACAATTATTGACCATTTTTGCCAATTTTTCAAAAATTTTAAACATTTTTCAAAATTTTTGACAATTATTTACCACTTTTGACAGTAATTTACAATTTTTGAAAATATTTGGCAATTATTAACTATTTTTTCAAAATTTTGACAGTTTTTGATCATGTTTCCAAAACTTTTCACAATTTTTGACCATATTCAAAAATTTTGGACAATTTTTCAAAAATTTTAAAATATTTGGCAATTATGAACCATTTTTTCAAAATTTTGAAAATTTTTGACCATTTTTGACAATTTTTCACACCTATGGGTGTGCGAGCTCAGTGCGGAAAGAGAGATTGCGCACAGTCGCTTGAATGAGTTATCGCGTGACGAACGCTTTTTGGTAACATCACACGTTTCACGAGTTCACTAGCCTTCCCAAAAGTCCTATATGTCGTGCAATAAGAAGCAAGCTTCAATTTAAATTTCATTGGATTAGTGGATTATTCAGAAATCTGGCAACACTGTTGCGTGACGATCCCTTATTCGCTTTTTCGTAACATTACACGTTTCACAAGTTCACTAGCCTTTTCAGAAATATGGCAACACTGTTGCGTGACGGACTTTTCGTAACGGTTACACGTTTTACGAGTTCACTAGCCTTCTCAAAAGTCCTATGTCGTGCAATAAGAAGCAAGCTTCAAAAATATAATAAGATGGACAAAGGATCAGAGACTTCAATGGATTATATGATACGAAATCGATGGGAATAATTAGGAAGAAACAGACTGGATCTCAATATGGCCTAGAAAGAGAGGAAGGCAGAGAAAACAATGAAAAGATGCCATAAAGTAAGACGCAAAGACAAGACGCAAAGAAGCGGTAAGTTACATGTAAAGATAGGATAAAGTGGAAAAAGATGACAAGACTATCCAGGACTGACAATACATTGGAATACGAGAAATATAGGGGGACTGATCCACCTCAAATAATGAATTAAAATGCCTCGGCATTAGACATAATCCGCAAGGATTGAACGGCTTGATGATGAAGATGAAGTAAGAAATTATAATGAATTCCTCGTTGTGGGTAGGTACAATTAACACAAAGTTTCCTTGTAGAACAATTCCAAGATCCTTGATAGAAGTATTTCTTTCTTAGATATTATTTAAAGTATATGGATATTCAATGTAACTTTTCTTCCTTGTGAATGAAACAGTTCTTCATTCAGATACATTCAGGGTAAAATTGTTACAAACAGTTCTAAGCTCTGGTTACATTATTTTGAACCTCTCACAGTCACGCAAGACAGATATCGATAAGTAAATGTCTATAGTACGTTCCAAATCATTTATAAATAATGAAAATAGTAATGGTCCTAGGCTGGAACCTTGCGGCACACCTGAACTTAAATTTTACATGCATTTATTTTGTATTAGATCAATAAAAACTTTCCTATACATCTACTGGAGTATACCACAGCCAGTATGATGATGCCTACTTAAACAATATTCATTATGGTTTGAACAACATTAAGTAAATGTTGATAGAGGTAAAGAAAATATGCTGAAGCAGTTAGAATTCTGCATGGGTTAAAACGAACGAAAAAAACAAATAAAATCAATCTACAGTACCTAGAATAAGAGAAAACGAAGAGGGGGGATGAAACACCGTTATGGAGACTGGATCCCTTTTGCGGTATCAGTACCAATATAATATTGGGAGAAATAGATAAAACCAAAAAACAAATGGTGAAGGATGCGGATGTGGATGCTGTGGAATGGAGTCCATTCATATACTTACGGACTTCATTGCATTACATTATCCCAGGGCTGACTAAGAGAGTAGAGACGATATTTTGTCTTCGTCACTACAATGACCAATTGAACAAGAAAGATAAAGACAAAATATGTGTTCTCTAGGGAAGATCTGCTTCCTCAGTCAAGAATCCGGCATGTGGAAGTCTGTAGGAAAGAAGAGGGTAAACTGAAGTCTGTGAATATCTTAAAATTCCTCCAAAAAATACAACTAAAGACGTTACTAGTATCTTTAACTTTCCTCGGGAACTGAGCAGAAGTAGGGGGTACAATAGATCTTTTAGGTCTCAGTTAAGGTTCATTGTATTATGTATGTCGAGTGACATACGTCAAAAACGAGCGTTTCTGATTGGGTAAAAGTATTGGCGTGAAGCTTAATTAGAAAACTAAGAACATTTCAAATAAATAGAGACATAAGTGGTTATCGGTATTCAATTGTTATGAAAAGCAATTTAAAATTTCGCCTTGAAACGATCAATAAACAACGTGTTTCTTGACGCCACTGATCTTAGGGGTCATATATAGGATTATTATTTATGATGTTATACTTGAAGTAGTCTACATATGTAGTGTCATTCTGGGTTAGGCCTGTAATATGATATACAGCTGCACTGGCATAGACAGAGAGAGGTAGGGCCCGTGCTCTCTGTATAAGGAGTGGTTAGGTATTTAAAAGAAATGAGATGTTTTCGTTAAAAACTACGCCCCTGCAATTTTGCCTCCTATGTTTGAAGATAACTTGTCAATAAAGAATGAAGAAAAAACGGGTTTGTCGATAGTGGTAGATCTCCTTCTCTTAATTTGTCCACATCATATTTAGTTTCGAAAAGTTATACTAGAGTTTTACAATTTTCCGCGTCCTCAGAGAATTCCTCCTATGAAAAACCGATGTCGATCATAGATGACCTACTTAATGTCGACAACACATTTTAGGGAATCTTCTTTATCAGTCGTCATTGCCCAGTATCCTCTTCCTGCAATTTTCGTAAATCTTTAACTACTTTTACCTTACCGCGGTTATATGGGAATGTCTAGGCAAACTCAAAGAACTAGGCGAGAACAATATCGTCACCTCACTGTGGATACCAGGACACACTGGAATAGAAGGAAATGAAATAGTAGGTAAACTAGGAAAGAGAGAGGCTGAAAGACATTTTTGGGACTGGAACCCTTTGGCGGTATCCGCTCCAATGTAATATTGGAAGAAATAGGCAACAATGAAAAGAAGAGAAGATCCGGAAAGAGTTTTGACAAGTTTTTTGACACTACTGCCTGAATGAGCACCTTAGAAAGCTCACATAGAAATAAGTATGCAATCATCCCCCTACTACCAAAATTGCTCGGTATTCGGACACGCCTATCCATCTCCTGTGTAAACACGATCTTTCTATACACTTTTCTTTCAGGAACATCGTATAAAAAACTACAGGAAAGATAAAGACAAAATATGTGTTCTCTAGGGATGATCTGCTTCCTCAGTCAATAATCCGGCACCAAGAAGACTGCAGGATAGAAGAAGGAGACTAGGCTAAACTGAAGTCTGCGAAAATCCTTTTACCTTGCCGTGGTTATACAGGGAGAGACATAAGTACGGAACACCTCAATTATCTCGGAAACTACCTGCACTATTTTTTATAAAGTTTGGTTTATGATACATTGCAATATACTGTCGTCAGATCATCCGTTTTTTTTTAAATATGATGAACTTTGTTATTTCAAGCGAATCACCCTGTATATTTTTCTATTTTTGAAATTCTCAAAAAATACTGGTTTTTTTCATGTAATATTTCCGTTACTTTAATGTTTAATGCAATAGTTTTTTTTAGTCAAATATTTAAGAAATGAAATACTCTCACTTAAACGTAATTAATAGTTATTTGTATGCCAAGGACTGAAAGTGCTACTTTGTTGGACGAGTCTGAAAATAGCGAGACGAGCGAAACGAAGCGAGCAACAGACGAGTCCAACAAAGTAGTATTTCAGCCGCGGCGTACACAACATTTTTTAGACGACGCATAAGATCCAAAACTTTTTCAATTACATTGAAGAAAGAAAATAAATAAGAGAGAATTTGCTTTCTTCGGTGAGATCAGGTGGCGTGGATTCGAGTAACTCTTCATCGCTGATGTTTTCTTTTTCATCATCATTCATTGTTATTCATTAATTTAGATAAAACTTCGGATAAAACAAATAATTTAGAAAATTAAAAATTTATGGTTATGCAGAATCATCGAAGTGAAACTGTCAACTGTCAACATTGAAGTGGCTAGAGTCACATTTAAGGATGTTAAAGTTGTCTACTCCAGAGCGTCCCGAAAGTGTTTTGCAGTTCGGAACTGTCACTTTCACTACATGGAACACTCAAAACGCAACTTTCGGTATGTAAATGAATACAGAACGAGCAACTTTCAGATGGCGTCGTCTAAAAATTTCTTTCGTTTGGCTGTGACAGTGCCTTTCCTTTTTCACCTATTGTTTTCGGTGTCATGCAATACAGCTCTAGCTCTATATAAAATACAACCCTTGTACTACACTACAGTATAAGTAGGTATAAGCAAAGCCGCTCTAAGTTCCGTCGTTGATTGAGTATATTTTATTTATTATTTTATTTATTCATTCAACGGTTCCGTCTACACGCCTGCCTGTCACGTCTGCCTGTGCAGTTAAAACCGGTACACAAAGCAGTGTCCACACGGTACAAGTATTCGCGCAAAACAGACCTGTGCAAAATTCGGTCAGAATCATCATGTGACCAACGGAGGAGTGTTTTTTATTAAAAGCATTGTTTTATTGCTTACTTCTAAAAAAAAGCAACAAATAGTCAGGCGACGTCGTAAAAGCAAGTGGTGCAAAAACTGGCTATTACGGAGAAATATACATTCACATGTCAACTTGATTAAAGATTTAAGAGAAGATCCTGAAGACTGGCGTGGCTACCTAAAGATGGATGAAACGGCCTATAATGAGTTACTATCCTTTGTGGTACCTATAATTAAAAGAGAATACACTGTTATGCGGCACTCCCCATGAAAGGCTAACCTGTACATTAAGGTTTTTAACAACTGGGAGGAGTTACAGAGACCTCCGATACTCCGCAGCAATCTCTTATCAGGCATTGTCTAAAATTATTCCAGACACATGTAAAGCAATTTATCAAGTTTACACTTTATTTTCCACAATGCAGGCAAAGATTTGTACAATTCTATAAATTCGCTTAAAAATGTTTTTGGATAATTCCTGGTATCGGCCATTATGTACTTAACTACACGCAGATACTCCGTTAATAGTATATTACGTAACAAGTTCGGAAAATACTGTTTTTTTGGACGAGTAGACAAAAGTCCGAAAAAACAGTTTACGGGCGTGTTGCGTACATTTTTTTTTCGGCCACCGTGTGGTAGGAATAACAAATAAATAAAACACGTTTCTTTGTAATATCTAAATGGACTAAAAATGGCGTCTATGTTTGGACCCTTACTTTGTGGAATCTACTCTTATTACTAACATTCTAATTCTTGTTTTTCCATACTAGCGGAAAAACTAGCTAAAATTTCCGACGAACAGAACACCTTATTGCTATGAGCTTCTAATCCGAAAGAGCGGCTTTGCTGAGTATACTCTAAACTATAAAATACAAATTCACACTATCAATAATCAACACAAAAATAATAAATGAAAAATTTAAACAAATACTCTCTCAAATCCCCGTATGTTCTGCAAACAAATAAGTATTGTTTAGTGTAGAACTCCAGATCTACGCATTCAAACAGGAACCACGTGTGTGTCCATATTGAAGTTTGGACGAGTCACCAAATCGTAAAACATAAAGAAGGATAGATATCGAACAGTAGATTTATAATATTAATGTCTTACAAAGTTTTAAAAATATTTTCAAAAACAATGACCGTTCACTTAGGAGAAACAACTACTTCTCGGGCTATATGCCCCGACAGACATTGAATGACACTTTTAACTTGAACGGGGTCGGTATGATCTACAAGATTTATCCAACTATTCTGGTTTGCAATTAGAAGGGACTATATCCACTTGTAGACCGTTTTCGGCATATTTGCGCTTCATCAGTACAAGGTAGATATTCTTCGTCCGAGAGCTCTGTGAGCTTGAGCCGGGACTAAAGATGATACTGAATGATAACAGTTGTGACAACAGTTGTGATAACAGCGACATTAGGGTAATTAAAAAAAATGTCTATTTTTTGCAAACTGGCTTAAAAGTTCCGTTTTGTTGTAAAAATACGCCAGTTAAAATTTGAGCTCTTAATATTAATTACATTGTAAAGTTTTTGTTATTTATTTAAATAGTTTTTACCGGTGGGATAAAATTTAACACACTATGGCTAATTACTATTTATTGATTTATTTATTAAACTTAATTTATATACACACTCTATTAAATGTCTACTATCTTATTTACACTGGGTTCCAATTTATTTTTACCACTTGAATATTACACTATTTATCTTCACTGTTTCATTCACTGTCCGGTCACTAAGAACTTCTGTGAACCAACTAATCGTCTTTGTTTCACTGTCAACTCACTCAAAAACCCGCGTATATAATAATATAGTCTTTATCACTTCTCGAAAATTCTACAGTTTTCTACGCTCGTCGTATGCGTAAACAAAACCTTATTCCAGAATGTTCTCGAAAGGAGCGCAGCCACCAAAATTTACAGTCGAGAGCCAGTGTCGGCTTTGAGTTGGTGACCTCGCAATAATATTAAAAGAACTATGATTTGGAAGCAAACCGCTACTTCTCAAAAAATTTTGATTGCCTTATTGTTGTAAAAAATTGTTGATTTATATTTTTTGGAAGTCCAAATTTGAAGTTAACATAAAATTTTGGCCACATTTTTTTTTATAAAACCTTGATAATTTTGTTGTAATGCACTAAAAAAGGTAAAATTTCCGGTGAATTCAACTTTGGCCTCGTATAACTATTAAACCAGTAGACTCAGCGAAAAATCGTAAGAGGCCTTTTTTGTAGAGCGTTGAACTCTCGACAAAATTACGTCAAAAGATTTTCCGAAAAATACACTATTAGCTAGCAATAAAAATCAAAGGCGAAAAAAATTTTTCCCATGTTATCCTTATGGAAAATATTAATTAAATATTTAAGAGCTCAAATTTTAACTGCCGTATTTTCACAACAAAACGGAACTTTTAAGTCTCTGCAAAAACTGAAAAAAAATATATTAATTATTAGTATATATCACCCTAAGCGACATATTCACCTCCAACCGCAAAACAAAATTCTAATTGACACAAACATCTGTTTCTACTATCAATAGATTATTACAGTTTTCTGTAAATTGTCATATTCAGTAAAGCGCGTTACCAATAGATATCGAATAATAGATTTATACTATTAACGCCATACAAAGTTTTGTAAATATTTTCAAAAACAATGACCGTTCACTTAGAAGAAACAACTACTTCTCGGGCAAATGTGCCGAAACCGGTCTGTAAGTGATATTGTCGGGGTATATAGCCCGAGAAGTAGTTGTTTCTTCTAAGTCATTATTTTTGAAAATATATTCAAAACTTTGTAAGGCGTTAATAGTATATCGATATCTTTATCTGGTAACGCTCTTTACTAAATACGGCAATTTACAGGAAACTGTAATAATCTATAGAAAGAAGGGAAACTTTGTGAAGAGTAACAATTTTACAACGTTGTAATACTTTTATTTTGAAATTAAAACGTACGTAAATAATCCACAAACTACCGTTTTTCTAGAAAGACATGTAGAGCATTTTTTCCTTTTATTTTAAAGTGTAAATAACGAATAGATATATTTTACTAGTCTCCTATTAAAATGGCAATACTACGTTTCTAGTACAACTGTCGTATGCACCTATACAATTACCATGCTCGGCTTCAGCAAGTTGATATGCAAATGACGTTCGTTCTCGCAAACAAGTTTTACAAAATTGCGAATATTCGCAAACAAACGAGGCTTAAAAATAAAATTTACAAATTGGAGAAATAAGAATAAACATACCTTTTTATAGTTTTAATTCAAAATTTGAATTGCTTACTTTCTTGTAGAAATATAGAATATTTTAGCTTTACTTTCAAATTCATTTCATTTCGTTTGCTAGTATGAATTAAATAAGCTTGTGTTTCAATTTAGAACAATTTAATTTCAACTCCAAATTATACCATAAAGTAAATTGCAATATAACTTTGTTAAAAAAAAAGTAGCAGGTGGCGCAATCGTAAGTTGTACCTTTCCGACTCGAAGTGCAGTGTGACCATAATAAGCTATAATTTAAGTAGATTTTTGTTGTGTGTCGTGTTGTTTTGGCGTATGGGTAAATTATGGGACAGATTTATACGTGCGGTTTTCATTTGGCGATGACAAATTACTTCGTTGTACAACGCAATCGAGTACCGAACCTACTGTGTAACATTGTCATAAGGGAAGAATTTATTAACCTTTCAAATCTACAGGGTATTTTCTTTACCAATCGGGTAAAATGTTTACAAAAAGCTTTGTTTAACCTCGACCAATTCGAAAAATTCTTTCCAACAAAACAACATCTTTCCGCTCGGTTCCCTGCAATGTGTGGCAGTGATTTCGAGAAATGGGACGGAAGTGTGTAACAGGAAGCCAGTGAAGAGCGCGTTATTTGATTTGACCAATGTGGTAAATTTCGCCATCAGATGGTAGCAACGAATTTACCTAGAGGTCGGTATTATCAGCCAATAGCTGTGCACTTAAGCTACAGTGTTGTGTATAAAGTTTGTTGTTATATGAAATAATTTATATGCTATTTTAATAATTTTATTTACTGTTGTTAATAAGTGTTTGAATAAATAGGCAGATCATTCATATAAAATGTAAGTGAGTAATAATGAATAATGAATATTTTATTATTTACTAGGCTAGTAAAACTAAGGGGTTTACATAGGGTAGCCCAGAACAAATTTGGGACAAGCTGAAACTTTCAGGATACCTTTTTTAGGTTGTCGACAATGTTTCCTTAAAAATCGCACTAAATCGCATGGACCGTACTCGCCCAATCGCACGTTAAACTCAAAAATTCGTATCTTTATTTATTTCTTTGGAATATCTAAAAAACTATGCACTTTCTGAAAATTTTATAAGAATTCAAATTTGTTGCCAATGAAAATACCTACAAAACCGCTTTTTGTTTTCCAAAATCTACGTAAAAGCAAAGAACTTATACCTACAAATAATGGGCCATTTGGGCTTGAGCTGAAAATTATATCTAAAAATTGAACGATTATGTGGAAAAAAACATGATATAGTGGATCCAATGTCAGTGTAACGACAGTAAAATAAAGCAATGTTGTCAGATATATTTTCTAGAATTGTTAGGCTCTCTATTCAAATGTTCTCCTTACTTCAGTAAACTGTTCGTGATGTTCTTAGAAAGCTAGTTTGGAAATATTTAAAAAATATATACATAATATAAATTTATTAGTAAGCAATAAAATAAGTCGCTTAAAATTGCTGGAAAAAGAATAATTAATTAAAAACAACTTTATGTATGTTACTATATTTAAGAAAATTTTGAATAGCTGGCAACGTAGTAACATCCAGTTCAGTATTTGGCATAATATAACGAAGTAACCAGACAGTTTTAACTCGGCCAACTAGAAAATGCAAATGTTGAACATCTGGCCTGACCTGAGCTTCTAAACATCCAGGGTTGTGCGTGAATAATTGTGTTGTAGAGAAATATTATAAATAATATACTTGAGTGAGTTCTTAGTTGTAGAAAAGTGTAGTTAATCTAAAGTAGAAAAGTATTAATGATATAATATATATTATTTGTTGGTTTAGTAAGGTTAGTTGATTAAGTGAAGTGAGTGAATTGTTATTAATATAATATTTATTTGTTCGTAGACGTTGGGGTAAGTTTTACAAATACAATTTGTTAGTAGTTAATTAGAATGGCATTTTGGAGACCATTTGAAACGACAGTTCAAGATGATGTATCGCGGGAATCCGATAATTTGGCGCCACAGACAAATGAGTTAGCAATAAATGATAGGGCCGAATTTCAGAACAAAGATTTACATGTTCAGTGTCAACGCGTTGTTTTAAATATGTACGCGTGTTTGAAAAAGGAAAATTCTGAAATTTCCGATAATGCGGTTATCGCGAGAATTCACGAATTAACCAAAATCGGATTTACAACGATTTATAAAGTAATTAAACTAGGTACCAACTTTAGAACAGATTCGTGCTAAATTGCGGGGCAGACAATTTTTTCAGAGTGTCTGGCTAAATGGGCATTATTTACAGAAAATTATATTACAAATTTTATGAGTTTTGTATGCAGGTTAACTTTAATCTACTATATTAATTTGAATGAAAAACATTATTTCACAATATTCGAATTTATAAAAAATTTATATGCCGACATTGGGCGGCACTTACCTTCAAAGGGATTAAAAATATGGGTCATTACATTATGCCTAGAAGAACTATACCTAATTTGTTGCAATCAAGATTACCAAATATTTATTTTTTTATTGTTTAAAATGGATAAAAAAATTATGAGCATTTATATTTGGGGCCAGTTATATATTGGGGCACCATTTTTTAGTAATATGCTATTAACTTGTAAGCTTTGTCGCATCCGCACGGCAATAGCATTGTGGACCTTCTGGACACATATATGTAGTAAAACATAGAAATAGTATATTTTAAAAGTATTTATTAAAAATTCTTAATAATTAACTTAGAAGTTTTTTTGTATAGTCTGTATTGTACTTCGCCATAATATGTGCCTTCATTGCCATACTATATGCAGGATGTATTCGTACGCCCGCGCCCGTTCTGCAATCACGGCATTTTTAGTCAAATAAGGAAAAACTTGTAAAGATGCAGATTACATGATTAACGTGATCGCAGCAAAACAGGCCGAGCAAAGTCAATCTAATGTTTTTGTTGTTGGACAAGGCACATATTTATTTGTTTTGCTCATTGAACATTGCAAAACACAAAATCTGTATTTTTTGAGACCAGGTATTTGAGGCAAAATGGACAAATTTACACATTTTAAAATCGAATCTAGATCCTGCAATAGTTAAAAACATATTATTTGTTCATGCAATGTCGGGTTGCGATACCACATCGGCATTCTTTAAAGAGGACAAAAAAAGTGCTTTAATTATTTTGTCTAAAAATGAAAAACTTTCCGAAGATTTACTTGAATTTAAAAGGGTATCCAGTGATATTAACAATTTATTAAAATAGGAAGAAAATTTTATTCTAAAATGGTACGGCAGCATTAGAAACCAAAGTTTAAACTCATTTAGGTATTTAAAATACAATCAGCCAAAGCTTTGTAGTAACTTTGAGCTAGCTTCTTTACCCCCGACAACTGAAGCTGCTCAATTTCATCTTAAAAGGGTTTACCTTCAGGTGCAGTCGTGGTTGGGAAATAATTTAGACCCAAGGGAGTGGGGTTGGGTGGAAAAGGACGGTCACCTAGACCCACAAAAAAAAAAATTATTATTTTGCCAATGCAAGTCAGGTTGCTCCAAAACTTGCACCTGCAAAAGGTAGGGATGAAATGTTTATCAAGACTACTTATGAGTGGCTCGCTCACTTTTTTTTAATTAGTTTGGTTCCTACAACAGTCACCAAACTGGTCTCCAACGGTTGTCAAATCAGTACATAATGCGCATTAGCAATTTTTACTAATAACCAACCGGTTGAAGTTTTTTGTTGGAACAGGAGAACAAACTGTTTATGATAAGATGTAAAAATAAAAATTAACTATTCTGAAAAGCATAATAATAAAAGCATCCAGAATAGGATGGCTTGGACATATCAAAAGGATGGAAGAAGGTAGTAATGTAAAGAGTGAACACCAATTACAAGGCGACCGGCGAGTTGCATCCCAAAAAGTAAAATTTTACCTGAACGAAAAAAAGCAACCGTCGAATTGCATCCGTAATCCAAAAAGGTCTGTTCATTAATAATCGCCTATCATGGTCAAAGGCTGGTCAAATTTTACAGCAATGTTGCCGATCCCTAACCTAACCTACATAATTGAATAATGTTTTAATTAAATTAATATATTATTCACTATATTGTTATAAAACTATATTAGACGCTTTTATTTAATTATCTACCAGTTTTAGACACAATATTAAATTTGTTGACGGGATGCAGCTCAGCGGTTGGACGGATGCAAGTCAGCGGTCAAAAGTTTGGCCTTCTAAAATGGGATGCAACCCACCGGTCCCGAATTACAAACAGACCAAAAGCTAGATGGATGGACCAAATAGAGAGAGAGACCTTGAAAAAATGGAAATTGAAAGCTGGAGGAAAAAAACCCAGGTCAGGAAGGAATGGAGGAAAATTGTGGAAATAACAGAGAGACATGACAAACTTCAAATGCAAGCGGGGAATCAATGTGTATTGACTCTCCACAAAAACAAAACATTCTAAAAGCCAAATATTGGCGGTTACTATTCCAGAAGGAATGTATATATAATCTTGCATAAACATTCTGAAAAAAACGACAGATAACCTCAATCAGCTGTCACTTTGGTGGATTCATATTATCATGGCTATTAAGTATATTTTAATAAACAACTTCTAAAAAAGGAGGTTTTCAATTCCTTGGACTTCGAACATACATCAAGAAAACCGTCAAAATCATTGTAGGAAGTTGTGATTGAAGTATTGTTAGGTTTATAAAAATTTTGAAACAAACTATGATCAGGGGCGTACTAGAATTGCTCCAATTTCATTGGTATTGGACTTGGCCTTCGAAGATTCACCAAGAAAACGATCAAAAATCAAATAGAAAATGTCTAGTGATTAATCTTTTGTAATTTAAAAATGTAAATTATTAAAAAGTATTAGATCGAAATTTAAAATTTAGACTGTTGTAAAGAGAATTAATTAAAAGGACTTGAAAATGATACCTTACTTGATCCCTAATGCCATTTAAACATTCTGAGGTGATTCTTTCCCCCGCCAGTGGGTTAAGGTAGCGAAGTGAAAAACACCGGAAAAAGTGTCCCCCTTTGATCTTTTTTGAGATACTAAGTTTGTTAATGAAATATCGACTAATGCAAACCTTTATGTTTAAAATAGAGGTAATCGCGGCCATATCAAAGATAACCCGTAAGTAATGCATTACATTGTAATTAATCATTCATTTGCATTAGGCTTTATCAAAAAAACAGATACCTGCAGAATTAATCTAGTCTCCATTTTATTATATTTTCTGTAATAAAGTAAAATCTACGGTTTACTATTTTCTATTAAGCTTAGTTTTTGATATTTCATCTCATTCATTACCTCGACACGTGTTCTCTACAAAAAAAGATCTCTATAATTGTTTAGTGGATTTCCACGACCATTAATCCGTGCTACTGTTGTTTTATAATTCATTAAGGTAACTATTAATCGATTTATTTTTAATTTAACTTCGACGCGAAGTTATTTAATCTACTTTTATTTGCAGCTGCTTTAGATGGTGCCATTTACGTCTCAGTTTTCTTTTTGTTCTATTAATGGTTATGTAATTTCTTTTCCGTGACATAATGTCTACTTCCCGGTAATTTTATTTTTTAAATACTCAGGTTTACCTTTAACTGAACTCTACCTTCAATGTCTATGGTCAAAATATTTTATAAAAGACCGAACTAAACGTTGTAAACCGAAAGGGACGAACAGGTAGGTGGAATAAAACGATTCTATATCATAAAATTTGCCTCTTTTATTCAAGGTCACGATATGAGAATAACTTTTACGCTTGCCTAATACGTGAATCCGATTTAACGCTCACATAACTAAAAAACCGGGATTAATTAAACCAATTTGTAAATGTTGAGATTATCATTTAACTACTAATTATCGACATATTATATTAACTTCATAAATGATTGAAATTCAGAAATAGTTCCGTATTAAGTGTTCAAAAGGTGTGTGTATTTCAGAGGATTATAAAAAAGTTACTAAAACTGCGATTAAACTCGAATTTAAGATGGATTCATGCAACATCAACTAAAGTAAAATTAATTTAAGATTAAAATTTGAATTTGAAATACCTATTCAGCTGTTTATGCAACATGAATTAATAGTTATTTAACCAACAAGTGTTTACTGTACAAAGTGTATCCTTTTTCTCAATCGTTAAAAACCAAGAATATTTGTTTCATAGTAAAATTGAAAAAAGTAAATTATTGAAATGTCATTATTGGGATTATTGGTGCAATGGAATCATGCATGTGGATACCTATTACAGTGAAGGACATATTCATATCACACCGTTGTCGTGTTTTTCTATTCTTCTTTAGATGTTTAACACTAATAAAATTATATTAATGGAGAACAATATTTTCATGATATATTAGGTATAAGATATGGCTCGTAGTGAAAATCCACCTTAAGAAAGTGCTTGGTCATCAAATCACTTTGTAAAAGTAAAATACCCAGCTCTGATTACAAACAATAAAGAAGAATTCTTTGACGCACATTTAATTTTTTTTAATTGTTGAAATATTTAAATTTTTACATAACTGCTTTTTTGCACCTGCAAAATATCTATTTTTATTTTGTTTTCCTCATTTAAAGCATCCAGTTTTGCTTGCGACTCTTCTTTTAAAAATGTAATTTCTACATCATTTTTTTTGCATAAGTCTCATTTTTAGTTTATGTTCTTCTTCGGTCAGTTTCTTTTTCTGTACCTCCATCTTTGTTTTCATACTTGCCCAATGAGAAACTTTTGTCACTATAGAATTCTCGGGTTTTTTACGAGATTTATCTGAAAAATCTATATTTTTAGAATACATAATTATTACAGATTTAAGGCCATTGTCAATTTAAAATATAACAACTTAACATTATTTCCTTTCCCTGCATTCAGAGATATTGATTGAGATATTTTCAACATATCACGTGTGTATCTGGTCCATGTGCGTGTCTTGTCATTTATGAGGTCATTTCCAATATTGATATCATCTGGAATAGAGCTCATATCATCTAGATCTAGAACATTGTTTATATCACCTGAAACATAAATATAGGTTGAAGACAATGTTTGAGGAAAATTAACAAAATACATTATTAGGTACCTCAGATTGAAAGTAAACATAAACACATTACCTATTATCCATCAAAAACATGCAATTAGTTTATTGGTGCAATTTTTATTTATTTATTCTTTAAAATAAAACTATCGTCATTGTTTGAAGAGTTATTATATTATAGGTAAGCTAGTTCCATAACAACTAACACTATTGACTCACCACTATTTTCATTATTAACTATTGTTTCATTGTCATCGTTTTCAAAAATGATTTCCATATATTCTGCTTCTACAAATCTGATAAATTACTCATTGAAACAAGTGAAATTGTGATAAACATACCTTTATCGCCACCAAATGTAGCATGAAGTCCTTCGATCCTCTTTTCACCTAACAACTCTATGATATCTGATTCTACGGTATCTAATAAAAATTCCATATGTGGCCCTCCCCATGTCGCTTTTCTATAGCATTTCTCTTCCGCTATCGTCTTTTTTTAATATTTTCGTATTTTTTCTCAATACGTTAGCTGCGCGAAAAGTAACGGTACTTTTTGAATTAAATTCGGATTCAATTTTGATCCAGCACTCATTTTTCTTTCGCGTTTTATTGACATCGCTCTTTTTATTCTCTAGAATCTCTATATTTTTTAGCTAGCTGCACCAACAGGCATTCTTCTGAATGAGTGAAGTTTTTTTCCATATTTTATTTAAAATCCATTAAAAACATAATACAAACACACACAAGTACAACATAACCTCTAACCTCATAAAATAGTGATTTCTCGTTCTCGGCTGCTCTACTTCACTCACTCAAATAATGATAAGAAGAAGAAAAATAGTATTTTATTAATAGGATAAACAAAGATACGCTTACATACTTCGTAAATTCAAAGTCTGGCAACCCCGTTTATATGATACCAACATTACAATAATGGAGTTTACCTGAACTGACGTTGAAAGGGAATAACGGGATATGTACAATTCGTATCCTTTTAACAGACAGGTTCAACATTTGCTGAGTTCAGCTAAACCTTGACTTAAGCTTGCTATGTACAATCGGCCCTAATAATTATCATAGTTTTGTAGAATGAGATACCAAGAACTATAGAGAAGTTCTTAAAATCCACCGATAGACTCTATCGATAGATGTCTGTGATATGTCAGATAAATGTCAGGTAGAATGTACTTGATCTATCGGTAGACGATTATAAGAACGTATTTGTTAGATTCTATGGTAGATAGAAAAAAATATTAAAAAGAAAGAAGAAGATAAATTTGATAACAATTTTCAAACGCCATCTTCATTAGTATTGGACCCAAACAAAATTTTATTTTTTGTATTGCCACTGCACTTGATTTGATTAGAAATTTTTATTCCACTATTTTAGTACTATAAAGGTATTAGTACTGTAAAGGTAAGGTTCCAAAAATGGAAGTTTTAGCAGCAGCATGTGTTTTGAAAAAATGTACATTTGGTGGAGACATTTTGAATGACGATTCTTCTTCGAGTGATGCAACGTCAAGTACGCCCATTAGTGACAGTTACACTGAAGTACTTGTTCTTTTTGGTGAAAAACGACAACATATTACCTGCTCCAATTATTTCGAAGTAACTGTGCCAATGTCCAAAATATTTGGAGGAGTAAAAACAGAGGAGAACGAATGGAGAAGAAGAACTAATCACGAATTGCTAGCGTTATACAAAAAACCAACGATAACAAACATATTAAGAGCACAGAGGGCCAGATGGTCGGGTCATATTAGCAGAATAACAAAAGACAGATGGGTTAAGAGAGTTCTAATGGGAGAAACAGGTAGTAAAAGGAGAAGGGACAGACCTAGAACAAAATGGCTGGATTCAGTAAAAAATGATCTGAAAAAAGTAGGAGTACAGAAGCAAAGCGAAACATTAAATAGAAGAAAATGGAGAGAAAAAGTGAAAAAAATTGAAGCCAAGGGCCACTAAGGGCCTGTAGAGCTGATATATATATAACTGTGCCAATGTACTCACTGGATGATTATAAAGCACATTTTCTTATGTCCAGAGAGTCTGTGGAGAAATTAAAATCAAACTTGAGTAGTAGCTACATAGATGTGAAAGGTAGAGCAAAAATTTCCAATGAATTTCAGGACGCTTCGGTATACACAAGGGCCATGCACATACAGTGGTTCTAAAAATATGTAAAATGATATCTACAATTTCAAACAAATACATTGTATGGCCAACAGGAACAGAGGCTATAAACAATGAAAATGGATTTAACAATTTCAGAGGAAATGTAAGCTTCCCTAATGTTTTTGGGTGTGTAGATGGTACACATATATTGATTCCTGACAAAACCAGATAATTCCTAATACAACAGAAAAGGATCCTATTCAGTATTGCTGCAGTTTCCACGATGCTAGAATGTGGAAATATTCAAAAATTTATGAAAATCTATCAACTTATATGGAAAATTGGTTGCCAACCGGTACATACTTGATCGGAGATTCTGCATATCTCCTGGATAAATTTATTATGGTGCCTTTTAGAAATAACGGGCATCTAACAAGGCAGCAGAAAAAGTTTATTAGCCGATTAAGTTTATACAGAGTGTTAATCGAAAACATTCATGGGCGTCTAAAAGGTTTATTTCGACAACTAAAATTTTTGGAAGTTTATGAATTACAATACATCAAATATTATATAATTGCCAGTTGCGTTCACCATGATATTTCATTGAATGATAATATTCAAATGGATGAAGAACCTGATGATGTTATACATGAAGAAATAAATAATGATCTTGTTAACCATGAAGCAGATCAACTAAGGATACAAATGATGCAGAATCTGTTTATAAAGAAAAATTTATAACAAAGTGTTTTTTTATATAATAAAAAACAAACATCACAGCAAAAACTGAAAATATTTTCAAAAATATATAACAAAATACTTATATTTAAGATTGCAAATATTCCTTACATATCTAAAAATAATGCTTTGCAACTGAGCAAACAAAATAATCACAATAAGAATTTTAAAATAATAAAAAATTAACAAAAACTCACAACAAATATGCCTAAAAAAACAAAAAAAAATACCTTGTTTAATACTTCAGTAAAATGGAGTTCAGTTTTATCGTTGATTGATTTATGCATTCAACGGTTTTATGAATCTTATTTCTTTTCAGAAGTTATATTGCTAAAGCTACTATCGCATCAATTTCTTTCTCTTTCAGCATTTTTGTTTCCTCCCATTTTTTTCTCTCCACAATCGTTTTTCTTCTTCTTTCTCTCTTTCCATTTCGGCTTTTTTTCCTTCTAATTTTTTCTTTTCATATAAGTACATTTGGAGAGAAGAGTATGCAATGTTCTTTTCTTGCTGTTTTTCGTTTCTGAATTATTAATATTTATTTATTTCTTTCTTTATTTATGGAGACATCACTGGGGACATCGAATGAGTCGCCCAAATTCGCAACAGGTGGATCACTTGAATCTGTCTCTTCCAACACTACATCCATAATTTCAAAATACTGCCACGTTATTGCACTTTCTCCAGTTTTCTTTTGCTTTTATTAATTAGTCCTATAGGTGTATTTATTTCGTTAGCCACCAACTTCCAAAACTTACTTTTTTTGCACGTTGGATTTAAAAATTGGGCCTCCCTCTGTAATTTACATTCTAGTAAACATCTACTTAAATAATCAGTCCAAATAAATGCTATTTTTATCAACATCACCTTGGTTTTTATTTGGTTTGTGTTGTATTTTATCTAAAATGCATACTTTTGTAAAATTTGTCGACAAAAATAACATGATCATGATACATTCGATTGTCCTGTATTGTCAAGTGAACTTTTACTAGTATAGAAACTTTCGGTAGAAGTACTTGATGAAGTATTAGTTTCTGAAAGTTCATTGAAATATAGTGTTTAATATATTATAACGATATAAGGGATTACCATTATCTCTTTTCATCTCATTGTAAATTGTTTTTGCATACTCTTCTCGGAGGGACATTCATTCATTCATATATTTGGGTTGTGCTCATCAGCCCAGGCACTTGAACTGAATCTTTGTACCATTTCCCATGTTATCTACTTCCATTCCAGAAGCTTCGTGTCTTCTATAAAGGCCATTAGTTTGACTGGAAGGATTTTCAGTAGTTGCGATGGTTGTATTAATTCCTCTCCAAAGTGCTTCCGTCTAAGTACTTGTAAGTTCTCGCAGTGGCAGAGTATGTGAGTAGGTGTTTCATCATCAAGTTCACATTTTCTGCACATTGGTTCACTAACTTTGCTCATATTGTACATTTCCACAAGGTGCAGTGTCCAGTCACCAGGTCGGTAACTGTCTTCAAATGTCTCTTACCCAGTTTCAGTAGCCTGGTTGAGAGTTCCCTGTCTACCTTGTTCAGTAAACTCTTTGTATGAAAGTGTCCTTGTGTCACCCCCCATTTGAATTGGTGTTCCCTACCTAGCCAGTTCCCGATTTCCCCTCTTATGCAATCTTTTGTGATTCTACAAAACGGTTCCGGACCTATGCAGTCTCCTTTCTAGAGCCTTCTTTAGCTACCCATATTAGAGACACTTTGTTGTCTCTTGCCAGCCTGTTGAGGGATTCTTTGCAGTCCCTCAGAGGGACATGTCTGCAAAATAAATATACACTGTGATTTATTAATTTTTAATTCGATACAAAATTTCACCTCGTAAAAGTATGACGTACGTATTTAGGTCCACAATCTCTTTAAACATTTCACCATTATAGGATAACTTCATTTCATAATCCATTTCTATTAATCAAAAAGAAAGAATGTATAAAACTTTTAACAGAGCACAATTCAAATAAGTACCTTCAAAACAAAACAACTAACCTCAATAAATAAAGATTGTCAATTGTCATTGCGTATGATTGTGCATTCCCCTTCCAAATCTACCAGATTTATCGAGTCTCAAGCCCGGTAGAACTGATAGATGTTCGATAGAACTATCGGCAAATTTAAGAACTTGCCTTTAGTATAAGTCAAAAACCATATGTATTTCCTATATTAGAGAAGTCAGCATTACACAAATAATTTTTCAATTAGACTGCATGTTTGATTGCCTATACCAAAATCGTTCATTAATGAATTATTTTGTGTAGGTACATTTTTATAGCTCAAAAATGCTCGATCGACAGAATATAAATTAATAAACCAACAAACATGCGCATTTCGTTCAATGAATTGTCAAATGTTCCAATAGTAACCGAGTTCTGCCAGACAACTGAAGATAAACATTAATCGTGAACAAATTTCCTTACGAAAAATAATGGTGGCTTCCCGACAAGATCAGGACTTCAGGACTAGACGCATGCGTTGTTTCGAATTCATGAAAGAAAATTAATTTCTTAGTAGATAGCTGAGCATCTTTTTTTCTTTTAATTGCTTAGTTTCTTGCATGTACACCTAATTACATGGTTTTATATTCATAGTTTTAGTTTTAATTTTTGGTTGCTTGAATCTACCTTTAGTTCACGGTAGGTAGGATTCCTACGTACGATAAATATTTTATTGAATTTAGTACAAAAAAAATTTACATCAATATTCAGACTGGCTTATGATAATAATTAGTATATTTTTGTGAAAATATTGTTATAGTTTGTATACTTAGAAGCTGGGGATATAAAAGGGGAATTTACAATCACAAAAATAATGAAACAGTCGTAATCTTTGGTGTGATTCTATTTTGGAATTTTAATCCACTAAAGCCCTTACAAAGTGAGCAAGTATTTCTACCTGCGTGTCTATTGCCTTCCCACTGAAGTAGCTTTGACTGCACTCACCCCATAAAGAGTGTTTTACCACTCGAGAACAATATAGATATTGAGATACATATTCTGAAAGGAATTTGATTGGCATAAGCGTAGCCAGACTTTGAATTTGAATTAATAGACAAAAAATACTACAAAATAATTTTATTCAGATATAAAAATACTTATAATTAGGTAATTTATTCATATCAGCACCTTTTACAAGGAGGGTTTTCCGACGGTTTCAAGCATATGATCAAGTAAGTATATTTGAAAAAATTTCGTTGACTTGGTATCTGGTCTTATATATTTAATAATAAAAGTTTATAAATTCCTTATTGTACAGTATACAGTAACAGGTCCGTAGTCGGTAAAATTTAGATACTAAAACTAAATATTATTTTACCAGTCAAACATTTCAGTTCTAAAATAATCATACGATTAGGCATTATCTCTTCCACTCACCACAGTAGTAGGTTACCTATGGATATATTTCCAGTTTTTACTAGCCCAAAATTTTACAGAAAAGATACAGAATAGACCACAAGGGTTCTATTCTTATCTTTTCTGTAAAATTTTAGCCGCCTTTAATAATTTAACGGTCGATAATAGTTATTTATGTACCAAGGACGAACAACTGTCTATTATAGTCGAAGCGCAGCTAGGGATGTGAGATTAATGAAAGAGAATCGATTAAATAAAAATCGATTTTCTTTATTCAATATTATTCGATTTGTCAAAAATCGATTTTAATAAAAAATTAATCGATTTTTTTTGTATTATTTTAAAAAGTACATGCTTTTCATATTCCGATAATAAACCTAAGAGATTCATTCATTAAGAATTTATCAGATTAAAAATCAAATAAAATTATATGAAAATTGTCAAAAATTTTAAAATATCGTAAAAAATGGTCAATAATTGTCAATAATTGTTAAAAAATTGAAAAATGGTCAAAAATTGTCAATAATTATCAAAAATGGTAGATAATTGACAAAAACTTTAAAAAAAAATTGAAAAATGGTCAATAATTGTCAAAAATTGAAAAAAAATTTCAAAATGGTCAATAATTTTCAAAAACTATCAAAAATGGTCAAAAATTGTCAAAAACTGTCAAAAATTGTCAAAAATGGTCAATAATTGTTGAAAATTGTCAAAATTTTGAAAAATAGTTGATAATTGTCAAAAATTGTTAAAGTTTTTGAAAAATTGTCAAAAATGGCCAATAATTGTCAAAAATGTTCTGAAATTTGGAAAAATGGTCCATAATTGTCAACAATTGTCAATAATTTTGAAAAATGATCTAAAATTTTGAAAGATTGTCAAAAATGGTCAAAAACTATCATAAATGGTTAAAAATTGTCAAAAACTGTCAAAAATGATTAAAAATTGTTATCATTTTGAAAAACAGTCAAAATGGTCAATAATTGTCAAAAATGGTCAATAATTGTTAAAATTTTGAAAAATGGACAATAATTGTTAGAAATTTGGAAAATGGTAATAATTGTCAAAATTTTGAGAAATGGTCAATAATCGTCAAAAGTTCTCAAAATTTTGAAAAATAGTCATTAAATAATACGAGCCGTTTCCGAAAATCGATTTAAACACGTAATCTATAAAATCGATTTACTAAAAATCGATTAATATTACTTTAAAAATCGATAACTAAAAATCCATTATAAGAAAATAACAATCGACTTTATAAAAATCGATTATTTTTTAACATCCCTAAGCGCAGCTGAGGCCAACAGGCAGGAAGACACTAGACAGTTCTTCGCCGAATGAAAATCGACTATTTTTGAAGGCAAGTACTTTTCGTCCGCTGTGCAAAAGATAAGCGTCATCTTGGGCATCACGAAGAAATGTGTTTATTTTATCTCAACTAAATACTCTAGATTTTTTCGCTTTGTATCCAACGCTTTGTTTTTTCAAAAATGCAGTTTCAGAAATTTGGACATGTTAACGTTTTAGCGGACGAAAAGAGTTTGCGGACGAAAAGTGTCTGCGGACGAAAAATACTTGCCTTCAAAAATGTACAATTTTTCATCCTGAAATTAGTACGTAAAATGTCATTTTTTGTATTGGTTGACGAAAAAGTACCTCTCGTATTCGGCAATGAAGTATCTGTTAAAATTTTAATAAATAAATCATCTAAAATGATCCTTTAAAACCATGATTTTTAGAAGCATGTTGAAAGTTCCATATAAGTTTTAACAGTAGCAAACATGTCTTTTTATGATGTGGTTGGTGAGGGTTTTGATGAAAAAATAAAAGTATATAAGATACTTTTTCATTTTTGTACTTTCAGCGCTGGCCATCATACACAAACAAAATGTGTACCTAGTCCTAACGATATCTTAGGTTGATTAAAATCGTATTTTGTAAGTACTACCTCTCAAAAGAATATCATTGTGCTTATATGTATTTGATATCATTTTCTTCCTCACTGTTTGCTATGGAAATATTTTCAGAACAGCCAGCTTCTATCAGCTCAACACCTTCTGAATAATAATTGAAATTAGAGCCAGAAGCCTCTCCTCAAAATCAGTGAGTGGCATAACAGCACCACCTCCGCCAGCACTCCCTGTCTGTCGATAATTTAGGTTTTTGGCAAGCTTTCCCATATTTGTCTCCATTTCACTAAATGTTTGATATGGTATGAAGTCTCCTTTAGAGCCTTCTTAAGTTAACTGGTCGGCCAGCTCATTACCTGCAGTCCCCTCAAGTGCCGGCACCCATATTAGATACACTTTGTTGTCTCTTGCCAGCCTGTTGAGGGATTATTTGCAGTTTTTCACCAGTCTAGATCTAGTTGTTGGATTACTGATAGCGTTAAGCAGAGCCTGGCTGTCAGTGAATTATAACTCAATAAAAGTAATGTCATAACAATTCCAATGTTCACTGATCTCTTGTGTAATCAGTTCCAAAAGGGTGTGGGAATTCCCAGGCAAACTTAATGAACTAGGCGAAAACAATATAGTCACCTTACCTGTGGATTCCAGGACACACTGGAATAGAGTTACAGAATAAACCTCTAGTTCCACAGAATAACAGTTATTCTAATGCTAATACAGCAAGCGTAGAAAGCATTAAATTCTAATTAGTATTATTATGTACTGCTTGGCAAACGAAGGAAGACCCCTGAAATGCGCAGAAAATAAACCGAGAACTCAGCTGTATAAAGGATAACAATACAATTTAAAAATGAGCTCTCTGCATTAACTTGTCTACTGCGCATCAAAATCTCAGGGGCCTTCCTACGTTTGCCAAGCAGTATAAGGGCAAGTGACGATATCGTATCATAATACAAACTTGAAATAAACAAAAATGAGTGGAAAATGTCGGGTTATTAAACGTAAATTGTTAGAACTTTAGTGATGTGTGTTTGTGCATGTGTACCTTTGGATTTATCTGATTACACTATGTGATTTTCTCTAGTAATTCCAGACTATACATTAGAGCAAAGGTTAGTTATATAAATATCGTTAATTACAGGGTATGTACGAGAAACTTGTTTTATAATATTATTTATAACTATTCAATCTTAAAAATTAACAGTGCGAGTGTATTATAAAACCTCATACACCATATAAGATATAAACTAAGTATGTGATTGCATAATAAGTTTTTTCTTTTCCTGAATTTTATAGGAAAAAAATTCGATTTTAGCACACCTAATATCGAATAACTTTCGGTTATTGCCTTTTTATATTATATAAACAAATATTTTACCTCTAACTCATTATTTTTTTAATTATAAAAACATAAATTTAATTATTTCGGAAGTACCTAACATTCTCATGCGGTTATACTATTTTTCATTGGCAATCATAAAAATATAAACATAAAAATATTTCTTTTTAGAAAGTATGTTAATTGTTATTATATTCGCATCTTGTGTACGATAGGAATTTTCAAAGTATTTGTGTAATAAATTTTTAATATAGAATTATATATCAAACTTTTACTTAGTGTTAGTTTATGGGACAAGTTTTTATTGACACAGACATAGATGTTTTTATAGCGTAAAAAACATATTTGTCGTTTTTATACATTCAACCTACTTTTGTCTGGTTTTATTCAAGCGCCAGAAGTATTTGACTTGATTAATACAAAAATACGTGAATTTAACAATTTTAAATTACCATTTTAATTACTTAATCAAAGTTTTACTATCTAGAGCTCAATAGGCTTCTCTACCTTCAGTTACCTATTTTTTAGGATTCAGTATCTATGTTTTATTCTGTTTTGGTTGAAATTCTGTCTCCATCTTTTAAGTGCACTGTTAAGGCGCGTTTACACTAATGTTGACACCACATTGTTTGAAGAAAACTAAAAGTTGCTCTTCTCAAATTATAGCAACAAGTGGAAGATTTTTTTAAGAAAACTAAAAGCTGCTCTTCTTAAATTTGGAGCAACAAGTTGAAAACTTGCCGGGGCGTGGAGGGGGAACAGTTCACCAATCGTTTCCTACAAGCAAAGCGCGCAGCAACAAATCTTCCATTTTTAGTTGTCAACTTTCTTTGATCTTTACCGACACTCCGCGGGAAACCAAAATTTAGTGGAAGATTTGTTTCTCCACAAGTGGAAGACAGAAAAAGTTACTATATTTTGTAGAAAAGGCAACAAATTGCCGCAACTTATGGAAGAGTTTGGTGTAAACGTGCCTTTAGACACACTAGTATTCCCCTTTTTTGTTGTTTTGTATTTATTGTGACTTATTTAATACATTGGCGTAACAGCCACTGGATCTAGACTAGAAGAGGGGCTAGTGCCCAGGGCGGTAAATTAAGGGGCAGCAAAACTCGGATTTGGATATACTGCCAATTTTTCGACGGATATACTTTGTCCTTTTTTGAATGGCAGCTAGACACCCTCATTATAAATGCAAATCTGCAAAAAGTTGTACATATACCGTTAGCCCAAATGCATTTCATGGTGACAAATGCGTTTAGATAGAACTTCACGTTTTCGAGTTTACTTTTCTAGTCCACTCTGTTTTTTCTCTAATATCAATGGTACGATAAAATTATTACAACGCATCGATGGTAAAAGTACCGATCAGTGACGTGCACTCTGCAAACCATGTTTCCATATTTATTTATAAAACTGAAAGAAATAATACATGTTTATAACAATATTAAATTTAGAATAATCCTTATTGCATGTATCAAACTATTGTAACTGCGTCCTGAGCGCGAAGAAAGGTTACCTAAAATATTATAATTGCAAATAATATAAATCAATAGAGATCGTTTTTTATGTTTGTTGTTTAAAGAGGAACTTTTTAGTCATGGTAATAAATTTATGTAGCTACTTACCTCAATGTGCGTTTGAAATATAGTGTTAGTTATCATATATAGTCATGATATTAAATATCCATTTCACAGTCATCATCGGTATCCGAATCAGATGAATTTTTGGGTCTTATTGAAATTACTAGATTTCAAAATTTGGACAATTAAGACAAGATCCTACATCTACTGTTCTTCTTTTAATACATGATTTACAGTATTTTTCCAATTGTCGCTTGTTACTTTGGAGAACGATGCTATAGAAGATGCTGACGAACATCCAGTGGTGGATTTACCACCAGGCTGAGTAGGCTGGAGTCTAGGGAAGCGTATTTTAGGGGCGGCAAATTTGGAACCAAAATTTTTGTCTCACAAAAATAAATGAAAAAACATATTTATATACCTAGCTAAATGTTGTTTAATATGTAGGGAAGCGTGGGCACGGACTAGTGATGAGCAAAATCCGTCTTGCTCTTGTGATTTTGCAATACCAAGACCAAGATCATACATCCACAAGCAAGACCAAGACCGAATGAACAAGAAAAAGACCAGAACCAAGACAGAGAATGCAAGACCAAGACCAAACTGCAAGACTGAACTAAAATATACAACTTTCGTTTTAAATAGGATATATGAGAATATATGTTTTCGTCGAAACAAAACATTTTGTGTGTTTAAGATTTATAGATATGAATCGTTGATCATTTATAATTTATACCTATCAAAAGACTCGAAAATGTTCCAAAACGTTTATGCCAACTTGTATTTAGCAGTTTGCATAACTCTATATGTTCACCAGCAACAGCAGTTGAGAAAAGCTTTCTTTGCTGCTGGAAACGAGCAAGAAATTGTCTAAGATCTACCTTAAGCCAAGAAAACCAAAACGTCTTTGCTTTGTGGTACAAAATGGTATTGTGAAACATTTATACCTGCTCTGATGGAATCTGATCGACATTATCAGCCGGATTCTTACTAGATAATCAAATATATTGCCTTTAAACTTTAAGAAAGCATTGTAGAGGTCGGTAGGGACGGCAAAATTTGAATAGCCTAGTGGCGGCAAATGTGTGAATCCGCCACTGCGTACATTATTCAATTTAAAAGTTAGCAACGTCTTCTTCCACTTGAGTCTATATGAGCTCGATAGGATTGACTTCACAATGGTATGGAGGTAATCGTAATACAACTTTATTTTTTTCTTCAGCCATTTCGTCAACTACGTTTGTAGTTTCTTTTGTGCCTCGCAATGGATACAATTTCTTTTTTTACCATGTAACCAATTAAATATAGCTGCTTTTTCCCCATCTTTATGTTGGGAACGGTTCCTTAAGCCTGGTATTACCATCGACCAAACCATGCTAATATGGGTGATAATTATTAACTTACGCCCTTTTCCGATCGGTGCAGGTAATCCAGTGGAATATCCTTCCATGACTGCTTGGCGGAAAGTTTTTGTGTTAGTGTCGATCCATGTTTTCTGTACAGTATATCCTTCGTTCAGCCATGTTCCATCCAAATAATAAATTGCCCTTCTTTCAGATCTACACATCCTGATCGCATTTAAATAATTTCTTATACACAGAATTTCCTCTTTATCTAAAAGGAGGGACTTTCTCTCAGTAAATCCATGTTTACAGTATAAAAGTTCGTGATAAGTATAATTGAATTTTCGTTTCACAATTGGTGAGAAATGTAATCCCCTATGGTTTATGATTATTTTATGACTGCCAGTCAGTATAGTTTTATTAATAGGTGAGCTCAATTGATTTTTCGCAGAATCAGTAAAAAACCGTGTTTTCGGATAATTTGCCGGGCCCCGTATTCTTGTTGTTTGATATGAGCATTATTTTAGTTCAAACTCCTCAATATTCTCGAATAGATCCACTGATTTTGATTGGATTTGTAGTATTCTACACAGCAGCTTGGGACAGCAGAATGGTTCCTTTTTTTGGGATTTTGCAAATTTAAAAAAAAATTAAAAAATTCCATTGTTAAGGACTGTAAATTTATAGGAAGGGTATATTGTTCTTCGCCCTAAGCAAAATTTTTTTCAAAGTACGTCACTGTTTTTATACCTTTACTTAGTATTTGGCCAACGTCAAGTTGATGTGTGTGTGTACGTATGTATGTGTTTGGTGTCGATTATCAAAGAATGCAAGCTAATGCGCTTTTGCTGTCCCACTATCGGTTGATACAGATATCGGTAAGGAATCTACCCAGTTGTTATGAAGCGCGAAACCGCCAACTGTCTAAGTTATACTGCCAACAGTATAGAGATGGGTTGTTCGTTGATGAAATGTTCTAGTCGATAGCCAAAGTAATAATATGAAATGTTTGTAAAAGAAACATGTTAATGCTGGACAGGATAATTACAAATATAAATAAGTTTTACTCAATGAGTTATATACATTTTATAATACGTTGTATTATTTTCAAAAAATTAGACAGGTCGTTTATTTACTTTTAGGCTTGCTGTTCATTAAATTAGTAAAGGAAAATGATTTAAACTGTAGAATTATTTATTAGTTTTATACTGAAAATACGGTTAAATTCACATATCTAATGTGTGAATTTAATTGAATTCTCAGTTTTATGCTGTAAATTCTGTCTAGTTTTGAAAAGAACATTGTGTTAAATTCTCAGTTTTATGCTGTAAATTCTGTTAAATTCCAAGTTTAATCATGTAAATTCCGATACATTCTCAGTTTTATGCTATAAATTCTGTTAAATTCATAGTTTTGAAGTGCACATTCGGTTGAATACTCAGTTTTATGCTATAAATTCTGTTTATTTCCCAGTTTTATCATGAAAATTCTGTTAAATTTCCCGTTTTGAACTGTTAATTCCCTTAAATCCTCAGTCTCATGCTTTAAATTTTGTTAAAGCCCTAGTGTAATGCTGCAAATTCAACTAAAATCCCTGCTTTCAAGAGTACATTGTGTTAAATTCTTAGTTTTAAGCTGCAAATTCTGTTAAATTCTTAGTTTTGTAATGCACAATCGGTTGAATTCTCAGTTTTATGCTGTTAAATTTCGAGTCTCGCACAGCAAATACAATTAAATTTTTAATGGTATGCTGTAAATTCTGTTGAAATTCCCAGTTTTGAAAATAAAAATTGTTGCATTCTCAGACGTCAAAAAATAATAGGTAACTGTAATTAAGTTGATTTCTCAGTTTTATGCTGTAAATTCTTTTAAATTCCAAGTTTAATCACGTAAATTTTGTTAAATTCTCAGTTTTCTGCTATAAATTATGTTAAATTCATAGTTTTGAAGTGCACATTCGGTTGAATACTGAGTTTATGCTATAAATTCTGTTTATTTCCCAGTTTTATCATGTAAACTCTGTTAAATTTCCCGTTTTGTACTGTTAATTCCCTTAAATCCTCAGTCTCATGGTTTAAAATTTGTTAAAGTCCCAGTGTAATGCTGCAAATTCAACTAAAATCCCTGCTTTCAAGAGTACATTGTGTTAAATTCTTAGTTTTAAGCTGCAAATTCTGTTAAATTCCTAGTTTTATAATGCACAATCAGTTGAATCCTCAGTTTTATGCTGTTAAATTTCGAGTTTCGAACAGCAAATACAATTAAATTCTTAATTGTATGCTGTAAATTCTGTTGAAATTCCCAGTTTTGAAAAAAAAAATTGTTGAATTCTCAGTTTTATGCTGTAAATTCTTTTAAATTCCAAGTTTAATCACGTAAACTCCGTTAAATTCTCAATTTTCTGCTGTAAATTCTATTAAATTCATAGTTTTTTGAAGGGCACATTCGGTTAAATACTCAGTTTTATGCTATTAATTCTGTTTATTTCCCAGTTTTATCATGTAAACTCTGTTAAATTTCCCGTTTTGAACTGTTAATTCCTTAAATCCTCAGTCTCATGCTTTAAATTTTGTTAAAGTCCTAGTGTAATGCTGCAAATTCAACTAAAATCCCTGCTTTCAAGAGTACATTGTGTTAAATTCTTAGTTTTAAGCTGCAAATTCTGTTAAATTCCTAGTTTTATAATGCACAATCGGTTGAATTCTCAGTTTTATGCTGTTAAATTTCGAGTTTCGAACAGCAAATACAATTAAATTTTTAATTGTATGCTGTAAATTCTGTTGAAATTCCCAGTTTTGAAAAAAACTTGTTGAATTCTCAGTTTTCCGCTGTAAATTCTTTTAAATTCCAAGTTTAATCACGTAAATTCCGTTAAATTCTCAGTTTTCTGCTGTAAATTCTATTAAATTCATAGTTTTTTGAAGTGCACATTCGGTTGAATACACAGTTTTATGCTATAAATTCTGTTTATTTCCCAGTTTTATCATGTAAATTCTGTTAAATTTCCCGTTTTGAACTGTTAATTCCCTTAAATCCTCAGTCTCATGCTTTAAAATTTGTTAAAGTTCCAGTGTAATGCTGCAAATTCAACTAAAATCCCTGCTTTCAAGAGTACATTGTGTTAAATTCTTAGTTTTAAGCTGCAAATTCTGTTAAATTCCTAGTTTTGTAATGCACAATCAGTTGAATCCTCAGTTTTATGCTGTTAAATTTCGAGTTTCGAACAGCAAATACAATTAAATTCTTAATTGTATGCTGTAAATTCTGTTGAAATTCCCAGTTTAAAAAAAAAATTATTGTATTCTCAGTTTTATGCTGTAAATTCTTTTAAATTCCAAGTTTAATCACGTAAATTCCGTTAAATTCTCAGTTTTCTGCTGTAAATTCTATTAAATTCATAGTTTTTTGAAGTGCACATTCGGTTGAATACTCAGTTTTATGCTATAAATTCTGTTTATTTCCCAGTTTTATCATGTAAATTCTGTTAAATTTCCCGTTTTGAACTGTTAATTCCCTTAAATCCTCAGTCTCATGCTTTAAAATTTGTTAAAGTCCCAGTGTAATGCTGCAAATTCAACTTAAATCCCTGCTTTCAAGAGTACATTGTGTTAAATTCTTAGTTTTAAGCTGCAAATTCTGTTAAATTCCTAGTTTTGTAATGCACAATCAGTTGAATCCTCAGTTTTATGCTGTTAAATTTCGAGTTTCGAACAGCAAATACAATTAAATTCTTAATTGTATGCTGTAAATTCTGTTGAAATTCCCAGTTTAAAAAAAAATTATTGTATTCTGAGTTTTATGCTGTAAATTCTTTTAAATTCCAAGTTTAATCACGTAAATTCCGTTAAATTCTCAGTTTTCTGCTGTAAATTCTATTAAATTCATAGTTTTTTGAAGGGCACATTCGGTTGAATACTCAGTTTTATGCTATAAATTCTGTTTATTTCCCAGTTTTATCATGTAAATTCTGTTAAATTTCCCGTTTTGAACTGTTAATTCCCTTAAATCCTCATGCTTTAAATTTTGTTAAAGTCCCAGTGTGTTGCTGCAAATTCAACTAAAATCCCTGCTTTCATTGTGATAAATTCTTAGTTTTAAGCTGCAAATTCTGTTTAATTCCTAGTTTTGTAATGCACAATCGGTTGAATTCTCAGTTTTATGCTGTTAAATTTCGAGTTTCGAACAGCAAATTCGATTTAATTCTTAATTGTATGCTATAAATTCTGTTCCCAGTTTTGAAAAAAAGCTGTTGAACTCTCAGTTTTATGCTGTAAATTCTGTTGAATTCCCAATGTCAAAGTTCAAATACGGTCAAGTTATCAGTTTTATGATGTGCACTTTGTTAAATTACCAGCATTAAATCGCACTTTCTGTTAAATTCCCAGTTTTATACAGTTAATTCTGTTAAATTCCCAATTTTAGAAGAATATTCTGTTAAATCATTTTGTGATGTCAATTTTGTTAAACTCATAGGTTTAAACACCAAATTCGGTAAAATTTTTGATTTTATGCTGTAAATTCTGACGAATTTCCAGTTTTAAACTGCAACTTCAAACTCAGTTTTAGGCTGTGAATTCTGTTAATATAGTCTATTTTACCAAATTTTTAGTTTAAACTGAAATTTTTTCTAAATTTTGGTGAAAAAACAGGAAATATTCCCAATTTTAGAAGAATATTCTAATAAATCATTTTGTGATGTCAATTTTGTTAAACTCATAGGTTTAAACACCAAATTCGGTAAAATTTTTGATTTTATGCTGTAAATTCTGACGAATTTCCAGTTTTAAACTGCAACTTCAAACTCTCAGTTTTAGGCTGTGAATTCTGTTAATATAGTCTATTTTACCAAATTTTTAGTTTAAACTGAAATTTTTTCTAAATTTTGGTGAAAAAACAAGAAATTATAAAACTAAAATGTAGCATATTTATTTAACGCTTCCTTACAAATTCATATTACGTGAGCAACGACGTTTTTCGGATGCCGAACATAAAAGTTGTTGAAATTTAATTATGTATTAAGGGACTATCGATGACTACTTATATGCGTAAAGACAAATAAGGTCTTGGTCACGCTCGTTGTAATTCGTTAGTATATCCTAAAGTATACACCGGTTTTTTAATGTAGTTCGATCGCTCGTTCGATGAAAACAAAGACGGATTCGTGTGTCGTATCGAATGACAGAGCTCGACTAACGGAACTCTAACAACTAATCTCGAATTAGTTAAAAGATTCGTCAAGCCCATCTCTACAATCCAAGAGAATGCTGGTTTTGTTCAGAATGAAAATGTTCCGTCGAAGCCAATGGCCTTAAAAATTGCTATTACAATGTTGTCGTTTTTTTTTCAAATTTAATTTTTTTCTAATTTTAAACCACTGAAAAGATACTATGTGTGTAAAGTAAATGTACAGGTTGTCCCAAAATTTTAAGATGCAGAATCGAAAAAAAATATATAAAAACATTACGGGACATTTTCATAAATATACCTTACATAAAAGACATTGTAAACATACTTTTTGTAACCACGTCTAATTCAAAGTACTATTTGTTAAATCTACCCTTTCATTGGCCCGCAACATGAGTCCATGTGATCTAAACGTTGGGCGGATGTAATTTCGGCCGGAAAAAGGGCAGGTACTAAAAGCCGGTAGGTAAATTCGGCCGGAGGTTTTAAGTTGCTTCCTTATCTCATAGGTATTTTCGGCCGCAAAAAATTCGGAGTGCGATTTCGGAATTGGGTCCCATGTACCTACTATTTGTTTAATTTGACCAACCTAACAAAACCTAACCCCAACCCCAGTTAGATTCGACAGCGGACCGAATTACGAAATCAAGTGATATTGGAAAATGGTTGCGTTATTTCAAATAAATGACAACTGTATATGTAGGTAATAACGGGCACGAGTTGGGAAACGCCGGCCGAAATTACCCCTGTCATAAATGGTACCCCTTGATTTATGCAGGTAGGCCAAGGGATTACCGGCCGAAATTACGCCCGCCGTAAACGTTATAGTTGAAAGTCCTTCATGGAGTGTTGTAGCTGTGAATTATTTAGTTGCTTAAAATGTTGCGTCTGTGCGACAATTTTGTCGTTGAACATAAGACACATGGCAGTGTGAGTGTATCCTTTGAAAAAAATCTACCAGCAAAGAAAGTTAGAATACTCAACTTCACCGAAAGGATTAATAAAGTCCACTTTCAACTGCCAACAAAACAAGATGATTTGTATCGATTTTTTCGTTTCTGTTACGTTTTTCTTGGATGTGTAGTTTAAGGTTTAATCGACCTAAAATAGCAAAATTAGATATTTTTTATAATTTTTAGTTTAAACCGTGAACTGTATAAAGTGAGTCTGTAAAAATTTAGTCTAAATATAAATTTGGTAAATTCCGATTGTAATGCAGCTCTATGCTGTACATTCCCAGTTTTTTGCAGTAAATTCTTGTCCAGTTTTATCCCAAAAAAAATCAATTCTGTTTTATGCTGTAAATTGACAATTTTGAGTTGTAAATTCTCTTATATTCTCAGTATTATGCTGTAAACTTTGTTAAATTGTTGGTTTCAAAGTGTTATTAATAAATTCTGTGAAATTGCATGATTCATGCTATGAATTTGGTTAAATTCTCAATTTTATGCTGAAAATTCTCCCAGTTCTAAAGTAAATTCTCAGTTTATGCTGTGAATTCCAATAAATTTCCATTTTCAGTGTAAATTCGGTTATATTCTCACTTATTTTATAAGCTGTAGTGAACTCTGTCAAACTGTAAATAGGATGGAGTTTTCAGTTTTATACTGTAAATTAACTGTTTCAAGTTGTAAATTATTTGGATTATCAGTTTCATGCTGAAAATTCTGTTAAATTTTCTGCTCATGCTGTAAATTCTATCAAATTCCCAATCTTTATTTATAAATTCGGATAAATTATTACCTTTTAAGTGTAAATTGGGGTAATTTCTCAGTTTTATGCTACAAATTTTGTTAAATTGCTAATTTTAGTGTTAGTGTTAATTGGATAAAATTATCCGTTTTTTTCTGTGAATTCTGTTAAACTCTCAGTTTTATGCTGAAAATTCTCCCAGTTCGAAAGTAAATTCGGTAAAATTCTCAGTTTATGCTGTGAATTCCAATAAATTCCCATTTTCAGTGTAAATTCGGTTAAATTCTCACCCATTTTATGTGCTGTAGTGAACTCTGTTAAATTGTGAACGTCAAACTGTAAATAGGATGGAGTTTTCAGTTTTATAATGTAAGTTCTGTAAATTAACTGTATCAAGCTGTAAATTATTTGGATTATCAGTTTCATTATGTAAATTCTGTTAATGTTTCTGCTTATGCCGTAAATTCTATCAAATTCCCAATTTTTATTGATAAATTCGGATAGATTCTTATTTTTCAAGTGTAAATTGGGTTAATTTCTCAGTTTTATGCTATAAATTTTGTTAAATTGCTAATTTTAGTGTTAGTGTTTATTGGATAAAATTATCCGTTTTTTTCTGTGAATTCTAATAAATTCTCAGTTTTATGCTGAAAATTCTCCCAGTTCAAAAGTAAATTCGGTTAAATTCTCAGTTTATGCTATGAATTCCAATAAATTCCCATTTTCAGTATAAATTCGGTTAAATTCTCACTCATTTTATGTGCTGTAGTGAACTCTGTTAAATTGTGAACGTCAAACTGTAAATAGGATGGAGTTTTCAGTTTTATAATGTAAGTTCTGTAAATTAACTGTATCAAGCTGTAAATTATTTGGATTATCAGTTTCATGCTGCAAATTCTGTTAAATTTCCTGCTTATGCTATAAATTCTATCAAATTCCCAATTTTTATTTATAAATTCGGTTAGATTCTTATTTTTATAGTGTAAATTGGGTTAATTTCTCAGTTTTATACTATAAATTTTGTTAAATTGCTAATTTTAGTATTAGTGTTAATTTGATAAAATTATCCGTTTTTTTTCTGTAAATTCTGTTAAATTCTCAGTTTTATGCTGAAAATTCTCCCAGTGCGAAAGTAAATTCGGTTAAATTTTCAGTTTATGCTATGAATTCCAATAACTTCCCATTTTCAGTATAAATTCGATTAAATTCTCACTCATTTTATATGCTGTAGTGAATTCTGATAAAAAGTGAACGTCGAACTGTAAATAGGATGGAGTTTTCAGTTTTATACTGTAAGTTCTGTGAATTAACTGTTTCAAGTCCTAAATTCTTTTGAATTATCAGTTTCATGATGAAAATTCTGTGGAATTTCCTGCTTATGCTGTAAATTCTATTAAATTTACAAATTTAAATTATAAATTCGGTTAGATTCATATTTTTAAAGTGTAGATTATAAACTTTGTTAAATTGCTAATTTTAAAGTGTTAATTGGATAAAATTCTCAATATAATAATAATGATAATTTGATGCTGTTGTAAAATTCCCGATTTTGAGTTGTTAATTCTGTTAAATTCTCAATTTGATGCTGTGACTTCTCTTAAATTAGTATTTTTTTCAAGTATTGACATGTAAATTGTATGAATTCTCAATATTACCATTAAAATTGCCAGTTTTATACTGAAAATTTGGAAAATTCAATTAAATTCTCATTAAATTCCCATTTTCCATTTTCAATAAATTTAATTGTTGTAAATTCGATAAAACAATTTAATAAAAATATCTTCTAGAACATCAAAAAAGAAAGAAAATGTATGGTAATTTTTGTCGTTGTGGTGTAAAATTTTCAACAGAAATTATACGATTAATTTATACAAAATCTCAAAGAATAAATCATAAAGTTTTCAGACGGAACGACTTAAAAGGTAACAAAATAACGATGATGAATAATCATCTGTTCATGTTGCGTATCATGTTAACACATGAACATTTTTACACTCGAGTACCCCATAATACTTGAGAGGATTCACTTTGTTCTTCGCCAGCCTCTTTTTCTTATTTTACAAATTTTACCAGTGCTAATAACAAAGTAATAATTAATAGACCATTATGGATTGATTAAGAATCAAAAGTTTAATTTGTCATGTAAGTAACGTCAAATTTCATTTGATCTGGCAGCTCTTCTTTAGTTACAAGTCATTTAAAGTTGACGTGTCAATGTGTCGTTTAACAATGGAGAAATTTATAAATCGTTCAACTACCTTTTAAAAAAAGTTTGACGCCAAAGGAAAATCAAGCAGATATGGTAAATGCATTGAACAAATCTGCTACTTCAGAAATAATGGTCTAGAAATCCACGCAGTGGACATCCAATTACAGCAACCACACCAAAATTCGGCTCACCACTACGATAAACAAGAGTCTATCGTGGCTCACACCTATTAATATTTCACCAAACAAATTCAGCTTCTTAACAAAGCCGATTAGTTTATTTGGTGGATGATATTTCATGTTCGAGAACGAGAGAGACCCTATCAAATATCAGAATCGTCATTCAAGCCTCGGGGTGGTATCCACAAAGATATGCTCAGCTGTTTGATCATCTTCCAAACAAAAACGGCACATCGGATCTGCCCAGGCAGGCTAATATTTCTGTCGGAGGTCTGCAACCCTTTACACATGCACCAGAGCCTGAGGGTATTATTGTGCATGATCCAACTTTCGGAGAATTTTTAAATTAGGACGGTTTTCTGGTGGACTCATCATGTCAGAGGTTATTCCCAGAATACTGGAAGCAGTCTGCTTTGCTTCGTATAAACCTGTTTTATACATTTGGAAATATGCGCAATTTTGTATGTTGTCCATCTAGCCTCACTTTCCAGAAAGATATGTGGAAAAGGTAAGTTGAGAAGGATGTTCATGGCTGCTGACAGTGTGGTGCTAATTTTGTCACCAAGCAATATCTCTATATGTAATCATTGATCTTATAATTATCACATATATCCAATGGGTCCTAATCCGCAAGATTTTCTACAAATCCTACGTCAAGTGTACAAGGATACTCTAGCCTTATGGAGAGCCTTATCCAAGTGAGCGTTATATCTAAGATTTTTTCTAGGATTATTCCCAAATATTTTACATATGATTAGTGAAGATCTGAGTTAACTAAGGTACCTAGCAATCACATCCATCCATGAAAGAGTACTCCATATTTTACAAATTTTAACCAGAATAAAACCGATTTTGTAATCGTTTCATAACTATGGATAATACTTGAATCTATCATCTTGATCCTAAATAGAATCAAGAATAATTTCAGTGAAGTAAAACCTCCAGATCACCTCCACATGCAGAGCACTCGACCAACAAAGATGGTAATGACAACAGGATTTTAGGGTGCAAAAGGGATTTCGTTAATTCAATATCGTGATGGAGGTAAAACAAATATTATAGCAATCTTTGGATCAACTTAATATAAAAATTCGTACGAAAAGCACAAGTTAAGCAAAGAAAAAAAGTTTTATTTCATCTATGCACCTTCTCACAATAATGTTCTTACTATGGCTTAATTCACAAAATCGAGCATCCTCCTTATTAACCAGATTTGGCTCCCAACGTTTTTCGTCTAATGGAAGGCCATTGCAGTGATTAAATAAAATTAGGGGACCAAGTGTGTTGAGCTTATAAGAAATTATACTGGAGAATTTGGATGCTTTTAAAATCTAAATTAAAAAAGACGTTTCCAAGTGAATTCTGATCAATTCCCAGTTTTAAAGAGCAAATTTTGTTAAATTCCCAGTATTAAAGTGAAAATTCTGTTAAATTTTTAGTTTTATGCTGTAACTTATGTAATATTGTCAGTTTTAAAGTACAAATTTAATTACATTGTCAGTTTGAGGCTGCAAATTCTTTTAAATTTCCAGATTTAAAGTAAAATTGTGTAGAATTTCCACTACTATGCCAAACTTCTGTTACATTTCCAGATTTAATGTGCAAATTTCGTTAAATTCTCAGTTTTATGCTATAAATTATGTTAAATTACCAGGTTTAAAGTGCAAATTCGGTTAAATTGTTGGTTTGAGGTTGTAATTTTTTTTAAAATATCCAGTTTTAAGGTGAAATTATGTCAAATTTTCAGTTATATGCCAAATTTCTATAAAATTTCGAGTTTTAAGCGGTAAATTCTATTAAATTCACAGTTTGAAATTGCAAATCGGTTAAATTCTCAGTTTTATGATGCAAATTCTGTTAAATTCTTAGTTTTATGCTGTAAATTATGTTAAATTGTCAGTTTTAAAGTACAAATTTGGTTACATTGTCAGTTTGAGGCTGCAAATTCTTTTAAATTTCCAGATTTAAAGTAAAATTGTGTAGATTTTCCACTTCTATGCCAAACTTCTGTTACATTTCCATATTTAAACTGCAAATTCGGTTAAATTCTCAGTTTTATGCTGCAAATTATGTTAAATTATCAGATTTAAAGTGCAAATTCGGTTAAATTGTTGGTTTGAGGTTGTTATTTTTTTTTAAATATCCAGTTTTAAGGTGAAGTTATGTTAAATTTTCAGTTCCATGCCAAACGTCTTTTGAATTTCCAGTTTTAAGCTGTAAATTCTGTTAAATTCACAGTTAAATCGGTTAAATTCTCAGTTTTATTATGTAAATTCTATTAAATTCCCAGTATTAAAGTGCAAATTCTGTTGAAATCTTAGTTTTAGGCTGTAAATTATTTCAAATTTGGTTACATTGTCAGTTTGAGGCTGCAAATTCTTATAAGTTTCCAGAAGTAAAATTGTGTAGTATTTCCAGTTCTATGCCAAACTTCTGTTACATTTACAGTGCAAATTCGGTTGAATTATCAGTTTTATTCTGAAAATTATGTTAGATTACCAGGTTTAAAGTGCAAATTCGATTAAATTGTTGGTTTGAGGTTGTATTTTTTTAAATATCCATTTTTAAAGTGAAATTATGTTAAATTTTCAGTTCTATGCCAAATTTCTGTTAAAATTCCAGTTTTAAGCTGTAAATTCTTTAAAATTCACAGTTTTAAATTGAAAATCGGTTAAATTCTCAGTTTATGATGTAAATTCTATAAATTCCCAGTATGAAAGTGAACATTCTGTTAAATTCTCAGTTTTATGCTGTAAATTATGTTAAATTGTCAATTTTAAAGTACAAATTTGGTTACATTGTCAGTTTGAGGCTGCAAATTCTGTTAAATTTCCAGATTTAAAGTAAAATTGTGTAGAATGTCCACTTCTTTGCCAAACTTCTGTTACATTTCCAGATTTAAAGTGCAAATTTGGTTAAATTTTCAGTTTTATGCTGTAAATTATGTTAAATTACCAGGTTTAAAGTGCAAATTCGGTTAAATTGTTGGTTTGAGGTTGTAATTTTTTTTAAATTTCCAGATTTAAAATGAAATTATGTTAAATTTTCAGTTCTTTGCCAAATTTCTGCTAAATTTCCAGTTTTATGATGTGAATTCTCTTAAATTCTTAGTTTTATTCTGTAAATTATGTTAAATTGTCAATTTTAAGGTACATATTTGGTTACATTGTCAGTTTAAGGCTGAAATTTCTTTTTAACTTCGAGATTTAAAGTAAAATTGTGTAGAATCTCCACTTCTATGCCAAACTTCTGTTACATTTCTAGATTTAAAGGGCAAGTTTGGTTAAATTCTCAGTTTTATGCTGTAAATTATGTTAAATTACCAGGTTTAAAGTGCAAATTCGGTTAAATTGTTGGTTTGAGGTTGTAATTTCCAGTTTTAAGGAGAAAGTATGTTAAATTTTCAGTTCTATGCCAAATTTCTGTTAAATTTCCAGTTAAATTCATAGTTTGAAATTGCAAATCGGTTAAATTATCAGTTTTAGTTTGTAAATTCTGTTGAATGAAGAGACCAATTACAAGAATGGAATACAATTATTAGAGGACCAAGTGTATTGATCTTTCAAGAAATTATATTAAATAATACAGACATTTTTAAAACCAATCATATTTTATTCGTTTGCACGAAATTTTCAACAAAGCTGTACTTTATAGAATTTGAATGCTTTTAAAACCGATAACCTATATAATAACTTTTCTACGTGAACGAACCGGATTAATTCTTGGTATTTTATCAAGATTCTCGTCTATTTTCTACTCTTGTTCGATAATATCTTCGCTATCTGAAGTCGTTTACGAATCAGACAGGCCAGAGATATCTGCCATTTGTTTGAGTCGCTCGTCCGTAACCAGTATGATTCGTAAAAATCTATACACCCATAACTGGTTTCGAAAATGATTTTCTTTTCCTCCCGATTTTTATAGCAGTGAGAAATTTTTTATAAAAATGTGCAAGTAATTATTAATTCACTGACTAATTTAAATTAAAAATGATTAATATCGTTGATATTGTCTCATTTAAATATTAAAAAAAAATTATTTAAATCGGAGAATTTCAAAAAATTTTAAACTATATATGAAAGCAATTTTTGAGAATTTTTTTTTAACTATTGAAGTAATTTAATGAAAGTTTTTTGCACATAGTTGAATATCATTTCAATATCATTTTTTCGTCAAAAAATATTCATAAACAAGCAGTGAGACCGAGTGTGGTGTGGTGCTTTTTTTCACGAGTGGAAAAGTCAATTCCATGAGTGGAAAAAAGACACTTTATGCATAAGTTGCATACTTTATTTTTTCTACAATCAAGCAAATGAACTAAAAATGGCGTCGATTTGAATGTTCATGGTTGTCATGATGACAAAACGCTAAGTAAAATGTCAGATGAGTGCAATCTGCAGAGCTATTAGCGGAAATATTTAAAATTAGAGTTAAAAAACTACTTTATCTCACCCTAATGTCACTTTATCTCACTCTAAGGTCACTTTTTTAAACTGTTTAACAAATACATATTTTATGTACGAAAATCGATTAAAAAACGTCACTTTTATTAATGATTGTAGAAAAAGTTTTGTTTTTTGCATGAAAGAAGAAAGGAAAAGTTTAGTAACAAACACGAGTATTAATAGGGTGATTAAATATCTCCATTGTTAATAGCCCTTATTAAATACCTAAGTATTGAAATACTGTTACTTTTCTTGTAGGTTTTTGAAGAGACTACATATTTTCAATCTGAAAATGCCGTTGCCGTCTTTCTATTAGTTAAACCATAAACCATGTTAAATAAAAGCTCATGTTACGACTACGAAATGATAAACAAAAAACATGAATATTAATTACTTTTTTATCTAACGGCAAAATAAACAATGAAGCTTACAACTATTAATTATATTTACATTAATTCATAATATTATCTCTATCGACTAAACTAATAATGGCAAAAGTGTTTTTTTTAACAGATCGGTTTCGTGTAGGTCTCATCACCAACTCTAGAATGGAAGACGAGGAAACGCCGCGTAACTTTGAATAAACTAGTGGAAAATCTAGTTTCGTAGAACACGTTAAGATGCGATAACTTGAATTTAAATTACTTTTAATTGATTACTTTATCTATTTAATTATTATAGGTAAATGCGGCAGTCGTTTTTTGTTTACGATTTAATGCATTACCGAGATTTATGGGATTATCCCATATGTTTACACCCATAAATCAACTCCCATGTAAGATTTCGTAACGGAATTTTCGTCACTATGTACTAAAGGCATTCAGAGACGTTACCGATAAAACCGGACGGTTGAAACGGTCCTTCCAATTTATTCATCTACAGCTACGTTTCGTGGGAATCGGACCATGTGTGTGTTGCTGCGTTTAAAAAGTTTTCTTCGCCGCCACTGCTAACGTTTTCGTAGAATCTTCACAGTTCATGATCTGATTGAGAAAAACCGAGCAAAACAACACGTTCGTGTATGGAAATAATCGTTGTTCGTATTTATCCGTTCGGTTTTATCCGTGCGGGCAAAATTGACAAAAGAAAACTTCGTCTGTGTGTGTCTTAAGGTCCGGTGTTTACATTATTGCTATATAGTATCTATTCCCCTTCAGCTTTTCTACCTTTCTTTTTAATTTCTGTTCCACTTTCGATTCTTTTTTTATTTATTTTTCTTTTATAATTGGTTCGAACTTTTATCAACCATCTTGAATAAAATGATTCCAAGTAGAGACTTTATTGCCAGATTGAATGAGCTATCCGATTAAATGTTGAATTCAAGCGGTTAATAATAAACTTATAAAAAAAGAATACGTAGGAAATATCCGAAAAGAGAAAGGACTTTTATAATGCAAGATATTGAACTTCATATTATCGTAGGGTATATAAATTTTCGATACAATATCCAAAAGGTTATAATACAAAGAGTGACTTGCTTGTTTTTAACGACAGAGGCGTGCTAACGTTAAACTTTTTAAAAGAATATTTATACAGTCTCTTTGACGACGAGCTTTCACTTTCTATACAAAAAAAGTTGAAAACAAAACAATTGTTCAATCACCGCCATCTAGCGACCGTTAAAACCACTAGAATATAACAATAATATAATATTTTATTAGGCATTGAATTCCCTTTCAAATGATACTATGTTTGTCAAAATCCATAAAGCGGAACAAAAGTTATAACATAGAAGACGGACACTTTTTAACCCGTAGCTACTACTGATGGGTCCTGAGGATCCATCGTATTTTTCAAATTCGTGTATTTCTTAAACTAGACAACATTGTATATTCTCAGCCTCAGTACTCTTGCGCAATACCATGGGCCTTGTTCAGCGGGCATAGTTTCGTACTTCAGTATTGTTCTTGTAGGAGAAGTGCGGAGTTTATGATTAATTGGGTCCTGAGGACCCATCAGTAGTAAATACGCGAAAATTTAATAATTGTTCATTTGTTTCCTAGTAGCTACTTTTTTGTTCTTTTTTGCAAGGTAAGTTTTTATTATTTATCAGTAGGTACTAGTATCTACAAGTTATCAATTAATACATGATAATATGGTTTTTTATGTATTCGCTTTCAGTAAATCCAAAACAATGGCATCTAGTTCCAGAGGTATTTCCGAAAAGCTGTTAAAAAATATTTTGGAGTCTGAAGACTTTTGGGAGGATTCGGAAGCCTCAAACGAAAATGAATCCACGCCGGATAGGGAAGCTGTGTTAGGGGAACTAGAAAGACTAGCTGAAGAGAGTGACGAGGATGAAGAGGATACTGAAATACTGAGTGACCACAATTCCGAAACAGAACAAGAAAATTCTGAGTCAGAGGAAGAAGAGTTGCCCATTAGGAACAGTTGGTATGGAAAAGATGATTCCAAATGGTCGAAAACAGCAGCTACTAGAGGTAGAATCCCTGCTCATAATTTGGTTACTATCTTGCCAGGCCTTGCTGGTACTGCTCGTAATAATCCCCTCAATGAGCCCGTAGATGCTTGGAATCTATTGATTACCAATGAAATGATTCAAAAGATAGTTTATTATACCAATTTGAAGATAATCTCCACCAGACAAAAGTATAAAAAGTCCAAAAGGTTTCCCGGATCCCAAAATAAATTTTGGCCTTGTTTTACTTGTAACACCAATATGTCTGAAATGAAGGCTTTTTTCGGACTGTTGTATCTGCAGTCCATCTTCAAATCTGGCCATGAAGACATCTGTTCTATGTGGGCAACAGATGGGACAGGAAGACCTATTTTTCGTGCCACAATGAGTTTGGCAAGATTTTCGTTTTTATTGAACTGTCTCAGATGTGACAATGTCGAAACCCGAAAAGAAAGAGTGAAAACGGATAAATTGGCTGCTGTGTCGGAATTATTCAATAAATTTGTGGCTAAATCAAAGTCATGTCATTCTCCTGGAATTTACCTAACTGTGGACGAAATGCTTGTTCCCTTTAGAGGAAGGTGTGGATTTCGGATGTATATTCCGAACAGATCTGCCAAATACGGGATCAAAGTGCAGGTTTTGGCTGACGCTAAAACGCATTATCTCGTAAATGCAGAGATTTATGCCGGATCTGAAATAAAAGTTGGTGGTGCCTCTAAACCTATATTATTGAACCCGACAAGAGTGGTTCTTAGGCTTGTTGAGTGTGTCAAAGGCTCCAACAGAAACATCACAGGGGACAACTGGTACAGCTCAGTGGAACTCGTTGATGAACTAAAGAAAAACCGATTGACTTATGTGGGGACTTTGAAAAAAAACAAAAGAGGTATACCACCTGAATTTTTACCAAACCGGAAACGTGAAATTCATTCATCAGTATTTGGATTTACTCCTTCAACAACCATAGTAAGCCATGTGCCAAAAAGAGGTAAAAGCGTTATATTACATTCTAGCATGCATCATGTCAATTCTGTCAACGAAATAACCAAAAAGCCAGAGATAATTCATTTTTATAATGAGACAAAATCCGGATTTGACGCTTTAGATGCAAAATGTGCGTTATATTCGGTATCAAGAAGAACCAACCGTTGGCCAATGACCATTTTTTTGCTGTTCTGAATATTGCAGGTGTAAATGCTCGAGTACTGTACCAATTTGCATCACAAGGTCAACAGGTAAAACGATATTTATTTCTCAAGACTCTGGATAAGCAGTTAATAGATGAACATCTGCGACTTAGAATGTCCAACAAAAAGGTGCACTTAAAAATACGAAACCTCATTGCTGAACTATTGGAAGTCGCGATTCCTATTTCTGAGCAACCTCAAGTACCTCATGAAAAAAGTAAGAGGAAACGGTGTGCCATTTGCCCCACCATCAAGGACAGGAAAACTGCGATCCAGAGTGACACATGTAAATTGCCTATTTGCAATCAATGTTGCAAAAAATTGTGCCCTAAGTGTTTTGAAAAATAATTTTTTGTTTTTTTTATTTATATACTCTAACATACCCAATAATATTAAGTTTTTGAATGAAAAGTTGTTTTAAATGATTTTCCTGTAATTATATTATTACATCAGTAGTACATATGTAACAAAAATGTGTCGGTAGTAGCTACGGGTTAAACTGAAGCCTGCGGATATCCTAAAATTTCTCCAGGAAATAGGTCTAAATGAAATACTAGTCTATGAGACTTTCGTCAGGAAAGGGGACCCTGCTGTCTATCCTCGAAATTTGAATATTAAGTATTTCATATCTCTCTCTGGTATTACTTAGAGCGTGGTGAAACGTAAATTGCAATTTATAGGAATTCCTGAATCCGATTTAGGTATTACCTAACATTAGGAAATGGTTGGTGAAATCGAGCATGAGTGTTGTTGATTGTTTGTATCACCAAATCGACTGAAATCATATCTACACAGTTTCTAGCTTCAATTAAGAATTGAAAAATTGAAATTTAACTTATTCAATGGAGTCTCGAGTTGAATTCTTAACCGGTTAACAAGAATTATTACGATTTTTTTAAGGCGGATAAAGGGAAACCGCATATTTTTTTCAAGTGAAATCCACCATCCCTTTCACTTTTTAAAACTCTGTGTGTTCCGTATTACCAATTCATATTAAGAAACTTTCGCGTTATGAGTCCCTTCAGCGTTCTTGTTCAAACGCATAAATCATGTCGAAACAATGATCAATTCTTCTACTCGAAAATCTTAATTAATACGCCAAAAATGGGCAGTTTACTGTAAAAAAAATAAAAATGTGTGTCACTGACTGGCTCTTGGAGAAAGTCCACAAAGAAAAATTGCCTATTCAATTGTAATTTCGGCATTATTAAGTTGAGTTAATTACTTAGAAAAATTTTTATACGTTTTGCGAAATAAATGCTACTGGTTTTTGTTTTACGAATGAAAAAAATAATAAACGACTTTCGCAGAAAAGCCAGTTTTAAATGGTTATACAGGCTGGTTGAAAAGTTCGTGTAATTTAATGAGAGACAAACTTGTATAATTTTAAAAATTTGGGAAAAGGGGCATCATATTCAATAGGATTCGGCGCACATAATATTGAAAGTGCCCAATAGTAAAAGACGAAAAATCAAAGGAAGTGCTTTAATACAACTAAATACGGATAAATGTGTAGCTAGTATTTAAGCCGAATGTAGTCAAATTTGGTTACCATGATTAGAAAGAGAAATTTCCATCAATCAATTACCTGCGTTATCAGGATAGTATCATAAGTTTTTATCCAGGTTTTCTTATGATTTATCATTGGAATTGTTGTTAATCAATAGGTATATACTTCAATACACAAAACTGATTTAGACATATTTAAAACAAAAATAATCATATCACAAAAAAAGTAACACCAAACGCGTTTTATAAACATTTCCGAATATTTCAATTGACCTTTTATTACCTCGGGAACAAAGCAAGGAATGGGGCAGCTCCAAGTAGAGTTAGTAATGCTGAATTTATAATTATTATTAGTCAGTAGTCTGAATTATTGGGGATATAATTTGAATAAATTAATGATAAAATAACAGCAAATAAGATAATTGTAGAAGTTTGAGTAATAAAATATTTTAAAGAAGCTTCTGTAGGAAAAGTATTTTTATTTGATTTTATTAAAGGGAGGATTCTTAATAAATTAATTTCTAACCCAATTCATATATTAAATCAGGAATAAGCAGAGATAAAAATGAAAGTTCCTATCAATATAGAAATTAAAAATAAAATTTTGTATAATTAAAAAATTAAAAAGAAAAGGAGTAACCTATATAAGTGGGGTATTAACCCAATAGCTTAGTTTTAGCGTAACTTTTTTGGTCTAAACTTTAGTGTAAGATGTACATCAACGTTTGATGTTAAAATAAATAGTTTAAATCTATTAAATGTAATTTTTTTTGTGGTGATTAATGAAGGTGAATTTGTCATACAAGAGATATTTTGTTCCACATTTTATCAGGGATGTGGTCTACTGAGAATGGATCTTAACAATTTGAAAACAAAGTTTTTGCAGTCTTAAACTTTAAAATATTATTGATTATCTAGTTGTCGAATTTTTTCGTTAATGTCAGATAGGGACCAGAATTTAAAACTTAATTTTTCTTGATAACGGTAGCTGGAGCGCTACCGAAATATTTCTTTCTTCGAAACAGAGATCTACACTTACAAAAACTAAACCAAAAAATGAAGAACAATCTTCAAAAACCTGCATATATCAGATATCATGTTTGGGAAGAGGGGCATCATATTCAATGGGATTCAGCGCACTTAATATTGAAAGAGCCTAATAGTAAAAGACGAAAAATCAAAGAAAGTACTTTAATACAAATAAATGCGGATAATTATGTAGCTAGTATTTAAGCCAAATGTATTCAAATTTGGTTACCAATGTTAGAAAGAGAAGTTTCCAATAATCAATTACCTACGTTATGAGGATAGTATCATAAGTTTTTATCCAGGTTTTCTTATGATTTATCATTGGAATTGTTGTTAATCAATACACACTTCAACACAAAATCACAAAACTGATTTAGACATATTTAAAACAAAAATAATCATAACCACACAAAAAATGTTACACCAAACGAGTTTTATTAACATTTCCGAAATAAGCAAAAAAGCGCTATCCGTTAAAAACCGTTCCAGGAGCGTGCACTTCACTGGATCTCCCATTCCTAGTAGAATTGACCTTTTCCAAGTACGTCATCGTGACGAATTTCTGTCACCGGACAACCTTCAAACTGAATTCTAATATAACCTCAAATCGAATAATACAACACGATAAAACTCATAACAATTGATTTTTTACACTTTTAAATTATTTTAGTATCCAATTAATACACACTAGTACACAAATTTACCAAAACCAATCAACTTTTGTTCTCGATTTATATTTGAATCAGTAAAAAATACTATTTCCATCCATCTTTCTGAAGATTTTCCGTGATCAGCTGACAACATGGCTAGGGATGACGTCACTTGGAAACGCTCTATTGTTAGAATGTCATACCAAAAATACTGTGTTTCATATTTAATCAGTGAAGTGGTCTACTGTGAATGGACCTTAAAAATTTGACAACAAATTTTTTGCAGTTTTAAACTTCAAAAATTGTCTAGTCGAATTATTTCGTTAGTGTCAGATAGGTATCAGAATTTAAAAACTTAATTGTTCCTGTTAACGGTAGCTGGAATGCTACCGAAACGTTGAATTAAAAAATATAAAAAGATTGTGGTTTAATTTCCCAAAATAATTAACAAAAAGAAAATTACAAAAAATAAATAAAGTAATTCTTGAACAAATAATAAGCGTAAAAGGAACAGTAAGGGAAAAATATGTCACTTTAACATAAACTAAAAAAACAGAAATGAGGTTAGGCCTGTGTTATCAGCATTTAGACTACTTCATTTCCAAAATTCACTTGATTAAAACTGATTTGCTTATTAAAAATAAAGAGATTTGGAATATTACATTGTTTGTTCCGGCGTAGTACATTACGGTCAGGGTATGCGTTTATGTTCGGATTACTGTGGTCAGTTTTCCAAGAGGCAATAACTAGAAGAGCAAATTCCGTCATCTGCGCATGCGACTTTCTCGCTACGAGGGTTGGACTTGCGGCTCTTACTTTTCCACGAAGGGGAAGGAAAAATAAACAAGGAAAAATAAAAATTCCTACAATATCTTCAAATTACTGGGTGACCCTAATTTTATGCTCGGCAGTGTATATTAACTATCATTTGTAACATGTCTATCGACCTGTTTCGATTTTCTACAATAAATCCTTTTAATTACCGCTCGTCGTCTCATTAGCCACTTCCAATTATAGTTCTGTGATCCCAAATTATTCAACCCTGACCATAAGACAATTGACGTCTGTCAACGGACGCTTCCATTTTTTCCAATGCCACTACAGCTTTTTCCGTTATCGTCCCTCCTCGAGGAAAGACCTCCGTTTTTATCGCTTTTACCTTTCGTATCTAATTAATTTTGCTGTGGTAAGCACATCCCCTAGGATATAACCGCAACCCTAGGATATAAACCCTAGGATATAAACCCTAGGATATAAACCCTAGGATATAAACCCCTAGGATATAAGTCCAAGACCAGGACACAGCAATACAAATCAAGTCTATCTTCCTATCTTCTTCGAGATCTTCTTAAGACTTCGTAGAGGCAAGACCTACCTACCTTCTTCAGGAAACCACTTCATATTCATAAGCTAAGTACCTAAGTACAAATTCTCCTCACTTTTGTTATTCCCTGTGGCAGAATAAAATATAAATTTGTTTTAAAATATATTTCTTTATTTTTCTAGATCCTCAGCTATAAAAGTTGAGGGAGATATCGCCCGGGGTAGAGATTTAAAATTCTATTTCTTTAAGTAACTTTTTTATTATGATTTTTGGTTAACTTTCATTTATATTCTACCAGGCGTTTCTACCTTTTGCGCCTTCGTTTTTAAATTATTATTTTTTATCGACGTCAAAAAGGTAGTGGCGCCCTCAATTTTTACAACCTTCCTGTTATACTTGTGCGACATAAACTTGGGGTCGAATCACCCTTCAGAGGAGTCTCTAGCCGGAGCCCTTCAAGCTGGCGCCTCTTACCGTTACACATTCATATCATCCACCTAATACTAAACTAAACTTGATCAAATAAATGGAAAATAGAGTGTTGAATAATTCATATCCTATATTTCACCAAAAAGATATAAAAATTATTTACGATCCAATGACCCATTAAATCATGCCATTTTACAACCGTTGCTTTCCTTATAGAATCTGGAATCACATAAAGCCATTTATTTTCTCCGATTATTTTGATTTCCCTGTATAGCCTTCCATTTTCTATTGCATAGTTCTTTATCACGTTCTCTTCTTCTTTACTTCTGTCTTCTTTCTGTATAATTTCGACAATATGTTTCAACTTTTCATCATTCTTTTGAATCATCAATACTCTGTCTTCTTCGGTTACAATTAGAAATATATTTATTCTATTCTCGTATACTTCTTCGATCAAACCTTCTTCGGATTGTTCTTCAACAGGTGCTCTACTCAAGCTATCTACATGAGACATTTTATTACCAGCTCTATGTCTGATTTCGAAATCATACTCAGCTAGAGTAGTATACCATCTAGCAATTTGTGGTTATCCTTCAGAACACACATTTTAAAGGCGGCAGAGAAGGGGAAAGTGAGGGCAGCATGGCTGGGGAGATTGATGTGTAATGTGAAGGGGCCGGGAGAGTGGAAGAGGAGGATTTGGTAGGACGGTAGAGCAGAGTATGCTGTACGGTGCGGAGTTGTGGGGTGAAAGAGAGGGAGTGAATGCGAGGGTTAGGCCACTCCTGGGGGTGAAGAGAGGGATATTACTGAGGGTGGTGCAGTGGCACAGGACAGTGGGTGGACTGGCAGCAGCGGTGCTGGCAAGGACTTACCCATTGGACGTGATGGCTAGAGCCACAAATAAACGCAGGAGAGTTACGACCAGAGAGGAAGTACAGGAGGAGGAAATGGAGAGAAGGTGGGGGGAGTATGAGGGCGCGCTAAAAGGAGCGATTGGGAATAGGAGAGATTGGATGGACAGGAAATTCGGGGAGGTGAACTACTTATTGACGCAGGTGTTCACTGGATATGAGTCGAGAGTAGGGTTCCTCCACAAGATTGGAAAAAGAGAGACTGGATTGTGCAAGAGGTCTGAAGTGGAGGGAGATGTGGGGCATGGAGGAACGAGGAAGTGCCGAAGAAGTTGGAGAGGAAACTAGGGGAGGCAGTGTATTGGGAGAACATGGTGGAGATAATGTTGACAGGGGAGGAGGTAAGTGGCGTAGTAGAGAGCATGGTTAGGGGGAGAGATTGACTCGATATGGCATGAGAGGTAGGAGTGATAGTTAGGGAGAAGACCGAAGGTGTGAGCAGAGAGTGTGCGAGGGACCGCCGCCCGTCTCGAAGTATGCTAGGGTAGTGATTCCGTGGCGGGGGTAACGGCGAGTTTGAGGAGGGTTTGGTAGGTAGGCATCCCCTTGGGGATGAGTCCAACACTGTTTAGGTCCTGGACCCTTTCGAACATGAGTTTCCCATCTCGGCCCGAAAAAAAAAGTTTGGATGTCGTTTGATTCCATATTACTTGTCAAGAATTAAATATATTATGTGTTTTGATTGGATTAATGTGATCAGTGTAAGGAATTTTTTGAATGTAAGGTGCTTCTTCATTAGATGTTTTGATAATTGATCGACTTCCTCATTTCCTTTTCTACCAGAGTGAGATGGAATCTAGAAATAAGACGTTCTTTTGGGAAAGATGTATGTTTTCCAGGTCACCTTTGATTCGTGTGAGAATAGGATGTGAAGGGTAAAGTTGTTTTAAGCCAAGTGAATCTGTTATGATAAGGAACTTGGTTGTTCTAGAGTCTGCACTTTTTTATGGCTTCCAGTACTACTATAGTTTCCAGTAAATATACTACATTGACGTAATAGTCGGATACAGATTTGATGTTTCCACATATTAAGCTGCTGCAAGTCCATTGTGGATTTTTGAGGCATCTTTATAGATTTGCAGGGTTTGAGGGTATTTGGATATAATTTCCTCGAAGAGGTTTTGTAGAAGTCAAGGGTTAGATGAACTTTTTGGATTTTGGGACAGGGACCTATTAATATCTAACTTCTTAGTCATCCAGAGGTTAGAGTTTTCTTTGAGTGATAATTTAAATTGTTTAAATTCATAATTAGTTCGTCTCACTCTTTCTCTAAAAGGGAAAATGTCTTGGAATGCACTATTGTTGGGTAAGCAAAAATTTTTGCAGCGTAGTTTAAGGAAAGCAGTAAGTAGAGTGGAGGTTCGTTTGCAATGACAAGGAGACTGCTGACTGTGCTGGTTCTAAAAGCGCTGAATACACATCTTAATGAAGACGTTTAGCATTTAGCTAATTTTATTGGCATACTTCCTTTAAACCATTTAAAACCCATCATGATAGTAAGCACTCTGATAAAACAATATTTAATTTTTTTAATGATGTTTTCTTAGCGGTATCGTAGGAAATGGGACCGTAATCTAATTTAATTCTTATTAGTGATTTGTATAGGTTAAATAGGCTGACTACTAGCTCCCCATGATCGATTTAATAAAATTTTTAAATCAACTTTATTAATGTTATTTTCTACTAGTGACTGAAAAAGATAATCATTTTACTTATTTATTTTAGTGACTGTCTTTAGTATTGAAGTAAATAATTTTTTGTAAACTTGATTACTTATACTGCTTCTTTTTGATTTCAGGTACTTCATCTCATATCTGCCAGATCTTCCTTTGGCCTGTTACTTAAGTATATTATTTTACATTATTAATATTTTATTTAGATTCTGTTTGTTTTTATCATTTATATACTTAAATATATTTTCATTACATTATTTTATCTTGTTCACAATTATATCTTGCAAATTTAAATTAGTGAGAAATTTATTAAATTAAATTTTGATATTTCCTGGCATTAATTGAACCTAAAAACTAAACAGCTTTTTCAAAATTTTACAAAATTTATTTTTAAATTATAAATATCGTCTCAGTTCGAACCGTGTAAATATAGTCAGTCCTCTGTGAAAGTCAAAGCATATCTTACAAAATTTTATTACAATGTTGCCAGTAAGTACGATATAATCGTAAAAAATGTGTGTATAAAATTTTCTTTTTCAACACCCAGTATCTCAAAAACGGAAGCCGTTACGGAAATTTTTTACTATGCAAATACCATAACATCAACTAAACTAAAACTAATTTAAGATTAAAATTAAATTTAAACTATAAGAATATTCAGCTATTCATGCAACATAAATTAAGAAATTAATAAACCAACCGGACATGCGCACTCTTTTCGACCATTTGTCAAAACTTCCAATAGTAATCGATCTGTTAGATAACTGAAGATAAATATTAAACGTAAACCAACTTGTTTACTAAAAATATTGTTGTAAACTATAAAAATGTTGAAACATAAACAATAACTTAACACAAATCACCGGTAAGTGATCTGTGGTCAGGGCTTGACGCATGCGTTGTTTCGAGTTCATGGAAGACATTAATTTCTTAGTTGAAAGTTGGCCGTATTTCTTAGTTTTAATTTAAATCTTAATTTCTTAGTTTCTTGCATGATCATCTACATTACATTATATGGTTTTAGGTTCTTTTTAATTTTTGCTTGCCTGAATCCACCTTTATTCTTCAGTGTTCTACTTATTCTATCAACGGTGTCATGTTATTTTGAAACATCCTATATTTACAGTTTTTTAATTTTAACTTTAACGTGGAAAAGTTCAACAGCATCATTTGCAATACCTTGTATAAGTTCTGACGCTCCTCGGTCGGTTACCGCCCGATTTCGTATGAGCTTGCTCACCATTTTTGACGTCCAAATTGAAAATTCATCTCGTACAACTATCACGTATCTGCCACCATTCATCTTCGGATTAGATGCCATTAAAAACATGTTGAATCGACGAAACCTCATAATAAACCTGATAAGGTTACTTTCATTTACTTTTTCAAATGGCCTACACAAAACTTTTTCGAAGAATTAAAACGGCAGAGTTGGACTCGACGAGTTCACCTCAACGGAAACCAGTTTACTTGCCTATAAACAATAAAAAAATGTTAATGATCCTAGCGACTGAAAATAATGTTTGAAATGAGATTACGGTCGGAGTATGTGGTAATATGTTGTAGTTTTGCATAAGATGTTATCTTTTTGGAACCAGTCACATAAAAAACGTCAAAAGTGCTAAAAACAATCATGCTTGGCACTATTAACTTTTCTGGAGTTTTTGTTGCTTATTTTTGTGTTAAAAAATGTATCATTAACAACAGTAGTGATCAGTATAAAACAATTTATTATTTTATATTATTAGTTGAAATACTGGCTATTTATAAAGTGAAAAACCCTGCGGTTGTTGAATTTTGTCCTAGAAGATTGGTATTTTAAGAGTACCTTGCTAAAATTTTAGCTCGCTATTTTTGGTTTTATGATTTTTACACGACTTTTCAAGTTGACAGGGTTATTTTTCGAAAATTTCTGCACAATATTTTATTCCATTTAATCATTTGAGTATTGATTTCTTTTTGGTTTTGGAATTAGAATTTTCGATGATTTTTACTATTCTTACCGTTTGACGGATTATAAAATGAAAACCTTTCGGAATATAGTATTGTTTATATCTCCTCCTTTCTTATGCTTCCTCGACCTCCTCCAACCCCTCTAATCCAGTTACCTCTTTAATAACCAGAATTCCTCACATTCCTAGCTCCCCATCACCCAACCCGCGCATACTTACCATTCCCCTGCTTTTAAAAACATTAATCCCTCACTTTCAATTATCCTTAACCAACCCTGTCCCCATCCCACACAACTCACCCTGAAACAAAACGCTCCCAAGATGTAATATCTCCCTCACCAAGTTCAGCAAGAAAGAAACCAGTCATGAACTCATAAGGAAATCCTTCCTAGAAATCTTAAATTCAAAGAAATACGATCGGATCCTCTTTACTGACGCCTTTAAAACAAAAACAAGACTGGTATTGGATGTGCTGTTACTTTTTCGCAATCGGCCGTGGGATCATACCGAATCCCAGCCTCTTGTAGCACTCATACCGGAGAACTATTCGCTATTCTACAAGCCTTCAAATTCTGCGTAACCCCCCATTAACAAGTTGCTATTTGCACGGACTCTCTCTCATCTATTCAATCAATCAACAACTTGATATAACCATCACCATTATATGGATTCCCTCACATATTGGTATAACTGGTAATGAATACGCCGATTGCCTTGCCAAAGAAGCTGCTTTATCCACCACTACATCTACTATTCTGCAAATCTCTAGTGACCGAAAAAACTTATACGGAAGAACCAGTGGAACCATTCCGTAACATTTTTAAGGAAAATCCATCCGACCGTTGTGTAATGGATGCGTCTCCAATGGATACGTTGGTAGACTAAAGGTGTGGAAAGGCCTCTGAATCGTTGGTGTTGCGGGTCAAGTGGAGGATCATCGTAAGGGAATGAAACGACTACTTCTAGCACTGGAATGTTTGATTTATTATACATTACACTGCTTACTACTACTATTGATCTGCATAGCCGTATAGCATATTTATACTTAATGGTTAATGATTACTGATCTCTGACTATTCAACTATATAGAATAATCTTCTTTAATTATTCTGAATCGATTTCTCCATCATAAATATTGAATGCATATTTATATAATCAGTCAAGTTTAAATAAAACAAATAAACATATTACTGTTTTGTCTTACTTCACGCTTTGAACTTGACTTTCTATTCAATAACCTTCTTACTCTTTACTTATATAATATTAAAACGTTTGAATGTTTTATTGAAATAAGATAGAAGGGAATTTAATTCTTATTTCAAATATTTATTATTATATTATTATATTGGGCCAAAAGGCATCACATTTGAACAGTTTGACATCCCCGATCTTCGAAAAAACATGAAGGTCGTCGCAAGAAGACTGCATATTGGTCATACCCGTTTCACTCATGGCCACCTTATGACCTTTTCCTCCCAGTCAAGCTGCCAACACTGCCAATCTTCAATTGACATTCAACACATTCTCGTAGATTGCCCCTACTATACTAAAAGACGTCAGCAACTTGGAATGAAAACCAACATTAAGGATATCCTAACTAGTGCACACCAAAGCACCATCGCCACCTAGTTTCTAAAAGAAGAAAACCTTCCTAAAAAAAATTTCCTCGAAAATTGCATTACGCTATTTTTAGGTAAAATTTCAATTTTCTCAAAAAACTGAGTTTTGCAGTTGATTTTTCGTTCCAAAAAAACTTATTTCACAAATTTTCAGTGGTTTCTTAGGTTCAAATTTTCACCCAAAACAATGCAACATTTCGCGATTTTGAAATTATCTTCTCTCTATATGCAGGGAAATATATGATTGAAAGTTCTATTCAATTATTTGAGATATGACTTCTTTTTGGATTTGGAATTTGAATTTTCGAATGTTTTAACTACTGTTACTTGGACAAATCATAAAATAAAAGCCTTTCCTGTTACAGAATAATTGTTAATTTGTTTTTCTTGTAGATTGGTATTTTATAAGTTCTTTCAGTTCAACGTGTATAGTTTTGTATTATTTGAAACACTTTTTGAGTTAATAGAGTTTTTTATGCTATTTTGAGGTAAACTTTCAATTTTCTCAAAAAACTGAGTCCTCCATTTTTCATTCCAAAAAACCCTATTTCACACAGTGAATAACTTCTGAATACTTCTGAATAACTTCAGTTATGAGTATTGTTAAATGTTTGTTTAGTAGATTGATATTTTGAGAGTACTCAATAGCTCAATACTTATAGTTTTGTGATTCTTACACTACTTTTAAAGTTGATAATGAGTTAATTAGAAAAATTCATTACACTGTTTCAAGCTAGAAATTTGCAATTTTAATCAACGTTGATATCTACGTTATTATTATCTTTATCAAAAAAGTGTTCAAATATCAACTTTTTTCAAATGGAACTATATGGAAATGGAAATATATCATTCCAGTATTTTTAACCAAATTCGATAATATATGAATAATTTTCAATTTTCACTTCGAAGAATTAGCATCCCCATTTATAACACAGTAAAAGCTGTTACAAAAAGATACTGGTTGTGTATTCGATAGAGAGGACTGCAATTTGAACGCTTAATTTCTTTCCTTTTTTGCTGTTATTTTCACGCTTTTTAAATAGAAAACAGAAAAATCGCCTTGATATATTAATTTGTATTTTTATCCTTTTTCCAATAGAAAAGTATAAATTCTTTATATATTATTAAATATCGTTGAAACAAAGCTTAAAAATTATGCAATAATGTACAGGGTGTTCAATTTGAAAAAACTTTAATGTATGATAACCTCAAATTTTAACACAATAAAAAACGCCACTTTATGTATAAAATTATTTGAACATTTTTTTAATAAAGCTCCTAATAACGAAGATATCAACATTTATTAATATTGACTATTTCTCAATTTACCCTCGTATCTCCCATATAACAAATATAAGAAAAAATCAAATGTATTTAAATTCAAAAAAAATACATCGAGAGTGCAGAATCGGTTTTTGTCTATCTATTCTAGATTCTAGATAGCCTACAAAGACAACCAAAATATCTCACCCTGTACAATGGGATGACCTAAATCTCAAAACTAATGTCATTAGTATCATTATATCTTGTATACTTCTATAGTCTGTTTGAAATAGACAAAGTAATAAAACCTAATTCAACATGCAAAACCCTTACCAGGTGGACAACTAAAACTCCAGAATTTTCAAACTATTTATCCTTTCACCTGAGCCCATATTAACTCTATAAGGATTAGCTCTTAATGGTAAGGAGGAAGTCGAAGTATTATAATAGTCCGGTTTTTTGCCATTTCGTCAATAGTATATCTTAGGAAACGATGTTTAGGTATATTTAGAATAGAATTGCCAGCAGTTCTTTTTTTAACATAATATATCCTCTGTAAATGTAATTTCTTTATCAAAAACCCATTTAATGATTTCCGCTTTTTTCCAAGCGGTGGTAGGATGATAAGGATAATTACCGAGTTGGGCGGAATTAGAATTATCATTATTTGTGAAAAGTATTCCCAAAAAACATTAGCATTCATATCTTCGTGATAGTCTTCGGTGTAAATTGACACAAATGCTAACAAACCATCTTTCAAAAACCAATCTGTACTCTCAATATATCTAATTACCAGTCGTTTTCCTTTTCCACAAGGTGCTTTTATTCCTACAGATAAACCATCCAAAACCGCTTGACGGGAAGAGGTTACATTTTCATCTTGCCATATTTTGGTGTAACCTTCGTTTAGCCATGTCTCGTCCAAATAGTAGATTTTTTTATTTTCATTGCGAAAATTATTAATCGCAAATAATTCCGTGTCCAATATACAATTTCATATTTTTCGATTAAAAGCGACTTTCTGTTTACTTTTTCCCATCTAAAATTCATCTCTCGCAGAATTTTCCACAATTTATCTCTTCTTATTGCAGAAATAGTTTTATCAATGTACATAAAATTTCATCTATCGTCGAAATTTCATTATTAAAGTAGAATGAATGTACTTTCCTTCTTATAACATGTTTTTAAATAAATTAAAATAAAATAAAATTCACAATTATTGAGATTTTTATAATCACAAGCCTTTGGAATGGTCATTTTACAAGGGTTTATTGCTCTCTGTCTTTTTCAAACTGAGTATATAATATTTTTTCAATTTTTTGTCTCGGAAATTTCAAGTTTGTAATTATTATTATAATTACCAAGGAAAATTGTACTCTCTATTTTAATAAATATTCTAAAAAATAGGTTAATTTGAAGCTGTTATAATAAAACTGTTTTTCATTTTTTGTAAGATGCGGTGAGTCTAATTGGAATATTGTATGACTTCCAAAAATATACTGGAACTTCTAGGAAACATTTTTATGGTTTCTTAGTTATAATTGTAAGTTTGAAGTGGCTTTACTTGTTTGGAACTTTTTTTATAACTTAAATAACGAAAAAAGCTAAGAGGTCATAAAACCGTTATTGCTATTAAAAAAATTAACTTTCAACTACTAGAGTTTTTGAATAAAAATAAACGTTGACAGCTTTTTTCCACATACTTTAGTCATCATCAAACCTGACTATTTAAAAAATCAACCAAGTTAACTCGACCGTATCCAAAAATTAAACTCTTTCGCCATCAAAGTTAGAAAATCAACTGATACAGACATTAGGAATCCCGCTGAGTTCGAACCCGCTCGGCGGTCAATAGAAGGATATAAAAAAAATAACTACTCATGGTCATTGGCGTCTCGAACTAACCGAACATTATTCATTTGTTTATCCAGTCGAAAAGACGTGGGATGGATCGATCGAGAAATAACTAAAGAGTGTACTCTATGACGATTGGATTTAAAATTATGAAATGAATCAAATAAATAAAATGAAACGATTCCTAGATACCTATAACCTTGGTGCTAGCATAATCATTTAAATTTCAACGAAAAGTTGATTTTTTTCTTTGTCCAGTAAGTTATTTCAAAAGTTTCATTATCAACGAGGTTAAAAAATTGAATTAAATGCCGTATTTATGAATAAATCAGTTTAAATGATTTTTCTGACCAATAGAGACGCCGTGTTTGTAACACGTACCAGGTATACGAGAACCGAACCAGAGAGAGATGCTTTATTGTCGTGAAAATTTTATGCACAAAGTGATATAATTTGATTAGATGATGATTCCAGGATTACCTGGATGCATCACCTGTTCCCTGGATGGATTGATGATATTCACTGTCTCAGTGAATATGTTTTCTGGTGTCATGCTATTCATCTAGTATTGTCCCCGTTGTATAAGTATGGCCCATGTGCCTCCCGGTTTTGGCTTGACAACATTACCTCTGCCGTCACAAAAGGCTCCAAAGGAGAAAGGCTTCCATAGATGCATTCCCCGTGCTGTTCATTCCCCCGGTAATATCAAGGAGAGCTTGTCTTTGGATTGCAAATAATATATTGACTCCTGTGCTCGTCCACAAGACTATCGTTAGCCTTATCAAAGGTGTGTAAAGCCAGTGAACTACCTCTGGTCATATTACCCAGGTTCTGTATATAACTCTTTTGCATTGTCAGAAAAGCCTAGTTGCTCTGGTAGTATTTTTTTCCATTTAACTAATCCCAGCTATTTAACTTCTTCAGCTATTTCTAGTTTTTCCACGAACTGTTGTACTCTAACTTGCAGGAGAACTCTTCTAATAATAGTAAAAGCAACTAGTTTGGTTTTCTTTTGATTAACAGAAAGACCCTCTTCATGGCACCAGTCTTCCACATATCGTAGTGCTTCTTGTAAGACATTCATATCTGTCTTCGGGAATTCTCCAAAGGTGACAATCACTAGGTCGTCCGCAAAGTCCTGCGTCCGTATGCTTTGATCATTTAATCTGCAGATCAAGTCATCCATAATTAGTGATGAAAGTACTTCACCTTGAGGACATCCTTTAGTTGTCCTAACTGTGTATGTGATGCATTTGTGCCATTATTTAGTCAAAAGCACCTACGATGACCAGAAATATTACAAGTTCTACTACTTTTTGACTCCTTTCGAGACCTGAGACCGAATTATGCAAGGCTCCTCCTCCTAATTTTCCTGTTTGATAAGCCCATTGTAGTCTTTGTAGAGGGGTGCTTTTAAGCACTCCTTGCAAATGGATTTGTATAACTTTTTCCATAGTTTTTACCATGAATGTCTGACTAATCTATCAGTAGGATTTAACCTGAGTATACGTTTGCTTCCCTGGTTTGGCAATAAACACCACCTTTAATTGGTATATACCTTCAAGAATGGCTGCTCCGTCGTATCAGACCTTAAGAACCCATTATGATGTATATTTTCTCCTGTAGGAGTTTGGAGAATATACCATCTGGTCCCGGATTTCTGTGGGGGGGGGGGGGGGGGTCGAATGAGTCTATTGCCCATCTGCTAAGATGGAGTCAGAAAATCTCATTCGTTATCCTTTGTTGTCGAGCGTTTGTTGAAAAAACAAAGGAAAAAATCAACAACGGGATGAGATTTTGAGAAGGAAGGAGGAGGTTGTTCGAAGTAAGAAACTAAAAATTGAGATTTATGCAGAAATATTCAAAAAGAAATAAAAACTTGTAAATATAAAGTTAACTAAACTGATATAAAGTGATTATAACAATAAATAAGTAAGTGAAATGTAATACTTACCATAAAATATTTGTTGCTAAGTGAACCCTGGTATTTATAAGCCATATAATATACCTATATCCAAGGCATATTATCAATAAATTACAAGTGAAAAGCAGAAAAATATTGAAATCGTTTATCCAGCACAGAAAAAAACTTTCCAAGTGACCCAGAATTTTGATCCAGGGCCACCGAACTTTGAATTCAGTGTGACCTTCAAGAGAAGAAAGGAAATGAATACTTTAATTACGAAAGACAATCAGGTATCATTTATCTATATAATTTAATTTTGAATTTATTGATGTATAAAATTTAAATTGTTCAAATTTAAAAAGTATTACATAAGATTATACTTACTGATAAAAATTTTCAAAAGAATCAAAATGGTATTAACCACCATTGACTCCATTTCATTATAGAACGTTGTCGAATGTCATTTCTTCACATATAAAATTAATCATCTTTTCTGTAGTTTTTTAAAACCATAGAAATATAAAACCATAGACTCTGATAAGTATAATCTTAATTTTGTTGTGAATGAGAGAGTAAATGAATTTTAGATAAGAAATAAATAGTGTTAATGATTTTTGAATATTTTTGAAGTTAATTAAGCCGTTAAGCAAAATCAAACAATAAACTAAACGTTTCATTTGTTGAACATTTATTTAAAATTGAATGTGTTTGTTTTTGTATCTATGGTATATTTTACAATCAACACAGGCTGTCAACGTTGGAACTTGTTGAAGGTCAAAGAACAGAGCTCGCACACCTATAGGTGTGAAAAATTGTCAAAAACGGTCAAAAATTGTCGAAAATTTTTAAATAAGGGCAAAAATTTGGAAAAATGATCAAAAATAGTCAAAAACTGTCAAAATATTGAAAAAATGGTTAATAATTGCCAAATATTTTCAAAAATTATCAAAAACTGGTCAATAATTGTCATAGACGGTCGATAATTGTCAAAATTCGTCAAAAATGGTTCAAAAGGATCAATAATTGTTAAAATTTTGAAAAATTGTCAAAAATTGTCAAAATTTTGAAAAAATGGTCAATTATTGCCAAATATGTTAAAAAATTTTAAAAACTGTCAAAAATGGTCAAAAATTGTCAAAGACGGTCAATAATTGTCAAAAAGTGTCAAAAATGGTCAATAATTGTTGAAATTTTTGAAAAATTGTCAAGAATTTGGAAAAATCGTCAAAAATTTTCAAAAACTGTCAAAATTTTGAAAAAATGGTTCATAATTGCCAAATATTTTCAAAAATTGTCAAAATTTTGGAAAAATGGTCAATAATTGTCAAAATTTTTGAAAACTGGTCAAATTTTTCGAAAAATTGTCAAAATTTTGAAAAAATGGTCAATAATTATAAAAAACTGTCAAAAATGGTCAATAATTATTTAAAATGGTCAAAATTTTTGAAAAATTGTCAAAAATGGTCAATAATTGTCAGAACCCGTCAAAAATGCTCAAAAATAGTCAATAATTGTTAAAATTTGGAAAAATGGTCTAAAATGGTCAAAATTTTTGAAAAATTGTCAAAAATAATCAATAATTGTCAAAGCTGTCGAAATTGGTCAATAATTATTCAAATGAACTTGTCAAAATTTTGAAAAAATGGTTAATAATTATTGTCAAAGACGGTCAATAATTGTCAAAATTCGTCAAAAATGGTCAAAAATTGTCAAAATTTTTGAAAAATAGTGAAAAATTCACGAAAAATGGTCATTCTATTGTGCATAAGAAGCAAGCTGCTGTCGGCGGTCCGACGACCGCTCACCTTTTTTTTTAATATTAACTTGTTTACTTGCGAACACAACAAAAACAATATAATAGTCTGGTTATAACTTATAAAACCCTTTAAAAGTATAAAATTGTTTAAAAATTCAAAGCAAATACACAAATTAATGTTCGATATAAATTTCGTTTAGAAATCCTTCAACACTCCAAAAAAAAACGCCGCGCTCTCCTTTGCGTTGCTCTGGATATATGAGGAGAGGTAAATGGGAAGAAACATTATTATTTATAGTTTCAATATTGTCCCCCGTAGGGTAAGTTTCAGTGGCTCAAATCTAAAAAAAATCGACCAACCATTGTTTTTTTTTCTGTTTTAATTCGACCATTGGAAATTATTTGTTATATAATTATATGGTATTTAAAACGGTATTTTTGTGTTATTGGTACCTCCGTAGTTATAATTGCCCACCATGTGACTGAAACGAGGCTATAAGAATGGTCTATAAATCAACATGCTCCCCGTAAACATTTAAAGAAAATTATAATGTAAATGCGATCAAATTAGTAAGGTAGTAAAATTAATTTATACTTTGGTGGAGTAAAATCGGAAAGTTCGTCTGATTTAGATGATATCTTTCAAGAGATTGTGATTTATTTCGAAAGATTAATTACTTATTCACGTAACGCCGAGCAGTTCGAAAAATTTCTACTTTTTATGATGTGTATCTGTCGCTATTTATTAACCGTGAATAATGTTCCATTTTTTTTTCAAATATACATTTATTCGCCCTTAAAAATGTCTTTAATACACAACTTGCAAACCCGGTCACGCGTTGCTGTAATAACCAAGGACTGGAAAAAATGCATTTTTGGAAATTCTGGAATTTTTTCATAAATTAAGAAATGTTGAATTTTTTTAAAAATTTCCTCATATTTTGCGTTTTTATCCATAAATTCAGAAATTTTGCATCAATTTTCTTCTCAAAGGTTCACTTCCAATAAAGTAGTTTGAGTTTAATCCCTTCTCTAACCTGGTCAGTAGGAGTTTCAAATTTTAAAAATGTTCCGAGACGGGAGGCTTTGGATCAAACACGAGAATCAATTTAAATATTTTACCCTATTTGAAGTTATATAAACTGTCATTAAAATGAAATGAAAATTGTGATACGGAAAAAACTAAATACACACGCTGTGAGCTGGAATAAATTGTAGCACCAAGGAAACGTTTGAAATTGAAAAACAGCCCCATCTATTAAATACTTACACAACCTTGATAACAGAGGGTATTTGAATGTGGTGCTACATATCACATCGTCGTCTATTAAAATGATGGAAAATCCTCAAATTAACTAAAAAATATTGAGGATAACTTACCGGGATGTAAACGGTCCCATCTCTCAAGTTAAACCAAATGATACACATTTGCAAAATTTTATTGAAATCGGTGGAGCGGTTTCGGAGATTAACTTTGTCGAACAACTATTTGTATAGCGGGAGCTTCTCTGTAATGAATTTTTTACAACTTCCGATATAAATTAACCTCTGTACATCCAGGGTTAGCATAACTTAAATGTGGCTGTAATTCACTCACCAGCAATGGTCGTAAAAGTCTTTCAAAAACGGTTGGTGTGCCATCAAAATCGGCATGTGACTTACCGTGAGATTGAGACTTCCCTAGGCACTAACATTAAAGGCGTTAACCATTATTCGGGTAACCGGAATGCGTTGGAATTAGTTAGGGTTTTTTTTTCAATAAACAAATATTTTTCCCCGTAAACTAGAAAAATATTAGTGAAAGGACAGATATTAAAGATTATAATAGACATTAAATAAGAAATTTAAGAATTTTAACTAATATTAAAAAAAATCAAGTGATAGTAAAATTTCACTTGGTAACGAGGATTATTGATTTTGAAAATTATGAGGGAAGGTTTTTGATTTTGAAAAAGGATTGTCAGAATAAGATTTTCGAAGAAAAATATAATATAAAAGTATAGAAAGAGTGTTGGAGAGTTGAAGGAGCTGGAAATTGATCCAGAAAATTGGGAGAAAAAGTAAAAGTCAGGGTTTGGAAAGAGTGAAGGAGGCTCCTACCTGTTTGAAGTCGTGGAGTTGGTCCTGTATTCCAGGAGAGTGTGAATTGGTAACACTCTTGTATGAATTGCAATCCAGAGAATTGAAAGGCTATCATCAGTTCGGTGCTTCGTGGATAGTGTCAGGTTGGTTTATTTTTATTGGTACCAATATAAATGATAAAGAAATAATTTGATAAGATGTACATCTGTAAAGGGGTTTAGATTATTAACAAGTTTTAATTTTAATTAAATTCTAAATTGTATCTATCTCACCTTATATTTGGAAGCACTATTTTATTTTAGGTTAAGTTACTTCTGTTCCATAATGTTGTTGTTATTTGCCACATTAGTATTTAACATTCATGTAATTTTTCTATAAATGCATTCATCATATTATTAGTAAATAGTTTAATTTAGATTCCTTGCATTTTATTAATATAAATAGTAAATTTTTTTTGTTTAGATAGAATATTATATCTCTTAAAATTAAATTGTAGACAACTCACAACACAGATCATAGTTATTAAAATTTGAAAATACGTGGTTGGGATCTGCGTTAATAAGGAGTGCTTTCCAGGGGCGTAACAAAATTCATTAAAATTAATAAATTGTTGTATTCATAAAATATATTTGATTCAAAGTTTTAACATTAATATAATAACAAAATTATTTATCAGCGCCGGAACCCAAAGAGAGTCAGAGATCATCTTCCGATTTATAAATGAACTAGCTTAAAAAAGGGTAAGTTAATAAAATAAATTAATAAAAATAATAATAAATAATAACAATATAAAATAAATATATAAATATTATATAAAATCTTAACAAAATATAGGTATATGGAATATTAACACATTAACAGGAAAGGAAATCGAAATAACGGAAGAAATGAAAAACAACAAAGTACTAGGAATAAGTGAAACAAAGAAAAAAGGATCAGGTCAAATAAATTTAACAAATAATCACACATTATATTATTCCGGGGTAAAATTAGAACAAAGAGCAAAAGAGGGAGTAGGAATAATTTTAACAGAGGAAATAAACAAAAAGGTAATAACAAAGATATAAATTCAAGAATGCTAGTTCTACGTATACGACTAAAAGAAATATTAATTTAATACAAATATATGCACCTGTTGAAGGAACAGGAGAGGAAGAGGTTTCAGAATTTTACATGCAATTACAGGAAGTAGTGGATGATATAAGGGAGCATAACGAAAACATAATCATTATGGGGAATTGGAACACAAGAGTTGGTATGGGTTGTACGGAAGTTTATGGAGAGGAAACAACGAACAGAAATGGTCTTAAGATGATAGGTTTTTGTCAAAGTAACGATCTAATAATAGGAGATACGATGTGGAAAGAAAAACTAGAAGATAAATATACCTTTGTAGAGGAAGAAAGAAATGCAAAAAGTTTAATCGATTACATAGTTTATACACAAAACCTATCAAATATGGCGAAAAAAGAAGAGACAAGAAAAGAGGCTGAGTTGGGAACAAACCACAGATTAGTATTAATTAGTAGCGGAATATGAAGCAAAAATAATGAATACAGAAGAAGTAAGATTCAGTAGAATTGCAATAAGTAAATTAAGAAACACAGAAAAAAATCTAAATATCAGGAAGAAACAGACAGGGAATTTGGAAAAATGATTGATGAAATCAACGAAAAACGGTGGACAGTATTCAAACAAATAATACTTGAAACAGCAGAGGATATATGTGGAAGAATTAATTTCAACAAACATTTTTAAAAAGGACTAAGTGGTGGAATAAAGAAATATAAACATTAGTAAAAGAAAAGACAACTTCATGGAAAAAATACCTTCAAACAGAAACTCAAGAAGATAAGGAAATATATAACGGTAAAAGAAACATAGTCAAGGAAGCGGTTAAGAAAGCGAAAAGGGACTCCTGGAAAGAATTTGGAAGGGAGATGTCAGAGACACATGCATCAGATAAGAGAAAATTTTGGACAGCAATAAAAAGACTACGAGGAAGTAAAGGAAAAGATATAAGAGCAATAAAAATAACGAATTGGAGACCGAAATAAATCAAATACTAAAGACTTGGAAAGAACACTATGAAGAAAAATTTAGTAATAGGTCGAAGAAGAAAACATCAAATATAGTTGAAGAGGAATGGAATGAACATGAATACCATGCATTCCAAAGAGAAGAAATGGAAGTGGCTATAAAGAAACTTAAAATAGGAAAAGCCAGTGGGGAGGATGAAGTAGCGCCAGAGATGATAAAATGGTTAGGAGAAAAAGGAAAATAATGGCTGTGTCTCATATGCAGGGAAGCATGGGACACTCAAAAAATCCCCAAAGACTGGGAAAATAACCTTATTCTGTCAATACATAAAAAAGGGGATCAGACACTGTGCAATAATTATAGACCAATATGTTCAGCACAAACCAGCTATAAAATATGTACGAGAATAATAGAGATCCGATTAAGACGTTATATGGAAGCAAAATTAGAAGAGGAACAAGCAGCTTTTAGACCAGGACGACAAGCAAATGACAATATATATATTTTAAGAAGGCTAATTGATAATACAATAGAAGCGGGAGAAGAAATGTATTCAACATTTATAGACTTGAAAGCAGCTTTTGACACAGTGAAAAGAGAAAAAATTTGGGAGGTCAAAGTAAAAGTGCAGATAGGAGGTCAAAGATCGGAAGAGTTTTTAATGAAAAAGGGTATAAAACAAGGTGATAGCTAAGCCCACCATGTTTGTCATTATTATGGACAAAATAGTGAAGGAAATAAAAAGACAAGGAGGAAATCTGGACATGATAATAGGGTACAGAAACATGGTGCCGGTCAGATTAAGTAATCTACCGTATAGAGACGATATTGTACTCATAGCAAAATCAAAACATAAAATGCAGAAACTAATCAACTCATTGGCAAGAGAAATAGAAAATATGAAAATAACGATAAATACAGAAAAAAACAAAGTAATGATAGTAAATGAAAAACAGCGAGAGGGGAGTAAGTACAAGGAATTGAAATGTAATCACAAAATATTAGAAAGAGTAACAACTTATAATTACCTAGGAAGTATCATAACAGAAGAAGGAAAAATAGATGCAGAACTTAATAACAGAGCAAATATGTACACAAAGCTGGAAATCTACAACAAAATTATAGTTCCAACTATAACAAAATGTGACAAAGTAAGGAACGAAGAAATCAGAAGCATAACTAATCAAGAACCAATAATATCAAAGATTAAAAAGAAACAATTAAACTGGTATGGCCACCTAGTAAGAATGAACCAAGACAAAGAGGAAATGGATAGACCAGATTGAGGAAATTGGAAAGAACAAAGGAAAAACATTAGGAGAGATGAAGGCATTGGCCAGGGAAAAAATACTTGGAAACACTATTAGTTGGGCTACTCGAAAACAAAAACGTATTGCTATGTCAACTACTGAAGCCGATTTGATAGCTTTAGAAGAATCGGTTCATGAAGGCTTATGGTTAAAAAAAATTGTTAAATGATTTTGATATTGTAAATGATAAGGTAACCTTTTATGAGGACAATCAGGGATGGATTGCAATAGTCGAAAACCCTGCAAATAATAAACGAGTAAAGCATATAGATTTAAAGTATCATTTCATACACGAGCTTATAAAAAAGAATATAATTGCTATAAAATATGTCGATACTCGGAGACAAGAAGCTGATATCCTCAAAAAGGGTCTGCCCCAACAACACTTCTTAACTCATCTGTTTAACATATAAACATAGGATTATTAGACTTGAGAGAGTTTCTAGCGAGGAGGGGTGTTAATAAGTAACGCTAAAAACTCCCTCAAAATCATATCAGTTGGTAGCAATGTTTCTTGTTGGTAACAATCAATTGTCAATTCTTTATTGATGGTTGTTATGATCTTACCTAGGGATGGAAACAGCGCGAAAACAGTCGACTTTTGATTTTAGAATCGACTTGGAATTTTTTTATTCTCAAAGTCGATTAATCATTGCTAAAAGTCGACTTTTCGACTCTCAAGTCGACTTTTTAAAAGCACAATAACTATATAACTCATGGTTAAAAGATATTTTACAAATTTTGTTCGACATATTTCTTTATTTTTAATAAACAATTTATTTATCATTTGCACATTTTATTTAAACAACTTACACACAAAGAATTGTTTTTAACATTTTTATAATCAATTTTATGTAATGATTGCAGGTGCTTCATCATAGTTGATGTACTCTTATTGAATAAAAATTCCTTTTCACAGATATTACACTTAATTTTATTACCATGGTTGGTTTTAGAACAATAATTCCAAATAAAACTAGGAGCCATAAGCGTACACACTGATTATAAATATGTGGAAATGATATTCAAGTCAGAGTCAGTTATACTTATTTAAAATGGTTACCAAGGAATCCAAGGATATCAGCGATAATATTTATTATGATGCAACCAGCAACCAGAGGTCAGTTTAACAAAGTCATAAAAAAATATGGAAGAGTCGATTCATGAAAACGGTACAAACTATACTACCATCATATGTTAAGTGTTGTTGAAAAAAAGTTGAAGTCATCGAGTGAGAATCGATTTTAATCGACTCGAGACAGGTTCAATTCGATTCTAAAAAGTCGATTATTTTTATGAAAATATCGATTCTTGACCAAAGTCAGAGTCGACTTTCCTATCCCTAATCTTACCTATGGTTGTTGTAAGGGAATATGATGTAATATAAGAATCTGTTATCATCGATTACAAATAAAACATAGAAGGAAAGCTGGCATTTTCATTACAAAGATACTAAAGGAAGGTACAACAAATAAATAATAATAAAATTGAGTTCTAGATAATTTCTTTATTATATACAAAACGAAAATTTTATTCTTTTGTGAAGGACACCAGTTCTTTCACATAAAACCTTCTTGTTGTCTTCATTTTTAAAGTATGCTCAGTTAAATATTTGTTATCGCCTATAATCCGAAACAAGCGTATATTCGTGTAATCGCCTATACCTTCATTGGTTTGACAGGGCTACTGTGTTACAATTATAAATTGAACATTCGGTGCAAATATAGTGGAGATTTAAACAAATTAATTTTTATTTTATCTCTGGTTGAATTTTTTGTTACCAACAACATGTTGATCGTGGATAAATTAGAATGTAAGATGTTCCATACTAATGTGATATTTTTCGTAAATAAAAAAAAACAGCAGTGAATAACACAATCGAACAAAGTAAAAATACTACTATGAGATATCTAGTTTCTTGAGGCAAGCGGTAGTCTACCTGCCAAAGAAGAAAGCAGGTATAATTCAAGCTTAAAAAGCCCTAAGACCGAGTGTTTCGAAGAAGGGCATAAAATAAAAGCTAAAATACCATACTTCAGTATGAGATGTCAGATTAGAAGACAAATGGATCAGTGGTAGAAATCTTTGTATGATACCAAAGGAGTGGCATTCTTATATAACTAGGAACTGAATATTTCTGTTACCGAGAATGATATTTATGAGTGTAAGACTATGTCGGAATTGATAGGATGTAGTAGGTAGTTTTTTTTTGGAAGAAAATTATGAACTTTACCAATTTTACAAACATTTTTGCTGGCAGACTAAACAGTAGGGAAACACCGAATTTTTTAAACACAAAATTTAAACAATAATGAAACTCTTCTTATTATTATTCTTAGTTGTTCATTTGGACGGCTCCAAGACAGAAGTAGGACTAGGAGCCGGAATTGTAGGGCTAAAACAAATGATAGTTATTCCAATAAACCTATCTAAGGACGTCACAACATTCCAAGCGGAAGTGACGGCGATTCACCACTGCGTTGAAGAAATTAAAATGCAGTAAAGTACGTTCCGTTTAGTTGCCATCTTCACCAAGCTGCACTGAAGACACTTGATTCCATAGAGCTCAATTCTAAAATAGTATGGGATTGCATAGGTGCCTAAAACGCACTTGGTGACTTTTTCAAGGTCATGGTAGCCTGGGTATCGTGCCTTATTCTGACTTATGAATTGTTTTGATCCCACCTGACCATTGGTCAAGTGGTTCAGTAAAATCATAAGAAAAGTTCTGGTCAGTCTTAGACTGGCACTGCTAAACTGGAAAAACTGCAATTTCTCATTCATAGCTTTCTCTGCTATGGTTGGTGTTGTTTACCTACATCAGTTCATGGCAAAAACATTTTCTATGCACTGTTATTCAGTAGCTTGTTTTCAGTTGTTTTCATAAAGTCGCAAAGAAGCGTTGTCTTCAGTTTATTGTTTTTTAGAGGTACCTGCTATTCCACAAGTTAATTTCAAACATTTCTGAAACTCATTACACATTTTAGGTAGGAATTTATGTTGTAAGACATTATTGATTGAAAATTGTATATCCCTCTCTGATTTCGTAGATATTTGCAGTTAAAATGTAGGTTCAAAAATGTCTCCAGTACTTGAGTCGTCCAAACGATAGTTTGTGATAAGCACGTGGTTGCTATTAGAGTATGAGAGTCGTTACTATAGAAACATCAGTAGTCAAGTGCATAGGTTTGGACTGCTGCACAAAACAATATTTATTTGTTTGGTCTACATAAGACAATTTGAGAGAACCCCTGATTAAATTTTTTAATATTATTTTTGTGTGTATTATCGATAGTGTGACCGTTTAAATATATTTATAGCTTAGACTTTAGAGTATTCCTAGTATAGTTAATTTCAAGATATTTCGATTCGACTTATGCCAACATGATTGATTCAAGACCAAAACGCACAGCAGGTACAGTATTTGCCAGCTAACTTGATGTCCTAAATGCTTTCTAGGGAGCTATTGACGCCGCCCATCCGATAACTGTAAACAGTGCCGTGCAAGTTCTGAGGATACGCTTTCTGTTACAAATTAACACAACTTGTACAATTAATAAAGTAAAGTCCGTCCGGAAATATATGATCCTAACTTAATAAATAATATTTAATTATTTGTTATAATTATTGGTATATTGATTTTAATAGAAACGGATCTGCTTTATACCTGAATTCTGAGTACATAAATAATATTTTAACAATAAGGTACCCATTACAATAACATGTTGTTTATCTAATTGAAGATTATAAAGTTAGGATCTTATATTTCCGGACGGACTATAACTAAAATTTGTTAGAAACTAAATAATTTCTTCCAGGTAGTAATGAGAATAAAAGAAACACAAGATAATGGGAAATTATTTAAGCTAGGTATATTGCTAGCTAGCTGGCTTACCTGTTGCCTGGGATGTTTTAATTTTCACGTTTATTAAGGTATCTTCATCACTTTTTAATGTCTTAAAATAATTAAACACTCTATATATCACTTGAGGAGTTTGTCCTTCAGTACATTTACGATTTTCTTCATAAACGGCTGACATTTTTACAAATACTTTATTGTACAAAGCAGAAACAATAACTGTGTGACGCTACGCTACTGAAAATCTTAACATCTGATAAGGTTCGATGCAATTGGCGTTTGTCAAAATTTTACCACCAAAAGCAGCCGAGTAGGCAGGGCACTATTACTATGTCTCTCTTAGTTGGTAATTTCTGGGACATCAAGCTAGCTGGTGAATACTGTAGTCGTTATTCCATAACAATAGCACAGTATTGTACTCGTTTCTTCGACAAGATAATGCCTAATAGTATGATTATTTTAATACTGAAATATTTGGCTGGTAAAATAATATTTGAAACTAATTTTTTAATTTATTTAATTATTCTATTATTTTTTTGTGGTTCGGAAGATTTTATTTTTCGAGTTAAAAATATTTTTCACGATAAATGGTTGACCACCTTATCTATAAATATTTTAACCTGATTGTGTAAATATGAAAAGAGCTTTCATTGCTTGTTTTCCTTTGTCCGACCTGTACTGCACCTACCTACTTAATTTCCAATGCCCTTATAATGGGATTAAAATATTTATAGATATAATAGAAAGTGGGGATTTCGGGATAATTATTTTTAATATTGTCTCAGAATTTTAGTTTGTAATTTAATTTAATTTCATTTCACTCCGAAAGTAATCTTGTGTTTAAAACTAAATATGTGGCGCCCTAGGGCACAAAAGTGCATATCCTCAGTAAAAGACATCATCAACAAGCCAAAACATAAACGAAAAAAGGTGAGCGGTCGTCGGACCGCCGACAGAAGCTTGCTTCTTATGCACAATAGAATGCAAGGTTGGGAAAACCATCAATAAAAATACGCGCAATAGAATGCGATGTTGGAAATTACATTAGGCCCAGTATGTTCTACTAAGTTTTATTTTGTAGCCGTCAGACGGCGGTAGTAGGTAATCCTATAGCAAACAGCAACTGACCTTTCTATATACGTGGGCGTTCATGATCCCTGGCATTCAAGTAAACGGCGCGTTTTGACAGTGCTACATTGGCATCTGTGCTATAGCGTAAAACTGTATACAACACGTGCGCTTGTGCTGAAGGATCTGCTGTTTATATGCAGTTTTACAAGTGTACGTTACATGATAATATAGTTTGAATTAAAACAATAATCTGATGTCAATCGTTGTCCGGTTGTCCATCCATGTCTCGCTGAGTAATAAAATACTACATTTCGTAGTGACAGAATCTACTAAATCAAGGTTGTGTCTGCGTAAGCTCTGGCAGTTGATGGTATATAATGAAACTCCTTGACCAATTTTGACAATTTTGACAATTATTGATCATTTTTGACAATTGCACAAAAAATTTGAACATTTTGACCATTTTTGACCATTTTTCAAAATTTTAACAATTATTGTCTATTTTTGACTATTTTTTAGAATATTTAACAATTTTTTACAATTTTTGACCATTTTTGAGCATTTTTGACAGGTTCTGACAATTATTGACAATTTTTCAAAAGTTTTGACAATTTTTAACAATTATTGACCATTTTTGACAGTTTTTTATAATTATTGACCATTATTCAAAATTTTAACAATTATTGACAATTTCTCAAAAATTTTGACAATCATTGACCATTTTTTAAATAGGTATTTAACAATTTTTGACCATTTTTGACAGTTTTTGACAATTCTTGACGATATTTGATTGGTTTTGACAATTATTGACCGTCTTTGACAATTATTGACCATTTTCGACAATGTTTCAACATTTCAAACATTTTAACCATTTTTCAAAATTTTCTACAATTACTGACCATTTTTTCAAAAATTTTATAAATATTGACCATTTTTGACATTGATTGACCATTTTTCCAAATTTTTGACAATTTTGACCTTATTTCAAAATTTTTGACAATTTTTTAAAAAATTTAACATATTTGGCAATTATTAACCATTTTTTCAATATTTTGACAGTTTTTGACAATTTTTGACCATATTTCAAAATTTTTGACAATTTTTCAAAAATTCTAACATATTTGGCAAATATTAACCATTTTTTCAAAATTTTGACAATTTTTCACACCTATAGGTATGCGAGCTCAGTGCGGCAAAAGAGATTGCGCACAGTCGCTTGCGCATGGCATCGCGTTGCCCCATCTCACACACTACTACGTATGGATGGACTATGTATAGTACATATATACCATCATATAGCGTGGCGAAGCGTCGCCACGGCAATTCTCGCCTCGCCGAAAATCAGGTTTACCCTCCGCCTATAGATGTTTCACATCAAAAACGAAATGCTTGGCCACGTGTTTTTCGGTAGACGCTGGATCATACTGTGCGACTCAGTAACTGTCCGACTCACTATAGAGAGAGAGAGAGAATCGCGCATTCTTTCTCTGCGTCTTTCTCTGTCTCTGACTAGCCTGTCTCTCTGAGTGAGAGATAGAGAGAATTGCGCGTCTCTCTCTCTCATCCCAAACGGTCGAGAAAGAGAGAGAGAGAGAGCGAGAGAGAGAGAGAGAGACGCGCGATACTCTCTCTCTCTCTTTGTTCCTTTTAGATTCTAATTCAATTTCTTATCAGTTATTATTTAAGAAATGTATCTTTGATACCTTCCACTGTTCTGCAGTTTAGAAGAAAATGTTTTTAAAATGTGGCCATTATTAAAGTACATATTTTTTATTTGAAACATTTTTTGATAACATCTGCCAATTAGATGAAATAAATCAAAGTGTATACGGTTAATGAATAAAAGTTAAACTTGTTTCTTAGTATCTAAATTTTACCGACTACGGATCTGTTACTGTTTACTGTAGAATGAGGGATTTAGAAACTTTTGTTATGAAATCCCTAAGGTCAGATGCCGAGTCCACGAAATATTGTGAAAAGTTCTTTACCTACTTAAAATAGGTTCGTTCTAACTGGCGATAGAACCGTTCTAGGTATCGTTCGTGCAAGTGCTGTATTTCTTTCGCGTTCCAACTGATTATAGTATCGTTTTCGGGACGGAACAAAAACTACCTTCTGGAAGGGGTGATAAAGTTGATGTGTCCATCCCTAATTCGAGTTTGCGCACTATACAGTACTCGATACGATTCCAGAACGGTTGCTAAATGCCAGTTGGAACAAACCCAAAATGTAGTGTGGTATTGACAATTCATATCTTTCGATATGTATATGAAAACAACCGGTTTATCAGAAATGGGCTTCTCTGACGATGAAAGTGGCATAAGTTTATGCGTACGAACTTTATACTCGTCTGAAGATTCAGAATAACAATTTTTTTTGTCATTTTCTAAAATTTGTGAATATACAAATGTTAATTCTATTACCAATACCCTTTGAAATGAAAAGTATAGTGCCTTTTAAAAAAAAACGAATTTCTGTTTACTGATAAATTATAATTATATTATATTCATTCATTTTCTTTCCACCAGCCACTGTTCTAAAAACGCCACCTTCAAACGCGAACTTGAACGAGGCTGTCCCAGACTAAAGTTTGGAATATTCTATCACTTTACGGTCATACTGTATATATCGGCTTTTGTAATTTTCAGTGTGGTGCAGATGACATTGTATTTGAGATAAGTCTGTCATCCAATAATAAAATTTAATCAAACCATTGCAGATTTGAAAAAAAGGAAACGAAAACGTAATTTTTAAGAGTAGAAAACTTAAATCTGTATTCATAGTTATATTGAGAACCGACCGGGAGTAGAATAATCGAATAAAATTATAACAAAGGACGCGTGGGAGAGAATCCAGTCGTAACTTGATGCTTATTTGATTCGCCTCGATAAATTTGTTATATATCCATTCAATTGAAAATACACTACAACTAACGACTTGTTCGCATTAGAATTTATCATTGTCTCTAATGGTTTAAAACACTTGAGGATGTTCTGTATCAAATGACCGAATGTATTATTTAATCCTGCGAGTAACAAAAACTCGAAAGAAAAAAAAGTAAAAAACCTATTTGAGGTCGAAATATATGAAAAGGTTTTTACTATCAGTAAATACTACTCCTCAAGGTGTATCTCTCTACAGTCATTAAATTATACTTTATTAGAAGATGCTAACATTAACGAAACCTTTTCATTTGGGTTGTCAGAAAAATGAGCTCCAGACGCAGACCGGACGATTTCGTTGTATCATCCAGTTCAACTCTAAAGTAGAGTAGCGACTATAAACATGATTTCAAAGTTATAACATATTAAATTTTAATACACCTTTTTATAATATGAATAATATTGAACAATTAATACCGATTAAAACTGTAAATCCTACTTTTATAGAATAATCTTGTATAAGAATTTAATAAAACAGTATTAAAGTGTAAGCTCCACATATATGTTAATAAATTTTATTAGAATACAATAGATTTATAGGCTTCTTACAGTCTCTAATCCATTCTGCAAAGTAACAATGATTAATATTTGGATTATGGTATAAGTTACGTAGTTAAACAACTTTCATGGCCACATACAATAAATTTTTATAGTCTATTTGGGAATGATTGACAGTACAGTGTTACGGCAGCAGTTGATAAAGATTTTTCTTCAGAATTATTACAGTTTCCTGTAAAATTGTCATATTTAGTAAAGCGGATTGAAAATACAACAGCATTCAAAATAAAGTTTAAATCCATTAAAAAACTTAGCAGCAACTGGATTTGATAAAAAGTATTGATGATTATGAGCATTAAGGATTGTTATCATGAAATAATATAATAGTAAAATACCTATGTATGATTTATTATAAAGTAACCGTTTATACTAGGTACAATTGTCAAAATTATCTTTTCATATTTTTAAAAAATATTAATTGATGAGAATAGTAAGAAAAAAGGGTGGAAACACATTATTTGGAGTCTTCTCATGAATTACTGAAACAATTCAAAGTCTAAGAAGTCCTACCTCCAACACTAGAATCGAAAATTCTTATCCACCAAGACTTCAGTTGTGAACCTAAAAAAATAAACTATAGTAACACTTGTAAATAAAAAATAAACACATAAACTGCAACTAAAGGGTGCAAGGACATGTTATAAAAGGTTTTGAATAACCAAAATGCTTTAATTTTCGAAAATTTAAAAGAAATCATTTTGACAATGAGAAATTTTTAAAGTGTGATTTCTATGTCTAGAAGAGGTTTTAAGATGTAAGATTTGTAAATTTAATATTATGTTTTATGTAGATTATAATTATATGTGTAAAAAAGGTGTGTGTAAGAAAATCAAAAATACCAAAATAACTTTTGACCATCCTCGTATATCAGTTTTGACACAAATTTTATTAAAAAATTTAACATAGTGACCTGTGACTTGTGTGTTTAATAAAAGTAAAAACTCCAAGAGGATGGCTCATTCCAGTTTTTTCACTTGCACAATAAAGTCTAAGAAAAAGTAGTTCCAATATCGATAAAGTAGGGAGTCAACTTACCTTGACTTTTGACAGAAGGACATTTTGAAGTTTAAAAGTGTGGTAAATTTAAAATTCTTCACGTGCTGAGAAATCAACAAGATTTCTTTTAAAAATCTCACCAATTTGTTTATGGACGACAAATTTTTCTTCCTGAAGTGAAATGGAAAGAAAATCGATTGGAATCCGATGCTATTTCCCTGAGCATCTAAAGAAGAAGGACTAACAAGGAAAAAAATAAGGTACCTAATTCTTTCTTCCTACAATGTAAAAGAAAAGAAAGTTAATTATTAAATAATAATAATAATATTCTAAAAAGATTTGCTATAGCTAAAAAATAACTCTAGATAGAGACTTAAAGGCCATAAAAATAATAAAAAAGACAAACAAAAACAATAAATGCATTTAAACTAAAAAAAGCAATTGAAGAATATTTGACATATTCATTATTTACGGTAGTATTTATATTTTTATGTATTATTATTAGATTGTAAACATTATCTATTTTTTTTCTTTTGCTTATAGACTAAACAAGTTTCTAGTTTTCCTTTATAAACAAATACTTTACTAAAATTAATTTCCACTTACCTTGTTGGTCGATAAGCAATTTTCATCATTGATTTTGTACTTATATGATAACCATTGTTTTTGTAAACACTTCTCATTTGCAAACTGATTTCTTGAATTTAGCAATTATTTTACCATTCTTCAAGTGTGGAAGGGATGGTAATACATCATACATAATTTGCCACAGTATTAGATTTTGTTTCTCAATAAAAAATATGATATTTCTTCGTTTAATTCAACAACTTGTCTATTATTGAACAGCCATTTTGGAGATAATTAATAAGAGTGCGTAGAGCGTCGACTCCAAACACAACTAATGAATCCGACTGAGATAGGTAGTTTCGTGCTTTATCAGAGTAAGTTACAGGGTTGTACTGAGAAAGAAAGGTCAGGTAAATTTAATAAAATTTTAATAGGTGGAATTATATAAAATAATAAAAAGATCATTAACTGTATTCAATTTTAAATAAATATTGGCGCCCAACTATACAATAAAATCACAAATTCAATAATCAATTTAATAAATAAAAATAATAAACCCCATTACCCCATACCCATATTACAATATATATTATTCTACGCTTTTTCTACAGGCTGGTTAATAGCACAAAAATACAATTATTTTACGTTCTTATCTCTCTAAATACAAAACTATAGTTAGACTTTCAGTACATCCACCCCGAACAACACTAGACCCAACCAACGTACAATAATATAATAAAATGGCACAAGAAAAAGAACATTTTTTGCTCTAGTCTCTTTGCTGTGAGATGTAAAACTTTTGTTTTAATTAAAAATTTAAACTTAGGGACTGATGGTAATTCTTGTGTGTGGCTGTTTGATGAAGATAGTGATTTAAACATCCTCATTTCCAAAATTTACATGGTTATATAACTTGATTACATAACATATGCTTCTTGGTCTGGTGGATAAAGACGACACAAAAGAATGCAATTATGAGACTAGGCAAGGTGCAAAGACTTGCTTGTCTCAGTATTGCAGGGTGCATGAGAAGCACGCCAACGGTAGAACTATTTGGCCTTCCTCCACTACACCTCGTGATAATAGGAGAATCAAAGATCCCAAACACTAAAATCACTTTTGCCAGTAGATATTGTTCATCTGAAGCTTCGCATAAAAATGTGGTTACTTTTTTAAGATCTCGCCATTCCATAAAAAGTTTATACTCGTGTTCATATCTCGACCTGGATTTGCTGGTAACAAATCAGCACTGGCTTGTGCCGCTAGCTCTAATATGTTCATACGAATATCTGGATTTTCTTCCGAGTACATCTATTTAAACTATCATGAATTAAATTGACAGAAAATAAAACAATGCCGATAATAAATATATTGCTGCTATGGAAATGATAATCATGTTTGGTACTATGATTACTTTGAAAATAAAATGTTCTAAATTTACTCCTTATCCTTTTTTGCGTTGTTTTCAGATGTATAATAAAAAGTATCGTTCATTACACGTTCGGAAATGGATTTTTCCGTGCTTGCATGACTTCCCGTGTTCGGCTTCGCCGCACGGAAAAATCCTTATTTCCAGACTCCTAATGAAATATACTATTGAAATAGCAAAAGTCGTTAAAGTAAAAAATTACCCAGTTCTTTTTATCGGAAATTAAAACCAATAAGTACCTACTTTGACATAAATCAACTTTATTAATGTTATTTTACAATTAATTATGACTGAAGAAGATAATAATTTCACTTATTCACTAATGTCAATGTACTTTCTTTAATATTAAAATACTTGATTACTTATACGTTTCTTTTTAATTTCAGGTACGCCATATATCTACCAGATCTGCCATAGGCCTGTTACTTAAGTATTTTCTTTTATTTTATTTTACTTTATTTACATTTCGATTGTTTTTATATCTTCAAATAGTTTTATTTTCTTCACTTATTTATACAGCAAATGAAATAAAATAAGGAATAATATACAATAATTCAAGGAATGAGAAATAAGGACTAGATTTTATATAGATAACTGAAATAAAATTAAGCCTTTTCCAAGTACGTCATCGTGACGAATTTCTGTCACCGGACAATCTCCACACTAAATTATAATATAACCTCAAACCGAATAATACAACACGATAAAACTCGAAACAATTGCTTTTTACACTTTTAAATTATTACAGTATCCAACTAATACACACTAGTACACAAATTTACCAAAACCAATTAACTTTTGCTCTTGATTTATATTTAAATCAGTGAAAAATGCTATTTCGATCCATGTTTCTGAAGGTTGTCCGTGATCAGCTGACAACATGGCGCGGGATGACTTCACTTGGAAACGCTCTATTACCTAATCAAATCCGGACGTTTGTGACAGTGGCGTTTTGTGTTCTATGAAAATTCTGTGCATTTTGAAGTCAGATGTCAAAGCAAATAACCTAAAAATTTTTCTCCAAACGAATAACAAATCGTAATTCCCCCTTTCTACTCTATTCCTACACTTGGTTTTGTTTTTATTATTAATTAACTAGAAGTTTTGCATTTCATAATTCTTATAGCGAGCTGTTCTGTAGATTGTAATTTTTAGGTTAGGGGTTGATTGACAGTGTAATTCTTATATACATTAGCAGATCGATTTGTGTCATGCGCAATAATATTTTACAAATTAAATAAAATAAAAAGATGATTTTATTTTATTCTAATTTTTATATTTAACGTATTTTATGTATAAACGCTTTCACGGAAATACGCATGTTGAAGTTCCTTATTTCATTTCATTTTAGTTTTTATTTTGTTTTATTCACTGTATAAACTTGCAAATTTAAATTAGTGAATAATTTATCAAAGTAAATGTAAATATTTGCTGACATTGATTAAAACTAATAACTTCATCCAATTTTTACAAATGGCATTTTCGATTTTAACAAACGATTTTTGGGTAGCTCTATGAAATTTGTGTCAACAATCATTTTCAAATAGGCTACGAGGGTTGTTTTTCACATTTTGGATATAGAGCTAGAAAAAAAACAGTAGATAAATCTTAAACACTATTGTTTTTCAAACTATTCTCCACGAAGAGAAATGCATTTTTGCATTCTTTGGAACCAATTCTGTAAGCATTTTCTGGAGAATTGAACCTTTGACCATTCTTAATTTTTGGAAAAGTAAAAAAGTCGTTAGGACTTAGGTTGGGACTGAATGGTGGTTGTTCCAACAATTTGATGTTTTCTTGCTTTAAAAACTCAATTGTTCTTCGATCTGTGTGGGAACTTGCATTGTCTTGGTGGAGGATCATTCAACGTTGGGGGTTGATTTTCCTAAACTTGGCAAGTACTTCCGACCAATCAGCAGTTACCTTTCTTTGATCTTGCAGAGGAATTGTTGCTACATGACTCATGCTTTGAGACAAATTTTGCCACCATCTTTTTAGAACACCCAAACAGCCGACTGACGTTTATTTTCGGGTTCATAGAGTAAATCCAGGATTCATCACCTCTGCAAATGCTGTATATAGTTCTTGAGTTTCCAGCGTTAAACCGATTTAGAGTTTTTTGTCACCAATTGACTCTAATGGTTGATTCCAGTAGTCAATTCAGTATTGCCACTACAAAATTTTCGGGTCTAAAATGACTGACATTTTCTAGGCCTTTTTGGGTACGATTCAAAGTCGAGACAGAAATAATCTTTTATTTCAAAGATTTATAGATGAACCGGACTATTAATGTTGTTATCGAAAAAAATAAAATAACCTAGGGGACTTGAATTTTTACGTTGGCTGCATGGACGAAACCTGTCAATTTAATGTCACAAATCTTGTTTTTGACATTTAAAATTAACTTTTTTCTAATCTGAGTGAGTAATTCAGAGTAATTTATGATCAAATATAGTATATTTTGTGGTTAATTGTTGTCTTAGCTTGTTTTACATTTGGCGATTTCGAATGGCTTTTTTGGTTGGTTAATGGTTAACCGGTTGGTTCATAAACGATGACGTCTGACCCTCGGCTGCTTTCGACCCATTCGAATTCTTCGTAAACGAAACGGTTGGTTAAACGGCTGTCAAGTAAAATTGACAACAATTTGTTGCCAAGTGTAGGTAATTCAGTTTGTTTTTGTAAAAAGTGGAAGCCAAATTTTCATAAAATGCTAAAACGCAAAGCAGTTGCAGCCCTCTTATTTGTAGATTAATTTGGTGTTCTTAAACTGGAAGTCTTGAAATTTTCATTTGTTCTGCATTTAATGGAGTTATTCCATAAGCAGATAATTTTCCATTAAGTGCTGCTCTTGTAATGCTATCAATGACAAATTCATCATCACTTAAAAGTAATTTCAAAGTTGCTTCATCTCCCATAAAATGAATTAATTTTTCATTAATTTCGAAGCCTACTGCACTTAGAGATTCCGTCATCATTTTACAGTAATGCTGGGAGAATCGGAGAATAGAAAGGCCCGTGCTCGAGAGCACGGTTCAAGTTTCGGTTAACCACCCTTGAACCAGACGATTTATTCGAATGCGGTTGGTCCAAATATGACACTCCAATCTATGAACCAACATTATTCGAAATCGCCTATTGTTTTCAAATGTCAAAAACAAGACATGTGACAATGAATTGACAGGTTTCGTCCATGCAGCAAACGTAAAAATTCAAGTCCCCTAGGTTATTTTATTTTTTTCAGTATCAACATTAATAGCCCGGTTCAGATATTCGGGAACATCTAGAAATCTTTGAAATCAAAAATTATTTCTGTCATCCATTGATTTCTGCTCTTCCGACAACAAATGCTTTATCCAACGAGAAACTAATTTTTCCACAGATACAATTCTTCATGTAAAACTTTTTGCATTGGGGTCTTTGAAATGCCCAATGATGCTCCAATTTCACGATATGTGACATGCCGATCTTCTTGGACCAGCTTACGTACTGCATCGACATTTTTCTGGTTTCTTGGTGGATCTGTTCTTGGATCATCGCCAGGATTAATCCGTCCGCGTTTAAATTCTCCATACCAATGAGAAATTGTCGACTTATGTGGTGTTTCATTGCCGAAAATAGAAACCAACTTGGCAAGGCATTCTCGTTGTCTTCGAAAATTTTAAAAAATTATTGCTCGAAAATTTTTCTCGGCGTAATTCTCGTCCATTTTTCGACTGAATCATCAACTTTAAGAATTCAGTTTAGGTACAGCTTTAAACGAAGCGGTCTGAAACTTTGACGTTGAGTTTACTAAACATGACAGTTAATTTTGACATTTGATATTAGTTGACAGGCGCCAACTATGTTGTTATATGCAACATAGACAACCATCGTATAATAAACCATGTTTCTTCTGTGAAAGATGGGATTGTCCTTGAATATAACCAACACCAAATTCCTACTAACGACGAAACCGAAGAAAAACAATGGTGTTTAAGTAAACAACGAATTAGCAGTGAAAGTAGTATCTCGAGCACAATCTTTGAAATAAACGATTGTTCAATTGAAACTAGATCGAGAATTGAGAAAGCGAGAGGATTCTTTGTAAATATGAAAAACGTGTTAAACTGTTGCGAAATCAGCATAGAAATTAAGTTGAATCTTATAAAATACCACATGTTAGAAGTTCTATACCGGATGTCTCAGTGAACTTTCACTTATTTAAAAAAGTACACTTTAGTTGATAAAAAAAATACTGAACTGCAGTCTAAACATTTCAATTAGATGAATAAGCTTAATCAGTTACTGCGCGGGAAGTCACTGACTTATCAAACTATTAATAAATTTATTAACCAATTTTTAATTTTTATTACTATTAATCTGGGAAAAATTAAATACGTTTCGTGGAAAAACACATACAGCGATTCGAGTCGACTAAAATGGCGTAAAATTAAAAGTCGTAAAGTTCAGTCTTTTTTAATTATTGTTGAGGTAATTCTTTGGCTTATTATTACAGAAAATTATTAACAGAACCGTGTATTATCCAATGCAATCAAACAAAATGATTTTTATGTACAATACTTTACCAAATCACAACTTTCAATATAAGACAAACTATTTCACATTTTTCTAAATTGTTTACTTACTTTTTCATATATTTCCTGTTCAAGAGCCGTTTAAACTATGAAAGTACCTTGAAAAGCAGTTTATATTTTGTCTGGGAGCAAACATACACCTGATCATATGTTTTTCCTTGTTTCGTATAAATGTAAAGTAATTAATCTAAAAATATTTAATTAAGATTACCTTGCTCTTTCACTCCTTTGCCCTCATCTCACGAAATTCTGGATGTGACGCATAATAAGATGTCATCACATACGATATATTCTCAATTCTCCGCAAATGATCGTTCGATGATTCCTCATCCCCTGGATACTAAAATCTCTCTACACTTTAATGTTTTGTTTAATCGGTACAGCCAGTCAAAACTTTAAGTCCTCAGCACCTCAGCCTTTCGGTTTTTTTACACTTGGTTGCTCAAGAGCTTTTGTAGGCAGTCCCTAACTAGAATGGATCTCATCTGGGAGATTTCAGTGCTGCCTGACCAACGCAGAGTATGAGGATGTTTTGGCCTCTATAACTCCTTTCTATGTTCAGTTGCAAACACGTGTCGATTGCGTGGATTTCCACCAGTCATATTTCCCAAAATATAAATAAACATTGCACCTGGGTTTAACATTATGGACTCCAGCTGCTGTTTCTCTATCAGTTTAAGATCAGTGTCCTACACCAACTTTCTATCCAGTTTAACTGGATGTTGTATGGTTGGTTTGTGATAACATCTGTTATTCATCAGTGATTTTGGGTGATGGTTCCTTCGTGCCAGCTCCCATTGCCTTCCAGCCTATATGCTTGCACCTTGATGAGAGGAGGAGTCTGAAGATTCAGTATGACTTCCATTGCCGTGGTCGGGCTGCTAGTCATAGCAAACAGGCAAGCCTCTGAAGTTTTGATAGCTCCAGTTCAGCTTTCCTTTAATTTACTTTTTGGCTACCATACTAAGGTTCCTTAGGAGACCATAAGTTTCACCACAGTCGTACGTATAGAGCCAGTGTACGTTCCGTGGATTCTATCTATGTTACATATGGCTCGTTTGCCAGCTATTAAGTCAACTTTCCTTTTGATTGTTTTGTGCAGCAGGTAAGATTTCTAAGTTAGTTTAGCATTTAGAATTATTCACAGATACTTGACCCCCTATCTTAGACACAGCTGCAAGTTGAAGAAGCTTGGCAGTTTAAATCTCTCAAGCTTCCTCTTTCTAATGAAAGGAATAAGCGCAGTTTTTGTAGGATTTACTCTTAGGCATCCCTTCCTGCATAATTTCCTTACTGTTGTAGTAGTGAAACACTAGTTTTTTACATAAAATTCGACTTTACATTTAAATCTGTCAAAATGATAGACAAAGCTTTGACAATTTCTAGTAGTTAATGTGACTTTCTCACTTTAAGGGTGGGTATTATAAACATGTCGAAGTTATCTTTGAATTTAACAGTCAATTTAACTTAAGGTTTTGAAACGTCAGTTTTATAAAAGTTTCATTTTTAAAATAAAAAGAAGAAACGGGCAAAAGAAAAATATAACCCAGATTTTTTTATTGGAGTTTTGACATTTTGATAATTATGGTGTAGTTTTGCAAAATTCAAAGAAAACAAAGTAAAAATACAATCAAAATATTCACAATATAATTAATTGAGGTTATAAGCTAAATCGTTGACAGAACCGACAGAACAGAACAACTATCAAAACTCGAAAACCAGGTTTTTCTACAAATTTAACTTTAATCGTCATTTTGAAGTTAACTATAACATGTGACGTCATTCTACAAGTTAACTTTTAGTTATATGTCAAAATAGTTTTATAATACCCACCACCCTTAGTAACATTGAATTCACAAAACTGACAAACATATAGAAGTGAAAGTCCTGTGTCAAGGTATGAAAGAAGAATTTCAGCGATCGCAGTGGATGGGCTCGGAACTAATTTATGGCGGTTTTTTGGAACTTTAGATTACGCGTAATATTGTACAATATTTGCAATTGAACGATCTTGCACTTTAATAATAACAGTATTGACTTGAGTAAAACTAAATATAATTAAAAATTCCACAATACTATATTATTTCTTTTGGTCCTTGATCTGTTTCACGAACATAAGTTCGCATCATCACCAGCTGCAAATATACTATAAGGAATGATAATAGGAAAATTAAATAAAAAAACCTTTCGCAAGTGAAATTAATTAATTATAATAAAAGGCAAAAGTGATTGATTGAAGTATCAACGCACAGGCTAGAAAATTGAAAATTCGCACACGTATTCCTCATGACGAAGGCACCCACTCTAAGGGGGTGAAATAGGGGATAAAAGTTTGTATGGAACTTTTTATTATTTGGACATATTTGCATGAAAGTCGTATGAATTGAGTACGGCAAAAATAATGAGTTACGTATTTCAGCGTTTTCTAAAATTCAACTCCTAAGAGGGTAAAATAGGGGATGACAGTTTCAAATAAACTTACAGGTCAAACCCTTAGGGCTAGAAATTTGAAATTTCTAAAATTTCTTATGACGTAGGCATCTACTAAGGAAGGATTTTTCATAATTCAAAAAATTGTTCTGTATTATACCTACTGGGTGTAAAGAAAAGTAATGTGTGTAATGTAATGTGTAATGATTAGGTACAACTTACTTACAAATTTTAGGGTTTTTAAGGTATCTATAGACAGAGTATTCAACCGTAACGATGCAGACGCTTTAGGGCAGACGTCGTTGACGGTTGTGTGCGAATTATAAAAATTTGAATTTTGTTATTGATCGAGTTTACTTTATATGAGATTTGTTGTTGTAAAGTAGGCATTTCTGTTAATTACAAGTTTTTTTCAATACAGTTACGTTAGTTGGTTAGATAGGTGTGTTACATACATAGCAATCCTAATAGGTAGATATATTTAGTTTGTGGTATGGCTAGAAACTTGCCTTTTACGTCTTGTGGCGCCATCTACTGGATTTCTGCGGAAGTTGTCATAGTAATATACCGGCAATTTTGAATTTACTATATTTCATTTTATTTAAATAAAAGGAATTGAGATAAAATAAAAATGAAATAATGTATTCTAAATAATGATACTCAATGTTACAAAAGAAATATTTGTCAACAAAAGTCAAATTTTATTGATAAAATAACTTTTGGTGGAATTAAAATATAATTCGAAAACGTATAATTTTTTGTTCGTTTACTAATTTTTGAAGGTACGACATAAAAAGATTAATATTTTTAGTTGAGGTTCTCTTATAAAGTTGGGTTGATAATTATCTATAAATATAAAATGCTCTGTCCTGAATGACTGACGAATCAACGCATAACCTAAACCGCTGATCGTAGAGACCTGAAACTTGGAGGGTGTGCTCTTTGTATGACGTAGGCATATGATAAGTAAGGATTTTCCGAAATTCTTTCCCTAAGGGGGTGAAAACGGGGCAAAGTTTGTATGGAACAACATGATTCCTTGGTCTAATCTACTTCAAATTTTGCATAAACCCTTAGCTGCCAGGCCTATTTCGACAACTCGATTGCAACTAGCGCTTCAGTTGGATAGATTTGCAACCTAATTTTTGTATTCAAGGTCATTCTATAAACTTTCACTTCTATAGGTTAGTCTGTATTGTGATTGAATTGGGTATTTGGGTCTCTTTGGAAACGTGAATATTTAAAGAGAACAAAGTTGAAGAAACGTAAAAAATGCGAGGATAGTAAAAAAGGGAAGTAGAGTAAGATCAAAATCACCGGATAAAATGAGGAAAAGCATATATAGAGTAACCTTAATAATTACCCAGCAAATGGCACAAAGGTAACGCTTTGTACTTTCCCTTGGTAGGCTGTAGGTACGAATCTCTGAACTGTAATTGGTGTTTATCCTTATTTCTTAGGGAATAAGTAGGTAATCCTATAAATTGTAGTTCCTCCAAAAGGAGGGAATGAAATTATTCTCTTTTTATCCGAAACAATTGGAGAGAACCTTGAAAAAATTATTATTTCCATCATACCCACAATACGTGTAGTTACGCGTAGGGTACGGGCGAAAACAAAGTAAAGAATAAATAAATAAGTGAATATAATGAACCGATCGAACGCCATTCCATGAATTTTAATCTATTTCAAGTCGCTATTCACCATAACACGTTATATTATATTGGTGCTATTGTATTGGTAGTTGTAATGCAAATGTTAATGAGTTTCTTACTTAATAATGGTTCACCAAGCTGTGTGCGTATGCAAATTCGATATAGAGATCAATAGTAGGCGGGTAGTGAGTTAAATAGGAAAAAAATGCATTCCTGAAACATAATCTGAACCATATTTTAATTGATATGTTTATATTGATAAACGTAAATTGACAAAAATACGTATACGGTAGTGTGCTGCCACCCACTGTGATTCTAATCATTAGCTTACAAAATCATTTGATTATTAAAGACATAAATTGTGATTATATGGGTAGGTTTAAATCGAATGGAGAACAAATTAAGCCCGGCAAAAATCAGTTAACCGAATTTAATACATAAACTTGGAACCTATATTGATTTGTTAATTTAGATACAAAAGTAAAGACTGCTTAAATGTTACATTGTATGTTCGAACTGCTTTCCTGAATGCAGATACGGCACCGATTCATTCATTCTTTCATATATTTGGTTTGTGCTCATCAGCCCAGGCACTTCAACTGAATCTTTGTACCATTTCCCATGTTATCTACTTCTATTCCAGAAGCTTCGTGTCTTCTATAAAGGCCACTAAATTGACTGAAGGGATTTTCAGTAGTTGTGGTTGTATTAATTCCTCTCCAAAGTGCTTCCGTCTAAGTTCTTGTAAGTTCTCGCAGAAGCAGAGTATGTGAGTAGGTGTTTCATCATCAAGTTCACATTTTCTGCACATAAGTTCACTAACTTTGCCCATTTTGTACAGATGTTTCCTCAAGGTGCAGGGTCCAGTCACCAAGTCGGTAACTGTCTTCAAATGTCTCTTATCCAGTTTCAGTATCCTGGATGAGAGTTCCTTGTCTACCTTGTTCTGTAAACTCTTTGTATGAAGGTGCCCTTGTGTCACCCTCCATTTGAATTGGTGTTCCCTATCTAGCCAGTTCCCGATTTCCCCTCTTATGCAATCTTTTGTGATTCCACAGAACGGTTCATTACCTGTAATCCCCTCATGTGCCGGCATCCATAATAGAGACACTTTGTTGTCTCTTGCCAGCCTGTTGAGGGATTCTTTGCAGTTTTTCACCAGTCTAGATCTAGTTGTTGGATTACTGATAGCTTTAAGCAGAGCCTGGCTGTCAGTGAATATTTTAATTTTTTGTCCGGTATATCCTCTTCTGATGTTTTCATCAATACAGGCTCTAGCGGCAATTGTATCTGCTAGAAACACAGTCTTATGTTGACTTAAAGGCTAAAGAACATTCTCATTCTTTTTTTTTCTTTTTTTTCTTACCGCTTATTTACGGTAGAGCAGGTATTGACTGCGTTAACTGTTCTGCAAAACAAAATTTTGTGACGTTGCCAAACTGCAGCTTTTTTCTTTATTCAAAGAAAACTAGAAAAGTCATGATGATTTTATTGGCCTGTACTTCATAACGAGTAAATCGAAGGTATTTATTTATAAATAAAAGGCTTGAATAATAATCTTAGATTTATTTGATATTACTATATTTATGTAGAGATACTACAGTTGTTAACTGCGGATAACCACTCATTAATGATGAATGATCTGATTTTCATTGCTCCACTTATGAAGGTATACATTTGTTCAATAACTGCTACATTATTTGAAACAAAAAGTGAGTCTAGATCTTCAGAATGATTTCGTCATCCAGTTACTGTATTTTTTCATGAATTCAGATTACGATTTTTGGTCACTAAGCTATGTTATAAATTGAATGTTTTTTTTATGTAAGCTTTTGTTTGCCATTTTGCATATTACGTTTGCAATAATAACAACAATTTGAGGTAGTATTTCATTAAAAATTAACCAAATACGTTAGTAATATCAATTACATCCAAACAACGCGTCTGTAATTTAAAGCTCTTTGTAGCTGGTCCCAAGCATGCTCGATGAAATTGAGGTCGGGCGATCGAGGGGGCAGTGCCAAGTGCAGGATAACATGGAAGTCCAAAACGTATTCGACTACTCTTGCACGATGCGGTGGAACATTATGGTCTGAAGTTTACGTCTAGGCATTATTCAAAACTAATAAATTCTAAATTTTAAATCACATTTGACTGAATAAAGTGGAAGCAATAACTGAATAGAAAATACGAAAAAAAACTTGCCTTAAACTTAAAAACTCATCAACTTGGAAACAAAATGTGTTATTCACATGGCATAGACTTCGTGAGTTTCCCAAGACCCCGAATTCATATTCCCTCTGATATTCAGAAACCGTGTTTCATAAGCACCCTTCTTTATAAGTTATAAACTTATTAAGAAAAACGTTTAAAACTTCAAACCAAACCAAACCAAAAATTCTGGAGAAATCATCTGGTTCACCGATGGCTCCAAAAATAACAATGGCACTGGGGCTGGTATAAAAGGACCTAGAAAGAGAACGTTCTTTAGCCTTGATCGACATACGACTGTGTTTCAAGCAGAGACGATTGCTGCTATAGCCCGTATTGATGAAAACATCAGAAGAGGATATACCGGATAAAAAATTAAAATATTAACTGACAGCCAGGCTCTGCTTTAGGCTATCAGTAATCCAACAACTAGATCTAGACTGGTGAAAAACTGCAAATAATCCCTTAACAGGCTGGCAAGAGACAACAAAGTGTCTCTAATATGGGTGCCGGCACATGAAGGTATTGCAGGTAATAAAATGGTGGACCAGTTAGCTAAAAAAGGCTCTAAAGGAGACTTCATAGGTCCGGGACCGTTTTGTGGAGTCACAAAAGGTTGCATAAGAGGGGAAATCGGGAACAAGTCAGTTACCGACCTGGTGACTGGACACTGCACCTTAAGGAAACGTATGTACAATATGGGCAAAGTTAGTGAACCTATGTGCAGAAAATGTGAACTTGATGATGAAACACCTACTCACATACTCTACTTCTGCGAGAACTTACAAGAACTTAGACAGAAGCACTTTGGAGAGGAATTAATACTGCAACCATCACAACTACTGAAAATCCCTCCAGTCAAACTAGTGGCCTTTATAGAAGACACGAAGCTTCTGGAATTGAAGTAGATAACATGGGAAATGGTACAAAGATTCAGTTCAAGTGCCTGGGCTGATGAGTACAACCCAAAAATATGAATGAATGAACCTCAAACCAACTGTAATTTTTGTTAATTTGTGATGGTGGCATTGAAATATAAGTTACAACGGTGGACATGGTGAACCTCTGACATTATTTTAGTGTTTATATATACATATATATATATATATATATATATATATATATATATATATATATATATATATATTTATTTATTGTTTACTGTCAAATTATTTCCTTTGTGCATTTGATCTTTGAAAACTTAGAAATTTATTACATACAGGGTGGTCCGTAAGTAATGGTCCAAAGTGAAATAGAATATTCTTGGCCACTAAATATTACAATCTGACGCAACTTGCTTCAATAAAATATTGATAATAAAAAAGATACAGGGTGGCAAAGTTGAAATGTCAAAAATGTTTTTTCTCAGTAAATTGAAAGATTTTGGATATACAAGCGTAAAAATTTGAGGATAGGGGTTTTAGGGTCTGAGAAATAATAACATGATATCCATTTCGATGTATTTTCTAGAGGGCGCCACATGAGCTATGTTGTAGGTGTAACTGTGCGCTTAACTTTTTTATCGTTAACCCTGTATCTTTTTTATTATCAATATTTTATTGAAGCAAGTTGCGTCAGATTGTAATATTTTTAGGCCAAAAATCTCCTATTTCACTTTGGACCATTACTTACGGACCACCCTGTATGTAATAAATTTTTTTTTAAATCCTTGCAAAAAACCTAAATATTTTCCATCCAATATATTCTATACCTAAAAGCCATTTATTCGGGTTATAGCTTAATTTTCATTATATATGCGTTCCAAAAATGAGTTTTTTTAAAGCGCTGTGAATTGTGAAATAGTCAGATTTTGAGGACGTACCTAAACTCGTTTTCAAATTCCAATTTAATCTCTTGGTCAATTTCTTACCTAGCATAATATAATTAAACTCATCCCTGATGAACATAAACACCTAAACTCGTCCCCAGAAAATATTTTATTAAGAATAATTGCAAAATTGGTTATTTTAACGTGATCGGCTCAGTAATTAATTTCACAAATGACTGGCAAGCGTGCAAGAAACCAAAAAACGAGAGGCTATTCTCCCGACCTGCTCCCCCACTATCTTGGTTAAAACAGATAATTGGTTAATTTAATCGAGAAGGTCAAGGAAAATCATTGAAGAAGCTATACAGTGTTGAAAAAATGGCTTCCACTACTAATAGGTACTTGTTTTCCGCGTTCACTTAAACTGATAAACTTTTCCATAATTATTCTTATTTCGTATAGGCTCCCACCACAAGTAATATATTATTCCTGAACTATGTTCGGAGAGAAACTAATTTGAAATTTTGAAAAACTAAACAAGATAACAATTTGCCACTCCCACTGCAAGGTAATTTCTAAGAATATATAAACCTTTGCTCGGGGACGAATTTAGTTATGTAATTAATGAACGTTTCTTAGCATATTTAAGGTCAGCCGATTTTGATTTATTATGAACTTGCCTCGTTGATTTCGCTAAACCCTACTCTAATACTCGTAAAGGATGTTTCATATTTATTCTACTTATTACTAAAATAAATTTTAAAAAAAAATTGTGGATACGCCTATGTCATCTAATAAAGAAGTTTTATACTCTTCGAGCTGGTCCCCCACGGGCTTAGACCTTCGATGAAATACATTATTCTTTTATTTTTTCTTTTATTTTTCTGATATCCCGTTGAGATCCAAATGCTCATCATTAATTTGGTAGCATTTTAAAGAATTTCCCAAAGCCAGCTTAGATGTTTATGGTGTTCATTTGCATTAATATCACATTAAAATAATTTTAACTATCCGAACATCATGAGGTCCATTATTTTTACCAACGTTGTGTGATGAATTAAAATTGATTTTTGCATTTGTGCAATTTGATAATGTTAACATGCATTAATTTTTACCCAATCAAACCGAGGTCCACCTTGTCTTGTGTATACAGAATACCCCTGGGCGAGAAGCTTGTAACCTTTGTCTGTAATCCTTGAGGAAGTATTTGTATGGTGTAGGTATAGGAGACATAATAATAAGTATTCAATTTATTAAAGAAATGTGGCATATAATAATTGCAGCACAGATAACCAAATTTAGTTTCTGGCTCAAATGCCAAAAAACATGCATTGAGTCAGTCTTTTATAACGTACAATGAGGTGTTAATCGTAACAGAAATTGTCCCCCATTTACGATGTGACATCTAAAAGAGAGAAGTTAGCTACATAAGGGTTGATATAGAACCACAATTCTGTCGTCTTCTTTTTAAAAATCGTGATTACCAGAGAAAAAATAAGCGAAGACAGAAATCTTCAATTCTAGAATCAATAGATTCGAAGAAAAAAAATTAAATACAATATCCTGTGTTATTTCAATTACAATGCAATAATAGGCTGGTGTCACTTTGGCAATTCATTCGTGTCTACTTAATGTTTATTCAAGTTTTAGTAGGCTGATGTCAAATTCTGTTACTGGTAGTAGTTTACTAGTAAGTCGCCGATAAGTCTAAAAAATATTTGAGCTTGTTCGACGATCGATGAGACGTAGTATTTATTTTGGCTAGAAGCGATCATTTCCAACATTTATCATGAATCGTATTTTATTCTTGCATTTTCCACTTATATGTTATATTGAATAACATAAGAGTTGTCTGTTTGTAATTCCACAGAGTGAGGGTTTAAACTATCAATTTAAGTCAAAAAATACGTTTATTTTCTTAAAAGTTGGTATAATCCATCATACTTTACCAATTTTAATCCGTTAAAGTACTTTCAGAGTGAACAAATATTTCTACCTGCATTGCTGTTATTTTTCCTATCTTTTATGTGTAAAATAAAATCCGCTGAAGAAGCGTTGAAAGCATTCACCCTATAACAGACTGATTCACAAGTGCCATTTCATTCCAAACCTAACCCGAACCACCGAAAATTATCAATCAATTATGGTATGAATAGTTATAGTAAAATTAATACCTATTTAGAGGTACCAACCGTTTTAGTAACTTAACGTATGCGGCTTCTTGAACCATCTGAACCCGCATGAAAAAAATTAGGTTATGACCTTTGTCATGTCAAATGCTTGACATATTTCTTATTGCATTGGCGCAGTGACTTGAAATTTCATATTATCAGTGGCGGTTTGTAATAATACAAATTAATTTTATGAAATTCATAAAATTCTAAAGATGTTGACATAATAAAAGAATATAAAAGAAGCGCAAGAATTTTAAAAACATTGTTTTATTAACTAGATACATAGTTTTCTTAAAAAAATGTGGCAATTCAGAGTTCGATTAAGTACAAATTCTAGATTTTAAAAAAATGACAACGTGATCTTCAAGGCAAAGTTTAATTAGTTTCTAAATCAGAATAACTTTCGGAAAGTGATAGTTCATCATCGGATTCATTGGATACAGAGATCACCATAGGTTCGATGTTTAGTAGGTCCAGTTTGTTTTCTACTTCCCATGCTTCAGAAATAATTTTCTCTGTATGATTTATGTAATTCTGCCAGTGTTGCTCCGGTACATTTTTTACAACGTCATTCCATACTTTTAAGACTTCAGTAGGTGACCTTGCAGTTTTCGTAATAGCTTGGTTATAATGCCTTTTAGTTTCTGACCATACCATTTCGATGGCATTAAAATGGCAATGATAGGGTGGTAGCCTGAGAACACAATGACCATGCTCGGCAGCGTATTTGTCTAAATGATAATTTTTTTCTGGCAAAACTTGCTTTTCAATTATATTCCAAACAGCATCCTTTAAAATGTGATCTGGAAAAGGAATATTCTTTTTTTTGAGCCATTCTAACATGCGTGTTTTACTCCAACTTTTTCTTGGGATTTCTTCATCCAGGAGACTGTGATACGTTGCGTTATCCATTATAATTAACGATGGTTCTTCCAAGTTTACAATTAGTTGCTGTTTAAACCAATTTTCAAAATTTTCGGTGTTGATGTTATCATGGTAATCGCCTGTTTTTTTATTGCATTTAAAAATAAGCGATGCATTTGCCACAAAACCTTTTTTATTACCGGCATGAACAATTACATATCGTGTCCCACTTCCAGTTATTTTTAAATCACTGTGTTTAGTACCATCTTGCCACATTCTTCTGTCCCCGCTTTTACTAAAAACCCATGTCTCATCCAGAAAAACAGCTGTAAAGAGCTTTTCGCTTTTAGCAGCATGGTATTTGTTCAAAAATAATATTCTTTTTAATCTGACTGCAGGCATTTCCAATAAATGTTTTCTTCCATCCTGTTTTTTGAAATGAAAACCCATTTTTTTAATTCCCAAATATAACGAACCTTTGGAAATCTTAGTTTCTGGAGACTCTTCGATAAATTGCCGTAAAATAGTTTCTACTGTGATTTTATCCTTTCGCGCATACATTTTATAAATTACTTCCCTCAAACAATGCAGGGTATTTTTTGTAATTCGGGTTTTGATCCGGGAAACGCTTGCAGACATATTTCTTCTAAATTCGAAATCTGTAGCTCTGTTTGGTTTTTCAAGATTATATAATGTGCTTTCTGGAACTTTTAGTGCTTCGGACGCTTTTTGAATTGCCTTAAATCGAGATCCTAAATCGTTTTGAAAATAGTTTACTACATTAAGCATACGTGTTTTGGATTCATCAGAATATCGCATTTTTATATCTTATTTTGCGTTATGACATTAACATGAAATCAAAATTTGAAGTAACTTCAAAAACGTGACATTCATTTTTGTTGGTAATTTTTTGTTTCAACCGATTTATTAATAATAAATAAGGATGGTCTTATTCTAAATGGGTATAAAATTTACTATACTTAATAATAAATTAAAATATTTAATAATAATATAGTTTAATTGATATTTGTACAACCAACTCTATCATTTGATATTCAGAATCATTTATTTTCCATAATGGAAGAATGTAGAATATATTGAATAAGTCCGTCACAAGCCTAAAATAAACATACAAAAGTTAGAAACATTTAGAAAGAAAAAGAATAATATGTAAAATTAGTTTTAATACACCCTGTATACTGAATAATTAAAGTCATACAATGACAAACAGTAAAACAGGAACACAAACTTTAAATAAAAGATCAACAGAGTACCAACTAAAAAAGTGATGATTGTAAAATTGAAATAGAAATAAAATGACCACCACAATATAGAAAATTATAACCTAAAATTGAACTATAGATAAAATAAAATGAATCATATAACTTAACATAAATAAACTGTCAATATAATTAAAAATAGAAATAATAATTTAGTAACTAAATCTTTCAGACAGTCATTGGTAGAAATAATTTTAAAATAAAATCTAAGAGTGTTTGTTGAAAAAACAAAGAAAAAAATCAACAACGGATTGATATTTTGAGAAGGAAGGAGGAGGTTGTTCAAAGTAAGAAACTAAAAATTGAAATTCATGCAGAAATATTCAAACAGAAACAAAAATTTGTAAATATAAAGTTAACTAAACTGATATAAAGTGATTATAACAATAAATAAGTATGAATTATTACAGTTTCCTGTAAAATTGTCATTATACCAATAGATATCGAAGAATAAAAATATATTATTCTAACGCTTACAACAATGTTTTGAAAAATATTTTTCAAAAACAGTGACCGCTCAACGAAGAAGAAACAACTACTTCCCGGGCTACATGCCCCGACAGACATTGAATTATACTTCTAAGTCAAACGCGGTTGGTAAATCTACGGGAAGTAGTTGTTTCTTCTTCGTTGAACGGTCACTGTTTTTGAAAAATATTTTTCAAAACATTATTGTAAGCGTTAGAATAATATATTTTTATTCTTCGATATCTATTGGTAACACGCTTTACTAAAATCGACAATTTTACAGGAAACTGTAATAATTCATTTTTGTTTCAAGCTCACGGGCTTATTGTCACTTTCGAATTTTGGTTTGTGACTTGGAGGTGAAGGAGTCGCTACTTTCGCAACTAACACATTTCCGTCAGTGGATGTATAGTAGGCGATTGTAGAGATAAATTCAGTTCGGGATTAACTCTCGGACGATAACATATACCTTGTACTGATGAGGCGCATTACGCCGAAACCGGTCTACAAGTTATGTTGTCCCTTCTAGTTGCAAACCAGAATGGTTGGTTTAAATCTTGTAGATTTACCAACCCCGTTTGACTTAGAAGTATAATTCAATGTATGTCGGGGCATGTAGCCCGGGAAGTAGTTGTTTCTTCTTCGTTGAACGGTCACTGTTTTCGAAAGATATTTTTCAAAACATTGTTGTAAGCGTTAGAATAATATATTTTTAATCTTTGATATCTATTAATAAATAAGTAAGTGAAAGGTAATACTTACCATAAAATATTTGTTGCTAAGTGAACACTGGTATAAGCCATATAATATACCCATATCCTTAGGGGTATCATCAATAAATCACAAGTGAAAAGCAGAAAAATGTTGAAATCGTTTATCCAGCACAGAAAAAACTTTCCAAGTGACCCAGAATGTTGGTCCAGGGCCACCGAACAGTGAAATTCAGTGTGACTTTCAAGAGAAGAAAAGAAATGTATACAATAACTACGAAAGACAATCAGGTATCATTTATCTATATAATTTAATGTTGAATTTATTGATGTTGATTAAATTGTTCACATTTAAAAAAAAGTATTACATAAGAATATACTTACTGACAAAAATTTTCAAAAAAATCAAAAAGGCATCGACCATCATTGATTTTGATTCCATTTTATTCTAGAACGTTGTCAAATGTCACTTCTTCACGTATAAAATTAATCATCTTTTCTGTAGTTTAAAACCACAGAAATATAAAACCATAGACTCTCATAGGTATATTCTTAATTTTGTTTTGAATGAGAGAATGAATGAATTTTAGTTAAGAAATAAATATTGTTAATGATTTTTGAATATTTTTGAAGTTAGTTAAGCAAAGTTAAACAATAAACCAAACGTTTTCATTTGTTGAACATTCATTTAAAATTGAATGTGTTTGTTTTTGTATCTATGATATATTTTACAACCAACACAGGCTATCAACGTTGGAACAGAGTTGTCCTCACAAAATTTGAACTCACAAACAAAAATATAGCTCCCGGAGATAGTTTAACTAAATTTACAAAATAATATTCAAATAATAATAAAGAGTCATAATAATCATAATAATCATAATAAAAAATATATATATTTTGATAATTTCCGACTGAGCTAGATTGATATAAATAAAGATAAGTATAAAAACCAACATAATAAAATAAATAAAATTTGCTTTATAATAAGGAATGGAATTGATATAGATTAAAAATCAAAACCATATAAATATATAGGTATACGAGTATAGTTCGGTTTTTTGCATATACTTCAAAAACGATTTGAGATATCCAAAATTTGAAAAAAGATCATCAAGGAGCAGGAAATTTTCTGAAAACATCCCACTTCCCGGAACTTTACGAACAATATTTATAATGTTAAAAAGAATAGGTGATAATTGGGCTAAAAACGGGTGACATGGCGCTTGGCGCAGGAGGGTTCAACCAATTAAATGAGAACATTAAGGAGTAAATAAATTTTGATACTATCTAGACACATGAATAAACAATATTCCGTTTGCAAAAAATTTTCACACTCATTTTTCAATTAACTATGATTTTATTAGTTGAAATTAATTAATTAATTTTTATCTGTTAAGAGTTAACATAAAAACCCTGTTCATTTGTAAACTAAGAACCTATATTTTTTTTTACTTCTGTTCTCGAAAGGATTTAGAGAATCTTTGTTGATAAAGAGAATGTCCTTGATAAAAATAATAATTTTTTAGAAAAAAATCGTTTCTTAATTAAATTTTTTTATTGCTAAAAACGCGGGGCATCCATTAATTACGTGAGCTCTTTTTCGGTCAGTTTAGACTCCTCCCCCCTTGGGTGAGATTTAGTGAGATTTGCCTGGACCCCCCTTCCCCTACGTGAGATTAACGCTAAAAATATTTTAAACTTAATTTATTTTCATTATTCGGGAAAATAATAAATTGTTCAGGTATACTAAACTTAATTTATTATTTAAATGATATTAATAGCCATGAGATTTACTTTAGCGGGCAGAATGAACACTCAAAATAATTTTTTTTAATATCTGTAATATTTTATATTTTTTGAGGTTAGGTGAGATTTTCGATTATTCCCCCCTCGGTTTAAATGAGATTTCATTGGGCCCCTCCTCCCCTATTCTGAGCTCACGTAATTAATGGGTGCCCCCTTACCAATTAATACTTTTATTTGCTGCTAAATATGAATATTAAGGAACCACTTTTTTAAAATCATTATTCACGTTCTCTCATACAATGAAAAAAAGTGTTTTCGCGCTAAAAAAACTGAAAACAACCAATTGTTCGAAATATCATCTGGCTCCAAGCGAAATATGATTCACCAAGCGAAGCCGGGGCGGATCTCTAGTCCTTTATAAGGTCCTAGATTACTGTGAAGAATGCAACTCTTGTTCGTATGTCCCAAATTTGCATAAAAATGTGTGAGCCGTCACGGGAAGCCTGGCAGATGTGAAACATCGAAATTGTTTTGTATAAGTTATATGCATAAAAGAACCATTTTTGACCATTTTTCAAAAATTTTGACAATTTTTCAAAATTTTTACAATTATTGACCATTTTTTCAAAATTTTTACCATTTTTTCAAAATTTGGACAATTTATTCAAATTTTAACAATTATTGACCATTTTTGACAATTATTGATCAATTTTGACAGTTTTGACAAGTATTGATTATTTTGGACAATTTTTCAAAAATGTTTGACCATTTTTGCAAATTTTAACAATTATTAACCATTTTTGTCAAATTTTGACAGGTTCTGACAATTATTGACCATTTTTGACAAGTTTTCAAAAATTTTGACCGTTTTTCAAAAAATTTTACCATTTTTCAAAAATTTTGACAATTTTTAATAATTATTGACAATTTTTAATAATTATTGAAAGTTTTTTATAATTATTGACCATTTTTTCAAAATTTGGACAATTTCTGAGCATTTTTTCAAAATTTGGACAATTTTTTACCATTTTTCAAAATTTTAACAATTATTGACCATTTTTTATAAAATTTCAAAAATTTTGACAATCATTAACCATTTTTTTAAATATTTAACAATTTCTGACCATTTTTTAAAATTTCAACAATTTTTGATCATTTTTGACAGTTTTTGACCATATTTCAAAATTTTTGGCAATTATTAAACATTTTTTCGAAATTTTGACAATCATTGACCGATTTTTTAAATATTTAACAATTTTTGACCATTTTTCAAAATTTTAACAATTTTTGTCAGTTTTTGACGATTGGTTTTGACAATTATTGACCGTCTTTGACAATTATTGACCATTTTTTCAAAATTTTTACAAATATTGAGAGATTTTGACAATTATTGACCATTTTTGACAGTTTTTGACCATATTTCAAAATTTTTGACAATTTTTCAAAAATTTTAAAATATTTGGCAATTGTTAAGCATTTTTTCAAAACTTTGACAGTTTTTGACAATTATTGACCATTTTTCCAAATTTCTGACAATTTTTGACCATATTTCAAAGATTTTGATAATTTTTCAAAAATTTTAACATATTTGGCAATTATTAACCATTTTTTCAATATTTTGACAATTTTTGAGCATTTTTGATAGTTTTTGACAATTATTGACCATTTTTGACAATTCTTCACACCAGTTTTTGACGATTTTTGATTGGTTTTGACAATTATTGACCATTTTTGACAGTTTTTGACCATATTTCAAAATTTTTGACAATTTTTCGAAAATTTTAAAATATTTGGCAATTGTTAAGCATTTTTTCAAAATTTCTGACAATTTTTGACCATATTTCAAAATTTTTGACAAGTTTTCACAAATTTTAACATATTTGGCAATTATTAACCATTTTTTCAATATTTTGACAATTTTTGATCATTTTTGATAGTTTTTGACCATATTTCAAAATTTTGACAATTTTTCAAAAATTTTAAAATATTTGGCAATTGTTAAGCATTTTTTCAAAACTTTGACAGTTTTTGACAATTATTGACCATTTTTCCAAATTTCTGACAATTTTTGACCATATTTCAAAGATTTTGATAATTTTTCAAAAATTTTAACATATTTGGCAATTATTAACCATTTTTTCAATGTTTTGACAATTTTTGAGCATTTTTGATAGTTTTTGACAATTATTGACCATTTTTGACAATTCTTCACACCAGTTTTTGACGATTTTTGATTGGTTTTGACAATTATTGACAGCTTTTGACAATTATTGACAATTATTGACCATTTTGACAGTTTTTGACCATATTTCAAAATTTTTGACAATTTTTCAAAAATTTTAAAATATTTGGCAATTGTTAAGCATTTTTTCAAAATTTTGACAATTATTGACCATTTTTCCAAATTTCTGACAATTTTTGACCATATTTCAAAATTTTTGACAAGTTTTCAAAAATTTTAACATATTTGGCAATTTTTAACCATTTTTTCAATATTTTGACAATTTTTGATCATTTTTGATAGTTTTTGACAATTATTGACCATTTTTGACAATTCTTCACACCCATAGATGTGCGAGCTCAGTGCGGCAAGAGAGATTGGCGCACAGTTGACGTCAAAAATATCTATATTTAACTTATCAAAAGTAGTGTTGCATTTTTTTCGAAAAATAAATACCACCCAATGTTTTTTACGTTCATTTTTAACGTTTCCAGAGGTGCGATATTGTTTGGTTTGTTAATTTTAATGTCATTTTCTTTTATAAAGATTGCAGGATAAACAGAAACGACTTTGTTGTGGTGATCAATAAAGTTTAATTGTTGTATTTATTTTAACTACCTCTCTTCGTTTATTTAATTATATATAAATACGGTGTTAAACGGCCAGTTAAAAAACACAAACCTGTTACAATTTAGTTAGCCGTTAAAAAAAGCCACCTCGAGATCTCGAAAGAAAAATATGATGTCTCAATAAAAAAAGAGGTAGAAGAAGTAAAAAAAAACGATAACGAATCGACAAGACGGCGATAGCGATCTTTTACATCGATTTTCCCGCAGATCGTAACTTATTTGCCAGCAAGGTAAAAGAATAAATGACATTTATATTATTAGAGTATTTTGCGTCATGCTGATACATTCCGAGGAATAATTTGTATACAATGGAAACAAAAAAAATAATGCGTGCTTCTATAATACATTTAATTTTACATTATTAGAACTCGAAAGTAATGAAATGATTAGTCTTTGTTATATTTTTCAGTTCATTACAGAAATTGAAGTGACTTAATCGGGTATGGTACTGATCAGGAATAATTTTTCATGTTTCACAATTTCGGTACTACAAAGGATTCAACCGCTTCGCACTGTTCAAGTGGGTTCAGGGTCGGACTTAAATTATATGTTACAATTTTATATTTCGAAATATATCAAGAGGAAATTATGAACGATTTGTGACGTATTAGATTATTGCTAACATAGAATGGCAGTACCGAACTGTTTTTGTATTTTTTATCACAAATATTGATTCTGCTCATTTTAACTGAGCGTTGTTTTTCTTATTTTTTATTGAGGAAAATAAAAATGTATCTATCAACGTCATTACTGAATTAAAATGGGCAGCCACTAAAGTGTTGGCCGCCCATGTGCAACTCAATATTTGCCGGCCCCTAGGTACTAATATTCAACGAAGCTACTTTTTTGCACACAATGTGGAAAAGCCAAATGGAATAAATGCATTATTTCGGTTAATGTACATATTTATAGAAAATCCCGAAACACGTCAAATTATGAATTGACATTCTTCAACGTGAAAATGTGATCCCCCTTTCCAGTGACAGTTACAAACCCCCAATTTTTTAAATGGGTTGCATGGGCTTGTAATGTATCGTTCGGAAGGTCACTTCATTCTCTATTCAAAATTGTTATCGTTTTCAAATTCATTGTAGAAGTTAACACAAAAAAAATTAAATCCTGGCAACATCCTGATCTTGAATAAAAATGCCTTCTAAATTTATTTAACATAACACGCGTAACCGACATAATCACAAGCGTTATGAGTCCTCTCAAGTTTTTTAAATCAAGAGGTTTAGTTCTGGACACAATGCTCTTCAAATACATCAGATGAGATCAGGTGATCGTGCTGGCCATTCTATGTACTGCCGTACCTTGAGTTGGTGGTATAATGTAATCTAGTAAGAATTTTCAATTGGCCAGTAGTGGCAATTTTGTCGATCAGCATAACCGTTAATTGAAAAAGTGCACTCATCAGAAAACATAAGCTGAAGCTGAAAGTATATCTTGCGCCATTGAGGATAATAAATAGTTATGAATAATAAGTTGCTGAAATGTTTTCTTATTTCTATCACTGGGAAAATTAAAGTTTTTAATTTGCGGAGAAAAATTTTCTATAATAACTTCTATACTGCAAGTCGAATTATCTTGAACATTTTTCCTGTATTCGTTGATGGTTTCAGCATAAGCACTCGGATCATCGCTCTCACTGTCATTAGAGTAGACTCCCATCATTATCATCATCTTCTGCGGCAAGATCGATTGATTGATTAGTTCGGCACCACCAGTCTGAGGCTTCGAATCCTTGGTACCCCACTCTTTAGGCTTTTTGTGCTCTTGGTTGTACCGTTTATGTGAAGAGACCAGTACTTCTTATGTGGGTAATCCCGTCAGTTTCTTTATCTGTCATCTGCTGAGATTTAATATTCCATTAGTCAGCGATTTCGAGGGATTTTTGACCAGGAGTTTGATGTGTTTCTGCTTTGGCATGTTTTGTTTGAATCCACCGAGATGTACAACCACGTGCTGTAGTTTTTGATATTCCAAATGCTGGTTCAGGACCAGTGAATGCGGTTTCATACCCTTGCTTTGTTAGGGTGTCTGCCGTTTCATTGCCTACAATACTCTTGTGCACCGGGACCTTAAGTGGTTTGCTAGGGTTAAGAGTTTTTTAAGGCAGTCCCAGACCAGTCTGGAACGGATCTGGGAGCATGCTGATGATTTCAGTGCTGTGTGACTATCTGAGAGTATAATGCATCTATACCCCCCTTCGATGTTCATTTGTAAACTCGTGTTTATATCGTAGATTTCCGCCAGGAATACGGATGCGTGGATATTGCACCTGTGTCTAGCACCGTGGACTCCAGCTCCTGTTCCTTTATAAGTTTTATATCCGACAGTATACCACACCAACGTTCTTTCCTGACTGCATGCTTCCAACCCATCCCAGTTTAGTTGGATATTGTATGGTTGGTTGTCGTTAATTGTGGCCAACATCTGTGATTCTGGAATCACTGTGGATCTTCATTCCTTCGTACCAACTCCCATTGCATTATAGCCTGTATGCAGCCATTCACGCTTCTGCCTTAATATGCAGAGCAAGAGGCGGAATATTGGGTATGGCTTCCATTGCCGCAGGCGGGCTGCTTCTCAGGCTCCATGACCATGGGTCTCACCACAATTGTGTACGGCCACTCTACGATCCGTGGATATACCGGACAAAAAATTTAAAAAATATTCACTGACAGCCAGGCTCTGCTTAAAGCTATCAGTAATCCAACAACTAGGTCTAGACTGGTGGAAAACTGCAAAGAATCACTCAACAGGCTAGCAAGAGACAACAAAGTGTCTCTAATATGGGTGCCGGCACATGAGGGGATTGCAGGTAATGAAATGGCGGACCAGTTAGCTAAAGAAGGCTCTAAAGGTCCGGAACCGTTTTGTGGAATCACAAAAGATTGCATAAGAGGGGAAATCGGGAACTGGCTAGATAGGGAACACCAATTCAAATTGAGGGTGTCCTTCATACCAAAATTTTACTGAACAAGGTAGTCAAAGAACTCTCAACCAGGCTACTGAAACTGGGTAAGAGACATTTGAAGACAGTTACCGACCTGGTGACCTTGAGGAAAGATCTGAACAAAATGGGCAAAGTTAGTGAACCTATGTACAGAAAATGTGAACTTGATGATGAAACACCTACTCACATAATCTGCTTCTGCGAGAACTTACAGGAACTTAGACGGAAGCACTTTGGAGAGGAATTAATACAACCATCTTAACTACTGAAAATCCCTCCAGTCAAACTAGTGGTCTTTATGGAAGACACGAAGCTTCTGGAATGGAAGTAGATAACATGGGAAAATGGTACAAAGATTCAGTTCAAAGGCTGATGAGCACAACCCAAATATATGAATGAAAAATGGAATGATCCGTGGATTTAGTCCCCATGTGTATCACAGCCTTAAAGTCCATTTTCCCTTTATTCGTTTCATCAAGTAAGTGTGAATTTCAGGTGACTTTTGCATCCAGAATTATACCTATACTTACTTCCTTAGACACAGTTGTACGTTGAAGAGGCTTGACAGTTTTAGTATTTCAAGCTTCTTTCTAGTGGAGGGAATGAGTGCAGGAGGATTAATTTGTTTCGATTTCTTTTTATCACCTCCACAAAGAATTTATTTTGAAGTTGATGGTTCTAAATTTGTATCCGACTTTTCTTCATTCCAAAACGGCGTACCTACATCTATATATCGGTACTTAAAACATTCAAAAAAAGTGGAGAGTAAATTAAATTGGATAGATCATAGACCGGTAGCCCTCGACACATCCTTCATTATTTCTAATGGAAGCCTTTTCACCATCCAGTTTCATGTGAAAAACAAGAAGAGTAAGGCTATGCTGAGGAAGCATAAAAAATTGAAGTAATTTGATGACTAATACTTGTAAATATTAAATATGGTAACACCTGTGGTGGTTCTAGATTCTAATGCTGGCTTCAGGGAATTTGTGTGTTTACTTTTCTATAGGTTCATTGCTAGGAGGATTGAACAGTATTTTATTTAAAAAAATTAATTGCTGTCAATGTCTATCGTAATAATCGTCAGTTATTGGAAGTATTTATAATTGAGTGAACCTCGCGAATAAAAAATAAATAAAGAAAAAACCAACAAGAACTCCGAAACAATGAGAAATGAAACAAAAGCTATCGAAAATACACATAACAGACTGTAATTTTGTAATGCCATCGAAGACATTTGCATTGAGGCCTGTGGCCTCCGCAAGGCCGACTGGATTTTTCTGAAACTTGACAAATGCCAGATTCCGGTTCCTTAAAACAATGGATAATTTATAACTCTTAGGTTATGCCAACTGTTGAAATTCTGTTAGTGTATTATGCGTAAGCGAATTTACGAATTACGTGCACACAATGTAGGTTGGGAGGTTCCGACCAGTTAACAATTAAAGTTGAAAGTTTGGTTTTAACTGAATTTGAAAAAATATGTGTGTTCATTACCAGAGAAAACATTTGTAAAACAAATTTTACCAAATAGTTAAAAAAAGGGAAACTGGGAAATTGGTTAGGAAAAATGGAAAACCCAGATGTACCCTTAAAAAGAAGTAACTTTTCAAGAAGAACTCGATATTTTCCGAATTGATAAAAATATGTGGATGATATTTTTAATTAAAGTTGTTTTTTCCCAAATCCGGGATTTTTCTTCGTATTGCTTCACGCAAACGGTGAATAACTTCAAGGTAATACTCTTTTTTGACCGAACGACCCTTTGGATTCGACCTCATAACTACATTGCCGTTTCATCACTAGCCGTGATCCTTTTGAGCAAATCTGGATCGTTGTTGATCATTATGTAGTGGAGCCCTTTTGGCTACAAATAATAATTTAATAATTGAAAGAAATTCATCTATATTTAATAACACTGAATACTGTTTACACTACCACTACACCAACACTAACACTTTACACTATCTTACGCGCGCTTCGATAACCAAGTTATCTTCTTCAGAGACTGAAGGGAAACTCAGTTTACCTTTCGATAACCTCAGTTTACCTTCAGTCTCTGAAGAAGATAACTTGGTTATCGAAACGCGCGTAAGATAGTGTAAAGTGTTAGGGTTGGTGTAGTGGTAGTGTAAACAGTGTTCAGTGTTAAGTATCGCCAACGGTTCCAGAATTCCCAACTTAGTATATTTAATAAAATAAGTACATGTGGCACACTGAACTCGCTGAACTTGTCGAATAAACAAGAGCATAGCGTGTCATTTTATATTTATTAAATATAATATGAACAAAATAGGTGAATGTAGTTTGTAAGGAATTTCTTTTTCTTTAGAAGTGGAAAGGGTGGTTACACCACAAGCTCCTAAGCGATTATTCTTTTAGTAAATCTAAAACATTCGAAAACCTGACATGGTATATAAACTAACTGATATGTCGACGTTCTCAGCAACTTCTTTAATGTTCTCCACTTCCTCAACGTTGTCATCGGTTGTTGTTATACTGGGGAGTCCAGAACGAGCTTTGTATGCCACGTATAAGCATTTTTGCTTAAAGTATTGCCACAGTCAACATTTCATGTGCATTGGAGCACTTAATTTTATTTATCACACAAAATTTAATATTGATTCTTTAATCTATTTTTTTTTTCATTAGCAGAAAATCACAAAGAATACCATAACATGCCTGATCTTTATATTTTTCGAAACAATGCAAAATTGTTGATAATGTTAACATACGCAAGAATAGGTTTTTTTGTGGTTTTATGGCGTTGGGAGGTATCCATCAGCCAAATATTTTGTGTTAGATATAGAGTATATAAAGAGGTATTATAATATTTGTATTTGAATATAATCAATCCGAATCGTCATTGTATTTGTTATAGACTTCGTTTTGTGGATGTTTTGTGAACAAGTTAGTATCGCTTTACAGTCAAAGGATTGGTACAGGGCTACAAGTTTTCTCGCCTTGGGCATTATTTGAACATTTACAAAGGTAGACCATGGATGGAAGGTATATAAACATTTGGGTTAGGGTAACAAAGGTCACGAGCTCTAACTAACCTAACTATATCAATATGTTACTCATCCTTAGAAATTTTACTAGGCAATCTATTTTGATGTTATTGAGCGCCAGTAAGTGTAACATGTTGACGGGAGGGCATATTTTTTACGTGTTAGATTATGATAAAGTTCTTTCGTAGCACTACGCATTCAAAAAATATATGATCCAGATTGCAGGCTGTGCATAAGTTTGATTCGATTACGCATACTTTGCTTAAGTGGTCTAGGTATGTCGCGTGTCCAAATTTAATTCGAATTATACATCAAATATTGGATTACATATAGCGAATCCGTTAGGATAGATATATTTTACTTTTTTTTTGGTTTATATGTTCTAATGCCTTCATTATGCCTGCAGCTTCTACTGAAAATATAGAATAGTAGTTGCTTAGTTTGAAGGTTTTTCCTTCTTTCGTTTCTTGCACATAGAAAGCTGTGCCTGTTACCTTTCGATGTCTTCGATACATCTGTATATATTTTTATATTGTAAGTCGGTAAATTTTTTCTTTGTTTAATTCTGGTATTTCTGAGTACTCAGGAATTATTATTTTTGCAGAGTGTTCTATGTTCTCAAAGTAATTGCAGATATCATTTGTTAAGATCTCTTTTTTATTTGTGTTCCGAAATGCAATGCATATAGGTGGTGAATTATTTTTTTCCCAACATTTATTTGTTAGGTCCAATGTATTTAACCTTTGAGCGCCCATGATAGCGAAGCGAACGTCAACTCCCATGTGGGGTACCTCAGGGACCCCATTCAATTTGCGAGTTGATTAGTTGATTCTGATCAGAATAGAAGAATCGTTTGTGTTCAAATAAATATTTATTCAACTCAAAAATAGAAAAGTTCAATAAAAAATAAGATTTTAACACGAAAAAACGTTTAAACTGAAACATGAAATAAATCCAAAGAATATAACAAATTAATTTTATGTCTTTAATTGTGCCCTGAGTGAAATTTTTTCATTCCGACAAACATTGCAAGAATCGACTGTTCCTTCTTTCTGTGTTCTACGCAAACAAATTTTTTGCTAGAAAAACAAATAATACTAGATTTTATATCGGAACTCCTACTATCCCGTTTTCTTGTTGGGTTGACAGTCATCTGATGATTACTTGGGCTTTTAGTGTTGCAACCACAGTCACTCAGAGCTGACTTCACATGTGATTTGTTCTTTAGATAAGTGGCTCTTAATTCCATATTATTGCGAGTAAGATCGTGTCCAAACTGTAGCAAAATAGATCGTCTTCTTCAACCAACCTTTTTCTTCCAATTCGGATTTTTCTTCATATATACTACAAATGCGTTTAGAGCAGAAATATCTAACATATTCATAAATATCCTGTAGGGCCAACGGGCTTTCTCCCTGCAGCAAGAATATTCTCTGATCAATTTATCAGCATTATCCACACCACCTTTAGATTTATTGTAATCTAATATCATATATGGCTTGTTCTTGTTTTATGGACAAACTGAATCATTATCATGTTGACTAGAAAGAAGGTATACCACCTTGTTTTTCTTTGGCATGTAAGAAACCATTGTCAAATATTGAAGATTCTGCTTGTCGATAAGTTAAATTCAACTGTAGTGGAGTGTCTTGTTTGTATTTTCGACAAGTCCCAATAAGAGTAAGATTTTTAAATACTGTGTCAGGGAAAAGTTGTCGGTTGTGATGCCCCGCCAGCTTCCGTGATAGGTTTTATTACAGGTCAAAAGTTATATACAAAGACTTCTCAGTATGCCAAATTTTACCAACAAATTATAGTAAAAATAAATAAATATTAGGACTTACTCTTCATATTTGTGTTTATTTTGGATTCTAATTATACTACTTTTACTTAGCATTTCCTCTTTTAAATCTTACATATACTACATCTTCAGAAGTTCATCTTCCAGACTTTCGTATCCACTTCAATTCCCTAAAAATATAGGTACAAATAGAAAATGATTCTTAAGTAGTGATTGCGAGCAATATCAGTTTCAGAATATAAGGTATTTATTTGTAAAATTACAATATATATCTCAAAGGTTCCAATGTTTACATTTGTATCATCTAGGTTAAATTGACATCTGTCAGACCAAGAAGATAAACTTAATTGATTGATAATCAGATGTGACTGATAATCAATCATTCATTAACAAAATGGTAGTTGTACAAATTCATTACATTCTTTATCCTTTTCCATCTTTGTAAATTCACATCAGCATATCTTTTGAACTCCTAGAAGCTACTGGTAAAGGGAAAGAACCAACCATTCAAGACAGGTTGTGAACAAGGGAAGAGAGAGGTTGTCTCATTTTGCTTTTTGGATGCTAGCGAAGAGCACATAACGTTCAAGTAACGGATTTTTTGTAATTTACAAAAAGTTTTCAAAGGAAAGTTTCCAAGGTTCCTTAGAACTGGAAACCCAACCAGTGGGTTGGATTTATCCTTTTACACAAATTGTAATTTACCTCAACTTGACTTGTTTTACTTAAAGGCCACCCACCATCAACGGTAAGTTTGTCGACCACTCACTTCGATGAGATTATATTCTGAATACTGGCTCAATATCATTTACTTACGTTTATTTCTATTTCAGGCCTTGATTTTCATTTGCAACTTCATTTTCATCTTAATCTTCATTTCCATCTTCAACTTTCATGTTCATTTTCAATTTCATTTTCATCGTTTACCTTCTATTTCAATTTCACTATCAACTTTAACTCTACGGACTTGAGTTCTATTGTGGGATTCGACTGGTTCTCACCTCGTTGACGACCCCTGGATCATCGTAGGACAGCTGTTACCCCGAACTCCACGTGCGAGGACTACATTTATGGTCTTCATCCCCTACACATCATAACCTTTGGCAAGTGGTTATTCCAGATAACTTAGATTTAAGTAAATCCCTGGGACTTCTCTCCGGCAACTGCATATCCTACCAAGAATAAATTTACCAGGCTTTTATTGTACATTTATACCTTTTGTAATATTTACCTTCAGTAATCTGTGTATATACGAGATATTAATTGTGAGACCTAGGTATGCATACTTCGGATTAATTTCTATAATTTCATGTATATTTTAATTATTATATCCATCTAACCTTCTCTCAAATTTGCACGTGGTCATCTTTTTAGACATATGTCACCGGTCACCGTTCAAATGTGATATTTGAAGCTTAGGTATATCGGTGGTTTTCACCATAGAAGAAACCACGTTTTTCAGTAGCTTCATTTCAGATCCCCTTTTTGTGAGTACCTACTTTTACGCACTTGTAATCTGTATGGCCTACCACCTGTTAGGTAAATCAATAGACTTTATAAACCACATATATACATAACGCGATAGTTTTATTTGTCCCCCTTAAGAATCCTCTCCTTAACCGTGAGATATTCAAAGGGTGTTTAATATCTTTATTTCTACCCTTCTATTTCCTTTAACATCCTTTATAAGAAGTGTTATACATTTTCGACCAAATCTTTTACTACATGGCACCCTTGGTTTCGTTCTACTATTCCAACTGTCTTTCTTCCAGTGTAAACTTGAAGTTTTAACATCAGCTACTGCCCATATTTTGATACCATATCGTCCTGGTTTCGACTTTATGAATTGTCTGAACCCCTGAAGCATACTAACTGCTCATCAACTGTCACATGATCGTAAGTTTCGAAGGCCTCCACACAATTGTCCACAAACATATGTCCCATAGCTCCTCTATCGCAGCTAGTTTATCCTGCTTTTCACGAACAGTTCTAGTTGTTTTATCATCAAATGGCAGCGGTAAATAAGGAGCACCTTATACAAGTATCTCCGATGGATTCTTTTCTGCATCTGAGTGCTCTTGCTTTCAAAAGTATTCCCATGAAGTAATCTAATTCATTTTTTTCAAGTACCTCCCAGTTTTTTTTTGTTATTTGGATTTTCTTTGTTCCCTTTTTCGTAATATTTAGATGCTTCTTCATTTGTATGGAGACATATAATATCTTTCATTTCAGTTGTTATGAACAAATTGAAGAAACCTTAGAATGAACTAGCCTCTTTACTGTATTTTGTCAATCCGGGACGTACATTTATTGTTTTTTCGTCGTATTTTACTAGAGGCTGGAATCGGTCGACTTTCCCATTGCAATCCAGATTTTGCGGTATATTATGGACCTGATAAACAATCTTCAGACTCCGTTTCCGACGTGGTCTCTAAGATGATATTTTGTTCAATGTCGTTATCGCTCTCATAATCGATTTCAACATCAGAGTCATACTCTAAATTTATGGTATTGGCAATTTCTTCGAGTTCCTGTTGCCTCAAAGGACGGTTTTTTTCCTTTGAATTCATTTCAAGAGGAAACTAAAACTAATATGAATTTTATTAACCTTGAAAATTCAGTACACTTTAATACCCATGAGGGGTAACTCGCAGACCCCACTCACCTAATTATCGAATTTCTCGAACCTATCACACGCAAATGTCTCGTTACACTGACACATTCTTGAAAACGAAACATTTGACACATAGCTAATCGCAACGTTGCCAGCATGCTATAATTTTCAGAATATCACATGATTAGTAGGCATGGGGTCCCTTATTGACCCCGCATGGGCGCTCAAAGGTTAACTCAGGGGTTACACTCTGTACAAACAATAATTTGGTTAACGATTAATTTAAATCTCATTCTTTTTATAGTATACAAACCAATCATCCCTTCCAAATCTTTATAATTAATTTTGGTATCAAACTTTCCCACCATTTATTAAAAATCTCCGATGATAATTTGTTTTCTCCTGGTCTTTTGTTATTTTCTTCTTCAATAATTAAACTAATTATATACTTTAAATATCCGTGAATAGTAAAATCTCATAAAAGTTTTCTAAACTGTTTCAGGTATACAAAGACTTTTACTCGTAAACGTAACATCCTTTCTCCTTGACAGAAAAGATAAATCATTCGAATGAAATTAGAATATTTCATCCGACTATTCCTTTTGATTGATAACGTTGGACTTTCAAATTTTAATATTGCCAATTAGATTTAGGAAAGTAATAAAGGAAATAAATCAAACGGGTTTTTGTATTTTTTTTTCAAGTAAAATTGACAAATAAAAGTAATGAAAAGTGAGTTCAGCTGTTATTACACGGTGACATCGCAAGAAATTTCGGTTAATCGCTTTTTTATTATTACCCGAAACTACCAGGGCAGCTTGAAAGGTTCGACAATCCATAAACTGGGCTACAAACTGCCATCCCATTCAGCATATTCTCCAGTGCTAGCATTCTGTAGCTATTTCCTGGTTCCTATCCTAAAAAGCTGTGCGTTAAAAGATGTGGATCAGATTAGATTAGATGTTATGAGTTGGCTACTGGTCTATTCGTCACCGAAAAAAAAGAAGAATAGTATTTCATTCTTCCCCATAAGGGGGCTGCTATAGATTTGCCGGAGCCTCTTCTGCGAACATTGGCGTTCGCTTTGAATCCGAAGGGATACCTCTTGAACGCGGCAGTTCAGCAGAAAAACACGCTGTGCTTCTCCAGTCTGCCTATTTTTATACCTCTATCATTACGCCCGTACCAGATGAAACCCTTTGTACACCATCCCGCCTTGCGTGGCTATGATCTAATTTTGCAATAACTTGAAATAAATTAGCTTCTGAGTGAATGGGTTTGTAACCAGTAAAGTTCTATTGTGACTTACACTCATTCATTTATCAACAAATTAGTACAGCTTTATTTGGTGAAGGATCTTTTAGGTTTAGAAGCGACAGTGGAACCGTCCTAAAAATGGAAAATCTTATTTGTGCATCACTCATTCGTTTGGGTTGTGCCCAACCTCGGGATAATTTTCAAAATATTCATGAGCTCGAAAAAATTTCCGGAAATATTTTGACCTCTAGTGGTATTACTAGTGATAATATTTCTCTACAACACAATTCAGACACACCCCTGGACGTTCCAACCCAGGTCAGGCCAGATGTTCAACATTTTTTATGTCCCAGTTGGCCGAGTTAAAACTGTCCGGTTACTTCGTTATATTATGCCAAATACTGGACTGTATGTATTAGCTTTTTATCGCAAGGTTGCTACGTTGCCATCTATTCAAAATTTTCTTAAATATAGTAACATACATAAAGTTATTTTTAATTAATTATTCTTTTTTCAGCAATTTTAAGCGACTTATTTTATTGCTTACTAACAAATTTATATTATGTATATTTTTTTAAATATTTCCAAACTAGCTTTCTGAGAACATCACGAACTAACTGTTTATTGAAGTGAGGAGAACATTTGTATAGTGAGCCTAACAATTCTAGAAAATATATCTGACAACATTGCTTTATTTTATTGTCGTTACACTGACTTTGGTTACAGAATACCATTTCCCATGTTATCTACTTCCATTCCGGAAGCTTTGTCCATTTGAATTGGTGCTCCTTATCTAGCCAGTTCCCGATTTCTCCTCTTATTCGTGCTTCGTCGGGGCAGGCAAGGTTTAGGGATACGATAATACAGCCGAAAGACAACTGCACGGTAGGTTGAATTTTTTGACTTTATCTTGCGGATGTGGTTCAAAGTATTCTTTCATACTACTAACAAACACCACCATATCATCTGTAGCATACATTATGTTGTTCTATAAGAGCTTGAAAGATTCTCTTCATTATACTACGACTATTTCATAAAATTTAAAGTAAATTTAAAATTATATTAAAAATTCGTTTTTATGGTTAAAATTTATAAAGCAATCATCAAAATATATCCACTTGGAAATGTGTAGGTATTTCAGACGTAACGTACGAACGGGTTAAAGACATTTCAAAATAACTCGACCACGACGGGGGGCAGACTGTTTTAACTGAAATTTATTCGGGATATAAATTTATCTGATTTACATCAGAAAATTTTATATCGTGATCGAAATCGATTCGATTTTGAAATTAAATTCTTTTAGTGGGATTCTTGTATAGAAGATTGATCGTTAAATTTAATTTAAAAACTTGATGGAACACTAACTACAACATTAATGGAAACTGTTAAACAATTCATATTTATTTATCAATTATATTCATACAGGGTGTATCCCGAGAGTTTAAACTATATGTATACTAGAAACTATAATATACACGGTGTTCATTTGAAAAGGATCCACCCTTAATATTTCAAAAATGTGACATATTAGAGAGAAACGCCAAAACACGTCAACTTTTAACTTGAGGGGTACACTTTTTGGCGCTAATGTCATAAATGGCATTAGGTATCAAGTCATACCTCATTAAAAAGGTCTGGTAAATCTCTATTCAATTATTTTGTTTGGTCTTTGATACCAGCCTTCCATTGTTATTTAATCGTTGTTTAAAATTGGCTCTCTATCAAGTTTTATTGCCTGAATGTTAACGGTGGTCACTTTGAACACATGATTAAATAGCAGTTTTTTCTTGTTAACAGTTGTCTTTTTACTATTTGTAAATTTTTTATTCTTTAAAGAGTCTTTCTATCATAACATAATACGGGGGCATACGAAAAGTTGAAAGAGAACCAATTTTAAACAACAACGATTAAATAACAATCTAAGGCTGGTATCAAAGGCAAAACGAGATGATTGAATAGAGATTTACCAGACCTTTTAAATGAGGTATGACTTGATACCTAATGCCATTTGAAAAAATGTAAGGGGTATCTCCAGTAGGGAAGGGGGTGAATCTGACGTTTATGACATTAGCGCCAAAAAGTGTCCCCCTCAAGATAAAAGGTGATGTGTTTCGGCATTTCTTTCTAATAGGTTCCATTTTTGAAATATCAAGGGTGGGTCCTTTTCAAATGAACACAGTGTATATAGTTAGCAAGGTTATACATTCCTTCCTGAGATGTTACGAAAAAGCGTTCGTCACGCGATGACTCATTAGAAAGAGAGAGAGAGAGACATGCATTTAAATAACGCGCGACACTATATAACCAACGCTGCGTTAAAATTTTGAAAAATGGTAAAAAATAGTCAAAATTTTGAAAAAAGGGTCAATAATTATAAAAGACTGTCAAAAATGGTGAATAATTGTCAAAAACTGCCAAAAATTGTTAAATATTTTAAAAAATGGTCAAAAATAGTCAATAATTGTCAAAAATTTTTAAAGTTGTCAAAAATGGTCAATAATTATCAGAAACTGTCAAAAATTATCAATAATTGGTCAAAATTTTTGTAAAATCAATAATTGTCAAAACTGTCAAAAATGGTCAATAATTGTTAAAATTTGAAAAAATTGTCAAAAATTTTGAAAAAATGGTCAATAATTGTTAAAAATGCTCAAAATTTTCGAAAAATGGTCAAAAATGGTTATTCTATTGTGCATAAGAAGCAAGCTTCTGTCGGCGGTCCAACGATCGCTCACCTTTTTTTTTCTAGGTTTCTCTCTATTTGGTCCATCCAACTAGCTTTTGGTCTACCTCTTGGTCTGTTTGTAACTGGTGTCCACTCTGTTATCCCCTTTACATTACAAAAATGGTCAATAATTGTCAGAATCCCTCAAAAATTTTCAAAAACTGTCAAAAATTGTTAAATATTTTAAAAAGTAGTCAAAAATAATCAATAATTGTCAAAATTTTTGAAAGTTGTCAAAAATGGTCAATAATTATCAGAAACTGTCAAAAATGGTCAAAAATTTTGAAAAATTGTCAAAAATGATCAATAATTGTCAAAACTGTCAAAAATGGTCAATAATTGTTAAAATTTGGAAAAATAGTCAAAAATTGTCAAAAATTTTTCTTTACAAGTATATTCTTCTTGTCTTTACTTTATTTGTCATTCAATTTTGTTCACTACCCCAACCTTAAGTAGTGCCTTTTCAGCTACAAATTATCTTTCAACCACAACCCCATTGTTTTAACCAAAATTAAAGATTTACTATCCCATAATTATTTTTTTCTACAGTCGCGCGTAAAATGACTAATTACTGTATTCAAATGAAATCGTAAAGTCGACAAATGCCGAGGATTGTTACTTTACGCTCTAGCGCAAAAAAGATATCTTTTTCGCTCGCTTATTCAATCAAACCACGCCCTCCGAATTAGCACAATTGGTGAATATTTAACAATTTATCAGATTAAAAATAAAATAAAATTATATGAAAATTGTCAAAAATTTTGAAATATGGTCAAAAATGGTCAATAATTGTCAAAAAATGTCAATAATTGTCAAAAATGGACAATTTTTGCCAAAATTGGTCAATAATTGTCAAAAAACTGTCAATAATTGTTAAAATTTTGAATAATGGTCAATTGTCAAAAATTTTAAATTTTTTTTGAAAAATGGTCAAAAATTGTCAAAAATGGTCAATAATTGTCAAAAACTATCAAAAATGGTCAAAAACTGTCAAAAATGGACAATTATTGTCAAAAATTGTCAAAAAATGCACAATTATTGCCAAATTTGGTCAAAAATTGTTAAAATTTTGAAAAATGGTCAAAAACTGTCGAAAATGGTCAATAATTTTGAAAAAGGGTCAAAAATCTTGAAAATTTTTCGAAAAATTGTCAAAAATGGCCAATAATTTTTAAAAACTATCAAAAATTGTGAAAAATGGACAATTATTGTTAAAAATTGTCAAAATTTCGAAAATTAGTTTGATGATTGTCAAAAATTGTTAGAGTTTTTGAAATTAGGTCTAAAATTTTGGAAAATTGTCAAAAATGGTTAAAAATTGTCAATTATTTTTAAAAACTGTCAAATATGGACAATTATTGTCAAAAATGGACAATTATTGTCAAAATTGGTCAATAATTGTCAAAAATTGTTAAAATTTTGAAAAATGGTCGATAATTGTCAAAAACTATCAAAAATGGTCAATAATTTTGAAAAATTGTCAAAAATTTTGAAAAATTGTCAAAAATGGCCAATAATTGTCAAAAACTATCAAAAATGGTCAAAAATTGTCAAAAACTGTCAAAAATGGACAATTATTGTTAAAAATGGTCAAAATTTTAAAAAATATTTGATAATTGTTAAAGTTTTTGCAAAATTGTCATAATTCTGAAATATGGTCAAAAATGGTTAAAAATTGTCAATTGTTGTTAAAAACTGTTAAAAATGGGCAATTATTGTCAAATCTGTCAAAAATGGTTAAAAATTTTCATCATTTTGAAAAATGGTCACTTATTTTGAAAATTAGTAAAAATGGTCAATAATTGTCAAAAATGGTTAATAATTGTTAAAATTTTTGAAAATGGTCAATAACTGTCAAAATTTTGAGAAATGGTCAATAATCGTCAAAAGTTGTCCAAATTTTGATTTACCAAAAATCGATTAATATTTTTATAAAAATCGATTATAAGATAATAATAATCGATTTATCTAAAAATCGATTATTTTTTAACATCACTAGTCAGTAGATCTTTTTAAGGTTAATCATAATGAATAGCGAAAATGACGATTATTCTAGCACTCCTATTATAACCTAAGATAATATAAAAAACTGTTTTAATTATTAAAAGGGCGACTGTAGAAAAAATAAATTATGTGTTTTTCGAGCGTAAAGTAAAATTGCCGCTTTCATTCTTTCTCAAGCGGCAATCTGTTACTTTACGCTCTAAATACACAAATAACTATATAATTTTTGTTTTATCACTTCAGTAACATGAAAACCAGTAATATTTATCATACAGGTGAGTACGTTTTATATCGACAATCTGTACTACTGTTTAGTACGGTAATAGTCGGACAAGTAATCAAAAATTTAACATTGCCAACCAGTAAGATTCTTACTTAATTATATACTTTGAATGTATCACAAGCAGTTTAATTTGTATGTTATTGAGGAGTATGTACTACATGATTAGAATAAATGGTGTTGGTGTTACGGTAGCATGTGAGAATTATGAGGTGATTAATTTGTTAAGTGCATTAACGTAGATTTGCTGGGTATTTAATCGAAGAGTATCAATTATATTTGTTTTTTTATATACACAACAAAAAGGTTAGTTATAAGTTGGTAGGAAATGCATGCATGCAATTGAATGAGACAAAGACAAATATGTATAATAGGAATGAAGAATGATTTTCAAAAACTGCTCCACGATGTTGCACGCATACACTTTATCCAAAATATATGTTAATTCTACAAAATATAAAGGTTGCAAGTTAATAGTTATTGGTTTACTAGGCAGAAAAGCCGCCGCTGGCGTTTCATCAGAAATCAGCCAAGGCATTGAATCTTCTTTTCTACCATGTAAAACATATAATTTTCTCTTCAAATTCGTTCCAATTTCACGCAAAATTCAAAACTCCATCATTTTGGTTTCAGCCAATGCCTAGGCAGAAAAAGTCCACTTTTTATGCCTGTTAAGTGTCATTAAAAAGCCACTTTTAATGTCATTTGGAGGAAATAGTTATTTGTGTATTTAGAGCGTAAAGTAACAAATTGCCGCTTGGGAAATAATGTTGCCGGTTTATGCTCGAAAAACACACATAATTTTTTCTACAGTCGCCCTTCTAATAATTAAAACAGTTTTTTATATTATCTTAGGTTATAATAGGAGTGGATTATGATTTAAGATAGTACTCTGACATTTTAGTTGTCATATTATTTATTAATGTTAAATATGAAAGTACAATTGTTACAATTATTTATTGCAATTTTTGATTCGGTAGAAATTTCTTCCATTACTGAAGAAGATATAAAAAACGTGTAATTAACCTTTTTGTATTTTTCTGGTTCATTATCAGTAGTAATAACCCAAGGACATTGATAATTGTTCGAAAAATTTTTATAACAGATTTCGAATAAGCAACAAGCTTGAGAAAGTTGTTATAAAATTTTTGAGCATTTATCAATGTTCGAGGGTTATTCGAATAGAAAATTTTTTGATAATTATAGAAAAAAATACATAGTATATTTGCTTCTATAATTTCATTAATATTCTCGTCAGTATTATGACAGAATCGTGACATTTTGAAACGTCAAAATCGAAATAAATCAAAATGTATCCATGGCAACGTAGATTCTAGTAGATATCCAATGAAATCAGTTAATTTGAGGTCATTTGATTGAACACAACCAATCCGAACAACATTATCAGTGTAATGCTGTTCGGATTGGTTGTGTTCAATCAAATGACCTCAAATTAACTGATTTCAATGGATATCTACTAGAGCAAAACATTTTCTATTTAAGTACTTATTTCAATTTGAGTATTTGAATGCTTTCTCTTCATGGCGTTAAAAAGATCTACTGAATTGTTCAGACTTGTCAGAATCTGCAGAGCGCTTATACCCCCCTCCCCTGTCGACATTTGATTCGCCGTCGCTCTAGGTAGCGGCGTGCCCGAGATATCAACAATAACAATGACTTTTGAAATTCACCTTTTAATTTCTTTTAAATTATTATTATTAATAAAGCCGATTAAAATGGTTGATAAAGTAGATAGTAAAGCATTATCTGGTAACTTGTTCATTTATTATTGTTTTTCGTCGTCATGTCTAATCCCACCAAATTTGATGAAATAAGCGAGCGAAAAAGATTCCTTTTTTGCGCTGGAGCGTAAAGTAACAATCCTCGGCATTTGTCGACTTTACGATTTCATTTGAATACAGTAATTAGTCATTTTACGCGCGACTGTAGAAAAAAATAATTATGGGATAGTAAATCTTTAATTTTGGTTAAAACAATGGGGTTGTGGTTGAAAGATAATTTGTACTACGATTTCATTTGAATATAGTAATTAGTCATTTTACGCGCGACTGAAGGAAAAAGTATTTTTTTATACATAATTTGAATTATTTAGTTTGATAGTCATGAATTCTAATGTGTATCCATTTCATTATTAAAAGAAAAATATATTCCCATTATCAACAAACCGATTCTTGGTAAATTTGAACTATTTGCCTTGATGAAACCTTGTTCCATAGCAAACGTTATCACGTAAACGATGCAAAACCAACAATTACAACAAGTTCGAACGATATAGGTACAAAATGTCAAAGCCAAAATGTCAAAAGAATTACGTCACGTGCTTTTAATTACAGATTGAACTAAGATGACGGATTGTTATTTCTTGTATTTATGTATTTAATGAAATGAATATAATCGCACATGTTATACAATGGACGCCCAAGAATTTATAATTCCTTGAATTTAGCCGTTTTTCTGAGCTCATAACACTGCAGCCGAATGGTTTATTGTATTTTACTCTTTTCCATAGTACATTTGTCCTCTGTACCAGTTCGTAAAAGTTCTTAGCGATGTATTCGCTATATAGTTCTCAATCAAGTATCTCGCATGTGAATAGTTTGGCAAACATAACTGAAGATGTGAAAGGAATGCGGTCGAAATCATTCGATATTACCACGTTTAACTATGAAAAAGCTAAAGTGCTAAGTATGTAGGGATAATAATTAGAATATGGACTTTTTATTATTAACAATATGTCAATAATGATTAAACCTTAGTTCTTTAATGTGCTTGTTTAATTGGATTTTGTCTATTAACATTATTTTTCCAATTTCTGAATATTAAAAGATGAACACTTTTCCAAATGTATTATGGGTTTCCTTCTAGCCGGCAACGTCGTGCGAAAATCATAATTACCACGCTTTCCGGAATAACTCAATTAGTGAATTAGTTCTCAAAATTGACTGATATTGATTATCCAGTGGCGTTTATAATGTCAGTATTTACCTTCGTATTTTCAGTTTCACTTGGTATCTTATTATTTCGTATCCATTCGCCATTGGTACGTTTATGACAGATATTGGCCATGTTTCCTCGCCACTTTCCGATACCGCGTAGCTTCAGATAGACTTGCCAAACTATACAGTATAATATGTTTCACTGTCTCTGCTTCCCTACCGCAAAATTTACATATAAAGTTTCCGTTGTATAGTTTCAATTTGTGCTGGTGTTCCTTTACTGCAACCTGTTATAATTCTCAACTGACTCCTTGAAAGTGTAAGCAGTTCCGCATTATGTTTCAAGCAAGATTTTTCCATGCTTTTGAATTGGTATGTTTACCCAGTAATTTTCATGCTGTTCTCTGATCCAGTTCTTTACAAACCTTTTTACTACGGTTTTTAGTATACCAAGAATATGTCCCGGTTTATACGGAGTATCCTTTTACATATTTGTCAGCTTTTCCTTTGTCCTCGATGACATCCAGGTAAGCTTAACGTTATTGCGTTCAGCTAACTTCTTCAGTTTTCTGAAGCAATCCCATACAGGTTTACACGTTATTTTCCGGCTCGAGATTGCCTTGAGTGCCGCCTGACTGTCTGACATAATGTGGATCTGCTTGCTCCCGACAGCTCTCCTCTTATTTTTCTCGTGCATTTTCAATACTCTGAAATAACTGATTTACCAGTGCGTAGCAATATCTGTCTCACCTGGTTTTTTGGAGTATACTCCCGCTCCTGTGTAATTTGCAATGCTAGACCCATCGGAGTACTGTCTCTGTCACTGTCTAATGGTACTGAGTTCTTTGTCGGTCTATTCCTTTCTATCTTTAACCGACACCTCGAATGCACTATTAAAGGGATATCCTATGCTTGTGTACACTATTCATGTTGATTTGTCTACCTAGCAGATTTTCCAGTCTCAATTGTAAATGCGTTCTTCGGGATTTCGCTGTCTCCTGTTCCAGGCTTCGGTATGAAGGTTACCCTAATATTGTTCCAGGCGTTTGGTATATTCCCAAATGCCAAACTGCTTCCAAGTATGCTGCAAAGACTGCTTTACAAAAGCTCTGTATTCTTTTGCAGCATTATCGGATGATTTCGTCCATTCCTTATGATTTATACGATTCAAATGAGTTTAAAGCCCTTTCCATTTTGTCATAGTTCACTACCTTTTTGAATGTCTGCTTACTTAACCTGGAAGTTAGCAGGGTGTAGTCTTCACAGTAGTCCAGGATTGTTATGCTGTTCCTACCCGTTAACAGGAACATGTTGCATTGTATACAGATACGGCACTAGTTTTCCGGAAAGTTTTTTCATACGTAATTCTTCACGTAAAATACAGTATTCGCCAGCTAACTTGATGTCCCAGAAATTACCAACTAAGAGAGACAGAGTAATAGTGCCCTGCCTACTCGGCTGCTATCGGTGGTAAAATTTTGACAAACGCCAATTGCATCGAACCTTATCAGGTGTTGAGATTTTCAGTAGCGTAGCGTCACACAGTTATTGTTTCTGCTTAGTACAATAAAGTGTTTGTAAAAATGTCAGCCGTTAATGAGGAAAATCGTAAATGTACTGAAGGACAAACTCGTCAAGTGATATATAGAGAGTTTAATTATTTTAAGACATTAAAAAGTGATGAAGATACCTTAATAAACGTGAAAATTAAAACATCCCAGGCAACAGGTAAGCCAGCTAGCTAGCAAGCCATCACAAGTGTGACCAAGTCATAACAATAGAAGACTCATATTTTGATAGAGAACTTCAAACAGATATGTTTTATGACGTGAACCCTCTTGTGATTATTCTAGATGAAAGTGATTCCAGTAGCGGCAGTGAGTCAGATTCTTCGTAAAGATAAAAACTGTTTATACCTATTCTTAGAAATATACCAAGCTTAAATAATTTCCCATTATCTTGTGTTTCTTTTATTCTCATTACTATCTGGAAGAAATTATTTAGTTTCTAACAAATTTTAATTATAGTCCGTCCGGAAATATAAGATCCTAACTTTATAATCTTCAATTAAATAAATAACATGTTATTGTAATGGGTACCTTATTGTTAAAATATTATTTATATACTCAGAATTCAGGTATAAAGCAGATCCGTTTCTATTAAAATCAATATACCAATATTTATAACAAAGAATTAAATATCATTTATTAAGTTAGGATCATATATTTCCGGACGGACTTTATTTTATTAATTGCACAAGTTGTGTTAATTTGTAACAGAAAGCGTATCCTCAGAACTTGCACGGCACTGTTTACAGTTATCGGATGGGCGGCGTCAATAGCATTTAGGACATCAAGTTAGCTGGCGAATACTGTATGAAGTACTCGTTCATCTAAGGTGCCTACGGTATTGGCAATTTATTGGATTTCACTAATCAAACTATATACATGCGACCCACCCCGACATCGTTCGGTGAATACCACTTCGAATGCATAGTAAGCGTTTGGCATTTTCCTACCAGTTGTAACTTCTAAACGAAAGGAACTTCATTTTTTATAACTAGTTGTTTCAGTGCCCTAACAACAAACCTACTATTATTTATTCAAATTAACAGCATCTCGTCCAAATTTGAGCCTTCATCATTTGCTTATGATGGCTTTGTGAAAACAAAACGTTATACAAACATTTTGGTTGTTATGTATCTACCTCGAGTAGGAGTAGCATACTACCTACAAAAACTTTTAACCCTAGCAAACCTTGATAAAGTCCCGGGCACAAGGGTATTGTAGGCAATGAAAAGGCAGAAACTGCATTCACTGGACCTGAACCATTATTTGGAATATCAAAATCTGCTGCACGTGGTTGTACATCTCGGTGGATTCAAACTAAACATCAGACGTACTGGAGACACGTGCCAAAACAGGAACACAGCAAACTCCTGGTCAAAAAACCCTCGGAGTCGTTGACTGACGAAATATTAATCCTCAGCAAGGGCCAGATAAGGAAAGTGACGGGATTACTCACCCTAAGTTAGCACATGCATACAATTGGCATATATAGGGAGAAACCTATCTGTCGGTTGTGCATGGAAGAGGAGGAAACAGCCTCTCATATTACTTTGTGAAGCACTGTCTCATTTTAGATATAGACTCCTAGGACTAGAGTATCCAAGGGAGGATTTCTCCAAGAAAGACCTAGTCAAAAGACTGTTGAGCCTAATAAGGGCTACTGGTCTCTTCACATAAACGTTATAACCAAGAGCACAAAAAGTCTAAAGGCGGAGGTGCCGAACTAACCAATCAATCAGGAGTAGGAGTCTGCTCGACCTGTTACCTAGCTACGAACAATTACTGAGCAACAACATTCGTCAGTCAGTTTTAGTATAATGATTTGTCACATGTTCCCTGTAATTTTAATTCAATAAAGTGATTCATTTCATTGATTTGGTATTTTTATTATTGGAATACTAAAATGGCGCAGTCTAAAATTAGAGAGAAAAAGTTTATTTTTTGGTAAAATTTTGGATACGGCCCAGATATATAAATTAGTCATTGCAATAATGCTTCCTAAAATAAGCTACTTTTACCCCTTTGTATCTTTTATTTAGAGTTAGGTCCCAATACTGGAGCCATTTGAAATGGCCATCCTGTATAGTCGATAGTGGGGTCAGTTTAAAAGGGGCATTGTTGAAAGAAGTAATAATTTATGAAATATAAATGGCAAACTATCTTGAAGTGGTCACTGAATGATTTCTTTTGTTTATAACAAAATAGATTTTACGGAAATATTTATATTTAATCAAGATTGCAATGGAATATTTGTTTTTAAGCATTTTTCTTCCCCCATATTACAAATAATTTGTTTCGAATTCCATCATCTTCGTTTGTGACACGAAATAATAACAATATCGACATATACCTGGCCGTCAGATTTGATTTATTAAGATTGACAGGGGATACATTTAAAATTCGTCTTAACCTTCAATATAAAAAAAATATACAATTCTCAACTTTTTTTTTATGGCGTTTAGCGACAATGATGAATTTCTTAAGCCCAGAGGAATTCAAGATGTCATAAGAAATTTTATAGCCGATATTACAAATATCTGGGTCCTTTTATATACTTCGGGCAGGTGTCTGTAACAGGTACGAGTGCCTCTCCTCAATTATGTGTAATTGCGAATATTCACAAAATACCGCTTCGGGGTGGCTAAAAAGATTTGCCTTTCCTTTTTGGTATCTTCAATTGATAATTAAATAGGGTGCTGTACGTTATTCTACTACATACTATAAAGTTTTACCAACAATACGATTTATACATTTTTTCTGTTCGATTATTTACAGATATTATTTTCATTTTTATTCATTTGCATTTTATAATAACTGAGACCTTAAAGATCTATTGTGTCTTCTTTCTTCTACTCAGTTCCCGATGAAAATATCAGAGACTAGTAGTTCTTTTAACCTGTTTTTTAGAGGAATTTCAGGATGTCCGCAGGCTTCAATTAAGTTTCCCTCTTCTATCCAGAAGTCTCCCAGGGTTCTATATTTCTTCTTCAACTCCACAGAATCTTCAATCTTCGTGCTCCACTAGTTTGAGTTTTTTGAGGTGCCAATTTAGGCAGCATTATTCTGTTAGGACACCTGTTCAAAAGTACAGTTTTACTCTGGCTTATACTTTGTAATCATATTAATAATATTAACATGGAAATTCCTTAGAGCAGTATCACGTTCACTGTATATAATATATAATGACGAAGGAGATTAATTATAACTTAGTAGGTGCAATTGCCACTTCCCACGACGATTTGTATTGGAAGAAAACAAATAAATACAGGCACGGGTTTTTATCGATCGTCGAACCGATGATTTTGCGGGGTGTGGGCGGAGACGACATTGCTTAGGTTATTTCATAAATCTGACACCTGTAATCTGTTAATTAATTTTTATTATTTAAACAGCCTAACCGTACTGCAAACGAGATTATATCTATAGGGTGGCCCAGACTGCACTTTCTCAATTATGTTAACATCGAAAGGTAGACGAGATATAAAGTACGCGTACAATTTTAAGATGGAGTTTTTGACTACATCTTGTCAAGCTATAGCTGGTACAACATAAATTCCAATGAATTTCTTGAAAATCAAAATAGTGACGTAATCACCAGTTGCTAGTGTGATGCCTTTTGGCCCAATATAATAATATAACAATAAATATTTAAAATAAGAATTAAATTACCTTGATCTTATTTCAACAAAACACTCGAACGTTTTAATATTATATAAATAAAGAGTAGGAAGGTCGACAAGTACGAAGTCAAGTTTAGAGCGTGAAATAAACACAAAACAGTAATATGTTTATTTACTTTATTTGAACTTGACTGGCTGTATAAATATACATTCAGACCTGGGGATCTTTTAGGAGACACACTTTTATTGCTTATCTGTATTTCGAACAATAGGTGGTCGGCTTATATTGTTTTACGACCTTCTTAGATCTCTGGTCCTACTTTACAGTACGACTTCATGCGAGTACCAGGAGAGCAAGCATTCTTATCGTCTCAACGGAGCACACTACCTTCTATGAAAGACTAATATTATGGGAAATATTTGTAAATGTAAAATAGAAAAATTCTGCACATTTTTGTGAATGTTTTTGAATTATATAATTTTTGTGTTGGTATTTTGAAGATAGAAGGTTATTACAAAAATCATCATTTCCTTTTTTGTTTCAATATTAATAGATCGCGGTATGCATGTATAGGTATTGGGGTGACATTCACCGAGACCTGAGCGTTCTATTGTGCCCCCTTACTTCTATTTAGTTCCTGAGGAAAGAAAGTATCAGTCAATATTTTGAAGAAAATAAACTACTGAAAAATGTTGAAGCATTGAAAAATGTAAGACAAATACAAAATTGACCAAATTTCTAAAGATACAGGGATCACACTGTCGAATAATTCCACCTCGATGTTCACATCTTTAGACATCTTTAGACTTCCGCCTTATCACTCTGATTTTTTGAAGCTTGCTTCTTATTGCACGACATAGGACTTTTGGGAAGGCTAGTGAACGTGTGATATTACGAAAAAGCGTTCGTCACGCTATGACTCATTCTTCGTCTCTTTCTCGGCCGCCCGCTTCGCTAACTTTCTCCCCTTTCTTATATATAATTATCAAAAATGGCCAAAAATTGACAAAATTTTTAAAAAATGGTTAATATTTGCCAAATATGGTCAAAAATTTGGAAAAATGGTCAATAATTGTCAAAAATTTTGAAAAATGGTTAAAATTTTTGGAAAAATTGTCAAAAATGGTCAATAATTGTCAAACACTGCCTATAATTGTCAAAACCAATCAAAAATCGTCAAGAATTGTCAAAAACTGTCAAAAATGGTCAAAAATTGTTAAATATTTAAAAAAATGGTCAATGATTGTCAAAATTTTTAAAAAATGTCAATAATTGTTAAAATTTTGAATAATTGTCAAAATTTTGAAAAAATGCTCAAAAATGGTCGAAATTTGGAAAAAATGGTAAATAATAATAAAAAACTGTCAAAAATAGTCAATAATTGTTAAAAATGGTCAAAATATTTGAAAAATTGTCAAAAACGGTCAATAATTGTCAGAACCTGTCAAAAATTGTTAAATATTTTATAATATGGTCAAAAATAGTCAATAATTGTTAAAATTTTGAAAAATGGTCAAAAATTGTTAAATATTTTGAAAAATGTACAATAATTGTCAAAATTTTTGAAAAATTGTCAAAAATGGTCAATAATTGTCACAAACTGTCAAAAATGGTCAATAATTGTTAAAATTTTGAAAAATGGTCAAAAATTGTCAAAATTTTGAAAAATGGTCAATAATTGTTAAAAATTGTCAAAATTTTTGAAAAATTGTCAAAAATGGTCAATAATTGTCAGAAACTGTCAAAAATGGTCAAAATTTTAATATAAATGGCTGATTTTTGCTGTACTTGTAAATAACTTGATCAAAAATATCTCCGTGACATTCATATATCGTTCGAGCACTATTTGGATTAGTAATATTTTGTATTTAAGCTTCTATCTTCTTCTCGAATATTCTAATACCATCACGATACAATCTATCAGCTTCTTCTTGCACAAATTGATAGTTTTCCCAACCTCGCATTCTATTGTGCATAAGAAGCAAGATTCTGTCGGCGGTCCGACAACAGCTCTCCTTTTTTTCTTCCATTTAATCTAACCAAAATTAGGCAGTAGGATTGGCACGATGTTCTATCCTGCTCGCTCCAGAAGTCCAGCCGGCTGGACATTATTCTAATATATTTTTACTATTATCAAAATCGATCGATATTGTCCCACAGTCCAGTCGACTAGACGTTCCTTTAATACTGTGATTAATGATGTTCCCCAATTCATGCAACCAACAGAGCAAACGTTCATTTCTTGTTGTGAAGTAAGGTTAGGAGGATGTCTCGTCAAAATTTTTGAAAAATACATAATATTAATTAGTAAATCATGTTTATTTGTTTAGATAACAATACTTTCTTGTGTGTTGGATAAAATTACGGGGCTCAATTGAAATTTAATGGATATCAGCATTAAATTTGGTAACTTCAGCTATTGCTTTTTTCGATTTCAGACCGTAATAAGAGACCACTAACTGAAGAGGAACTATTTGAAACTATAAACAATAGTGACTTCTATGATAGTGAAGACGAGGATGACAATTTTCCTGTTGGGGAAATTCAAATTCAAGTAAAGTAAAGTAAAGTAGCCCCTACTGTTTCAAATGACGAGTTGGAAGCAGAAGAAGTAGCGGCTGCTCAGCCAAAGAGAAGAAAAGTTGTTGATTTGCCTTCGATTGATGTAAGAAAAACGTCTAACGAACATCTGCCTCTATGTCGAATCAACGACAAAAATAATTTTATGAGATGCCGGAAAGAAAGGTGTAAGAAAAAAACAAGATTTTATTGTGTAAAATGCAATCTTTATTTATGCATTAATCCAGATAGACAATGTTTTTTTGAATTCCATACTATATATTTGTTTTTTACTTTCTATGTTACTAGTGTCCGGTTGTCCAATATACTGGACATATCATTTTTTTTCTGAATAAATATTTTTTCTTTTGATGTACGTGTAATGTCCTATTTGTTCCTAAAATTACTTATTTTCGTTAAAAACTATACAAATTTATATCTTTTATTTCCTCGGGACTGAAGAGGCTATACCCGTGTACTGCCAACTAAATGTCCATTTCGCTATAATAATACTGCATTAGTTAATACACCTGCTATTCCTAATACAATTTACAGCCAAATTAAACTAATAAAAAAAAAGAAGAATATTAGATAAACCTTATTTTACTTTTACTAGATTCTAAGACTGTTTCAACGGCTTGGCAACATAGTCCAGTTATAGGATTTAAATTGTATTAAGTACCTACAGATTGCGAAAAATCTTATCTCGACATACGATTTACACAAGTACGACAAGGATAATATGAAGAACTCTACTTGAAAGAGAGAGAAGAATTGTTCGTACACGCCCATCCCTCGCCCATCTAGATGGGTGTGTGCGAACAATTCTTCTCTCTCTTTCAAGTAGTGTTGTTCATATTATCCTTGTCGTACTTGTGTAAATCGTATGTCGAGATAAGAATTTTCGCAATCTGTATATAAATATTGATAAAAGATAATAAAATTATTGCATACAAGACGGTGTTTAGGACGATGGAAATAGCCTAGAAACAATCTAATCCAAGTTTAAAAAAAAAGTTCGAATTGCCACTTGTAAATTACAACCTATCAGACATACATTCAAAACTATGAAATAATTACATGAAACGTCATAGTCAGATTTACTCTGACCTCATTTTATGTTAAATTTAATAAATAGGTATCTGAAATATTGTTAATTACATGCAATTTACGATATAAACACTTTAATTGGACCCCGCCACCGGACGCTATCATTTAAACTTGTTTTTTTTCTATTGCAATGTAAATCTTTTTAATAACTAACCTTTCCACTTTCGACAACTTTTTAATTATTTTCTTAAGCGATAGTCCTACTTCATTTAGATAATTTTATTAGCATACTTCCTCTAAACCCTTTAAACCCCATCTGATAAAACAATATAAATTATACAGAGTATCCGGAAAATATCCTTCCAATTCCAAACTCGAACTATAGATACTAGGTGTGATTTTATGTCCATATATCCTAATTTACCTTTATCCAAAAGTTCCTCTTAATAGCTCCCTTTGAAGATGACGCTGTTAAGTCAGCACGTTTGCCACGCACTAAACACTTTAGATTTAATTTCAGATTTCATATCATAAGAAGAAACTTCTATTTGGATAGAGTCCTGGTTGTTTGGGGTAGATCGGGCTAATTGGTCTACTTCTTAATTTCCTTTTATACCGGAGTGTAATGGTACAAACATAAATTCGACAGTGGTATCTTCATCTTTTAAGTACACTATTTCTGTTTTGATCAGGAAGGCTATTGGATTTTTGGTATACATGTCTGGAGTGAACTGAGTGAGTCTGTTATTATTAGAGATGGGGACTTTTCTGATTCTTTAATATGAATGAGTGCTTGTAGTATTGCATACAACTCTGCAGTGTATGAAGAAGTGATTATCTTGAAATGAAATTTTATAGATGTATTTAGGGTGAGGATGGCTGCTCCTACACCGTCTGATGATTTGGAAGCGTCGGTGATTATCATATAGTGGTTTTGGTAGGTTTCTATTCCTTTTAAAAAAGACTGTTTAATCAGGTTATTTGGAGTTTCCTTTTTTTAAATGTATTGAGGTTGGTATTGATTCTGGGTATGGGTATTAACCAGGGTGGAGGGGTTTGGATATTTGTTGGGAAAAAGTTAGGGAATTGAAGTTGTAGAACGTTAAGGTTTCTTGTGGCTCTTTCGTAAAATGGTGGGTATAATCTTGTTGTGATGTATGTTTCCTGAAAGCGATCTGTGAACGTGTTTGTATGAGTTGGGTGCCCTTTATTGCTAGAGATTGTGGAAGCATGTGAAAGACATAGATGTTTGCGTTGAAAGCTTAGTGGTACTTAGTGGTACTCCTGTTAGACATTGTAAACTTTTAACTGGTGTTGTACAAAACGCACCTGTAGCTATTCGTGAAGCTGTGTTTTGAATGGTCTCCAAGGTTTTTAATGTTGACGTTTTAGCGGAAGCATAAACTATAGCACCATAGTCTAGTTTAGATCTAACCAAAAATTTATATGTATGTAATAAAGTGTTGTTTGAACTCGCTATTATGAACAGTTTTCGAGAAAAATCTATTCTAATTTCTTCACCAGCTTTGTTTTATTTTCTTGAAAAATGAAGAATATTATAAAAATTATGGTTTTCGACGTCTCGCAATACCTTGCATTCAGTCGACTCTACTACGCTTCTTTTTCTAAAACGACTGCTGCTTTAATGGGCACTTTAAAATGCTCAAACTAGTGGAAATGGAAAGTAGATTCTGTGGAATCGAAGGAGAAACCTTCACATACTTACGAAATGCATTACACTGCAGAATCCCAGGGCAAAACTCCTGTGATACGACTGAATAGAAGAGGAAGACATGACTTAACTGAAGCCTGCGGATTTCCTTAATTCCCTCCAGGAACTTGAGGCTTCTGATATTTTTGAGTAAAAAAAGAAGGCAGAATTGGATCTTTTAGTACACAGTAGAAAATACACATACCTTAAATTTTATTCATTATTGTCTACGTCTTCCTTTTTCAATTTTTTTATGTTTTTTATCCTACCGTTAGGAAGATCCGGTTCTGGAAACAATCTTCGGACACGTTAAAATTGTAGACTTTATTATAATATACATCGAAATGAGTATCTACAATTTTCGTGTTAGCCGCAGTCTGGCAATTTCTCATTCATCATCCGATGACTTTTGAGGTTGTATACCTACTATCGATTCTTCGATAACTAAAAGGAATTTTTCTTTGTCGTCCGCGTCGATTAGAAGCGATTATTAAACCGGATTTTTAGAAAGATCTTCTGCATAACAGTCCAAATAATACTCTCTTTTTGGCAACTTTGTTTTTATAATTTTCCATATATGATACTTCATAAGTCTCTCTTGAATATTGATCTGAATTTTTTGACCGATTTGTTAAAAAGATATAGATTTTTATAGCTGTATGAGAGTGTATAATAGATATAAGCTTACATGTGTTGTGTACAGTCTCCTACAAAAATAATATTTTCAAGCATTGAGAACCGCTAATTTTGGTACTTACTATAAGGCGATACTTTTGTCTCCGACTGTCGCGAGTGAACTACCTTAAGTTGCCACTCAGGGAGAATTATGGTTAAATTGACATACTTTGTAAGATAATGTGTGTCACTGAGCTGATTCCAAATCAACCTGTCTAATTGCACCAATAACTTCACCCTACATAAAAATGATTGACATACAGGTGTTGGTTAAAATTGTAAATGTAAAAGACTTATAATATCTTGTTCCCTTGAGAGGCATAAACATGAGGCCGCTGGCATTTTTTCACACTCGGTTACGAGCTTTTAAAAAATAAATTTTATCGATACCAACAAAACCAGGTAAAATTTGAGTCTTCGCATACGCATCGTAATTCCAAGAAATGAGTCAGCCCAATGTAACCGTCAAAGAAGTTACCTGAAGCAAGAGATGCTATCAAAATCACGGTTTGAGAACTTGACAACTTATTTAAAATCAAAGTACGACGGGGGAAGTGGAATGAAACTATAGATAATCAAAAGCTAAAATCAATTAAAAAAAGAATTAATTGCAAATAAACTTACTTTTCCGTTAAAGTGTCTCGATATTGAGGCCCGTCCGGAATATGAAAATTCATCAATTGAAAAAAAAATTGAATATTCCTAATTACGCTTAATAGTCTATAGATATTAATTATTATAAATATTTGAGCATATACAAAATGTGCAAGTACAAAAAAGAAAGAGAGAACTGTTTTCTGTATGTTTCTTAAAAATTTTAGGTTCAGTAATTTCGGAGATATAGGGGTCAATTTTAATATATTTTCCTAAATAACTTGAGAACTACTCATTTCGAAATTATATGAATATTTTTTTGAGATCCTCACAAGCCCTTTCATTTGATCTGTCACACAATATAGTTTGCAACAAATTTTCTTAGTTTCAAATTTACCCTCAAATACAGACCTCATATTTAATAGTTATTTAACCAACAAGTATATTAATAAGGGCTATTAACAATCGAGATATCTTAATGCGCGAGCAAAGCGAGCGCGTTAATGTTAATCGCTCTTTTAATACTCGTGTTGTTACAAAACTTTTCCGACGACTATACAAGTTGTATTCTTTTTCTCAATATTTAAAACCTAAGAATATTTATTTGTTTCATGGGTATGTACTGACAAGTATTATTTGACAACTAACTTTATTCATTATTCTAATCACAATATCTAAGTATTACATAACATGTCCCCCTTAATCAAAATACCTTTTTGGTTTTTTAATGGATCGTCCGCTTCTCGTTTTAACTACATCAGAATCAGGCCCTACCGGATCTTCTTCTAGATCCTCGCTGGTTTCCTTCTATATTGATCTGTTTTTATTTGTACTACAGCTACTTCCATCTAGAAGTCTTCCAGTCATCGCTTCAGCTTCATCCTCATCATGAAAATTAGAAGAATTATATGGACGCAAGTAGATTTTGTTTCGTCGCAACACTGAACCATTTTTCGTTTCAATTATGTAATGTCTTCGCATTTCCTCAACATTATTGCAGGCTTCCAATTTATATGACTTTCTTGATAAAATATCTCTTCATTCAATTGAAATTCTTCCAACTGCTTTGCATGTTGATCATTATATTTTTTCATTTTCCAATAGCTTTTTATAAGTAGTTTCAGTCTCGAAAAGTGGTTGTAAATTCTCTATTAAACATATATTTTTACTGCATTTGCATTTCTGCTGGAGATGGTACTGCTATTATATTCTAGTATAGCCTGGAATTCATTTCAGCCATTTCTCGCTGCTTTCTCTATTAGGCCTTTTATAGTTTGAATTGTCCTTTCTATCATATCATTTGATTTTGGGTAGTGTGGGCTAGAATTTGTGATCTTGAAACCTCATTTTTCTGCAAAGTGGTTATATTCAAAAGAGGTGAGGAGGGCCACAATCTGACACTATTTCGCAGGGTGTTCCGTGGGTTCGGAAAACTGTTTCCAAAGCTTTTGACATAATTTTTCAAATTTCTACAAATTTTTAATGGTAATCTACTAGGATAAGATAGTCTTTATGCTTGGTAAAAGCAAAATCTATTCCTATTTTAATCCAAGGATACTAAGGAATTTCATGGTTTTTTAGTGGTTGCTTTGTATTCAGTCTGGAATAGCTCATACAAACATCACATTTCTTGATAAATTCTTCAATATTCTTAGACATTCCAGGCCAGTACATTGTGTTTCTTGCTTTGTTTTTACAAGTAACAATTCCTTGATGGGTACTATGCAGTTGACTCATCTTCAAAAAGCTCATCTTGAATTTCCCAAAAAGAATAAAGGTCGGTTGAAACTCGTGATTTTTCTTTTAGCCCCTTCATAAATGAGTTTGATCACCTGTTGAAGCCTATTGTTCATTGAGGTAGCAATTCTCATTTCTTCAATAGCCTTGGTTGAAGCTATAATGGCTGCCACAAATGTTATCTGGTTATCTATAGTTGATGTATCGACTGAAGAGTGTGCAAGCGTCGCTCTTGAAAGTGCATCTGCCACAGAACGTTGTTTTCCAGGTACAAAAACCAGTTCAAAATTATACCTTAATAGCTTCAGCATTATTTTTTCCAGACTTGGAGACAAACTATCTAAAGGTTTTTTGACAAGAGACATTAGAAGCTTGTGGTCTGTTTCCACTATGAACTTTGTGCCATATAAATAGTAGTGGAATCTATTACATCCATACAAAATGGCTAACAGCTCTTTTTCAATTTGGCTATATTTACTTTGTGTTCCATTCAAAGAAGTTGAGGCATAAGCGATTAGTCTAGAATCCTTCATTATTACTGCTCCCAAACCATTTTTACTGGCATCTACAGAAAGAACAGTTTTCTTGTTTCTTTCAGAATGTTTCAAAACTGGAACATTGGTGACTAGTTTTTTCAATTTCACAAAACATTCATCCTCATTTGTTCCCCAAATCCATTCATTTATGTTTGACAGCAATTTTCTTAGGATTGATGTTTTTTCATCCAAGTTTGGAATAAATTTGGCTACATAGTTGATCAATCCAATGAATATCTGCAATTCTGTTTTATTTTTTGGAGTTCATTTCTGTTATTGCTCATCATTTGCCTCAGTTCCATTTTCTGATATGATATGTCCAACATATTTGACTTTCTTGACACAAAACTGTATTTTTTCTGAACTGAAAGTAAAATTCTCTCTTCTGGCTACTTCCAACACTTATTTCAGTCTTTGGAGTATGCATAAATTAGAATGTCATCGAAATAAATAAGTATACCTTCTATGCTTGAAAAAATAGTGTTCATTATTCTCTGAAATACTTCTGGAGCAGTACATAATCCAAAACCCATTCTCAGGAAAGTGTACCTTCCAAAAGGTGTCGTAACAGTACAAAGAGCTGAACTTTTCTTGGTTAGTGGAACCTGCATAAATGCTGATGATGCATCCAATACTGTGAAATACTTATCTCCCGACAATTTCGACAGAATGGATTCAACTGAAGGAATTTCATAAACTTCTCTGATGATTGATTTGTTCAACTACCTGGGATCAATTCACACCCTTACTGTACCATTCGGTTTCTGGGCTATAACAATAGGATGGATCCACTGTGTTGGCTCTATCTGCTTCTTTATTAATCCAAGTATTTCCAAACGATCAAGCTCTTTTTAACTTTATCTTTAATAGCAAAAGGGATTTTTCTTGTAGCTGATTTGACAGGTATTGCTCCTTCTCTCAATTTGATGTCATATTCTATTTTTAATTTTCCAATGCCTCTGAAAACATCTTTATATTCTTCTATAATATCATCCTTTGCATAAATCTTATGGACTCTACCCAATATATTCAGATCTAAGCAGCTTCTTGCACCAATAATAGGTATGATGCATTGCCTACTGACTACAAGAGTGATATTTTTTTTTATTTCATTGATATGACATGTAAAATCACATTCACCTTCTATGGGTATTCTATGTCCAGTATATGAATAAATTTTCTTCATTGACTTTTTAATTATTTTCATTTTCAAAAATATACTGTACGGCAAAAATTATTTTTTCTTTGAAAACGTTTTCTTTCTTCTTCAACACATTCACCATTCTTAGATCAAATATTTCATCTTCCGATTCGTTTTTATCTCCAATTTGATCTTCATATTCTTCTTCCGAAACAAGGTTTCCAATGTTGTTGACCGATCTATTCTTGCAACACCTTGTATAATGATTTTTCTTATGACATCTACCGTAAATCATTCCCCAAGCAGGACATTTTCCAAAATTATGCGATGTGGCACATCTACTACATTTGTAGCTATTTATTTCTTTAATTTTTTTTTCATAATGCTGCTTATGACGTTTTTCATTGTTGTATTTTTTGCTCCTTACAGCAAAAACTTCGGAACCGGTTGCTTCCCTCTCAGCTGTACTCTGCATGCTTCAAATGATTTACATAACTCAATTGCTTTTCCCAAATCTAAACTGCTTCCTTTGGAAAAAAGCAATTCCCTTAATTTTTCACTCTTTACTCCCAAGACTATCCTATCTCGGATCAAACAACTCTTCTGATCTTCAAAATCACATGTAGATGATAGTTTTTTTTTTCAGTTCCAAAACGTAAGTATCAAAGCTTTCACTATCACGTTGAGACCTTGAGAAGAATTTATATCTCTCAAAAAGGATATTCTTCTTTGGCTTAAAACATACATCCAATGCCTCCAATATATATTTGTAATTATTTTTACTTGATTGTTCAATTTGAAGAGTGAGGAAAATTTCAGTTAAAGCTTCTCCTCCAGCGCTCAATAACATGGCAATTTTAACGCTGTCATCTTTTTCATTTTTCTCTGAGGCTATCAAAAAGTAATTAAACCTTTCCTTCCACTTGAACCAAATATCTGCTTGATTCTCACTTCCCCAAACTAGCTCATTCGGTGGTTTGAAGTCCATTTCAGAAACTTTTTATACAAAATTATTCGATTTGAATATTTTACGCTGCCACCATTATTTGACAACTTTATTCATTATTCTAATCACAAGTATTCTATACTAGAAATCAGTTTTACGGCCTTTTTAAAAAATATCTTTGTATGTTTGGTTGCCTATACCAAAATCGTTTATTAATAGAAAATCGTTGATTAATAAGGGTCATTAATTAATGATTTTGTGATCATTAATATAGCTCAAAAACGCACGGTCGACTGAAAAATTTATTTCTTAACGTTAATGTTTGACTCATAGTCTGGTCAACAAGTTAAAAAAAACGTGAAAAATAGACATAAAGCTCCTAAGAATATAAGCGATAGGTCATTGGATTCGGAATGAACTCTAGAAAAAGGATTTAACGCCATGTAAAAAATTCCGTTTATTATAAACAAATTAAGATGAAAGAATAAGGTATTTGGTTTTTTGTTAATAACTAAAACTATTAAAATTTAAGAAATTTGAAAAAAAGATCCTTAAAGAGGAGAAAATTTCCGAAAAAAGTCCGTTTTCCCGGAACTCTATCTTCATTATTTATAATTTTAATTCAACGCCCAAAATAGTAGATCGGTAACTCTTGACACATGTAGGCTTATTTCAATAAACAATATTTCAATAGACAAGGAAGCATTTTGTTAATTAACAATTGCCTAGCTTGTTGAAAAATTAACTTCAGGAATTTTTTCCAACGGAATAAATTCTTTGAAGTGTCATCATTTTTTCAAATTTTTAAATTAACAATAATTAATGCCTTAAAAAATTATTAAATGTGACCTGTTTAGTCCATTGAAATGTTACAATTTAAGGACCTAATATTTCATTTTTTAGAGGACGCAATTTTATTTTTGGGACATGTGTGGGGGGTCAATAGAAGCTTAACCCCAAGTTTGTGGGGTTGCCGCCCTTGTCCCCCGGCCGCCATCTTGGAAAAAGGGGTGCAAACACCTTTTTCGCGATATCTCGGAAACTATACGTCCTACAAAAAATTCTAAAAGACATAATTTGTAGCAAATCGCTTTGCCTACAATTATGTTCATAAAACTTTTTGCCCTTAATTTAAAATTAAAGAAGTTATAAGCAAAAAAGTGAGAACATTTCTATAAAAATTTTATTTTTTGCTCTATAACATTTTTTTAATACATTTTCCAAAAAAATCACCTTAGACCAATTTTGTAGATGGTCTTTTGAGAAAAATTTTTCTCTATAATTTTTTTTTAATTTCATTCATTTAAAACGCTGTTACAGCGCTCCAAAGTTGACCGGGCTCGTCAATGCTCTTGAGAATCCGCTCAAAACGAAATGTTTAACTTAGTTTTATGATCTCTTTTTTGTATTGTAAATACATTCTTAAAAAATTGTTGTTAAATCCCTACCTACAACTTTACTTATTCATCGCTAACTCTTTTCCCCGCCACCTATGAGGTAGAGTCTGTAGGCGCGTTTTTTTGTACGTGGTATCCCCAGTAGGCGTACTCCACAGACATCATGCCGATGAGGTAATCCTCGACATAATCATATTTTCAATCAGTTATTAGCTAGCTAATATATTCTATTTTTCTTCGATGGTCCAGGCTATGGCTCAGAATGTAATTCAACGTCGAATGTGAAGGTTTGGGGAATGACAGGAGTTAAAATTGGAGTCATAGTTGGAAGTTCATCTTCGAATTCATTTTATTCCATTAACTTTGATATTTCCATTATGTTGCTGCATGTTTCACCAGAATAATGGAGGCATACTGTAGATCATTTGAGGCCTGCTTTTCTGCAGCCACACATTGTTGACCAGACTATCCCAGAGATTCGTATGTGTAGCAAATGTCAACAATCGGTTCAGTACATTCGTAGGAATGTGTATAAATTTCAGAATAGATTTTTTCTATGACGCTAAAGCTGAAACTGACAGTCAGAGCTAGCAGCCGGACACGATAGTCGGACCATGGACCATGACCACCTTCACGAAGAATTTCGTCTTGTTCAAACTACGGCGACTATTGAATTTTACATAAAATCAAGACTTTTTATGGTATTCCAGTGCCAAACTTTATTGTTTAGATATTGAAAGTTATAAAAAATTTCCATTTTTCTTACAAAAACGTTCTGAATTAATAAAAATGTGAAGCTTGATAATGGAAAAGTCATATTTCACATCAAAATAATAATAGTAACTTATCACAAATTTATTCACAAATCAAGAAAATACGTTGGTTTATATTATTAACTAGAATCTGAGAATTTCTCTAAAATATCTTGTCACGTATATGTACGTCGACTGAATAAAACAAATCACATACACAAATGTCTAATAAGTCTAACCATCCTTTTCCCTTCTGAATACTTATAAATGTTCCAATGGGCGTCTTAGATAACCTTACACGTTTCTTAAAAATCTATTTTACATTCGAAAAGCACAATCTTTTTTTATTTTGTACAAGGTCAGAGAACACAATGAATAGTGTATTAATAAATATCTATTTTCTTGGTTCATTTTATTAATACTCTGTCTCAATGATGTCTGCCAGATACCGACTAGTTTCAATATGTCAAAGCAGCAATGGACCAACAATGAATCCATATTTTCCAGTCGACGGTACGGGGTTAACTGGATGGGTGGACAAAATATCAACAGTTCTCACAGCATGAGAACGGCTCACAAAAATGAAAAATTTGCAATTACAACTACAATTTGTTTGTAATTTGAATAAGCATTTCCTTGCTGCCTAAAGTTTATTTGACTTTGTACTGGTATGTCAGTAGTATCCACAACTCCTTGAATATTATCTTCATGCGGCCTAATTAGATCACCTTCTAAACCAATGATTTGATGATAGATAAATTGAACCCAGGTAAAAAGATCACTAATTGGTAGGATTTAATTGTTGTTATTGCTTGCAAAGTATATCCTCGTCTTAATCTAACCAGCATCAAACAGGATTTGTATTTATGAGAAAATTTTGATGAGACAATCTTTCTAATTCTAGGCTTTTATATGTGATTTGGAATTTAGAGTCTTTAATCTAAGAATGAATCTAGTGTTTCAAAATGTGCAGGGTTGAGTCCAGTAAAATATTTGAAAATAATTATTTCCCTTTTTAGGTGTTTGTATGAAAAATAGTTTTCTTTGTATGAATATTTCTGTACACGGTGAAGATTGGAATATACTTGTATGTACTACCTTTTGTTCCGTGATTGTCGCTAATGTGTGCTTCTGGTTAGCAGTCTGGGCTTTTTTTTCGGGTCGAGATGGGAAACTCGTGTTCGAATGGGTCCAGGACCCAAACAGTGTTGGACTCATGGCCAAGGGGATGCCTACCAACCAATCCCACCTCAAACTCACCGTTACCCCCGCCTCGGAATCACTACTCTAGCATACTTCGAGATGGGCGGCGGTCCCTCGCACACTCTCCGCTCACACCGTCGTCTTTTCCCTATTTATCACTCCTACCTCTCATGCAATATCAAGTCCTCCTCTCCCCCTAATCATGCTCTCGACTACGCCACTTACCTCCATCCATTTCTCCTCCCCCCTCAACATTATCTCCACCATGAGAACATGCCTCCCCTAGTATCCTTCCAACTTCTTCAGCTCTTCCTCGTTTCTCCAGCATCTAAACACATGCCCCACATCATCCTTTACTTCACACACTTCGCACACTCCAGTCTCTCTTTTTCCAATCTTGTGGAGGTACCCTACTCTCGACCTATGTCCAGTGAACACCTGTGTCAAGAAGTAATTCACCTCCCCGAATTTCCGGTCCATCCAATCTCTCCTATTCCAAATCGCTCCTTTTAGCGGACCCTCATACTCCATCCTCCTTCTCTCCATTTCCTCCTCCATCCATTCCCGTACCTCTTCTTTGGTCGCGCCTCTCCAGCGTTTGCTCCTGACAAGTTATTGTTCACTTAATACAGGATTCACGACTGCTACAGTAGACACATTATTGCAATAAGGATTTGGATCTACACAATAATTATTAATTTTTTGTTTCCACATAATTATCTTCGAAATGTTCACTGCAAATACAGAGTGTCTAGAAACTCTCCTGCCAAATGCAAACTAGAGAAGTGGCTTTATGCCCATTTAACCTAATTTACCTTTATCCAAAAGTTCCCCATAAGGGAGCTAGCGTCCTTTGAAAATGACGCTGACAAGTCAATTTTTTGAGCACATCTGAAAAAATCACTATCTACAAATTTGCAGGGATAAATTGGTTAGGTACTACAAACCCGCCTTTTTTATTGCCATCACAAGCGTTCAACGTGGGAGGTGCAATTTTACAATAAATTCAAAAAATGTGCTGTTGTTTGAATTCGCACCATTTGTTGCATTTCTGCAAGAATTGTCTAGCTCTTGAAAACATTCTGGGATCAAGACAATCCTGTCCTGTTAAACGGCCAGGTAACTCTATTGATCCCAGTAGTTGATTGCCGATTACACCTATCCAGACATTTATGCTAAATCTTTGCTGGTGCTTCGTCTCTTTTATGGCTAGTGATGAGCAAAGCAAGAACCAAGCCCAATACCAAGACAGTCTTGGTAACGGTCTCGGTCTTGCTTGTCCGGTCTTGGTCTTGCTAACATATATGTAGTCTTGGTCTTGCATATTCAGTCTTGGTCTTGCTAAAATACTTTTTTTTTCGGACAATGGTAAAGTTGACCTTGGTGTTTAAATTTAGTGGTGCACACTTTTTTTTTCGGGCCTAGATGGGAAACTCATGTTCGATTGGGTCCAGGGCCCAAACAGTGTTGCACTCATCCCCAAGGGGATGCCTACCACCTAGTGGTGCACACTGGAAATCTTAAACACACAAAATGTTTTGTTCGGACGAAAACATATTATATTGAAGTTAAGACAAATATTCTCATATATCCTATTTAAAACGAAAGTTGTAATTTTTAGTTTAGTCTTGCACTTTGGTCTTGGTCTTGAATTCTCGGTCTTGGTTTTGGTCTTGGTCTTGCTAGTATATGTATGATCTTGGTCTTGCAAAATCGCATAATGAAATTGTTTGGACGATTGATCTTTTTGTCCAATAACCAAGGAAATCACCATCTAGCATCACATGAACTTTTCAAAAGTGAAACGGATAGAGGTACTGTTTATGAATAATATTCCATATGGAGGATTTAGAAATTGCAGGATTCATAGCCGCGGGTCTTCTACTACTAAACTCCGGATTCTGTTCTATTTCGTTCGAATTATCATTTTCGTACATCTCTGTAAGATCCGGTTGCTTTTAGATACTACCGAGCTGGTTTCTCTTAGGCTTTGGTGGAGAGCCGTAAATGTTGATCAATTGTGATGTCGTTTGTTAGGAAATCACTCCACGTATCTTGGTTCAGCTGCACGAACGTTACATTGCACCTCATTTTTCATAGAAATAATTAGCCATTTTGATAAAAAATTAGAACTATTTTACCTTTTTTATTCACAATCGGTTAGTAATATAGATTTTACAGTCAATTTGTATATACCGCGCAGGCTGTTTATATACAGACTGCCCAAATCAGACCGTTTATATAAAAAATATTTATTTCATAAATCGACAATCGACTAGTCATTATATAAACAGCGTCGGCCTTATTATACTGTTTACTTATTTTTAGGCAGTTTGTGAAACAATTCAATATTTGCAACTACAAACAAGACCGTAATAGAATTTTGTACTATACCCAAATATTATTAATCTAAGGCAAATAAAATATTGATTTCTATACCCCACTATTTAGAATTTCTGTCTTGGTTAAAACAGATCATTGATTAATCTATCGAGAAGGGCAAGGGAAATCATTGAAGAAGCCATTTTTTTAACACTGTATAGCTTCTTCAATGATTTTCCTTGGCCTTCTCGATAAAAACTACAACTATAAAATCTCCTAGCGGGTAAAAACAATGAACAAAATAAACTGACTAACTTTTTATGCGCGTTTTATATAATACCTAGTCAGTTTATAATTTGTGCCTTATTTCATATATTGCGGAGTAAGTTCAGGCAATATATATACTGGCTAGACAGTATATTAAGGCTTAATTTCATATATTGACTGTAACATAGACATTTCTTACCTTTAAAACGGTAGGGAAGTGACTCTTTTCTTACCTACACTTCCACGGTAATCGGAAAAGTACTTTTTCTACAGTCGCGCGTGTAAAACGACTAATTACTATATTCAAATGAAATCGTAAAGTCGAAAAATGCCGAGGATTGTTACTTTACGCTCTAGCGCAAAAAAGGAATCTTTTTCGCTCGCTTATTTAGTCAAACCACGCGTCACGAATTAACTCAATTGAAGAATAATTAACAATTTATCAGATTAAAAATTAAATAAAATTATATGAAAATTGTCAAAAATTTTGAAAAATGGTCAAAAATGGTCAATAATTGTCAAAAACTGTCAAAAATGGACAATTTTTGTCAAAAATGGTCAATAATTGTCAAAAATGGTCGATAATTGTCAAAAAATTTTGAAAAACGGTCAAACATTTTCAAAAATTGTCAAAAATGGCCAATTGTCAAAAATTTTAAATTTTTTTTGAAAAATGGTCAAAAATTTTCAAATATTGTCAAAAATGGTCAAAAACTGTCAAAAATGGACAATTATTGTCGAAATTGGTCAATAATTGTTAAAAATTTTGAAAAATGGTCGATAATTGTCAAAAACTATTAAAAATGGTCAAAAATTTTGGAAAATCGTTAAAATTTTGGAAAATTGTTAAAAAAGGACAATTATTGATAAAAATTGTCAAAATTTTGAAAAATAGTTGATAATTGTCAACAATTGTCAATAATTATCAAAAATGGTCAATGATTTTGAAAAATGGCCTGAAATTTTGAAAAATTGTCAATTATTTTTAAAAACTGTCAAAAATGGTCAATAATTGTCAAAAATTGTTAAAATTATTGCCAAAAACTGTCGAAAATGGTTACAAATTGTCATCATTCTGGAAAATGGTCACTGATTTGAAAAAAAGTCAAAATGGTCAGTAATTGTCAAAAATGGTCTATAATTGTTAAAATTTTGAGAAATGGTCAATAATCGTCAAAAGATGTCAAAATTTTGAAAAATAGTCAATAAACAATACGAGCCGTTCAACATCCCTAGTCAGTAGATCTTTTTACATTATGAATAGCGAAAATGACGATTATTCTAGCACTCCTATTATAACCTAAGATAATATAAAAAACTGTTTTAATTATTAAAAGGGCGACTGTAGAAAAAGTTATGTGTGTTTTTCGAGAGTAAAGTAAAATTGCTGCTCCGCATCGCGCGGCAACATTCTTTCTCAAGCGGCAATCTGTTACCTTACGCTCTAAATACACAAATAACTATTTCCGGCTAGAATCATGTATCATTTTTCCGAAGTATGGCAATATCATGTTAAGCTGGTTTAAAAAAAAATAATTTCCATTCTCCTAAATTGTTTAACTGTATGATGTCTCCACCTGTATTTGCTAGCAATTTAGCTGAAGTGCGTCTAGAGCCCTGTAAACCCGTGAGCATTTTCTAATTTGAAAAAAGCCGCTATTTTTTGGGAAAACCTCCAATAGCAATCTGGACGCAAGGCTGATTTGTAATCTTGCCATTCCTTATTTGTAACAAAAACGATCGGAACCAATGGTCTTGTGAAGATCATAGTATTTCTCTATTATCTTTATCCATTGCGATTTTGTAATTGCAAAGGTTCAGGAAGTGTAGGTTTTTGTTACAGAAATAACTATCATTATGCTCTTTTCTAAAATTTCCAGATCACCCATTTTCATAATTATTCAGGAATTTATTTTATCTGCAGGCGCCAGATTTGCCAATAATTAGAGCAAGCTTATACATTAAACCCTTAATTGATATGATTTAAATAGTAGAAATATTACCTTTTGGACAATATATTCCTCTGGAGGTAAGAAGGTACTGATGTTTTCTTCTGAGAGAACATTGGATTTTTTAGGTTTATTCTGCCTTTTCAAAAATGCTCGCAATTTGGCATAGTCGATATTTTGCTTGATATTAAGTACAGCTCGCAACATCGAATACCGAGACCATAATGTTGAAGCTTTACTTTCTTGACTAATTTCAACAAAATATGCGAGCAGTATCGTTTCTGAAGTACGTTGCACACCCTTAATTGCGCACCATTTGAAAAAATTTTCTCGTACCTTTCTTTGCTTTTCTCCGGAATTATTCCGTCAACCGCAGTGTCCGCAGCTTCTCGGACTTCCGGAGGAGTACATGTTAATTCAAAAGCTGACATTATGTAGTTGTTTAAGCAAAAAATTAAAATTATTACGCGGGAAGGATCATCCCAGCTACGGTTTTTAGAGGTCTAACAAAGAGTGGGCTACAATGATCTACTTCCCCACTAGGTATGTAATATACTATTACAACAAAAACAACTTCAAAGTAATTTGACGTAATGTCAACTCTTGTTAATTTGTCAAACTAGGCACTGTAATAGTATATTGTGTCAAAAGGACAGAAAAAGAGCTTTAGCAGCCCGAGACTCTTAGTGAAGGTCTGCTAAAGCGTTTCCTGCATGCGTGATACACAACTGTTTTTTACCAGCCGAATAAACCAAAAAACAGAAAAATATAACAAAAAATTTTAAAACACACTGACGTTTAATTAAAAAATCTAAGTGAAACGTGAAGTACTCAAGTGACAAATGGTGAAAAACTTAAAATATCGTGGCGTTAAGAATTTTCCGCACTTGCGCTGCTAACAATACTTTCCTCCCTATTTTTGGTGTTCATAAGATTGGTTTTCCGGTAAGGCGAAAAAGATCGCTTAACAATCCAATCAAAGGGATCTATTAAGATAAAGGTAAATTAGGTTATATGGACATAAAATCACATCAAGTATCTGTAGTTTGCGTTTGTTAGGAGAGTTTCTGGTCACTCTGTATAGACCTCCCCCATTATATCAAAGGTATGAGTCCAAGTAAAACTCTGGCAGTGATTCTTATCTAAAGAATTTAAATATAATCATATAATCAAATTTTTTATTAGTGGCGGCATCTGTGTACTAGACTAAGTATTTTTCACCGAGTTTTTTATTGATCAATAAAAACGACATCGAGAAGGTATGGATAATTTATTAGTTTTCTTCCCGATCGAAACATCGTTAGTTCGATTTTGTCTTTTAGACCAAACAATTAGTAATGATTATTGATTAATCTATAAATAATGATAACCGACAGTTAATATCGAATCTTAGTTAGCACACAATACTCATACTTATAAATTAATTAGGTATACAGCAGTCGAATCGCATTAACATTAATAATTTGGCCAAATAAAGCAACCAGTCTCATTAATAAAGGTTCCGATCACTGTTACAATTTATTTTTTCGAAAAAAAAAAGGTTATTATCAAATGGAATTCCTTTGTTTTATTCCGTTAATTAAGAGGCAATTATCACTATGCGTCCACCTTGATTTTTTAGAAAAATAACTAGACTCTTCGTCGAAAGTTTCAAAACATCAATTCGCGTTAATTAAGGTCTTTCCAATAAGGGCTAGTGGATGCTGAAAAGGAATAAAACAATTTGTGGCAGTGATTTCGTGAAATGGGACGGAAGTGTGTAACAGGAAACCAGTGAAACGCGCGCTATTTGATTTAACCAATGAGCGCGAGCTGTGGTAAATTTCGCCGTCATTATTTAGCTTTACTAAATTTTGAATGTCACTATTTATTGGAGAAGATTCCGTATTTTTTTTAAATGATGAAGTTCATAGTATACGTCTCATATTTTAGTTATCATAAGTCTATTAATACTCTCGCTTTCGAAACACTTTTTCATTATCACTACATAACCTCGTTTTCGATACACTTTTTCATTATTACTACAGACTCTCGCTTTCGATACATATTCCCTCCGCTCTCCCCCCAAATTGAACAAAAATAAAAAATGTATTTAATAAAAAATTTTGTCCACGACTATTTGATAATGTTTACATTTTACGTGTGCTTCTTCAAGTATAATGACGTACAATATTCACCAGTGAATAATAGGTGGGGATAATGAACATGTCACATGACACGGATAAATAGGACCTATATTGAAGGTTATTTATATATTGTCTCATCCCAAGTCTTCCTGGGTCTACCTCTCTTTTTATTCTTTTGAATTTTCGCAAAAACATAATACCCGAATCATTTTTTTCCAAAATTTGATTTTAATGTTGCTTATTACCAAGATGAGATATCAGATGTTACACATCATATGCGACTAGGGTAAGGCTCGCTCGCTTTTTTAGTATGTTATATTTGGTTGACGAGTAGACCATAATAATCCCTTGTCAATTTATGTAAAAGTTCACGTTCACTGTAAACGTTGTATCTATTCAAACTAGGTCGTAAAGTTGACGCAAATAGAGAAGAGTATTGGCCGTGATCACTGAAAACGTCCGGTCGGGGTCGAGTTGTCTCCCGAACCTCTTTCGATTTAGGTATACTTTCTTCAATGTCACATTCAACAAGTTAATAATTAATTGTGAGGGCGAGGAACATTACACGTTAACAAATCAATACTTGGGGCAAGTGAAATAATATTATAATGGTAGAATTTTAAGATTTAGTTTCACTATCTACCTGGCAATAACGGGAGACAACTCGACCCTTTTCCGGCGACAACTCGACCCTAAGAAAAATCTACCTGCCGGTCTTCGGAGACAACACAGCTCTTCCCAAACGTCCGATTGCTTGGCAACTGATCACATGTTTAAATATCAGAAGCGTCCAGTAAACATCGTTTCTAGACGAAAGCTTATTCTTGTTTCCTTTGTGGTTGAGTGACGGATTATTCCTATGTGAATGTATTATTATACGTTTAATAATTTTGTGATAAGACAGTGCGACACTGGAACGATAATCGGTTGGAAACGAGTGCATAGATTGATGACGTGCCCGTAACGTTATCTATCTGCGTTAACTCTACTCAGAACCTGCCCTTTTTTGTGTTTTATTATTGATAATGATTTTTAGGGGCACATTCATCGTCGTTAAACATTCTCAACAAGAACCAGTCATTACCGAATTGAACTTGAATTTAGTTCCGCGGTGAATCCGCTGCAGGCTGTGACAAGCCACTGAGTTTTATGTCAATGTCAGGGCCGCTAGTGCCGCCGGTCTATCCCATGTAAACCTGTTCATATGGAATATGGAGGATAAGAGAACAAACTCATGATAAATGATGTCAAAACTGAGAAAGTGTCCTCTTGTAATAGGTTAATTGAAGTTCAGAATATAGCCTGAGTAGCGCTGATGTAATGAAATGTTTTATCTGAATGTAACAAATTCAAGCAAAGTGAAGTATGTCGAGTTAGGGAAGACTGGGCCACAAATAACAATCATGGTATTAAGATAAATGGATCGTAGAAATGTTGTCTCAAATGGAACATCTTTCCTCAAAAAAGACAGTTGTTAATTCTTACCTCATATGTATAGTCCACGTTCTTTCAGGATTTCCGCTACTGCATCTTCCCAGGTTTTTCGTGGTCTGCCCCTTGGTCGCCTTCCACATGTTTTTGTTTGCCATATCACTTTTGCTTGTTGTTTATTTTTCATGCGTACTAAGTGGCCAAACCACCTCAACTGATTCCTTTCTATGCTTCTTCCTAAGGGGTTCTACTTCTAGCTGTTCTCTTATATAATCATTTCGAATTTTGTCCCTTCTTGTAATTCCCAATAGTGCTCTCAGATACTTCATCTCAACCGCTTGTAATTTTCTTTTTGTCTCTCTCGTAAGAACCCAGCTTTCGCTCTCATAAGTTAAAATAGGTTTAAAAACGGTTTTATAGACTTCACTTCCAAATATTTAAACTTGCTGTACTTGTTTTTCGTTTAGCTGTATTTCGAGATTCTTATTTTCTTGCCCTATTACTATTACTTTTGTTTTCTCTACATTTATTTTTAGATTTCTACTTTGAAGAGCTCTTTTCCATACGTCTAGATTTTTTTGAAGATCCTTTTCGTTTTTAGCATATACCACTAAATCGTCAGCAAAGGCACATTCAGAAATCTGTATAAGTTCCATATTTCTATAACCCACCGTGAATTTCTTTACTTGATCTTTTACCTCTTTTATTATATCGTCCATTATCACATTGAACAGTGTAGGACTTAAGACTCCCCCCTGCCTTAAACCCTCTTGTGTAGTAAACTCTTCAGATTGTAGGTTTCCGGTTCTTACATAATTCCTCGTATTTTTGTATATACTTTTTATACCCTCGATTGAACTCTGGTTTACTCCTCTCTTCTTTAAACTATCCCATATTTGCAGTCTGGGGACACTGTCAAACGCTTTCTCTATATCCAAAAAAGCAACATATATATTGTTTCTACCATTTTTTTCAATTAACTGTCTCACTGTAAAGATGTGATCCTGAACACCTCTGCCCTTACGAAAAGCACTCTGCGATTCTTCTAGTTTGATGTTCTATTGTGTTATTTAGTCTTCTTTCCAGAATCCTTTCATAAACTTTTAACACTGTACTTAATATCGTAATGCCTCTATAGTTTGAACAGTCTCTATTATCTCCTTTCTTATATAGAGGTAATAATATTCCCAATTCCCATTTATTCCGTATTCTTCTTTCAGTATAGATTTTATTCAGTAAAAGAGTTAATTTTTCTATTCCTCTTCTTCCTAGGTTTTTTAGCATTTCCGATGTAATTCCATCGTGTCCTGCAGCTTTTCCTCGTTTCAGTAAGTTTATTGCTGCTTCAACTTCTAGGTTAGTGATTTCTTCAATTTCATTCATTTCATATTGAATGTCTTCATCATGTATTTACTCCGGATGTGCTATTTCTGGGTTCAGAATCTCCTCAAAATATTCTTTCCATCTTTTCATAATATTTTCTTCTTCGGCTATTATTATTCCATCTTTTGTTTTTATATGTTTAACGCTATATTGTTTTCCTTTTCTGAGTGTTTTGAAAACTCTATAAAACAATTTTTGATTTCCTAAACTGTCTTCTTCCAATTTTTCTCCGAATTCTGTCCAAGATTTTTCTTTTGCTTGTTTTAACATATTTTTCACTTTTGTTCTTTGTCTTTTATATTCTTCATAATTTGCTGTAGTTTTATTTCCTATAAAGTTTTTCCATTTTTGTTTTTTAATTTTTACCTCATTTTTAATTTCTTGGCTCCACCACTTTGTTTGTTTTTTATTTTTTGTTACTTTTACTGTTCCGCATGTTTCTTTTGCAGCACTAATTATTGTATCCTCAAATGCTTTCCATAGGTCATCAATATTATTGTTGTTTATGTCTTTAAAAATAGTATCCATCTCGGTTTCAACTGCCTTTTTATCTAATTTTGCAGTCTTACTTTCGTTTAGTTTATATGATCTAATTTTATCTATCGTACTATATTTTTTATTTTCTTTCTTATTTTCTATTTCCTTTCCTGAATTAATTACTAATTTTGAGACTACCAAATAATGGTCAGAATAAATTTCTGCTCCTCTTTTTACTCTTGTGTCTTTTTTCTCCTTTCGGAATTTTTTATTTATTATTACATAGTCTATTATGGATTTTTCTCTTCTACTCTTTACCTCTCTGGTGTATTTGTGGATATCTTTATGTTCAATAAAGGTGTTTGTGATTATTAGATTATTTGTTATACAGAATTCTATTAACCTTTTTTCGTTGTTATTTCTAGTGACTTCTTCATGCATCCCTATTGTTTCTTCGGATTCATCGTACTTCTTCCCTACTCTACTATTTAGATCTCCCATTATTATTATTCTCCCCTCAGTATCATCTATTTCCTCAGCCATCTTATCCCAGAATTCATATTTATTTTTTGCTGACTCGTCTTCATTTGGCGCATAGACTACTAACAATGTTGTGTTTACTCTTTCTTCCATTTCTATTTCAATTTTTAATATTCTGTCATTGACTTGTCTAATATATTTTATATTCTTGTGATGTACGATACAACTTATTCCTTCTCTGGCTCTATCTTTCAGTTCCACCCCGCTATATAACATAATGTGTCCATTGTCCAATTCTACTTCACCCTTTCCTTTCTTTTTTGTTTCAGTTACACCTATGATATCCAAATCATTCTTTACAAACTCCTCAATTAATTCTTTTTCTTTTCCTGTTATGCTTCTAACATTCCATGTTGCTATTTTCCATAATTTTCCTTTGGTAATTCGTATCTTCTCCTGTATCAATGTTTTTTGTCCATATTTGTGATTTGTTTTATTCTCCATTTTATCCAATTCCTTAAAATTTTGTTTCATATCCGTTTTCATAACCTGGTTTCTTTCTCCTGCCTTGTCATAATTACTTATAATTATGTCTGCTAGTTTTTTAATGCCGTATCTTTAATTTTTCTCAGCTTCTCCTTTTCGTTATCCCACCTCCATTCTTCCGTCCCTATATATAATTTTCTATACCCTATTTTAGTTGTTTTTCCATTTTGATTTTCTTCTTTTGCTCTAAGCCTAATTTCTTTTTGTATTTCCCTATCCCTTTTTGACAGATCTTCTTGAATATATAATGGTTCCCCAGTTTTCATTTTTAGTTTATCTTTATTTTGCATTACTTTCTTTTTCTCCTCATAGTTTATGAAACGAATTAAGCAAGTCTTATCTCCAAGTTTTACAGCGCTATCAATACCTGTCTTTATACCCAGTTCCAGTATCATAAAATTATCCATTATTTTCTTCATTTCTTCTGTATTGTGAGTGCTTACTTTTAGTCCTTGCAATACAACATTGTTCCTTCTTTTTTCGTTTTCCATGCGCTCTAGTCTCCCATCGATATCCAATATAGCTTTCTTCATTTTTTGGTTCTCTACCTCAAGTTTCTTATTTTCAGTTCTTATTCATTGATTTCATCTCTATACACCTTCTGTTCTTTTCTCGTTTTCTTAATCTCCGTAGCCATATCGTTTATCTTTTCCCCCATTGACTGCATCATCTTCATTAAGGCCTCTATGTTATCTTCTAATTTTCTCTGATTCCTAATTGGTGATCTCCCGGTTATTCTACTTTTCTTAAAAATTTCATCTGTAAGATCTTCTTCATCCTCTCTATCGCTTTCTCTTTTCCTACTTTCATCGTCGCTAAACATTTTGCTAATAATTTGTTTTAAGTACGATCCTGTTCTTTTAAATTGTATTCAAATAATATTCGCTTACAAATTGTTTTTCAATATAACTATTATCTACTCTTATCTTCAATAATTAATAAAATAACACTTAAAATAAAAATTTATCTCTGTTAACACCGCGAAAAAAGCTGTTGGCCGGTCAACCCGTCGGACCTTGGCTTTTATCGATGTTTTGTGCCTATACTTTTATAGTACTCTCTACTTTTATCTATTGCAGTTTAAAACTTAAATTACTTATTTAAAAGGACTGTTCTTACTTTACTACTTTGATATTTTGAATATATGCACTCACAAAACCTTCAACTTCACACTATAACCACTTTATAGATTTAAATGCTCGTAATACCCCTTAAATTAGAAGTTGATTATGGAGCCGAAATCAATCACAACTTTCACATTAATTATCAGGGCCGGACCACATGTTGTCTACGTCCATATTATTTAAGTTGGACCAAAACAAATCGGCTACTATCGTTCTTCTGCGCTCTTCCTTGACGGTGATGTCGTTTTAAAAAAACTAAGGACCAACAACGCCGCCGTCCCAAAATTCGCACATTATTTGGTTTTTGTAAACTTCCGGTAAACATCGTATGTTGTCAATATAGCCATTCTTCCTAAAATGCGCCTCGTCACTAGAGATGATTTTTCGGCCAAAATTGGGGTCCTCTTCCAAACTAATCGAAGTATAATTAGCGAAAAAACAGCTTATCTGCGGACAATAACGTTGAGCTTCCGGGTTAATTGGATCTTGTATGGATCTAGTCCCGAGCACTGGAACAAAATTCGTTAAGTTGAAGTCCGCGAAAGGCCCAGTTTTTGTACCTCGGATTCTCAGACACACTTTTACGAACCGCGGAGATGCTCTGCAAATTTGGATGCTCGAATGTTGACTGATTATTTACCGAACCGTATCGAATCTTTCCCTAAAATGGTCACATCAAGCGCATTTTTTGCACTAACGAACACTCATTTTGATAATAAATTTGGACGTGTAACATGCTATGTAGATTTGCAGCCAACACTACCAACATTGACCCGTTCCAATTAAAAAATCCTTCAGGTTTTTGTTTAAAACCTCTGGGTTCACCAGATATTGCAAAATGAACTTTTTTCCACATTTCAATTTCCTTTTATCCTCCAAGCCTTGCGCATTTTCATTTTTTAGGTTTTACCTTGTTACATTTTCTGCTATTATTCCTTTTTTGACGTCCTCGTTTCTTATGTAGTCTCTCGAACCCGCGCTCAACAAAATTCGTTCAATGGTTCTTTGTGTAGATCCTAATTTGCTAGGTAACTTTATTGTGAGAGTTGTTCACGTTTGCTTTTCTCAAACAAAACAATGAGGAATTTATTAAACGGTAATTTGTTATTATTAAACAATAAATTGCCGGAATGACATAAAAACATTACAGTTAATTAAGAAATAAATAAAGGAAATCAATTAGAATGAAACAATCTTTTATGATATGCCATTCGTTATCGCAACCTTAGAATTATCTACCTACGTGAAATATTTTAAAAATAAGGTGTTTGGTATGTTTAAAATGTTCGAAAAAAAAATATGTGGCGTTTGTTGCCTAGGAATTTGTTATAAATAATTCATATTAATAATATTGGAAATATTTGTTCCAAGTACAATTTATTAAACTCGTCTAACCATTAATAGATTATTTATTTTTAATAATATTCAATGTGCGTTTGATGTCTTTTTACATCTATTTCGAAAGTCAGTAAACCGGGTCTAAAAAAAAAGGTGGTTAGGAAACACTTCAAAGCAAAATTCATGGTTGTAAATATTTCTGGTCTAATGTTGTAATCTGAGAGGCAAGAACGTCAAATATTTGTACCTTTCTGTGATAAGCCAAACTGTATAAAAACCCATTTTAACTGCTATCAATCATTTTCAAATAGGCTATAACGGACATTAATTTTGCTTACTTTTTCAAATAAAACTAATTGTTTCTAATTAATTCCACTATTTAATGAAAAAATTGATGAAAATTCTGAACAAATATAATTTTGATAGAGAAATTAATATAATTAAACATATAGCCACATCCAACGGTTATCCATTGCATGTAATAAATAAATAAAAAAGAGAAAAAAGTGGCATTACAATTAAAATTAAATAAAAAATTGTTAAATGTAAAAACAAAAATATCCACATTAAAAAAGTCTGGGATATACGAGTATAAACTTAAATGTCCAGAATATAATGCTGTCTATATTGGCCAAACAAGTCTAAATTTTGAAATTAGACGCAATGAACACTTACGAGCATACTGATTAGATAGAAACAGTTGGTTTCATTTAAAAAATTAATATGATTAGATTCCACAAAGTAAGGGTGCAAACAGTAAATTCAATTAATTTTTCTATTTAAAAACAGAAAAGGACTCCATCGTCTACCCTGATGGTCTGAGGATTCTTTCTTGTTATTTCCCAGATATTTTGACTGAATTATCCTTGAGAAGCAAGTGAAAAACAGGGTCTAGCAAGAAAAAAGAAGGAAACTTTAGAAAGGCAGCAACTGGACAGGTGTAGATAGGAGATGATGGGCCGTATAAATAAAGAAAACAAGTACTTAGGACCTTGGGCGAATGCTCCAAGTAAAAGTAGAAGATTGGAGTTTGAACATCTTTTCTAATTTGTATGAATAATCATTTGTTATACTAAAGAGAATTTTCTCAAACAAAATAAGCATCTACACGCTCAAGTTGGCCAAAACACCTTTAAATTAACACTCGTTTTAAACGGCTCTATTTAGCTTGCCCTCTTTGTTGTTTGTTTAGGTCGAATTTAGTAATTGAAATTTTCTTGTTTGCTCTTCCTTTTGACTGATTAATCTGACATTTGGTACACATCTTTAGTTCTGATGACAATACAATTATCTATATTCAGAATCATTGTAAATCCAAGATGGCCGCCGACACAAAATGGCGGATCAAATTTTGTTCTTCAACCCCTCCAATATGGATATCAAATGAAAGAGTTTGACTAGAAGAATATAGTACTTTATAGACAAACCATACTCAAAATGGCCGCCACCCTAAAGTGGTGGATTTCATATTTGTTGTATGCGGTCAAGTATGGCTATAGTAAAATTAATACCTATTTAGAGGTACCAGCCGTTTTAGTAACTTAACGTATGCGGCTTCTTGAACCATCTGAACCCGCATGAAAAAAATTAGGTTATGACCTTTGTCATGTCAAATGCTTGACATATTTCTTATTGCATTGGCGTAGTGACTTGAAATTTCATATTATCAGTGGCGGTTTGTAATAATACAAATTAATTTTATGAAATTCATAAAATTCTAAAGATGTTGACATAATAAAAGAATGTAAAAGAAGCGCACTAATTTTAAAAACATTGTTTTATTAACTAGATACATAGTTTTCTTAAAAAAATATGGCAATTCAGAGTTCGATTAAGTACAAATTCTAGATTTTAAAAAAATTACAACGTGATCTTCAAGGCAAAGTTTAATTAGTTTCTAAATCAGAATAACTTTCGGAAAGTGATAGTTCATCATCGGATTCATTGGATACAGAGATCACCATAGGTTCGATGTTTAGTAGGTCCAGTTTGTTTTCTACTTCCCATGCTTCAGAAATAATTTTCTCTGTATGATTTATGTAATTCTGCCAGTGTTGCTCCGGTACATTTTTTACAACGTCATTCCATACTTTTAAGACTTCAGTAGGTGACCTTGCAGTTTTCGTAATAGCTTGGTCATAATGCCTTTTAGTTTTTGACCATACCATTTCGATGGCATTAAAATGGCAATGATAGGGTGGTAGCCTGAGAACACAATGACCATGCTCGGCAGCGTATTTGTCTAAATGATAATTTTTTTCTGGCAAATTTGCTTTTCAATTATATTCCAAACAGCATCCTTTAAAATGTGATCTGGAAAAGGAATATTCTTTTTTTTGAGCCATTCTAACATGCGTGTTTTACTCCAACTTTTTCTTGGGATTTCTTCATCCAGGCGACTGTGATACGTTGCGTTATCCATTATAATTAACGATGGTTCTTCCAAGTTTACAATTAGTTGCTGTTTAAACCAATTTTTAAAATTTTCGGTGTTCAGGTTATCATGGTAATCGCCTGTTTTTTTATTGCATTTAAAAATAAGCGATGCATTTGCAACAAAACCTTTTTTATTACCGGCATGAACAATTACATATCGTGTCCCACTTCCAGTTATTTTTAAATCACTGTGTTTAGTACCATCTTGCCACATTCTTCTGTCCCCGCTTCTACTAAAAACCCATGTCTCATCCAGAAAAACAGGTGTAAAGAGCTTTTCGCTTTTAGCAGCATGGTATTTGTTCAAAAATAATATTCTTTTTAATCTGACTGCAGGCATTTCCAATAAATGTTTTCTTCCATCCTGTTTTTTGAAATGAAAACCCATTTTTTTAATTCCCAAATATAACGAACCTTTGGAAATCTTAGTTTCTGGAGACTCTTCGATAAATTGCCATAAAATAGTTTCTACTGTGATTTTATCCTTTCGCGCATACATTTTATAAATTACTTCCCTCAAACAATGCAGGGTATTTTTTGTAATTCGGGTTTTGATCCGGGAAACGCTTGCAGACATATTTCTTCTAAATTCGAAATCTGTAGCTCTGTTTGGTTTTTCAAGATTATATAATGTGCTTTCTGCAACTTTTAGTGCTTCGGACGCTTTTTGAATTGCCTTAAATCGAGATCCTAAATCGTTTTGAAAATAGTTTACTACATTAAGCATAAGTTTTTTGGATTCATCAGAATATCGCATTTTTATATCTTATTTCGCGTTATGACATTAACATGAAATCAAAATTTGACGTAACTTCAAAAACGAGATATCTAATAAATTAGTTACGACGTTCATTTTTGTTGGTAATTTTTTGTTTCAACCGATTTATTAATAATAAATAAGGATGGTCTTATTCTAAATGGGTATAAAATTTACTATACATTACTAAAATTGTTTGGCCTCAGTTTCATCGAACTCAAAGTACCAAACAGATGTACCGTCAGTTTGGAAGACACAGTGTATACCATTCACCCTGAATCCATACAGTTTAGAGCAAAGTTCAATTAATGGACGCCTGAAAGACGGAAGTTGCCCTTATAGAGTAAGATCACAGGGCCACCAGACGTCACGTATTTTCTGACGAAGGTAATGTGAACGATTTAGTAGTATTAGTATGTACTAAGAACGCATGCCTAGCTGCTAGCTTGCTTAGACGGCCATATCAATTAATTAATAATATTTAAAAAATTCAGCTAAAAATTAAAAAATCAGGTAAATAATTAAAAATTAACTTGTAAAAAAATGCTAATTTGACTACATTAATTCTAGAATTTTATCCTGCAAGCTGTTTTGATAAATTCGAACAAACTTCTATTTTCTTTTTAAAGAAATGTCAAAAACTCGATAGGGTTAACAAATTTATTGAATAACAGCAATTTTTTTTTATTAATTATTTATTGGGAATTAATTATAAAAGTAGAAAGTAGAAAAATATTAATCTCTCAACATTTCTGAGTAGTGCCTCTAATCTTCATTATCATCGTCATTGAAATTAGACAATTCATCATCCATTGATATTGAATATCTAAATCGTCATTGTCATCATCAGTACATCAGTACAAATTTAAATAGTTCAAAATCTCCATTGCGGATGCTTTTCGACAAAGTTAGATAATAACGAACGAGGTTAATATAAATTAAGTAAAAATGTGGTGTTTTACCGAACTCCCCATTAAGGGTTTGCTGCTTACATATATATATTATAATTAATTAATAGATCATTAAGCTCTTCATTCTCAATTGTAAGTGTAGATATTGAAGAATCTCTGAGACGTGTGATTACATCGACAATTTAATCTGTAACCATTATATTATTCATTTCTAAAAATGACTTAAAATGTAAAATATCCAACCCCACAGCCATCAAAGGATGAAGTCTTTTGCACCTATTGAAGTGTTTACCCTCAAGAAGTCCATTTAAAGAGCCTGAAGCTAATAAATTACTCTGTACCATGACATGAGTTAAGCCACAATCCATGATAACTTTGCCTATAGCTTTGAAGTAAGCCATCATTATATGAAACGGTCCCAAATGTATGAATTAATTGTCAAGATCGGGTTTGTAGCTAGCTTGCATTTCCAAGGCTACTTTTGCAATCGCAAGATCATAAGTGACTTGGATGGAAGACTGCTTCACTTCTTTACAAATTTTTTGACTTTGTTTCAAAAACTACAGATTTGTTAGTAGGTGGTGATCCATTTATTGGACTTAGATATGAAACTACTTGTTTTGGACTGTTATTATCAACTAGTAGAGAATTGAATCCAACCCACATTGGAACGTTTGGTAATTGGAGAGCATGGCTGAGCATCCCCAACGTATCAATCGTTTCATATAGTTGTAAATTTTCATATTGTAAATTTCCACTTTCATGATCTGAACTTTCCAGATTTGACGACTTTTTTTTTAGCTAACGGTTCTTCACTAATTTTAGTTGATATGCCCTCAAAAGTTCTCCGCCTCCTGCGAATATTTTTATTTTTGTCACACACGTTGTTACTGAAATCACAGCTGCACTCAACGGACACAGTAGATCACTGAATACTTTTCTTGTGAGCAGTGTTGCCAGATAATGAGTAAACTGTAAGAGAGTGAGAGAGAGAGAGAAGTCAATATATCCTAATTCATGTCTCACTCAGTCTCATGCGCTTGGATAATTCCCTCGTGCTCCTATTCACAGAGGCCTCAAAATTGAATTTAGGGGATGATTGGCCCCTTGGATCGGTCTGTCTTCTTGTAAAAGGTTTTAAAATTGTTGTCTGGTGGACATATAAAAATGGAGCATCAGAATTTTCGTGAAGTTAAGTAATTATTTTGAGAGCTTTAAAGCGTCTGCAAAGCAATATGGCCGACGGAAAGTGTCTGGGAGTATTGGCGACGTATTTTTAAGGATATTGACTAAAATATACGTAAAAATCAGCTTGGAGAATCGTCCACATTTCCTTCGTCAGGTGGCCCTGGGATCTTGGACTATTAATTTTCTCATTGGCTTCGACTATTCACAAAATGCAAGGCAGCACTGTAGAGCACGAGTTGTATATTTAGGCTTGAAATTGTTTGAGGAAGAACAAGCATTCGTGGCCCAGAGTCGAGAAAAGTCTTTGGAAGGATTATATACCTATTAAGGAGTTAGATTGCAACAAATGGCCAGAAAAGAAACCTTGTAATAATGATGCACTAAATGAACTAAATAGAATGAGAAATATTATTTAACGAAATAAAAACTAAAAACTAAAACTCCTTCAAAACCTTTGTTTATTTAAGAAACGGCTACTCAGTTTAGAGAGCACCTCAGGTGTAGATTCTGAGACCAAACTAGTAAAAATTCAGAGAGTAGTCTTACCGGTTCTCGGGTAATCCTACTTGAAATTTATTTTAATTAAGGTACCTACTGAAGGAAGTTAATAATTAATAAAAATTATGAAAGTTAAGAAAGGTCACTTACGCCACCCTGAATAGTACTAGTTTATTTGTTAACCACATCAGCATTAGAGCGACAAGTCCTATAATATTGGAAGGGAAAATAAACTTTATGAACAACGTTATTAAATTTACAAGTTGTATATTGACTTTTTAAACAAATTAAACAGAAAAAAAAATAAATTGACTAGTTTTTTTGTTGAGTTGTTCTATGTTTCTATGTTGAAGAAGCAATCTCGGTGATATAGATATTTTACTTTCCTGGAGTGGAGTCCTGGATACTATTCCCGATAGAGGTAAAGATGAAGTTCTGGATCCTGTCCTGGTTTCAGATGGGGCCAGGTAAAGTTTCGGGTCTAGGTAAAGTTTCGGGTCCAAGTAAAGTGCTAAGGAACAATAATTGTATCAGGAACAAATTAACCCCATTTTACAAAATCCAGGATGTCTGAAGTATGAATTTGCTTAAGGAATTTGCTATTACATTGTTAAAGAAAATCAATTAAAAACGTGGTTCATACATCCTGTATTTTAATAAAAAAAATAATCAAAGAAAGCAAATAAAAAACACAATAAAATCGAATAACCGATTCTATACCGGTAAATACATACATATTTTAAATATCCATATATTTTAAAAAGATTTGAAATATATTCAAAGATAATATTAAAGAAATATGAAAGAACAAAAAAACAAAATCATATTGATATATATTCCTGGCACTAGAACGACATTGCTACATAATAAAGATAGGAAAGTGGAAAACTGCGAAGAAAGAATAGTTAACAATATTTAAGCGAAATAACTTACCATTCACATGAATGCACTTTTTAAAGATAAGATAAGATAAGATAAAATTTTTACTAACACATGTCCACAGGAAAGAAGAATGAAACCTCTTTTCCACTGTTTAAATACACGAAATCATGTGAAAGATAACAGACTTACGTCTCATGTTCATGTCAAGCTCAGACGCCTTGGCCAGGAAAGGAATTTACATTTCAATAATGAATTCTTATTTCATATTTAATTAATAAGTGGTAGAAGAAGAGATAAGAACGAGGTCGAAGTGGGAATAGCAAATAGCAGTGGATATTTTCACGATAGACGGAACTCGTTTGGCCCGTATGAAAACATGGATTTGGACTCTTCGTCGACAGTAAATATATTCAGCCTCGAAACATTTCTCGGTGTTGGGAATTAGAAAGGACTGGCTATTCGCCGCCCTCACGATAATTTATGATTAAATAGAAGAAAGTAAAATGAACGAAATTGACGTTACACTTATGCGTACAAACATCGTGGAGCAGTTTTTCAAAATAAGTCATCATGTCTATTCTTTCTAATTCCAGCGTCATGTACAAAATTCGGCCAACTCACATTATCACTAGTTAACATTCCTAATGAGTTACGTGTTACCTCCACCTTTAAAGTATTCATCACCAAGTTGATTAGATTTCAAAATCTGAACGTGTTAATTACACCGATAGCACTGGGAAACTGAAATTTTTTGTTAGAACGTCTTGTTCCTAGATTAGTTTAAAGAAAGAAAGTAGTATAAATGAACGTTGAGCGATCATTGTCTGCCTAAGTCTTCTTTTAGTAGGTCTATTCGGCCCTCCACTGCGACTCGCATATTTCACCAAACAAATTCAGCTTCTTAACAAAACCGATTATTTTATTTTGGTGAATGATTCTGCTGCATAACATGATCCAATAAGAGTCCCTCAGATTCAAAATGTATTTATTTACTTCCTCGTCTGTGTCTGTGTTTTACTTTTTAATAAAAAAAGTACATATAAATATTTTGATATTACCGAAATAAACAACGGGATTTCTTTTATTTCACTTCACCCAAAAACGAATACCATTACTTGTACTCCACAAACTTTTCAAACTTGACACCTCAACCAATGAAAAATCACCACTTAACGTCTGTACATAATAAGAATTTCGCTCTTCGCAATAATAACGTTTCGGTGTCAATCAAAAAAGTTTGCGCAGTCATTGAATAAGAACCACTTATTTTTTTTACATTTTACATCTTAATTCTTCATGCAAAGTTTTTTTTTTCGCAAAACTTGTTAACTTTGTAAAAAAAATACTAAAAGATGTGGACCTACGTCAGTGTTAGACGGTTCTATTGTTAATATAATTGCTTCCACTGTATCGTCAGGTCGAAGAGATGAAATGTCTATATAAATATAAGGTCACTGATTTTTTTTTAATAAACCACATGCTGGTTTTTTGTCTAATTAAAACTGATTGTAGAGATTGAATGATTATAATGATTTATTTTAAAAATTAGATACTTGCCTCTACATACTCTCTGTTGTTGTATATAAACCAGTTTGCAGAAAACTTCTCGAGCAGGGAAATTACCATCTAGAATCGCATAAACTTTTTGAAAGTGAAACGGATAGAAGTTTTCTTTATTAATAATATTCCATACGGAGGATTTAGAAATGTTGATCGATTGGGATGTCGTCTATTTGAAAATCCTTCCGTGTATCTTCGTTGTGCTGCACGAGCGTTACATTGTACCTAACCATAGATTAAATGCATATCAGGAATTCTTCATAGGAATAATTAGACATTTTGATACAAAAATTTGAATTATTTTAACTTTTTTACACAACAACCATAACAATGGCGTAATGTCAATTCCTGTTAATTTGTCAAAGTCAACTAGGTATTCTAGGTACTGCTTAAAACCCTGATCTAACAGCGTCATCTTCAAAGGGCGCTAGCTCCCTTAGGCGGAACTTTTGGATGAAGGTAAACAAGGTAAAATGGAAATTATATCACATCTAGTCTCTGTAGTTTGCGTTTGGAAGGAGAGTTTCTGGATACCCTGTATATATAGTTTTAAATATTTTCAGCTTGGTATTCTTCTATATTTCCTTATTGTTTATAAATGTTTTGATTCTCGTATGATAGTTTTTCACAGAAGGATTTAGACAAGGTGGTAGTTTAAGCTCAACTTTATTCATTATCTATACGGTCCTGAGATAAGAAATTTTGGAATAAATTAACAATTAAAATTAAATTTAAAAAAAATATATATACATATATAATTGCAGAAAATAATAAAACAATGAAAAACATTTCATATTATAGAAAGCAATTATAGAAATCAATATAATATATGATAGAGTTTCATTGATTTTATTATATCCATTTATAAATTTTGGCTTCCTGTGTTCCCTGTTGATCAATTATTATTCCCAATCATTAAAATGTACTCACTTGTTCTATTTCTAGTTTCATTCAGGGTTCTCAAAAATTTCATGTTTATCAACATTAAGAACTATTTCTTTTGTTCGGATGTCCAAATGTCTCTCCTTCCCATGCAGGTATTCCCCAGAGTTGACAAAGCTGCTGAGCCTGGACCAGTACTGAGAAGACTAGCTTCGGCGTACCTGAATAGGGCCATGCAAGGGCCAGGTCTCTTAACCCAGCCTTGGCCATGCTTATGATAATCCAAGCTTGGACCAAGACTGTCTGACCTAGCCGTGACCATGCCATTGATTACCCATGCTTGGGCCAGGGCTGGATATTCCAGCCGTGGCCGTACGATGGAGACCCAAGCATGGACCAGTGCTGGATAATCCAGCCTTGGCCATACCAATGATAACTCAAGCTCGAGCCATGATCAATTGAAAAAATCGGGGTGATAACAGCAGTGAGTAACTTTTCATCCGGAACAAAAGACAGGGAAGGTGGACGTGCTCAACGCAACATATAGAAATAAGTTGAAGTATATGAAAGAAAATGGTCTTTAATAATTTAATTATATATTTGCGTATAATAAAATAATAAATAAATATATATTTAAGAATATTATTTAGAAGAGAATATATATTTAAGAATATTATTATTAAGGAATAAATAAATAAATATTAACATAGTTTATGTTAATATGTGTGTACCATTATTAACCCTATTGTTTAATTAATAACCAATAATTAGCATTTAATTTTGGGCCAGTATTCGCAATCAAGGATGGCCCAGTCCTGGCAACCAAGCCTGTTCTAGCCCTGGCAGTTGAGCATGGCCTTGTCCCGGTAACCGAACCTGGTCCATTCCCGGCAATCGAGCCTGGTCCATTCCTGGCAATCGAGCCTGGCTCACTCCTGGTACTTGAGCATGGCCAAGTCCTGGTAACCAAACCTGGTCCAGTCCTGGCAATCGAGCCTGGTCCAGTCTTGGCAATCGAGCCTGGCCTAGACCTGGCAACAGAGCTTGGCCTAGTCCTGGCAACCAAGCCTGGCCCATCGTTATCACTCCAGACTTCTACCAACGCTGGGCCAAGCCTGGCTTACAGGCTTTGCACAGAGTTCTACATAGTTGAACAAAGGTTGGACCAAGCTCGGGCACGTGGTACTTTCCTCTATGGGTTAGGCCGTTTTTTTGTGAGGTGAACAATGTATCCGATTTCAGCGAAGACTGGCGAAAACCAAGTTCGAACCTGTAAGAAATAGTGTACAAAGATAAATGACCCTTTCACCAATAGAAACGCAAAATATCTGCCACTAGAGCTGTTGTCAGATTGGGATACTGTTTTGACGGAGCGTAAATGAAATTTGAAAAGTTACTACACCGACTATTTCAGAATAGAACAGCAGCAAGGTCGATTCCATTTTCCTTTAAACTTGTATGAGAACGTAAAATTATTGTACATGTTTTCTTTTGGGCCAATCTATGGAAACATTTTTCAACTGCTGCCATAAATAGTGTTACTTAAACAATTTCCAATAATCTTGTAAATTAGGAAATACATAAGCGCATATTGGAAAAACTTCAATCTGAGCTGTCTACATTTTGTATTTAATTATTTTTTTTTCAACCCCAATTTGGCATCATACAGATTCAAGGTAAGAATATTTCGCATTAATTTCGTATTATCAACGAATATAGAGGCGGATCACGTGGGATGTAGCTGAAAAATAGGTGCGGAGCTCGTGGGATCGGCGAGCGAACAAGCCCTCAACTCGGATTTTGAGTTTGTTAGTAAGCGACGGTGGCGCCATCCGGTGGCTGGCTAACAGAATCTAAATGATCTGTTAGCCAGCCCCTCAATTGACCTCCCATAAGACCTTCCCTTCTATAAGCGTCTAAATTCGTTGGTAATATCTTAACTTAACTTAACAATTAATTTAAATGTGACCGTTCACCTACGCCCCTGCTAAGGTTTTTTGATATTCGGCCAATAATTTAAGAGGTACATATCTATTGAATTTATCTATTTTCCAAATCGATTATTAGACAATCGCCAGTTAAAAAAACTACATATCGAAGTTCGTGAAAAGCCCCAGGTTAGAAACGCAGAATATTCCACAAACCTTCAATTATTCGTTTGATAATACAGTTGTCTAAAGCGGTTTTTTCTTCAGTCTACCACATGGTCCAATAAACAAGATTATCTGTATATTGTTTGTATTTGATGGGAACTTTTTTTTCATGTTACAGAAATAAATAAATTGGTCGTTGATATAAACAAAAACATACTCACATCAGGAGCACTTATATCTAAGTAAATTATTTTTCTTCAAAAATATAATAATAAAGACAAAAAGAACTGAAGCAAATCTTTAGAAATCTGGAAAATAATTCGAGACGGTATGGCTTTTATATAAATGAAGAAAAAACTAAATATTTAGAAATGGATGCCGGCGAAAACATGAAAATAGATATAACAAGCAATGGTAAAAACTATTCGTTTCAAAAAGTAAGTCATTTTGAATATATGGGAGTAACAGTGACCGATAAAAGTGATGAAGGTATGAAAATAGACAAAAGGATAATGAAAGCCAGCAGAGCCTTGGGAGCCCTAGAAAATATGATAAAATCAAGATTATTAACAAAGACAACAAAGATAAGACTTTACAAAACAATCATACAAACTACCCTGTTATACGGAAGTTAAGGTTGGATATTAAATAAAAAGAATAAAAGTGAAGTGGAGAGATGGGAACGAAAGAGGAGGAATTAAGGATGCGGGACAGTGGAGAAGAACAAACAAAGAAATCCAAGACATGCATTACAAGTAAAACTCAAGTACAACGACTTCGAGGGTTAGGCCATGTGAGGAGGATGGATGACGAAAGGTGTGTGAAGAAGATTCTTCTTGGAGGTGAAGGAGGTAAGAAAAAAAGGGAACGACCTAGGAAGAAATGGTTGGATGCTGTTAAAGAAGACTTATATGAATAGAGGACTGGAATGGGATTGCAAGAGATCGAATAAAATTGAGAAATATAACAAAAAAAGTAGAAGCTATGGGCCTGTGAGTCCCAAAACCCTGTTTTTATATAACATTGACTCCAACCTTTAGCAGAGAGAGGTTCATGGGCTTTAGGTCACACATATAAACTAATAAAGATGGAATGGTTTAAAAGTTCAGAAAAAGGAAGTTTGACACATGTTACTCAATAAGTATCCGGCCTGACACATGGATGGCAACACTGTATGACATACTCATAAGATTTCTGAATAGTAGCAGTCAAAATTAGTTACTTACCAACTTAAAGAGGTTTTGGTGATACCAATTTTGTATAAAAAAGGATTTCGTAGGTATAATATTAGGCCTTCGGCACTCAGAGGCGCGTACAAGATTCGTCCTGCAGACATGTATGAAATTTAAATTGAATGGAACGATGTCTAGCGACGAAGAAGATCTACTGTTTCTTTCAAAGCACGTGTTCGTCATTCTTGCCGACATTCTCCTTTGATCTGCATATGCCGGCTTCGGCGATTGTAAACTAGGCCCATTATCAGGTAATGTTCACTATGAATATGTAGTCTCGGCCGGCCAAAATTTTGTACCTGATTTCAGCCAGATCTCGGCCACCTCAATTCCAGGAAAGTGAAAGTTTTCCTGACACTTTATTTGAGGAAGATTACTTGCCCCAAGTATTGATTTGTTAAAGTGTAATATTCCTTGCCCTCACAATTAATTATTAACTTGTTGTTGATAAGTTTTTTACGTTTTTTGGCTTGTTGAAATAAAATATATGTTTCATTAATTTTTGGATTTTAAAAATGTTTGACAACATTGGTATCAGTTTTACGATTGGCCGAGATTACATACCGTATTTTGGGGCGTCTTTTTATTGAGAAGATTATAAATCCTTAAGCGGCCGAGATTACATCTTCCCACCGGCATACAACTAATCAAAGGAAAAAATGGGCAAGGGAGACGAACATTGATTTTGGACCCATACGTCGTCGGAATGAAAGAAACAATAGATTCTGGGAGGATCTCCATATCCAGAGAAGTTAGCCATTACGGTGAAGGAGCTGTTTGAAGACGACTGAAAATTCCAAATATTCTTTTGACATCTTTTGAGAAATAGTCCCACAAGGCACAAACCCTGATAATTCTCAATTAATTGCACAAATTTCACGGATTTTTCGGCCATTTTACGTAAAAATAGGACCTTCCATCCTACTCGTACAGCTAAACGATTGTAAGGTCGGCGATTTACGGTTCTCTGCTTTGATAAATTCTCACCGCTGACGTTCCGTCTTCATGTGCAGAATGTCTTGTCGACAAACTATCTTAGCACTTTAACAACAGATGCGCAAAGACACAATCCGTGGCGAATCACAATTATACCGTACTAGCATTACTCTCAGAGAACATTTAATTTTGTCTGAACAGTGTGTTTTCTAGTTGGTCTAAGTAATATACTATTATTTACAAGCACATATGTCATTTTTGACTGGATTAAAAGTTGGGACAAGTACAATTGTTTTACTCCAGATCCGCATTGCCTTTGGTGCAAATTCTCGTAACTGGTTAACGTTTACTACATTTATCTATTTATAGAAAATTAATTTTGGTTGTAAATAAAATAGTAATTCTCTCAATATACAGGGTGTTTCTAAATTCATGCGACAAAATTCAGGAGGTGATTGCTCGTATGAAATTAAGATGGGTCTTTCCTATAACCAAATTTCCTCAGCGCACCCCTTTCCGAGATATCACCCTTAAAATGTGGTGACTAAAATTGAGTTTTTTTTTTCTAAAATTTCAGTAAAGCTAGAAACTTGAAATTTAGTCATTTTCGTGCAGTCGCAAAGGACTAACCACGGGTATTTTTTCAATATTCCTGAGTTTTATGAAATAAAATTTAACTTGAAATCCTTGTATTATTTAAAAACATTTTTTGTTCTTAAATTTTTTTCCCAAAACCAATAGCTGCAGAGAAAACAAAAAAAACACCATAATTTATAATTTTTTTAATAAATTGAGTGGAAAACCGTGAAGATGTAAAATGTAATACGATTCATAATATATGATGGAAATGACAGAATTTCAAGTTTATAGCTTTACTGAAATTTTAGAACAAAAAATAAAAAATCAATTTTAGTCACCACCTTTTAAGGGTGATATCTCGGAAAGGGGTGAGCTGAGGAAATTTTGTTATAGGAAAGACCCATCTTAATTTCATACGAGCAATCACCTCCTGAATTTTGTCGCATGAATTTAGAAACACCCTGTATCAAGATATCTTTGATCTAAAAAAGTAATTTTTAGAAAATAAAAACATTTAAAATTATGCTACCACAATTTCTGACCGTTTAAGTTTCCATCATGAAAGTGAAGAGCTACAACCTGGTTGTCTCTGATCGCACAAAAGACATTAAACTCCCATCGCTCTTGAAAACCACGTACTCGTGTTAAAAGTGTTGATTTTCTTCGCTCCAGTATTGCGAATTGTGCCTATTAAACATTCCGTTTTTCGTAAATTTTGATTCATCGCACCATATAATATTCTTCAAATACTCATTATCTTGACATTTTACCAACATAAATTCTGCAAATTCTATTCTTCTATTACAGTCTGTTTGCTTTGAACTGAGTAGAAAGAGTAGGGATGAAACTTACGTTTTTTTTTAAATTCGTTGAATGGATATCATTGGTACACCTAAATCTCTCGCACCACACCGTAATAGTATCCAAGAACATTAATTTCATGATCACTATTATCTACAACAGGTTTCACTTTCTTAACTTTTGCTTGAAAACAACCAAATTGTGTTAAATTGTTTAATATTCTCTTCACTGTGTGACGGCTAGGTCGGGGTCGATCTGGATATCTTGTAGCAAATAAAACACATGTTCTAGTAACAACTCTGTCACATTCACCATTTATTAAAAGTAAATTTGGAATAATCTTCATTGTTTAATTCAAAACGAACCATTTCGATCACTGTACGATGCGATTGACTTCAAATAATGACAATTAATACTATTTAATTATGACGTAAATACGCATACGCAATAATAAGGCTGGAATAATAATTATTTTTAAAAAATACATGTTAATATCTCAAAAACGCTTAAGATTGGGTATAGGGAAGTGAACATAAACTGCCCTTATTTCCGGTCTTAGAATTAAGTAAAATAATAAAAATATGGTTGTTTCATTTGAAAAATGAAGATATTCAACATTTTTGAACCTGAACTTTTCTTCATTTTTTTACGATCCCTGTATACAAAAAAGAAGTTTTCGACATTTCAATATGAAGGTCTGAACCTGTCAATTTTTTATTAAAGAAATTAATATCTCGATAAGTATACATTTTAGATATAAGATATTCTACACAAAGTGATATTAAAATTTGATGTGGAATCCGAAAAGTTAATAATATACTGGGTGTTACATTTAAAATAACAAAGTTTTTGTTCACTTTCGGTATAACCGGAAGTAATATGTATGTCAAAATATTTTCCACACATTCGCCATCTATGCTAATTTTTATAGATATCGTGTGAGTAGTCTCCAATATATAGCTAGTGTGAGCTCGTCGTGAAACAGCCTGTATATTTTACTGTTATTCTCGTCATATAAACAGCTTCATCTTATTTGTTAATATTACAATTTCAATGTTGTTTTTTGTTGTAGGTAAGATGAACCATTTACCATTTAGTACTCCTACGATGGGTAAGTATATAACCTACTTTCTTACAGATCTTTTAGTTGGATTAGGATTAATATCATAATATGAATGTCATCATCTTTCGATTTTAATCGTTTACTTCGATCGACATAAAAAGTGAAAATAATTTATGACATATATCATGAGGGTACTTTGTTATATACGCTTTTCTTCTTAATAAATTGAAAATTATATTAATTATTATTGCTTCTTTAGTCTTCAAGCGAAATCAAAACCAGTAGTATTCATAATTAAAAATATATATATATATATATATATATATATATATATATATATATATATATATATATATATATATATATATATATATATATATTCATATGCCATCGTCCTGGCTTGAACCCGAGCCGTCATATCAAAAGTGGTTGCAAATTCATCACCTGATCACTATGCCAATTCCTCAGTAATTACTCAGTTTCCGTTACACACAATTCGCGGGTGCAATTCAGAACCAGTTCAGGGACTATTCGCATGCGCATTCCAAAAAGTAGCGTTTGCGGTTATGTAGTTCTGAATTATAAATAATAGTTCGTTGTTCGCGGATCATGTCTGATTGGTTCGTTATCGATTCAGAATCAGTCCCAGCGGTTTTCTGATTTTGATAAGGACTGAAAGTTCGGTTCCACTGCTAATGCGCAAATGATCGATATGTCAGATGTTTTCTTATTTTAGTTGCTTATGGTTGTTTGTTTGATCGTTTGTTGTGTTGTAACATAGTAAGCAAATATAAAAAAAGCTAGAGTCACTTGTTTTGTTTTCGTTCAGGTTCTGAGGGGTGATCTGTCGTTCTGATATCGCTCGCGGTATAATCAAAATATTAATTAATTAATTATGTTGGCTCGTAACTAGACATGCACTCTAGACAATTTAAATTCCGAACTGGCTCGGAATATGTTTGGATTGTAACCCGCGAACATAGCTATTATTTGGTAATGCCCAAAAAAATGCGCAAAACTAATTTTGAGTAACAAATAATTCTCAAGCCGAAGTTTGTATTTTTAAGCGGCTATTGAACTTCACAAACTAGTCAGAACTACTATTGTATATTTTAAATTGCGCAAAAATAGTTTTGTACATTTCTGAATAACCAACAATAGTTCTGCTTGTCCTTTTTGATCAACAACGCAATGCATAACGAATCTTCATTTTCGTTCAGCATGGAGCAGTTTCTACATATAAGTACCTACAGTAAACTTTGGTACCTCATTGTTTGACAATTTCTCTTTCTTAATCTTCAATAGAGGACTGCACTCCCCTATTAGATTATTTTCCATTTCTTAGTCTACAATAGAATCCAGCATATTTTCTCCATAAGTTTCTTCAGATGCCACAGCTTCTGTACATTCCGCTAAATTTTTCTCAATAGTATGTTGAACTGCAGTAACTACATTCAAAAAATTTTCAAAGTCAGCTTCGAAATCCAATTAATTAACAAGATCCAGGGGTAAGTCAGTGTCTTTAAAACCATTTCTCTTAGCTCACCCAAAAATTGACTCATACGGTGATCACTTTCTTGTTTCAAATGGGTCAACCTGTTCAAAAAGTATACACAAATATATCACAAGATCCTTGCACACAAAAATCTATAAAAATCGTGCTATCCGTTTCCGAGAAAATTGAGGCGTTCCATACTTAAAACTGTCTCTGTATAAAAGCATCCCGCTCATCTCGATAACAAAGTTCCACAGAACCTTGGCTCTTAAAGTGACGCACATGATATAGAAATTATTATAAATTAATTGATCCCTCGTAAAAATTTCATAGTAAGCCCATGGTAGATAAAAATTTCTGCTAATACATGAATTCCTTTTAAAAAGTTCATCGTACTCCCATGATATAGAAATTTTTACAAATACATTGATCCCTTAAAAAAATTCATCGTACGCTCATGGTAGATGAAAAAGTTTGTCAATAAATTAACCTCTTCCAAAAAATTTATGGTACGCTCTTGGTAAATAAAAATTTATACAAATGAAGCAACCCCTTTTAAAAATTCAATCGTTTGTCTATGAAAAGCAATGATGTTTGGGCAGTACCAACCCATAAGTTTCTCCCCTACCAAAAATGACACAACGCAGTTAAAAAAACGTTTCACTTCAATAAATCTTAATTCAAACAATGCACAGTATACCTACACTAATTAAAGTTTTCACCTTTGTGTTGTATAACCTTACTAACATTCTCGCCCGATGAGAATTTTAGTCTGGAAAGTTGCTGATTAGAAAGTTGAAAGTTGAAGATTTGAATGTTTTCCCTGTACGGGGCAAAGTATCCCCTGGTATTTTAACCAATGAAGGAAAAAGAACCAACCTAACCTCACTTACTGCACTATGACTGTAACAAGTGTCGACTAAGCGTGGATTTTAATGTCAATATAGGCGAGTTTGACCACGACTCACAAAAAGATAACTATCATCAAAGTGAACCTAAGTTTCATTTTTCTGACTACACTAAAGTTGAAGATGATATTTCGAGAGTTTTACATTTTGAAAACGTCGAAGGAACTTAAGGCTATTCGTTCCACAAATGGCCTTGAAATTTCAGATTTCGAGGGTAGCTGTCAAGATCGGCAACAAGTACAGATGCTACAAAAAATGCGGTTGCCCCCGTCGGTGGGTAATTTATGATCGAATTTATGAGTACCTACCGTTGTAAACCATTTGACCCGAAACATCTTTAAATTTTAACTGTTTTAAATAGAGTAGGTAGATATTTTTTTTTCATGGTAATACCATTTTTCACTGGAAAAGCGATTCAAAGTGAAGTTTTCTGTCATTTTATAACAATTTTTTTGAAAAATCTAGCATAGCGTAAAGCAGGCTTAAGATTAAAAAATAAATACATTTTTCATAAGTAAATTTTTTAATTTTTAACATTATATATTTTTTATTAAAAATTTACATTGCTATTATCTTTTCGACACCGATTAAAAACTTTATTATTATTTATTTATTAAATATGAATTACTTAGAACTAAAGTTTAGACAAACTACAATTAGAACAGTGTTTTTTCATGACATCACAACATATCGGAACAGTAATTATATTTGGTATTGATAACTAATGACACAAATATTGAAAACCGCTCTCTCTACTAAAGAGTGTGCACCTATAATATCAAAAAGTTTAAATAAAAATAAATTATTCACAACAGTAGAATGCTCTGTTAGTTTTCTTTTGAAGCAGGTACCTACCTAGACAAAAGGACAATAAAATAGACCCTTCTTCATCACTCTCTAATCATGGTCATACATCTAAGCTTCCGGTTACTTATTTCAAGATGTTGTAAATTATAAACTGCAGAAACATTTTTAATTCAGAATTAATGCGATCACATAACTCCGCCATTTTAATTCGGATCGAGTTCTGATTTCGCCCATTATTATTTATTTTATTTTATCTTTAAATCGTTTGTTACAAAAGTACATATTTATCTATAGATCTCGGTAAACTGAGAAGACACTTTTTATGATTAAATTCAAATTAAATAAAACAATTTCCCAAAATATGATACGTACAATACATTAAGTAGACTCTTAAGATTTTAAATAATTAACAACTTTGTTGATAGCTCTACTCAAACTCGTGATATTTGAACGCACATTTGTATTGAATTCTCCATAAGAGAATTCTGTAACGAATACCCTTAACAAACCAAGCTTAATTACTCACCTCATTGGAATTCCCAATTTATTTCTCATAGAAAATTCAAACCTGAATTGCTATAACTGGGATTTTAACTAAATTAATAGTTATCTACTATTATTGTAAATTATTTAACGATGAAGACCGGGAAGTAGGTTAGGTTAGGTTTGTGGTGAGTGGGTCTATAAGGCCCTCCACTGCGACTCGTAAGAGTCTATTGTGGCTCATACCTATTCAGATTTCACCAAACAAATTCAGCTTCTTAACAAAGCCGATTATGTAGTTTGTTTGGTGAATGACATTTCAAGTCCGAGGGAGACAGGTCCAGACAAAGACGAGAAGTCGGATCTTCCGACAGTCCAAGTCTTAGCATATGATGATTCAGATGACAGTGGCCTGTTAAAGGGCCTATTAGACAACGTAGGTCATGCCTGCTACAGTCTATCATTTGTTTGGAAACACTCTTCGTAGGATGTATAAAAGCCTTTGAATGAATCAATCCTGGTATATTATGCCAGAAGTCTAAAGCTCTTCTTGCTGTCCAGGTATTTAGTCTTTTTTTTGGCAAAGCTTATCGCGATGCCAACTGAAGGTTCTGCTCCGATAAAAACGCCATCCATGCCAGAATAGCCAGGGATCCAGACCAGCGATACTCTATTGAGTTCTTCTATTGAAGAGAGTCTTTTTTGGCAGTCTAAAACCAGTTTCGACGTTACACGGTCCGTGAAAATTTTTATTGATTTATGTGTGAGATTGGTTTGCTCCAATCTCTCCACACATAAAGCAATGGCGTAAATTTCCGCCTGAAATACGGTTGCATAGGATCCTAGAGAGGTTGAAATTTCAGTCCTAGGTCTGCGCCAGTATACACCTGCACCAGAGCCTGAGGGTGTTTTTGATCCATCTGTGTACCAACAGCTGTCTGCTCTTAATAAATCATCCTTACGGAGGTCCCATTCGTCTCTATTGGGAATTAGGACGGTATAAGGCAGGTCGTAGTTTACTGTTGGAGGTATTATGTCAGAGGTCATTCCTAGAATACTGTGACTTTCAGTGTCCACTAGCATTCTGCTTTGCTCTGTATAAGCCTGTTTTGTGCATTTGGAAATATGCGCAAATTTATATGTTGTCCATCTAGCCTCCCTTTCCAGAAATATAAGGAGAGGAGGTAGGTCTAGAAGGATTTCCATGGCTGCTGACGGTGTGGTACTGATGGCACCAGTAATTGCCAGACAAGCCTGTTTTGACCACCAAGCAATAGCTCCATATGTGATCATTGGTCTAACAATCATCACATATATCCAATGGATTTGTTTGGGTCCCAGGCCCCAAGATTTTCCACAGATCCTGCGACATGTCCACAAGGATAGTCTGGCCTTATGGATAACTTTTTCGTAGTGTGCGTTCCATGTAAGTTTTGTATTTAGGATAATCCCCAAATATTTCACTTCCGCTGCAAATGGAATAACCTCACCATTGTAGGAAAGTGGTGGAAGAAACAATTTACCATAAAATTCATCTATGCTCATCCAAGATTATCCCAAGCGTGGTCGGGCCGTACGATATTTTTTTATGTTTCCTAAGGCAGTGTCTGTTTCTTTTTCGTTGGCGCATTTCCTAAGTGCCACGATAAGTTATTCATTATTGTATCTGTTTATGATTTTTACTTTCAATTCAAAAAACTGTTGTAGTTAATCTTGTGTTGTATTCATTGTTGTTTCATTTATTTCCTATTGATAGAAGATAATGCATAGAAAATATGTTTGATACTATCACGGGATCTAGTCACGAATCGGTAAAGACTGAAGGAGTAACAATTTTTTTTCGATGCAGGAAATCAAAACGGTTTTATGCACGATACAATTTAATTACTTTTAAAAGCTTAAAAGAGAAAGATTTTGGAAAACAATGTCATCCGATAGAAAGTTATAGATTTTACTTTATTTAGATGAAGATCTTTTTAACGTTTTCAAATCAATCTTCACAATTCCATATAGTGTTAGGGTAGAAGTATTCCGGTTGACTACCGCCTACAATCCAGAAAACCTGTTATAAACCTCTGGGTGTGGTTCATTCACAATTATCGCAAAAATGTAACTAAATTTTTTAAAACGTGCGCCACAATGAGCCAATATTCATTTTTCATCACGGAAGATCATAAAAGTCCGAGTAATTGAAATTTATTTAGTGTGAAGAAAGAACTCGCGAATAAGTTGACAATTGGTTGCTCAACAAAATGCTTTCATAGAACGCGTTTCAAAGCGAAACAAAAATAAATAAATAAAATTCTGCTTTTTCGAGACGGATATTTATCCTGTAAATATTCAAGGATTTTCATCTAGAGAATAGTACCTAAGTGTATCATCAGTCCCATCTAGATAAATAGCTTTAGCCAAGGTGGATCTGTCGGCTGTTAGCAGTTTTGTGGGATTTACATCGATTACCTTAAAACGGCAAATTGACTTATAACGAGCCCCAAGGGATCAGAGAAAAAATCCTTCCTTTACTATTTACATATATGGTTTATCCAGAATTGGGAAAATCTTAATTTGAAATGAGTATTTTAGGTACATTGATACAATAGATGTCAAAGAAAATAGTTTTTAAAAAATATTTTTCAAAGAACAGAGACCGTTCACCCAGAAGCAACAACTACTTCTCGGGCTATATCTATGACCCTACAGTCATTGAATTACACATCTTAGTTAAACGGGGCTGGTAATTAGAAGGGACAACAGAATGGTTGGTTATATCTGCAAGATATATCTTGCAGATATACCAACCCCGTTTAACTTAATGTCTGTCGGAGCATATAGCCCGCGAACTAGTTGTTGCTTCTTAGTGAACGGTCTCTTCTTTAAAAAATATTTTTCAAAAACTTTGTATGGCGTTATAATAGTATTAAACTATTATCTTTGACATCTATTGATAACACGCTTTACTAAGATATGACAATTTTTACAGGAAACTGTAATTAAGTAAATACATTGATACAAGCTAGGCGATTATTTATTGCGGCGGTGATTTGCTAGTGATCAATTACTGGCGATAAATTGTCGGCTGTTAAAGTTCCGGTTACGACCCAATCCTGCATTTTCTCCAGATCTATCCTGCGACTATTTGCTGTTTTTAGTCCTACTTTTTAGGTAAAAGATTTGTCTTCAAATTAACTTTTTCAACTTTCAACATTCACGAGGTTATCAATTTGACAGTAGTCTATTACTGGATAATAGTTTTCGAGAACAGTGTTTCATTGTCACTGACTTACCAAACTACCCACGTATAATTAGTCTGGCCAACAAGTGCCTTTCAGGTCAAACTTTTTTCTCCGCCTCCGAAAAATACGAACGAGGTGTCATTCGATTCGGAATAGCGTGTAGATGATTTTTGAAAAAATTCAAGTGCCGCTTGCTAAAACGGGGTTTGGTTTCAAATATCTCAAAAACTATTTGACATTTTTCAAATTTGAAAAAAAATTCAAAAAGAGGAGAAAATTTCCAATAAAAAAGTTCCAACTCCCGGAACTCTATCTCTATTATTATTAATTTTAATCCAACGCCGAAAATAGGTCATTTTGGATATACGAACGCCTCGTCAAAAGCAAACAGGTCACATTAAATTATTTTTTTAAGGTATTAATTGTTAATTTAAAAATTTTAAAAAAATATAGTGTATCCTGAGCACTTCAAAGAATTGATTGCCGTTGGAAAAAATTCTTAAAGTTAATTTTTCATCAAGTAAATTAACAAAATGTTCTTGAACTTCTTTGTTTATTGTAAACTAAAAAAAATGTTTCGCGTCGTGGAGCCTTTCCTATACACATACTTAACAAGATCACGTTATAGAAGTTTGAAAAATTTTATTACTTTGTTTATATTATAGTTAACAATAAATTACTGATTTGCCATTTTTCACTAACTTGGAAAAAATTATTATAAACAAAGTAATGAAATTTTTCAAACTTCTATGACGAATTCTTGTTAATTATGTATATAGGAAGGGCCCCAGGACGCTAAACATTTTTAAGGAGAATTATTTAGACATTTTTTCTAGCTTACAATAAACAAGGAACGAATATTTTGTTAATTAACAATTGCCTAACTTGTTGAAAAAGTAATTTTAAAATTTTTTCCAACGACAATGAATTCTTTGTAATGTTCAGAATACACCATAATTTTCTCAAATATGTAAATTAACAATTAATACCTTTTTCTACTCCTATACTATAAGTTGTTAATTAAATGTTCAGTTTCATAATGATACTCATTATGAAACTCATAATGAAACTGAAAAATTGACCAATATAAATAGAATAAATATATATATATAAGAGATTTGTGTTTTATGACATTTTCAATATTTTGCGTTAGTCAAAAAGTTCCTTTAATATTTCAAATCAGATTCTCCATTCAATTGATAATACAAATAATGAAATTCATATTAATTTGCCCTCTTCATCTACGAGTACAAATTCGTTGTAACTAAAGATGGTACACCTCAAGTACTTTTTAGTAATTATACTATTCAAAATTTGTATTTAAACAAAATTGATTAAAATGTAATTTATAATTTATCTTGTTTAATGTTACATATGAATTCTCTTATGTTTATTGTTAATAGTTAAATTAAGTTCATAGTTATTATAGTGGTAATTTGGAGGAATAAAAATTAAGTTGAAGAACTTATTTTTCTTCCATATTTCTTTCTTATTGTTTGTATAAAAAAGTATTAAAAAATTAAAAAAAAAGCAATGTTGTTGAATTCAAATAAAATTTCTTGTTCGTAGAAAAAATAGTGAATGCAACTCTCATGTAATGGTTATTACATGATCGTTGCATAATATACTATTGAAAAATTATTAAATGTGACCTGTTTACTTTTGACGAGGCGCCCGCATACCCTTAATGACCCGCGCCTACTTTTTATAGGAAATTTTCTCCTCTTTTTGAATTTTTTCTTTTTCATATTTGAAAAATGTCAAATAGTTTTTGAGATAATTTGCAAAAAACCAAACCCCATTTTTTTCAGTCAATCGTTTATAACTTCAATTAAAATTTTGCAAGCGGCACTTGATTTTTTTCAAAAATCATCTACACGCTATTCCGAATCGAATGACACCTCGTTCATATTTTTCGGAGGCGGAGAAAAAAGTTTGACCTGAAAGGCACTTGTTGACCAGACTATATTGTAAAAACTTTTTATTGAAATGTCATTGTCTTGACAGAACTGAGGTTGAGTATAACACAAAAACACGATAATAGAAAGACTAAATATTACTTAAACCAAAAAGTTGTCTTGTCAGATAGAATTCAATGTTATTTAGCACCTATTTAATATAATCTACAGAATGTATTATACAACCACAAAGATACGACTTGATAATTATTTATGTCAACATGAGAGAGAAAAAAAAAGCAAATAAAAATGTTGTTATACACGAAAATAAATTTGAAAATATTCGTCAAGGTAGATAACATGTATTTGATTTGTTTTAAATTATTATTATGATTAAAATAAACAAAAGATTTTTTTAATATAAATGTTCAAATAGCAATGTAAAATATTCAGAATCAATGTATGTATATTGTTAGTTCCTGAGGAAAGTCTCAGAGATTGGTAGTTCCTTCTGAATGGAAGCTTCTTCTTTCATACCACAGAATGTTCCTCTACTTTTCCAGGTGCCCATTCAGGCGACAATGTCCCGTTAGGACCCCTGTTAAAACTCTTAGTGCAGTTTTACTCCTCAGGCATTCATTTGATCTGTAGTCACCCAGAAGTATCTTTGATTGTCTAAGCCCTACTAGATCATTCCAATGGTCCGATCTCCTACTCTTTCCGGTGTTGCCTATTCCAATACTAGATTGGAGCTGATACTGCCAAAGGGCTCCGGCCCCCAAAAGGGTGTTTCAGCCCCTCTCTTTGCTAGTTCATCTGCTTTTTCATTTTTTTCTATTCCAGTAGTGTGACTTGAAATCCACAGTAAGGTTCTCGCCTAGTTCATTGAGTTTTTATAGGCATTCCAATACCATTTTAGAACTGATTATGCACTCAGTGCTTCAATGGCTGCTTGACTATCTATAAATAAGTGGCTCTACACTACAGCTTCCCACAATATTTTTTTCAATTCATACATAAGGGGTTAAAGGATAACATGACGAAAAGCATATTAAGACAGGTAAGAAGGTTATTATGACAACAATGTGGCTTTATAAGAAATGTCCATTCCCAAAAGTAGATATGAAATTTCTTATTTTCTTGAACTTATTATCCTTGCTCACAAAACCACCAGAGAAATCGACCATTCGTGGAAGGATCTGACAGAACTATTATCCAAGCTCAAAAGTATACAGCCTGTACAGAGTGAGTTTTAAGCATAAAACGCCTCAATTATCTCGGAAACGGATCGCATGACTTTTTACTTCAATACAACAGCGATTTTTAAAACTTTGCAACATTTGCCCTGATTGCTCAATTATTATTATCTCTGTGGTAATCCCATTTTTTAAATCCTGAAAATTGGCAGGTTTTGTTTTATAAACGATGTTTTTTAAGTGACCCTACAGAAAATAGTCTAAATGGTTCATGTCGGGTGATCGCGGGGGCCATTCGATAAAACCACGCCTTCCTATCCATCTTCTGGGAAACACATTATTTAAGTATTGCCTCACCACACGCGCATATTGCGGTGGAGCACCAGCTTGTTGCAGCCAAATATTGTCGTTCGGGATATTGTTATTGTCTGAAAGTTTCGAATAATCAAATTTCTACATTAAAATGTAATTGAAAATATTTACTTGGATCTGGGAATAACCGAGCCAACTCAGGTATAATACTATCTTCCAATAAATCCTAATACGTCGGACCATTTAAGTTTCCCTCAGTGAAAAGGGGACCAATTATTTTGTCGTCTATTATTCCAGCCCATAAATTCAGTTTTTGTGGATATTGGGTGTGGGATTCACGCATCCAACGAGCATTGTTAGGTGACCAGTATCTACAATTATGCCGAATTACGTTTCCATTAATAAAAAAAAGTGGCCTCATCGCAAAATATAACATTACCTATTTGAAAAATTTGGATCGTTTTGATTGTAACATTTTTCTATCATTATGTCTGCAAACTATTCACGTCTATCGAAATCATCATCTGACAACTCTTGAACTAATCTTATTTTGTATGGATGAAATACTAATTTATTGAAACGTCAAAGTTCTTATTGTAGCAGTCATATTAACTTCGGCGGAGATAATGTAAATGTAGATCTCCGAAATCATGGCATTTAGGTATAGGGAACATTACATGAAAAATAATCAGTATTTCTTAAGGATTTCAAAAGGCAAAACATATACAGGTGATCCAATTGAAATAAAAAAGTTCATTATTATTCCGGAAAAAGGAAAGATCTGACAACAATATAATTACCACCATAATATCGGCCATATCCACAAGATCCTTACACACCAAAATCTATAAAAATCGTGCGATCCGTTTCCGAGATAATTGAGGCGTTCCATACTTAAAGATCACTCTGTATACAGTTTCTGCTGACAAATCCAATTCTTTTAAAATTAGTCACATAATAATTATACCAAATGTATACTTTTTTTCTTTATCAGCAATTTTCACATCTTCATTATAATTATTAATAATGAGCCAATTTTCTTTTAGTCGAATAAATAGAAATAATCGTGTGTATTACACGAATAAGTGATAACTTAACATCAAATTAAAATAGGTGCACGCGATCTTAAATTTAAGTAGCTGATTTCACGCTAGTTTTGTATTTTGAAATGACGCATGCGCTGTAGGTGTCCCATAGATTAAACTGTTTTATTACCCTCTCGAGTACGACGTACACTTATTTTTTTGTTGTTGTGATAATAAAAGTGAATTTATGATCTCCAACTTTATTTCGAAATGAAAACATTTCCAAGCAATGAATTAGATAAGTTAAATGTCGAAGTATGTGGCTCTCCGAGCTACAAACCCACTAGAAAAGTTAAACTACAAATAATATGTATTCACTGGTGATCGTTTTAGCCGTTTCAAGGTAATCCATGTGAATAACACCACTAGCATTCCAAAAAAACTGTGGCCATCTTTCTTTGGATTCGGTAATAGTTTATTTTTCCAAAAAATATCATTTTATCAGCACTCGAAGCAGTGTTCTGCGGGAAATTCAAAACGATACTGATTCCCTCAACTTTTAATACCATGAAGGCTAGATAAGGACATCGAACTCATGTGATGCCTTTTGTCCCAATATAATAATAAATATTTAAAATAAGAATTAAATTCCCTTGATCTTATTTCAACAAAACATTCGAACGTTTTAATATGATATAAATAAAAGAGTAGGAAGGTCATCAAATAAAAAGTCAAGTTCAGAGCGTGAAGTAAACACAAAATAGTAATATGTTTATTTAATTTATTTGAACTTGACTGGAGATATAAATATACATTCAATATTTATTATGGAAAAATTGATTCAGTATAATTCAAGAACATTCTAATAGTAAGAGATCAGTAAGATGATCTAATCATCAGTAATAATTAACCTTTCAGTATAAGTATGCTATACGGCTAGGTACTTATAAATATCTTTAGTAATAGTAAGTAGTGTAATGTATTATAATAAAAGTAGTGTAATAAAGTAAACATATGCTAACAGTGCTAGAAGTAGTTGTTTCATTCCCTTAAGATGATCCTCCAAGGGACCCGCAACACCACCTATGCAAAGGTCTTTCCACACCCTTAGTCTACCAACATTTCCATTGGAAACGAAACTATTACATGGCGATCCTGCCATGCCTTTCAATCATTACACTCATACGGAAAAGTTGACAAAACCTGTTCTCAAAATCGTCTATCTAAGCCAGGAGTGCTCAAACTCATAGTGTAGCTACCAGAAAATATTTTGAAAGCAAGGGATCGACTAAACTCCTATGTAGATATAAGTACAAATTTTTTTAAAATGGTCTTAAGAGCTACTTCTTTCGAACATTGGTATTTCCCTTTAGATATGAAAGACCAGAAATTGGCATCAGTGGCTCTGGCTTTGAGATGAATGTCAGAAATTATCTGCAATACCTCATTCTCAATAGATGTTATTTCCAGATTAAATGTGTTTGATATTTCAGTAGCAGATGTTTCAACGTCTTCACAAGGAATCTAAGAATCTAAGCAGTTTGTTTTTTCACCGCGGCGTCGCCACTGCAATTCCAATAGACCATTCCAGAATGACAACAGTGACCAGTCGGCCATATTGTGCTGGAGGGCACACATTCTATTTAGTTTTCATTGTTTACTGGTAAACAACGGATAATAGTTAGACTTTAATTAACAATTAGGTCTTAAAGGTATCTAAAATTCCACCGTTTTGTAGCTAAGAGTGGGTAAAGAGTGGGTAAAGAGGCTATGTGAGTTCTGGGACATGGGGGAGGCGCTAACATGGGAATCTCCATAAGGAAATCGCGAAAAAAGCTAAGGTCAAAAATAGCAAAAACGGTTCCCTTCAAGGTCACGCGGCGGCTTCATTATTGGAATCAGAGCTGCGGTTAGATAACGCCGAGGTGCGATAAGAATATTTTATTAAATAGATTATATACAGGGTATATTAAAACAACAACAAACTTCGTGTCCTATGTATATCATCAACTCTTGAAAAGTGATAGATGACACGGTTCCTAAGATATGCATACACTGCTGTGATCTCTTACGATTATAAAGTGATCAGGCAAGCGCGCTTTTTGAGATATACCGAGGTTGGTTGTCTAAAAAAATTTTGTGATATACCAGGGGCAGCTTATAAGTAGCAAACGATGTAATATTGGTTGCCTAAGAGATTACATGTGTTATAACAAACGTCACGTGCCACGACATGATTTACATAAAACGTTTGCTAGATGGCGCTAGTGGTGGGAGGGAATGGATTCAGATATGGTATGGTTGGAAAGCGGATAAAGCCAGATTTGAAAAAGTGAAATAGACCTGTAAAGCGTTAGATACTTCTAATAGATTACAAATGCACAGAAATTTTCCTTATCGCACTCTAATCTTAAATTCCTCAAGATCAAACTGCGATAAGAGATTTAACGACACCAACAGATCCATTGGGTCATTAGTAACGTTTTGAAATCGGAATTATTCCAACCAAGTGACTTTTAGGTTGGTAGCTCTGAGTTTTTTCGTCGACTGTTGATGCTAACATGCCTTAAATGAATCATAGTCCAACATCGCTCGTAAAAGTTGAGACGGTCTGAAGATGTCTCTGAACGCGTTACGCCCTACTTCTAACCACGTTACAATATATTTAAACCCCTTAAAAAGTCTTCAAAACTCACATAGCACCTTTACTAGAGTGGAATGCGGGGAGGAAGAGATAAGGTATCTTTTTTTTCGATTTCCGGCTATTTTAAGGAAGCGAGGTGACTATTTAATTGATCTCTCTGATCAACGCCGCAATGCTTGGGTGCTTTTAAAAGAGCCCCCCAGGGAATCACAACTTTAAACTTGGCGCGTGTGTTCTACGGTTAGTTAGTGTACCTATATCAGTCAATTTTTATTCATAAAACACAAACACACAAGGTTCAACTCCAACAAATCGATTCGGTTGCCCTTCAGCACAATATGGCCGATCTGTGTTCTGGAATGGTCTATACCATTCAAAAACAGTAACCTCAGTTTTCATAAATGACAGTAGTCATATTATTATGATAGTGAAGATAATAACTCAAAGTAAAAACTAGAAATCTTCTGTATGTTCCTTATGGTGTATTCATTATTCTTTTTGTTAATTATTTTGAGTAATTAAACCACAATATTATTTATATATTTTTAAATTGTTATAGATAACGGTAGCTGGAACGCTACCGAAATGTTGAATTAAAAAATATAAAAAAGATTGTTGTCTAATTTCCCAAAATAATTAACAAAAAGAAAAAACTAGAAAGATTAAAATTGTTAAAAATTAAAATGTGCGTTGTTAAAAATTATTGCAATAGTGGTTGGTAGTGCAGCCGATTTATAACGAAGACGTTGAATTTAAGAAAACCAGAGTGTATTCAGTGATTAGAAATATTCAAAGATAAATAAAGTAGGAAAGAATATTTAGTATAAGATTCAAATTATATAGGGGAAGGTGTCCTATAATGACATACTGTTTGTAAAAAAAATCATAATTTTTTTGTATTGCTTTATTTTGAAAATATTTTTACATAACGGCAAATAAAAATGAATAATCCTTGAATGTCCTAAAGAAAAACGCATTATAATGAAAAATAGATGGAACAGAGACCTAAAATGTGATTAGTTGAACTATGTCATTTTAGACACTGGTGGTGTCCAAAATGACATAGTATCAAAATATTAGTAAAAATTAATTGCACAATTCACAAATAAATGTCTTTGATTTTGGAGTTAAATCTGTACACTCCAAATGAGCCCACAACTGACACAGCATACACTGGATCCAAGTATCCTTAGATTTCGATTTCCTAAATAACCCATTGAAATAAATGCAAGACGCATCATCTTCATTATCAGTCTCTTGAAAGGGTTCACTTTCTTCATCTGTCTCATCTTCAATTATTGCCTTGGGGCTCTTTTTTGTAGTTTGATCACGCAAATTCATATGTTGTTTAGAACAATGTGCTTATGACATGTTTTGTTCTTTAGAGTTCTCACAGGAAATCTTCTTTTTAATTTTCCGTGCGTCAATTTTTGATTTTTTCTTTGCTTGCTCTTCGTTTTTATATTTCAATTCCTCAAGATTCGGAGAACATGTTAGGACTGCGTACTTTTTTGTTATATTCCTTTTTCTTGATTGGTATATTGCTTTTGGAGGTGTGGATATTTCTAAAAATGGCACCTTTGCGACTACTGTCTTGTCTTCTTCATAACTATTGATTGGAAGTTCAGAAACGACATCTGGTTGATTTTCTTTTTCTGTTTGATTGTCATCGTGAAGCTGCTCCCGCAACGGGATTTGGTGTTTCAGCCCGAGTATCTTCCAATGCAATACTATTTGTGTCCGCTGGTACAAAAAGGTAATCGGGAAAAATGTTGGAGTTAAATGGACTGATTCCTGTTTTATCAAATCCGCTCAATGCACTTTGAATACGCTTCAGAAAAGAGTTCACTCACTTGGTAAGCTGTAATAACACGACGTGGGTGATTTTTCATCCATGGGGTACAAGCCTGATTGTAATACGCCTTTAGGGATCCAAAAAAACTTACATCAAGCAGCTGCATACGGTGGGTGCAGTGAGCTGGGAAGCACATGAGAATTATGTTATTCTCTCTACAAAACGACACAGCTGCTAAGGAGGTATGACCATCAAGCAGAAGGAGTACTTTATTCTCCGGAGACTCTTGGCACAAACCTAAGCTTCCAGGAGGTGCTTTATCAAAAAGTTCATCTTTTTTGTTTTTTCTTGAAAAGATCAAGGCTGGAGGAATATAGTTACCTGTTGCTCTCGTGCAACAAACAACAGTTACATGCTGGCCTCTTTCTGCGCTTGTCAGGGATCCTACTTGTTTGCATCCAGTTGATGACAATATTTTCGGAGGTTTCTAGACAGCAGACAGTCCACTTTCATCCATATTGTAAATCTTCTCAACAGTGATAGATTTCTCTTGTAGAACAGAATCCAAAACCTCAAAAAATTTGGAAACTTGAGGTTTGTTAAAAGCTCGTGCCCTGGCTGCTGAAGTGGGTTCTGACCGTCGTAGAGATATGTCGGTATTTCTTTTGCGAAATCCTCTGAGCCACTCTTTTCCTGCGATTCCTTTTTCACGGTTAAATCTATGATCTAATTTATTTTTTTCCGCATTGTCTCACTTCGGTTGTGGTTAAACCAAACATTCTAGATTCAAGATATTTTAGGTGTTTTACCAACTCTTTCTCTGTTTGGGAATCAAAAGTTATTAAAAATCGACCAAGACTTTTCTCTACACCTTTAACTCTTTTATTCATATTAGCAGTACTACGTCTAAGAGTTGCTTGGGAAACGTTATACACTTTAGTTGCATTTAGCCATCCCATTCTCTTTTCTTGTACATCTTTTATAGCTTGCTGCATAGATCCTTAATCCCAGGACTGTTTATTAGTCTATCTGATGTACCTTCCAAAGAATGATATAAAAACAGCAATGTAAAATCCACGCATACTAAACTTTCTTGCAACTGAAACATAACCTACACAATAAAACCGTTAGATAAACCTGAAGAGATCTGTAAACTTAGAGTATATTTTAATAGAGTGTTTGTTACTTAGTACAGTTACCGAATAAGAGATGCCGCTTCTAGTTTCCTATAAAGAGCAAGTGCGTCATTTTAGCAGCTATGTCATTTTAGCACACTTTTCCCTACATGAATTGTGAAAAAATGCACAATTTCACACAAAAATCTTTACTTTTTAAATCAATAGTGTGCATGAACTAATTCCATTATTATATAAGTTGTACCTATTGATTAAAAATATATTGTATTTTTTATTGTTATTAAGAAGATTGAATATTGTGCATTGAGATTTTGAAGCATTGGGCTTCATCCTACACCTGTTGAACCATTTCACTATTCTGTTATAAGCTGATCATAGCAATGTCATTCACATTGCAATAAGTATGTTTGCAAATTTAAATGTTGTGGTGCTAAGTAACCTCACAAAATTTTTTATTTCTGTTTTCTAACCTCACATACTGTCAAATGAGCTAGCAACCAATAAAATACCATGAACTCAAAGTGTATGCAAGGCTTATGATTGGCGGTTATTGTTCTGCAGTCAGATGTTTTTGGTATTGGATTTAAACTGGCGACCTCTACCATTACCAGAAATTGGAATACATGGAGTCTGATCTCCTTATATAAGCTTTGTTCCAACTGGCGTTAGAACCGTTTTTGGTATCGTTCGCGCAAGTGCTGTATTTCTTCCACGTTCCAACTGATTAAGGTATCGTTCTTGGGACTGCTTGGGACGGTGTACAAACTGTACCTTCTGGAAGGGGTGGTAAAGTTGATGTGTCCATCCCAAATTCGAGTTTGCGCACTATACAGTACTCGAAACGATTCCAGTACGGTTCATAAATGCCAGTTGGAACAAACCTATTGTCTCCATGCTTCATACAATCTTTTGGTGGGAGAAAAATAGCCTACGAAGATAATTTTTCGGGAGTTTTGAAAGTTGGTGATTTCATAGATTTTGACGTGCTTTTTCTGAATTTCCACTTTACCGCCTCGTACTTGCAGCTCGAGCCTCCATATTGGAAAAACATTTTTTTGACATCCCCTTTCGGTGTTATTCATTGTTTTGGTCCATATTTTAAGACTTTTTCATTTAGTTCGTGGAAAAAATATAAAGGTGTCTGTAGTACGATCACTTAAACTAAGGGAAAACAAAAAACTTGATTTGATATTAAATAAAGTAAGGGTTAATAATTTCCCCCCTTATAACGTGACAAGAATGTTGAAAAATTACTGGTGGTTAGTCATTGCTAGTGCACGAAAATTACAAAATTTCAAGCTTTCATCTTTACTTATATTTGAGAAAATAATGAAAACTTAATTTTACTCAACATCTTTTAGAGATAATCTCGGAAGGGGGTGGGCTAAGGAAATTTTGTCATAGGAAGAACCCATCATAATTTTATTCGGGCTATCAACTTCCGAACTTTTTTCGCATGAATTAAGAAACCTGTAGATATTCTTGTTCAAACTTTTTAAAATCTATTGAATATTGCCAAATATTCTAAAGAACTATTTTTAGTGAAAAATTCTGTAGATAGTTTTAACTTTTTATTTGTTAAAACGTTTTTAAAAAATTTATTTTATATCATTATACAGTTTGTCACTAACTTATACATTAATATTTATTAAATATTTAAATTAACATTTATGACCGTAACACGCAACTAAAGTATTCACTGAACTCTTGGATTGAAGTTAATATTGAAGTCTAACAAGTCGTAACTAAAGTCTTTATTGAAGTCTCTCAAGTCGTAACTAAAGTCTTTATTGAAGTCTCCCTAAATCTAAAATCTAACGTTTATATATACACTGTGTTCATTTGAAAAGGACCCACCCTTAATATTTCAAAAATGGAACATACTAGAAGGAAATGCCGAAACACGTCAATTTTTAACTTGAGAGGGACACTTTTTGGCGCTAAAGTCATAAACGTCAAATTCACCCCCTCCCTACTGGAGACACCCCTTACATTTTGTCAAATGGCATTAGGTATCAAGTCACACCTCATTTAAAAGGTCTGGTAAATCTCTATTCAATCATTTTGTTTTGCCTTTGATACCAGCCTTCCATTGTTTTTTAATCGTTGTTTAAAAATGGCTCTTTTTCAACTTTTATTGCCTGAATGTTAACGGTGAACACTTTGACAACATGATCGAATAGCAGTTTTTTTCTTGTTAAAAGTTGTCTTTTTACTATTTGTAAATTTTTTATTCTTTAAAGAGTCTTTCTATCATAACACAATACGGGGGCATACGAAAAATTGAAAGAGAGCCAATTTTAAACAACGATTAAATAACAATGGAAGGCTGGTATCAAAGGCAAAACAAAATGATTGAATAGAGATTTACCAGACCTTTTAAATGAGGTGTGACTTGATACCTAATGCCATTTGAAAAAATGTAAGGGGTGTCTCCAGTAGGAAGGGGGTGAATCTGACGTTTATGACATTAGCGCCAAAAAGTGTCCCCCTCAAGTTAAAAGTTGACGTGTTTCGGCATTTTTTTGTAATATGTCCCATTTTTGAAATATTAAGGGTGGGTCCTTTTCAAATGAACACAGTGTATATATTAATTGTAACCTTGGATAAACAATAGAACTCTTCTTAGTTGATTACTGCTTGGCTTCTTATCTTTGTTGATTCTAGTTGTTTTGGATACTTAACTATATATTATTTCTTATTGCAATTTTTTCATATGGAATATACCTAGTTTTTTCCTTTTGTTCCAACAAAAAACTGAACAATGAACATTTCGTTACAAGAAGTAGGTCGAATCGAATATTGGCTTAAAACGTTTCCATAGACTTCACGTTTTCTCGTGATCGCATTGTATTAATAGTGTCATCTCAAAAATTTCTCTTGCCAATACCGATGCATACGAGAAAATATTGTTTATAGTCAAGTCGCTAAATATGTGGAAAAAATATACCCAAAAAAACCAAGCTTATACCCCTAGTATGTATCTTGTCGTCTTTGCAATACTTTCCACCACCATATGTAGTGGCAAGAAGGTAAGAACCACTTCCATGGCTGCCGTTGAGCATGTTTTCATTGTTCTTGTAATGCTTATACAGGCTAGTATTTGAATTCTGGAGAAGTTGTCTGGTCGTCAATAGACAAGTCCTACTACTACACGCAATGGCTCCATAGGTGGATGATTGGTCTCATTATGGCTGTGTACATCCATCTCAGGGTTCTTGGGTTACAATCCCAATTTATCCTTGCCAGGTTCCTACACAGACCATAAGAACCATTTTTGCTTTGTATGTAATATCCTTTTCGTGTTTGTTCCACAGGAGAATGTGAGGATAGTTCATTGACATTATTCACGTGGTGTCAGGAGCTCCAACACAACTTAAAACCAATACAAATCGATATTTGGATCCAATTTCCAGGCTTGAAGAGCCGAGGCGTAGTTTTCGGATATTTATAAATAACTCCAACCTTGAGTGCACCATTGTATCTATACATTTTGCAATATGTACAAAAAGCAGAAGAATGCTGTTCAATTAACTACATTGTTAAGATCTAAACAATTTTATGACATGGGAAATATAAAAAAATGGACAAAGGTGTAACTAAACCGCAGTAAAAACTTATTCCGACAAAATATAAAAAGTAACTTTTAAACTTCCCGTTGCGGAAAACAGTAAAGTAATTAAAAACTGAACCATGTGACTAATGGCAATATTTATATAACAACAAATCCAGTTATGGCATGCAATTTAATTAAAATAAGAAAAATACTCGTAACCGTTTGCTTTTCATCCTTTACGTCAATTTTAATAGCATTTAACGTAAATGCTGAGAATTGTTTAATAAATCTTTACTTTCAACATTTAATTCGAAAATTAACTCGTAGATCCTAACAGAACACAAAAGACGTGCTTGAAAACCTGATTAATAAAGTAAACCATGAATTATACCTTAAGATGCAAGTAGGCAAATGTTACAACAACAAAAAGCAGCAAAAAATGTTAGCGAGGTGCAACAGGAGAGGGAGAAATGAAAAGGTTTTCCTTTACTATAAAGAAATATAAAGAAAATGAAAGAGGCTATACACGATAAGTTTTCAGTCTGACACTGTTGACAGACCAATATGATTTCTGGATAGAACCAATCTTCAAACGATACATTTCAATGCATTATTTTGGTCCCTATTACTACTGGCTTTTTGCTGACATCATAAAGATGCTCCAGAGAAAATAATTTGGATAAAATGGGGAAAGTGGAAAGATAGGGAGACGTTGGAATGAATCAGTCTTTTGAATTTATAAGAAGACGTGATTGGAGACCTGATTAAAAAAGTAAATGATGCAAGCAGGCAAACGTTACAGCAACAAGAAGCAGCAAATAGTTATTTGGGTATTTAGAGCGTAAAGTAACAGATTGCCGCTTGAGAAAGAATGTTGCCGCGGCGATCTTTCGAAAGCGATAATTTTACTTTACGCTCGAAAAACACACATACTTTTTTCTACAGTCGCCCTTTTAATAATTAAAACAGTTTTTTATATTATCTTAGATTATAATAGGAGCGATAGAAAAATCGTCATTTTCGCTATTCATCATGATTAACCTTAAAAAGATCTACTGACTAGGGATGTTAAAAAATAATCGATTTTTATATAAATCGATTATTATTTTCCTATACTCGATTTTTAGTTATCGATCTTTATAGTAATATCAATCGATTTTTAGTAAATCGATTCTATAAATTGCTTGTTTAAATCGATTTTCCGAAACGGCTCGTATTATTTATTGACTATTTTACAAAATTTTGACAAATTTTTACGATTATTGACCATTTCTCAAAATTTTTAAAATAATTGACCATTTTTCAAAATTTTATAAATAATTATTGACCATTTTTCAAAATTTTAACAATTATTGACCATTTTGACAATTATTGACCATTTTGACTGTTTTTCAAATTTAGTGATCATTTTTCCAAATGTTTGATAATTTTTGACCATTTTTTCAAAATGATGATTTATACCATTTTTGTCAGTTTTTGACAATAATTGACAATTTTTAACCATTTTTGTTAGTTTTTGACCATTTTTGACAATTTTTCAAGATTTTAGACCATTTTTCAAAATTATCGACCCTTTTTGATAATTATTGACAATTATCATTTTACAAATTATTGACAATTATCATTTTACAAATTATTGACAATTATCATTTTACAAATTATTGACAATTATCATTTTACAAATTATTGACAATTATCATTTTACAAATTATTGACAATTATCATTTTACAAATTATTGACAATTATCATTTTACAAATTTTTGATCATTTTTTACCATATTTCAAAATTTTTGACAATTTTTGACAATTTTTGACAATTTTTCAAAAATTTTAACAATTTTTGACAATTATCAACTATTTTTCGAAATTTTGACAATTTTTAACCATAATTGTCCATTTTTGATAGTTTTTAACAATTATTGGCCATTTCTGACAATTTTTCGAAATTTTTGGTAGTTTTTGACAATTATCGACCATTTTTCAAAATTTTAACACTTTTTGACAATTATTGACCAATTTTGACAATAATTGTCCATTTTTGACAGTTTTTGACAATTTTTGACAATTATTAACCATTTTTGAAAATTTTTGACAATTGACCATTTTCGACAATTTTTGAGAGTTTTTGACAATTATTGGCCATTTCTGAAATTTTTTCAAAATTGTTTACCATTTTTGGTAGTTTTTGACAATTATCAACCATTTTTCAAAATTTTAACAATTTTTGACAATTATTGACCAATTTTGACAAAATAATTGTCCATTTTTGACAGTTTTTGACAATTTTTGACAATTATTAACCATTTTTGAAAATTTTTGACAATTGACCATTTTCGACAATTTTTGAAAATTTTGACCATTTTTCAAAATTTTAACAATTTTTGAGAGTTTTTAACTGTTTTTGAAAATTATCGATCATTTTTCAAAATTTTAACAATTTTTGAAGTTTTTGACAGTTTTTGACAATTATTGACAATTTTTGAGAAAAATTGTCCATTTTCAACAGTTTTTGACAATAATTGACAATTATTGCCCATCTTTGACCATATTTCAAATTTTTTGACAATTTTCATATAATTTTATTTGATTTTTAATCTAATACATTTTTTATGAATGAATCTCTCAGGTTTATTATCGGAATATGAAAAGCATGTACTTTTTAAAATAATACAAAAAAAATCGTTTTTTCCGCAGAAATCGAATTACTTTTTATTAAAATCGATTTTTGACAAATCGATTAATTTTGAATAAAGAAAAATCGATTATTTTCCATTAATCTCACATCCCTACTACTGACTTGTTCAGACTTGTCAGAATTCCGGTTCCATAAACATTCACCAATTGAGTTAATTCGGAGGACGTGGTTTGATTAAATAAGCGAGCGAAAAAGATTCCTTTTTGCGCTAGAGCGTAAAGTAACAATCCTCGGCATTTGTCGACTTTACGATTTCATTTGAATAAAGTAATTAGTCATTTTACGCGCGACTGTAGAAAAAAACGTTAGCGCGGTGCGACAAGAGGGAGAAAAATAGAAAAGGGTATTCTTATCCCTTTTATTATGAATATAGAGAAGATAGAAGAGGAATTACTTGATAAGTTCGAGCAAATGCTCCCACGTATTTCATGTGACGAGAGTGGATTTGTTACGTTCGAGCAGTATCTTCGAAATTTCGAATGTTCGACTTGCAAACGAATGAATTTTTCAGTCGTATGAGTCCCACATTGGAGTATGCGAATAGAGTCAGAGTATGCGCAGAACGTCAGAAAAACAAATAAACATAACCTATGGCTGTAGCGTGTAGATCATATCAATCATTATACTTAGGTTTTTTAGCAATACTACTGAACAAAAATGAACGTAGATGAAGCTGCTTTTTAAACTACTCTAAAGTACACATCACCTAAAAAATGACACATAAGATCTACAAAGTTGTTCGCCACTATATATGGAAGATATTGCTAAGGAACTTCCGAGTAACGTTCGATTCGGGTGTAATCATTCGTACGAACAAAATCCATTCGACGTTCTCGCGAATAGTCGAACGTTCAAAGATCCGGGTCCTGACATACTGTTGATAGATTTATGTGATTTCTGGGTAGTACCAACCTTCAAACACAAAATTTCATGACATACTTCTGGCCCCAGTGACTACTGGTTTTTTGCTGACATCATAAAGATACTCCAGTTAAAAAAGTTGGGCTAAAATGGTAGTATGAATGTATTACCCTTGATGAAACTGAAATAGTAGTTTGTGCAACTAGTGTGGATATGATGGCCATATCGCACGAGGACGAAGTTTGAGCACGACGCCGTAGGCGGAGTGCTCAATCGTCCGACAGCGATATGGACAATCCACACGAGTCGAACAGTATATTTTTTCTACGACCCACTTAAGGAAAAATCTAGAAAATAAACATTTTATTAAACTATAATATAACTTCAAATTAAAAATTTTTAATAATTTTACTATTATTATTATTTAGAAATAAAATTAAAATTTAAAAAAAATTTCCCAACGGGGAATCGAACTCTGGTCTACCGCGTGAGAGGCTGGGATACTTACCACTGGACTGCCGATGAATATACTAATGGCCAATCTATAACGTCAAATGTATTACATAAAAACTGTTGTTTGTCAGGAGTACCCTTAAATATTCAATTTATTCTGTTTCTATACGTTATACGTCTCCTTTGCGGCAAAGCGAATATCTGGTGGAAAATTATTTATTGATTCATCACTGGAATCACTCATTTTTCCTAATATTTTTCTTAAAAACTATAGAAATATTTTGACAAGTTATTTTGACGTTTCTATGAAATTGAAAAAAGATTAGTTGGCGGGTACTAAACGCAAATGCTGATTGGTGGATTTCATATACGTTCTAGGATGTATATGAAATCATATCCGTTCAGTTAACCGGAATGGCCTACATTTACATTCTGTAAATTGTGCAGAAAATGGATAATATACATGTGGGTGTAGGAAAAAATATTTTTCTTAGCTAGAACTTAAGTGAACAAGCGCCTGATCTATATTATGCATGCCGTACAAATGTATCAAAATACTCTACCGGTTAATTGAGAATTTCACAACAATGACTCCGTTTCGTATTATTTTTACCCTCACGACAGCAGCAGCTGTCAAGAGAAAGTCGATATAGCTAAGCTGCGTGGGAGGTTTATCGAGATTTGTAAAAATTACATACAGGGTAAGTAGTCAACCGGGAAAAGCTGTTACGTAAATATCTCTCGTTATTTCAGTTGGTACTGATATAAATGTTTCTAGTGAGAGACCAGCAATTATAAATTATGTATATTTGATAAAATTTATATATTCTTTATAATAACCGTTTTTTTTATTTACCGCATCAACCTCTAGGGTTATGAGCGGGGACAAAGTATGACTACATAAAAACATACAATAGGTATTTATATTTTAAAATAGAAATTGGAGTCTTTCAGAGATTTGAGCACTTTTTCACAGTTTTCACTTAATCCGCGATTCATATTAGGCGGAATGTTGTTAACTGTTCTTCTAACACTTAAATTTGCACAATCTAACAGTATATGTTTTATGGTTAGAGGCACATCACACGTTAAACACTGCTTTGGAGGATCTTGATTAAACAAATGCTGGTGTGTGAGGGCTGAATGTCCTATTCTTAACCTGTTTAAAACAACCTGGTCTTTTCTGTTCTGTGGAAGTGTCAGTCTGGATTTAAGTTGCGAATTTTTTTCTGTCCATCTTTTTTGCCAGATTTCCCATACAAAATCCTTTATATCTGGTTTGAAATAGGCAGCCTGTTGGATGCTTAAAATCATAGGTTTGTTCCAACTGGCATTTAGGAACCGTTCTGGAATCGTATCGAGTACTATATAGTGCGCAAAGTCGAATTAGGGATGGACACATTAACTTTATCACCCCTTCCAGAAGATAATTTTTGTACCGTCCCAAGAACGATAGGTACTATAATCAGATGGAACGCTAAAGAAATACAGCACTTGCGCGAACGATACCTAGAGCGGTTCTATCGCCAGTTGGAACGAAAAAATTTTAAGAACACATTGATATAGCTTTACCAGGACAGTTTATGTCACCCTGTAGTAGAAATTATGAGAAATAGACATATAATATATCATATCAGGTGAAAGAGGATTGAAAAAGTTACAAAAAAAGCAAAATATACAGGGTGTCCCATTTAAACTTGAAATAGCTTTATCGCGACATTTTTTGTCACCCTGTAGTAGAAATTATAAAAAAGATATATTGTATAGATATTGTGAAAAGTCATGGAAACTGATCTATGAAATTTGAGAGTAGTAAAAATCCGTAATTTGTGAGAATGGTTAATGACAAGTTGAATGATTAATCAATAACTTTCAGAGCAATTTTGAAAATCATAGCTATCAGGGGAAAAATATATATATTGAATCTGGGAGGTTATGGATATATTTATTAGGATTGATTGGGAAATAGATTTTGACAGGAGAGAAAAAATAAAGTGAAAATGAAATAACCCATTGAAATTTTCAAATATTGGACTGAAAAATATGAAGCAATAAACATTCAAATAATCTAAAAATGGAAATAGAAATTGTACTACAAATGACATATTTGTCGATTTTAAGAAGTTGAAGAATTGACGTTATACAGCACAGGAGAGTAATATTCCAATACTTATTCCAATAATAAAGTCAATTTTGAATAAATAAAATAATTAACATTTGGGAATAATAGAAGAAGTCCGAAGAAGTATATAATAATTGATGTAAAATTTTAAGTATCATAGATTAGAAATTTTCTACATACAATAAATTAAAAATTTATATCATAAAGTTACTTCTTTAAACCGGCATAGCTGATTATTTGAAAGTTTGTATTTATTATTAAATTGTTCAATAAACATATATACCTATAATCATTTATCCTTATACCGTATCGATGTCAGATTTACATTTTAGATTTCATAAACAAATTTTTTTCCATGCTTCTCTATCTTTTGCTAAAATTGATGCTTCTCTCCATGCCTTGCCTCTATGTTGTAATATGTTACCCATCACTGTATTCCATGTCTGTCTTGGTCTGTCTCTCTTCCTTCTAATCTGCGATTACGCTTCGTATACACGTTTCACTTGTCTGTTGTTATTCATTCGTTGCATATGTCCCCACCAACTTAATAATCGCTGCTCTATAAATTGTACTGTAGGTTTTATCCCTAAATCTCTCATATTAGTGTTCCTAATTCTGTCTTAGCTAGTAACTCTCAAATACGTTTCAAATATTTTGTTTCAACTGCTTGTTTCTTACTTTTTTGTGCATTTGAAAGATTCCACTATTCGTATTCATACGTTAGTACTGGTCTTGAATACTTTTCTATTGATGAATTTTCGATTCATGGCATGATATAGTTTCATTGTTTTACTTATTCTTTCGTTGATTTCGGCTTCTTATTTTCCAGATTGCTCTAGTGCTACTCCAAGATATTTGAATTCTTCCACTTTTTTAATTTTTACATTGTCTCTTAATATCAGTTTTTGTTTTCTGGTCTCCTATTATCAATATTTTTGTTTTATTAGTATTTATTTTCATGCCTTCTTCTTCCATTGTTTTATTCCAAATATTAAGATTGTCTTGAAGCTGTCCCTCATTACCTGCTATTATGACGACGTCGTCTGCAAAAACTCCATACGATATTCCGACTCTTTCTAAATTTTTATATCCTACGAACAAATTTTTTACTTTACTTTCGCATTTTTTACATTATATTGTCCAAGTATTCGTTGAATAGGGTTGGGCTTAGTCCTCCACCTTGTCTTAATCCCATCTCTGTTTTGAATCCCTCTGATTTTTGAAATAATATTTGTTCTATATAGATTTTGGTTTTGAGACTAAATTCGATTTAAAAATAATTTAATATTGAACCCAACCCTGAGATAGGAGTTTTTGAAATAAATTAAATACAAAAAAATTATATATAATTATAAAAAATTAATAAAAAAAATTAATAAAACAATTCTAAATGTTTAACATCAACGAGAGCAGTTGCAAAAAGAACAATATAATATATAATATAATATATCTCATATCAGGTAAAAAAGGATTAAAAAAGGAAACGAAAAAAACCCAAAATATACATGGTCTCCCATTTAAAAATACCTAAGTTTGTCATACCTCCTAGCCCGAACCCTTTAAAAATAAATTGTCTACTGCACTGAACTCTCCTTCGGTTATTCCATCAAAAGTTATTTCGCACTTTTTTCATATCTACCAAGATAAAGAAGATAATTGAGATAGCAGTTTGAGTCAATTTGAAACAACTTACTGGGGATCTGGTTGAACTAGGGCTTGCTTAACCCTCTCGAGACGAGTTTTTGTTTTAAGGGGTATGGGTTAGATTTTCAGTGGTTTAATGTAACTGGCGATCAAATAAAACCTCTGCATCAAAATTTAAATGAATTTTTATTTATAAGAAGTGGTGGGGGGATGGTACATATATGTACCACCAGTCTTTGAGGGTGGTACATCTATGTACCAGGCATCTTACAAAAATTATTTTTATAAATTTTACATAAACGTAAAAATTGTTAAGTGTGGTATGCAGCAAAACAATTCTTGCATAATGGTAACCTACATTGACTGCACACTGTCTTGGTCCTCTTCTGAATCTTAGTTTCAGCACAGCAAGCACATCACCTACGAGTTTTACCTTCAGTAGGCAGGTGAAAGTGGAACACTTTTTCTGGGAACAAAATCTGGTTACATCTGACCATATAATTCTACGATTTTTTGAATCGTCAAAGTCTTCTTCATGAGCAGCTTCTCCATCCAATGATTCACTTCAAATGATTTCTTCCAAGCTTTCGACCTGCTGAGAATCCACATCATTATTGATTATATGATATTATATGATTATTAATAAGTCATAATATCTCAACTCCTTTTTTTTTCTATCTCCTCTAATTTCCAAGATACCTCGCAAAACCATCCAATTTGGGACACGGCAAAAGCCCATTTTCGGTGCGTTGAATAGGTATGTAAGGATAGTGTCTTCAATGAGGTCTAATGAAAAAGACACTTTCCGCACTTGTTGGGAACAATATTTTTTCTTAACAAGTTTAATATACTTTTCCGAACGCTCGTAGAAAAAATAATTTGAGTTAGCTAAATACTTCTTAACCGCAAACTTTTCCGCACGTAAGGTATTAACTATTGCATTTTATAATTATGTTGATTATTGCTAATTGTTATTAATGATAACTAAAGCTCGGATTTATAGGCAACAAAAACTGAAGAAAAAGGCGCTTATATAGGCAAAGATTTTTATTGAAAAAGGCAGAAATCTTAACATATAGGCAATATAGACAAATGCTTTTAATTCCCTGATTATTAATAATTACCTTAACATTAACTTAACACTATATTTTCTATTTTAAAACTCTGTCTTCTCTCACTTAAAATTAATTTGTACATAGAAAATGAACACTCTATATCGACATATGTAATTGGCGCATATTTAAGAGAGGATAATAAATCTGGCCCAAACTCACAAAACGTCTAAAACTTTTTAAAATGTGTGTTCTTTTCTTTTCCGTATACGCAACAAAACTAAACTCTTATTCAGTAACCGTCTGTACAACTGATATAAAGGTCAAAACATTAGGGATTTCCCATCTGTTAAGCCTCTTCTTAATCCGCAAATAGGTGAGTAAATTTTTCCAGAAGACCATTAACAAACAAATTATTAATATTTTATTACTAGCCCAAAATTTTATTACAGAAAGGTTTAGTAATAAAATAAAGTACCGAATATGAATAACATCATCAGTAGGGTAGCATAAAAGTTTAAAAAAAGGCACAAAAAGGCGGAATTTACGAAAAAAGTCAAAATATACAAAAATCATCTAGAATAGGCAAAATAGGCAAAAAAGGCATTTTGCCTATAATCCGAGCTTTAATGATAACATCAATAACCAGAAGATAACTAATATACTTGTTAGCAATAGCATTTTTTCTACGATCGGAAGGAAAATAAAAAAAAACAAACTAACAAGTTTATTAGTTATCTTCTGGTTATTGATACAATATTTAACACAATTTTAATAAACTAGAAAACATAATCATAAAATGCAATGGTTAATACCTTGCATAGTACATGTCTAACTACATGATTTTTTCCAGTTTCAATGAATCATTTATAGTTTATTTCAACCAGTACATACAGTATTGGAATGCAATAATCGCCTAACTAACAGGTGTTTATCGGATATTAAAGAGTTGTACTCAAAATTGACGAAATATTTTACAATAATTTAATGGTAACTTTAAGTAGGTACTATTGAAAAATAAATAATTTCAAGTGCCACAATTTTTAAGTTTATAAAAGAAAACTTGTGGTGGATCACTTCGAATATAAAATTATGTATAATAAAATATTATGGCTTCCTTACCCATTGTAAACAAACTTTCACTATCGATTTAACATGGTATGAATAAACGCAGAAAAATTATCTATCTATTGTTCTCCAATTAGCAGGTAGAAAAACAAAAACCTGGTTACGTATTTTGGGAAATATTAATGTACAGTTTCGTCGTTATGACCTATGGGTACTTATATTAGTTTTAATTATGTTTTTAGTTCTGTCATAACTGTCTTTGAGGGTTGTATTTGTGAAAGTTTCTTGAAAATTAGTGAATGTTGTACTAAACGCCCGAAATTTGGACCATTAAGGCCGAAACTCACTTAACAGCACAGCACCTGACAAGCATCGTCACAGCACCGTCGAGTGGTCAACTTGACGGTTGTGTATGGGTTCACTTAACGCATCGACACGGGATCAGCACCGCCGCGATACCCGATTATAGGCTTCACTTTATATTGTCAGAGATATTGTATATGCCTATAAAAAAATGTGTAAACACTATACTAACCGAAATGCGTTGAGTGTACGACGTTGGCAAAGGATCAGCACTCCACAAGCACGCCGTCCGCAAAATATTCTCTCTCAGAAATGTGTTGTGGTTGAGGCGTTGACGTGCCTTGTCGGTGCTGTGCTGATGTTGTTAGGTAGGCGCGCTTACATTTAAATACACATAAGAAATAAAATCTGCTGGTGATGATCAGTCGCTGTTCCTATGAGGTGCTGATAAGTGAGTTTCGGCCTTTAAGGCGAGTTTAGACGTATCCAGTAGCTGGCGCCAGTCTCACTGGCCTGCCAATTCTTGACTGGCAAAGCGCTGGACCCATGTCGTTTATATACAAAATTGTAAAAAACATGTGTATGTTAGTAAAAGAAGAACTAAGAAATAATATGTTAGATGAATAAAGTCAAAAGGAGAAGCGACTTTGGGTGAGAAAATGGATCAGCGATAGAGCTATAATAAAGCTTAAAAGTTTCTTTTTCACTGAATTTACGCGACTGACACCAACGTGTTCATGAGTTTCCTGCAACACTGATGCGGGTGTTACGGGGTAAGGGGGTGACAGCTACTGGCAAGAAAAATAGACGCGCTTTCTATTCGCTCCAGTGCTGGCGGCTCGCGCTGGACTGGCACGAAAAAGTATTCACACGATGACAGTAATATGCCAGTGCTGGCAGGCCAGTGAGATTGGCACCAGCTACTGGATACATGTAAACGCGCCTTTAAGTCTAAACGAAAAGATGATGATTTTAAACGTATTTCGGTATGAACAGAAAGAAAATCGCTTGGCGCTAAACACGTCTTCTTCTAGTGCTTAAGGTGGATTTCCACAGATCCGTCATCCGACGATACGATCAGCCAAAAGTTTTGTGATTGGTGGAAAAATTCAAAATTGTCAAGCAGCCAAATATCTGTCCGAAAGTTTTAACTTACGTCCGTCATCGTTTACGTTTATCAGCCATCGCATTTGATTTAACCTAACTTTTTCATGATCTACTTTTTTTGGGATATTATTTAAGAATGAATAATAATAATTATAATGGAAGACGATTAAAAGCAGCGAACAGTTTGCTGTTAATTGCAATTGTGTTGAGAAAAAGTTTAAAAGTGATATGTCACTATTTTTTTTACTAAAACGTACAATTGTTTCCAAGCAAAGGAAATTGGCATTTTCATTCATCCGGTACGACGTGATACGACTAACAATCGGACATCGGATGACGGATCTGTGGAAATCTACCTTTACTGTTTGCAAAACAGTTTTGACAGCATTATAGAAAAATGTGCACAGATTACTGGAGTTGGAAAATCTACTATTTACAAAGTAATACGCGAACAAAAAACAAATCAGGTTTTAAGCGAACCTAAGGAGAAACCAGGACGAAAAACGTGAAATAATATTCTGGCGGGAAGATTATCTTCGCAAGAAGAGACGACGGAAAGTCGGGAAAACAAATTTTTTATCTTGAAACTTGGGTAAACGAAGGACATGCCTCTTCTAAGATTTGGCAGGATTCTAAAATTAAAAGAAGTAAACAAACTGAAAATGGTTTGTTAGTATTTAGAGAATGATTACAGTTTCCTGTAAAATTGTCGTATTTAGTAAAGCGTGATACCAATAGATATCGAAGAATAAATATATTATTCTTCGCTTTACAAACTAAGTTTTGAAAACATATTTTTCAAAAACAGTGACCGTTCAACGAAGAAGAAACAACTACTTCCCGGGATATATGTAAAATATTTCGTCAATTTTGAGTACAATTCTGGAATATCCGATAAACACCTATTAGTTAGGGGATTTTTGCATTCCAATACTCTATGTACTTGTTGAAACAAACTATAATAAGGTAGTTGTGTTACATTTTACCAAAATAAGAGACAAATCGAACTTACCCTTTGAAATTTATGACCGAAAGTAATTCTAGTCAAAATTTACATTTCACCCTGTATATTAGTGTAAACAATGGGAGCAGACACTTTGTAATTGTAAATTAACATTCCCACGAGCGACATGAAGATGAAATTAAGAAATTCAAGTATATTTCGTATCCAAAAACTGCATGAGTATCTCATGATATAAATCTCTAATACCACCAGATTTTTTTTAATAAGCATTAAATTATGGTATGATATTAAATAAAATGAAAACCTCTCGATTTTAATTCATGACTTCTAGCCCGCAGCTGCATTTGAATTCCAGGAACAACCTGCATTTCGTTTACTATCGAAGAATAATTATATTAAAATATATGCCTACAGTAAGTACACTCTTTTTTATCAACCATGAAAATCATTTAATTTATGTAAATTATTTAATGATACGGTGCATTGTAATATAGCAACTTGTTGGCCAAATATTTCTCTTTAAAAAAATCCACCGAATGCTTCTCTAAATTCTCTATAAAAATTATAATTAATAACAGATATGATCTTTAATGCCAAGAATGTCGATTCGACAAGGATCTATAAATATATCTTCTTCAATACTCTAAAATAGTTTATTTGTAAGGAAAAATCGACCTCTAAGGTTTCAATGTCAATATGAATAGTGAACGACGAAATATAAGCATTTGCTAGAATGGGTTACTTATGGATCACTCTGTAGCGAATTTATACAGTTTTGCTGACTCATGTTATTAGAGCATAATTGTTGTGGAGAAAAGTTATAATAAGATTCAATTGTTGTTTATGGACATATTGAGATAAATACATAATTAAACCAGTACTTTCTTGATAAATTCCTTCTAAATTGCATAAAATAGCGAATAAAAGGTACATATTATGCAAAGGAAAATTCGTGATTGAGAAACTAAACATAATTTGTTGAACGAATTATAACGTCAAAGCCTGTGTCTATCAACTTTCAGGTTTGTAAACATTAGTTGTGTTTGTTAGAAAACTATTGTACTGTATTCAAACAATCGGAAGCCATATTTTTACACGTTACTCGCTTTATATTAGCTTCACTTGTATGTTTGTTTCTTTGTTTGTTTGTACTGTGATGTTGGGATTTTGTTGTGGAAAGGCCTCTTTAATCGATGGTCTTCCAAGTCACTCTGACTTTAATAAAACTACGACTTCTGGTACTGGGATAAGTTTTGTTTATTACCATACTTTAATATTACACATAGCAACTAATTAAGATTACTAAATCTAATATAAGTATCTATGATTATAGCATACTTATAGTATAACTGAATATAACTGAATCATATTGACTACAACTAAATTAGAATGAATATTAATATATGAATTGCATCTGTATATGTTATTTATATTGTACCTAGTTCAAGTTCATGCTGATATTTACTATTTAATGTTATATGTTTATTTACGTGATGAACTTGACTTTCGATACCTGTCGGCCTCGTTGGTTTATTTATGCATTCTATAACGTTCAATGATTTATTGAAAATAGTTTGAAGGGAATTTATTTCTTATTTTATTTTATGCCAAAAAGCATCACAGTACTAACGCAACCTTTAAACTCGATTTTTACCCACTTCAAACGCTCAGATTAATTCGAAAATTTGCACACTCTTCAAGAACCGATGACAATACAATATAGGGTGTTATTAAATCTTAAACTTGTATAAAAATAAATCCATGAGGTATATTATCGTTTTTGCGTGAAACGTCTTACTAGAGCTGTTATACTAACAGGTACCGTGGCTCAGTTGGTTAAAGCGATTTTTTAGTGAACAGGAGATCGCGAGTTCGATTCTCATCGCGACCTCATGTATAAAAATTTTATATTCTGTTATATACTCAACGAAGTTTTGAATATGAATGAAAAAAGTAAAATCAAACACCTAAATAAATTATAGTATAATTTTTATAATTCAATATACAGAGTGATTGATTAGTGTAATAAAGCTCAGTATAGGTCAGTTATCCTAGAAGATACCGAAAAAAGTTATATACAGTGTGGAAACCACTTATGGAATAAAATTCTTTATGTCATTATTTTAGAAAATTATAAAAAATGCCGAGACACGTCAACTTTTGAATTGAGGGGGACCTTTGATACTAGCCTTCCATTGTTATTTAATCGTTGTTCAAAATTGGCACTTTTTCAACTTTTCGTATGCTCCCACATTTTGTTATGATAGAAAGACTCTTTAAAGAATGAAAAATTTACAAATAGTAAAAAGACAACTGTTAACAAGGAAAAACTACTAATTAATCATGCCGTCAAAGTGACCACCGTTAACATTCAGGCAATAAAAGTTGAAAAAGAGCCAATTTTAAACAACGATTAAATAACAATGGAAGGCTCGTATCAAAGGCAAAACAAAATGATTGAATGGAGATTCACCAGACCTTTTAAATGAGGTGTGACTTGATACCTAATGCCATTTGAAAAAATGTAAGGGGTGTCTCCAGTAGGGAGGGGGTGAATCTGACGTTTATGACATTAGCGCCAAAAAGTGTCCCCCTCAATTCAAAAGTTGACGTGTCTCGGCATTTTTTATAATTTTCTAAAATAATGACATAAAGAATTTTATTCCATAAGTGGTTTCCACACTGTATAAAAATTCTAGATTGCTTTACGCTTCATATTTATAAATTAGTTACAATGTTACATAACTCGATGCCAGATCGAAGTTATGTTTTTTTAAACCCAACCTTTAAACTCGATATTTATCAACTTTAAACGCTCAGATTAATTCGAAATTTTGCTAACTTGTCATAACAATTTTAATTGAATAAAAAATAATTTCTTTAAATTATGTGATAAAACATAACTTTCTTAGTGTTAACATAATATGGTCTATATACAACAGCTTGGTTGATAAATTATTATGTCTTATAACAATTCGAGCACTCCACGCTTTTCACCATAATGACATTAATTTTCTCGTTAATCATTTTATTCTTAAATTAAGAATTATCTTCTACTTTTTAGTTTTTTTAAACTACAATTTAATTGTTATTCTAATCTGTATTCATTATATTTTTCGCAATTTTTAATAATAAAATTGATATTTCTTGCAAGTTTAAGCTATAATTTTCAAATTGTTGGCCATTCTGATCAATGAAATGTATAATTTTTGTAATTTTAAATAATACAGACACAAACTGATTTTAGAGGTACTTTTATGGTTTAAACAGGTATTAACACGTTGGCTGCCGCCATGAGAAGGAAAAAATTGGTCCCCCCGTGCCAAATTTTTTTCTGACGGGAATTCAAATTATTTCATTCGTAGTACACAAAATTATTTTGAAAATTATTATATCTGTTATTATTTTCCGTATTTTCGCAAAAAAAATCTTGCGTTCATAAATGGATTGATACCAATGACGAAGAGATGGAGTTATTTTTTGCAATATTACTGTGGATGGATTTATGCGGATTTCCGTCAATAACAGACTATTGGTCTAAAGAAGAAATTTACCAGAATGGCATTTGCAAGTACATGAGTAGGAACAGCTTTCAGTTACTATTACGCACGTTACATTTCTGCGACAATGAGGAAATCCCTCATGGGGGCGTCGATAAGCTTCGCAAAATAAGACCCTTACTAGATTTGCTGATCGCAAGATGTAAATATGTTGTAGTACCGCCAGAAAACGTATGAATAGACCGTTTTAACGAAAAACATCTTGTGGTAGCGGCGACCGTTGTCCACCTATAGGATTATATAGGAACTAATAGAAGCTAGCTGTAATTCTAAAAGGGGACAGTAACTTAGGTCTTGGACAGATGTATCTAAGATTACGGTAATGGTATATTTTTCTCTTTTTTTAGGGACTCGTCGAGAGAACGAGGACACATTTATAGGTCTCGTATAATGAACGAGTAAAAGGTGACACTTTTAACGTAATCTTGTTAGTCTACCAGTTCTGTGGGTACAGTTTCCTTTTAAAATTACAGTTAGCTTCTATTAGTTCCTATATAATCCTATAGGTGGACAACGGTCGCCGCTACCACAAGATGTCTTCCGTTAAAACGGTCTATTGATTAAACCGTGGTAACATTTCGAGGACGATTTGGGTTTCGTCAATACATCAAAAATAAAAGAGACAAGTAAGGTATCAAAGTCTATAAATTGTGCATCGAGAATGGATATATTTACAACTTTTCCGTATATTGTGGACAAATAAACATTCACATTCCTCATCATAACAAGTTGTTCTGACTTTATGGAACCACTTTTGAACTCTGGTAGAACATTATTTGTTGACAATTACTACACCAGTGTGAATCGAGCAAATCTGCTGCTTGAGAGGAAAATTCATTTAGTTGGAACAATAAGAAACAGAAGAAAATATAACTGTCTCGAAGTGGAAAAAGCAAAACTGAAAAAAGGAGAATGTATTACTCAATTTATTGAACCTGGAATCGTTATGCTAAGTGGAAAGATAAGAGAGATGTTTTGGCTCTCAGTACAAAGCATCTGGATGCTTTGTCGAACAGATCCTGACAGAAAAAAGCCGGCGCTAATTGTTGACTATAATAACTCCAAGGCATATATAGATTTTTCAGATCAACAAAAAGCCTATAATACCCCACTAGGACGAGGTATAAAATGGTATCGGAAACTGGCAGTCGAAATTATTTTGGGAACTACTCTGGTAAACGCTCATGTGGTGTATTCAGAACTGACACAAGACAAAAAAATCATTACGGAATTCAAAAAAGATATTTTGAAACGCATTATCAAAAAAGAAGTATCTCTTCAGGAGCCCGAAGCTCAACCAAATTTGCACGCTGAGCGACATGAACTAGAGCAAACTGGCAAGCGATTGCGTTGCACAGTATGCTACGAGAGATTTAGTGCTGAATTTGGACATAAAGAGGCTCAAAATAAAACCAAAAGAACGACTTGGTCTTGCTCTACTTGCAAAAAATCATACTGTGTGAATTGCTTATTTTACGCTCATAAAAGTTACTTAGCTTGATATAATGATTCATGATCATAGTGTATAGTATTCAGAATGTAACTTCAGTAGTAGAACTTGTTTTCACTTGAATTGGCTTAATTTTCTTTTTTTTTCAGAAATAAATCTATTATTTCAGCAAATCACTTTATTTTATTATAAGCTACTCTTTTACTCAATAGTTTATCCATAATTTCCAATAACAAAAAGTCTGTAGGCTCGTGTAAGAAATTTTAACCCATAATACATAATTATGACAAAAAAATCCAAACGAAAAATAATTTTCGAGGGCTTTTTCTCGCGTCTTGCCTACTGTGCCGTGCTTGATTAGTTCTCATAGGAAGAATAGGTGTTTGAGAGCCATACGCGGTGCCTCACTAAATTAAAGGATATCAGAGCATGTGGCACAACGTATGTACCTCGGTGCACAAACTGCCCATTTAGGTGAGGCACACACCCCGTACCTCATGGCAGTCAACGTATTAATATGAAAATATGTAAGTAAGGAGAAAATCTTGAATCATTCAAAGTGAATAGGTATATTTTTAGTTTTTTGGAAACAATCTCAACAGTATTTAGAAGGTAGGGGAGACTGGGGAGGGTTGAGCCAGAGGGAGGTTTGAACCATAAATGTTGCATTGGTAACGTATCCTTAAACAAATCTACTTTTCCGTTCAGTGGATGCTTATGCATTGCTTCTTTCACGTTATCTAAGTTTACCAACAAATCGAAGGCGTTTACAAAAGTTGTTTTTGAGGCTAAATGTTTTTCAACAAAATTCTTTACTCGCATTATTATATTTGGAAATATATGGATGAATTACACGAATAACATAATATTTTAACATACTTTCATGTATTAAATTATTTGTTAGGTTATGTTTTAATTTGAAAATCGTAATTTGTTGTGGCTGCTGGTACGAGGGGAGGGATAAACAGGTTTCATGTAGGAGGTTTGAGACACGGATCAAACCTCCCAACATGGTTTGAAAAAACCTGTACTTCGTTTCCAGTTTTTTTCTCTCTTTTCCAAGTGAAAAAATATAGGCTGACGTAGATTCATCTTCAGCTTCTTCTGTTGAAATTTTCACTGCAACATCTACAATAATAATTTTTTTGCAGATGCCTTTTAAGTGGAAATTGAAAGGCCGACTGCCTACTGATCCTGAAATTTTGGAAACTGCAGTACAGGATATATGTAGTACTAATGGTAAAATCCGCACAGTCGCCAAAAATATAATATTGATAGAAGGACACTATCTAGATACGTAAATAAATTTAAAACAAACGAAATCGTATGGTTTGTTGTAAATTTTTACTAATCAAGAAGAATATTTGCTAGTTCAATATCTGCTCAAATGCGCTGACTTACATTATGGACTTAATCCAATCGCAGTAAGAAAGTTTTCTTACATCTTTGCAACTGAAAATAACAAAAAATTTCAGCAGCTTCGGAGAAAAATAAAGCAGCAACGCGTGATTGGCTAAGAGATTTTATGTCAAGACATGGTAACTTATCACTTAGGATACCAGAAGCCACGAGTGTAGGACGTGCCACTGTATTTAATAAATATACCGTGCAGCTATTTTTTGACAATTTAAAAACCATCATGAAAAGGGAACAGATTACACCTGATTGCATATATAATGCAGATGAAACGGGAGTTACAACAGCACATAAGCCCTAAAAAATAATTGCGAAGAAAGGGCAGAAGCAGGTGTCAAAGGCAACATCGTGTGAAAGAGGATCACTGGTAACAGTTTTATGCACTATAAGTGCGTCTGGTAACACTATTCCCCCATTTTTAAATTTTCACAGGGCTAGGATCCAGGATTATATGACAAGAGGACTTCCCATTGGTGTTAATCCATCAGGTTGGATGACCCACGAGAATTTTGAAAAATATTTACAGCACTTCATCAACTATTCCCGAGTCAAGGAGAATTACAAGTGTCTGCTGATACTAGACAACCATGATAGCCATATTTCCCCAAAGGGGCTTAACATTTTTAAAGAAAATGGAGTAATGCTACTGACCATTTCACCTCGCATACTAGCCATAAGTTACAGCCCTTGAACACCAATGTTTTCGGGCCTTTTAGAAGGTTTTATAATGAAGCGGCAGATAACTGGATGGTCAACAATCCTGCACAGCTGATATCCTTGAAAGAAATTCCTGAACTTGCTTACGTTCACGCTTTTACCCCGGCCAATATAATAGGTGGATTTTCACATACTGGTATTTGCCATACAATCCAGCTTTATTTTCAGATACTGATTTCACCAGTTCGGAAATTACAGATCCATCTGAAGCTTTACAGGCTACAGAGAATTTAATTTTAGCTGTTCCTATTACTTCCCGAAATAATACAAATGAATTTGTAAGCCCTAAAGTTATAAGCCCATTTTCGAAAGATCTTCCACGTGAAAAGAAAGCTGGAAGGAAATGTGGGAAAACACGGATTTCAACGGACACTCCCGAAAAAGACCAAACAGAAAAAGAATTTGAGGAAAAAGCAAAGAAAAAGAGAGAGCAAAATAAAAAAAAGGAAGAAAGGGTGGAAAGATTTAAAAAATTGTTGATAGATGAAAAACAGGTGCCCGTTAAACAAAATGGGATTGAGATAGTCATGGAGGAATCTGAACAATCTAACGATTCTTTCAATTTTTCGAGTTCTGATGAGTTAACCGATATTGAGGAACAGATTGAAAAAGAAAATGCTGAAGAAAGCTTTATGAATCAAGAAGTTTGTAAGGATGACTATGTTGATGGCAACGATTACGACTTATTATGCATGAGACTAAAGCCTCCGGGATACAAATTTATTTTTCCCGATGTTGCCGATGAATGTTGTGCACCTAGGGACGATCTGGTTAAGTTACCAAGCCCCTCTTTTACTGGAGCAACAGTAAGAACACATAGGACCCTCTCTTTTCCAGTCGATTTTTCCAAATATGAAAATTTATTTTAGGTTTTTTGGCAAACATTTTTATGACTGCTGTGTTCTTATTTTTTCAAGTACCTACGTGTATTTTTTTGTTAATTATTATTATTGGAGGGTTAAAGGGTTAAACAATTGTTAACTGCCTTCAATAAATTTGATTTTAACTCGAGACTTTATCGTTACTAGTCTTGTCTCAAACCTCCCTACGCTTGCCTCAAACCTCCCTTTACTTGTCCCAAGCCTCCCTTTATAAGGGAGGTTTGAGACAAGTGTATGTGGTACTTAAATCAATCATTTTTTGCTTAAATAACAATTTTTAAAATAATGTTGCTATTGTGTTAAAAAATTAAAACCAATAGTTAATTAATATTAGAAGCAGATGGGCGGAGTTGATCTTCTTCTTCTAATTTTTGGAAAATTGTCAAAATTTTGAAAAATGGTTAATAATTGTCAAAAACTGTCAAAAATGGTCAATATTTGTAAAAAATTTGGAAAAATGGTCAATAATTGTCAAAAATTTTAAAAATGTTTAAAATTTCTGAAAAATTGTCAAAAATGGTCAATAATTGTCAAAGACGGTCAATAATTGTCAAAACCAATAAAAAATTGTTAAAATTTTCGAAATATGGACAAAAATTTGGAAAAATGGTCAATAATTGTCAAAAACTGTCAAAATTAAAAAAAATGGTTAATAATTGCCAAATATTTTCAAAAATTGTCAAAAATTTGGAAAAATGCTTAATAATTGTCAAAAACTGTTAAAAATGGTCAATGTTTGTAAAAAATTTGGAAAAATGGTCAATAATTGTCAAAGACGGTCAAAAATTGTCAAAACCAATCAAAAATGGTCAAAAACTGTCAAAATTTTGAAAAAATGGTTAATATTTGTCAAACCTCCCTTTACTTGTCCCAAGCCTCCCTTTATGAGGGAGGTTTGAGACAAGTGTATGTGGTACTTAAATCAATTATTTTTTGCCCAAATAACAATTTTTAAAATAATGTTGCTATTGTGTTAAAAAATTAAAACCAATAGTTAATTAATATGTAAAAAATTTTATGCGATTATTCAAACCAGGTCGCTGAAAAAAGTGGCTCAACCCTCCCCAGTCTCCCCTACAACAAAATTCCTTTTTCACACAATTGAAAAAAAACTAGAACAAATAAAAATCGAATGTACCAACAATAGTCTATTAAAACAATATTCATATCGATATATTCGTTTTTATTTGTTGCTATCGGTGCACTATATCAAAGTATTTCTTTGCGCAATTGCTTAACAGTTACACTTGCGCAACCTTTAACAAAGAATGCTGCAGGCTAAACCATGATTCAGACTTAGTATCGAAACTACATTAATTTCCTCTCGGATCATTTCTTTTTGATACAGAATTAGTTTAGTATCTATATGAAAGTTTATTCAAAGTTATTTTGTTTTAATGACCTCCTTTTAATAGCTAAATGATTTTCGAGCAGAGCTGCAGCGGTGCACTTAGAATAAGTGCATTTCAAACAACAACTTGGCTGAATTTATCGTGCAATCGAATGAAAGCAAATATGCATAATCCTAAAAATGTCTTTATTCTTCAGAATAATCTCTCAAAAGACCAATACAGTTAGTCCAATGCTCCTTTTTTCTATCCCTGTTATAAGATTACGGATGCTTTGTAAGATAACCGCTAACGGCTGTCAAGGCTTCTTCATTCAACGAAAAGGAAGGAGTATTCAGAAATGTCTTCCCCTGACAAACTTTTCATCCCTGCTCTCTGGTAGAAACATCTCCTTCCTCAGTACCCTTTCTGACAACTGCATAATAGGAATTTCAGCAGAGTTTGGAGCGCTGTTAATTCCTTTGAAGTCATCGGTATCTGCTTCTGCTGGCTCCTTGTCTAGTCACAGTTGATGGACTCTTTCTCTTGCCCCAACCATTTCGGTACCTGGAGGCAGGCTTTGTAGGAATATTAGGCAGCAACCTCTTTGGTTATATAGGAGCAGATGGGCGGAGTTGATCTTTTTCTTCTTATTTTTGAAAAATTGTCAAAAATTTTGAAATATGGTCAAAAATTTGGAAAAATGGTCAATAATTGTCAAAATCTGTCAAAATTTTGATAAAATGGTTAATAATTGCCTAATATTTTCAAAAATTGTCGAAAATTTGGAAAAATGGCCAATAATTGTCAAAAACTGTCAAAAATGGTCAATATTTATAAAAATTTTGAAAAAATGGTCAATAATTGTCAAAAATTTTGAAAAATGGTTAAAGTTTCTGAAAAATTGTCGAAAATGGTTAATAATTGTCAAAGACGGTCAATAATTGTCAAAATCAATTAAAAATTGTCAAAAACTGTCAAAATTTTGAAAAAATGGTTAATAATTGCCAAATATTTTCAAAATTTGTAAAAAATTTGGAAAAATGGTCAATAATTGTCAAAAACTGTCAAAAATGGTCAATATTTGTAAAAATTTTGAAAAAATGGTCAATAATTGTCAAAAATTTTGAAAAATGGTTAAAATTTCTGAAAAATTGTCAAAAATGGTCAATAATTGTCAAAGACGGTCAATAATTGTCAAAACCAATCAAAAATTGTCAAAAATGGTCAAAAATTGTTAAAATTTTGGAAAAATGGTCAATAATTGTCAAACATTGTCAAAAATGGACAAAAATGGTCAAAATTTTTAAAAATCTTGAAAAAACGGTCAATAATTGTAAAAAATTTTGAAAAATGGTTAAAATTTCTGAAAAATTGTCAAAAATGGTCAATAATTGTCAAAGACGGTCAATAATTGTCAAAAATGGTCAATAATTGTCAAAGACGGTCAATAATTGTCAAAGACGGTCAAAAATTGTTAAATATTTGAAAAAATGGTCAATAATTATAAAAAACTGTCAAAAATGGTGAGTAAGTGTTGAAAATTTGTCAAAATTTTTGAAAAATGGTCAAAATTTTTGAAAAATTGTCAAAAATGGTCTAATAAGAGAAAAAAGTCTTACAATATTCCGAGGGTTGCGAACCTTGCCGAATCCGTCTTACATTCTGAGAATTTAAAATGATGATTGTAATCACACGCAATACACTTTCTTTCTATCTCTCCCACCTTTCTCTCCCATTTCCCTCTCTCTTCGATATCTCACTTTTTCAATCTGTTCTTTTATGCATATAACTTATACAAAACATTGTACCGCCGAGTGTACCCGAGCGAGAAAGATACAGTCAGCTGCCCTTCACTGTTGTGTCGCTGTTTTGTATATTCAATTCATACCTAATAATTGTCTTTGTTAATTTAATAGTTATTATTGGTACGTAATAACAATTATTTTAACAAAAAAGCGCGAAGAAGAAAATTGCGAAATAAACATTGATGACAATTCACCGCCACTACAAGTTCAAGCACATGCATCGGTTGCTCCCACTTCTCAATTCAACGGATCATCGACATACAGTTTTCACTGCCTTGCGGTCTTAAGCACACACTCTAATTTTTTTTACGCATACAGGGTGTTGAAAGTTAGTTGATAATAATAATAATTTGTCCCAAATACGGACCTCTCCTCTCGTTTTTAATAGGGTTGGCAAATTAAGAAATTAAGAGAATAAGAAATAGTTGATAATTTCATGAATTAAAGCTGGAGAAGTACCATTCGGAGATCTATGGTTAATGTAGATTCATTTATACCGTCAAACATAGCACATGCATGTTCGTAATCAATCAGTAAAATTTTATACCGTTCGAACGTGTAGTTTAGAAATTATGTATAATCATTTTTTATTTCGAAACTTTAGAGGCCTATATCTCCGAAACGAAGGCCCGTATCACAAAAATGTATTTGATCGTCTTTCACCTCATCCAGTCGTTCCCGAATTTTTGGATGCCACAAAGTAAGGGTCCAAACAGTAAATTCAAGAAATAATTAATATTTTGTATTAAAATTACAGTAGCCAACAATTATGTTAAACGATATACACCCAACCAAACCTATATGGAATCTCTCAGTATTTGTGACTAAAATATTTTGTAGGAAAAAAACTTGATATGCTAGTCGAAAATAAGGTTTATGTCATACTAGTTCTTTATTGTGTTTTTATTGCTTAGTTACCAACTATCTAATGTCGTACTTTATGGCCCGTGCGGGCATAAAGAGAAATAATTCTAACTTTGACACATAAAAATTATTATGATTTTATGACATTTACGTTTGTCAACATTCACCTAGCAACGATAGTGTCTACTATGATAAAATGGCAATGTTATTAATTCAAACCCGATTTGTATTGAGATTGGATTGCAATAACGAACTAGTATGACATAAAAGTTTGTATGTACAGCGGGCATAAACAGATGTGTATACCCTCGGTCGACTCACAAACCCTCCTAAGACGTCGCCCTCGGGGCATAAACATCTATTTATACCCTTGGTACATAAATAACTATTTTTGCTGTAAATAAACATGATAACAAAAAATAAACGACTGCTCATAATTATAATCTTTTAAATTTTGTGTTCAGTAGTGAAATCACGTTACTCCTGTAATTTTATTTCGGTCCAAAGAAGATAATAATGCCTTATGTTGGACTAACAGATGTGCAGAGGGGAAAAATTGTTGCTCTCATTGAACATGGAACGCCCCAAAGAGACGAAGCAGAGGTAGTAGGCGTTACCCAGGGTGTTGTATCAAAAACGTATGTAAGGTATTTGGAATTAGGACCTCTCAAGAATAGGCCTAGACAAAGTCGTCAAAGAGTTACAACTGAACAACAGGACCGCTTTGTGTGCCAAATTGCTAGAAAAAATCCGAATGTTTCTCATCCAGAGCTGAAACGAAAACTTCTAGAAGCTATAGGTATAAATGTTTCAGTTGAAACTATACGAAAAAGACTTCGTGCTCGAGGGTTGTACAGCAGGAGACAGTTACGGGTTCCAGAGTTGTCCAGGCAAAACAAAACTGACCGGCTAAATTGGTGCCTTCAACACCAAAACTGGACAATTGAAAATTGGAAAAATGTTATCTTTTCAGATTAGACCAGAATTTGCCTTAAATCAGATGATCGTCGAATTCGGGTTCTCAGCGCTCCAGGAAGACAAGCTAGACTCCAGGCTGCCAGATCTATCCCAGAATATAAAGGAGGAAGCGTAATGTTTTGGGGAGGTATTGTGAGGGGAGCAAAAACACCTTTGCTACCTCTCCAACAAACTTTAACCGGTCGGAGGTATGTTGATTTGTTGTTAGAGCCGGTAGTTAGGCTTTGGCGAGGTGCAGTTGGGGATAATTTTATCTTTATGCACCTCCTCATACTAGCAGAGTGGCTCGAGAATTTCTTAAAACGGAAGGTATCACAATTTTAGACTGGCCTGCATGTTCACCGGATTTAAATTTAATTGAAAACTTGTGGGACCAGCTTAAAAGAAGGATTAAAGCTCGTCGTGACAATCCAGGAAATATCGCACAGCTCATTCAAGCAGCGTTAGGAAAATGGGAAAACATACCGCAAGAAAATGTTGACAATTTAATCACAAGCATTCCAGGGCGAATTGAAGATTGCATCAGCGCTGGAGGTGGCAATACGGATTATTAAAATTAATAATTTTCTATTTTTTTTCTCGTTTTTTACTAGTTAATTTAAATCTTATTAGTTTTCAGAAACCAAAAAAAAAATCATTATGTTTATTTTGTCAATTATAATTAATTATTTAATTCGTACGTGAAAATTTTTTGATTAAAATATTGGGTAAAGAATAAATTTTATTTCTAAATAAATAATTTTCATATATTCCATACATAATACCTAATATTAGGTGATTCCATATAAGTTTGGTTGTGTGTATTTGTGAACTCGACAATATTTTTTTTATCATTTTTAATCATCGTTTTGTTATAAAATTTTCTCTATGAGTTTGCTATGCTCGTACTTTATATAGCCTTAAGTTAATAAACAATGTCCATTATTGGAAAGTGACCTCGATATAAATCTTTAAGTCTCCCAGCATAAAATAACGATATTTTTGAAATAATTGGGAAACTTTGTAAGACAAGATCGCAGCCATACCTTTTATTTACACTGAAAAAAAGTAAACTCGAAATGTTCCGCTGTGCTATAAATTCAAACAGAGTTTTTAATTTTAAGGATTGTTCTCATTTCCGAACAACCCATATTTGTATATTTTTACCACACACATATATATATTGTGATTCAGATAAACGTGTCAAAAGTAATTTATTTAGTTTTTCACATTATACAGTGTGTTTTTATGGATGAGTGAGGATTTCAATATGTCGCTAAAATTGATGATTCCACTGCTTTTTTGTTAAAAAATGTTTTTCCCCAAACACACCCTTTAACTTCAACAATTTGAGAAAAAATTAGGGTTATAACCCAAGAATACTGAGATGAATGTACACAGCCCTATTGATACCAATGCAGTACAAGAGCAATGAACACATTCCCAAATGGCCAACGACGACTATGGAAGTGGTTCTTAACTTCACGCCACAACTTATGATGGTGGAAAGCGTTGCAGAATGAATAAGAAACAGACTAAGTAGATAAGGAATATCCCCACCTCGTGTTTTAGAAATCAGAAATCTTAGAACATGTCACAGAAATGATTCTTGAAAAATATAACTTTTTAAAGAAATTCATCTAAAAATACAGTAACAAAAATGAATGGCATCCTGACACCATTACCAGCCTTGGGGAAAATGTCATTCAATGGCATACATATGGCACTAAAGCAATTGAAGGGACTGGGACAAACACTCGGAGGAAAAAAAACAAGCATTTGAATTGACGCCATAGAAAGATGACGAGTTGAATCTTGCTAAAAGATATTGAAAGCTAAGGATCACCATTATGTCGGAGAGTCGAGCAGCCATTAAAGCACTGGTTTCTTATATAATCAGTTATAAAACGGTATTGTATAAGTGTTTAAAAAACTCCATTAACTAATCAACAAGATCGTCATCCTACAGGACACACCGGAAATGACGGAAATGAAATAACAGATGAATTAGCAAAGTTCGTGCTGAAACACCCTTTTGCTGTTTTATTCATCGAGCTATAGATAAATCTAAATTTTCATTATCTTTCGAAAATGTTGATATTTCGAGTCGAAAAATAAACTTATTCAATTAAACCCTTTAACAAATTGTACGGCACTGCTGATGGTGGTATCTGATGTTGAAATAATTGTTTTTAGGTCAAATAATCGATCCAGATGCTTCTTTCAAAGAAATTGTATCCCTAGGTTGGTGCGTTATTAATCTAATCTGTAAAAGATCGAAGGACCTTATTTTTCGTCTTAAGATGGTTACACACTTGAACATTTTGGCGTAACGTAACGTTGTAATGGAACAATCGTTAGTTACTCTATTCAAATATTAGCAACTGGTTTACCCTACACTTTATGGAATGTTACATTCCTTTGATGTTCGTCAAAAAACCGACAATCTAGTGAAGTGACCAAATGTTACAGTAATGGCATTTGTGTTCTATTATTAATAGAGTAGATGTAAGTGAATTTACAGTAATTTTTATGTTAAATTCAGTTTTTAAATTTCTCTCCGTTTGCCATTGCAACTACCAAATAAAAAAAGCTACACCGAAATCGGACTCTTTACATCATTTAATGTCACTTCTCTTTTTATTGTTTCGTATAAATAAGGTGTTCGAGTCAGATTTATGTGGGCTATCACAGATTCAAATCTCTGATTTGCCATTGAAGTGTTTAAACTTTCTATATATATTTAACAATTAATTTTATGTACGAGCTTGGACGAGCTAGTAATTGTATTCAAATGTAATTTACATCTTCGACGAATGCGAACATATCACAGGGACGGAATCAGCAACAATCTTGTTAAATTTGTTAAAGTTACTGTCTGTGAACTTAACTGTTTTCAAATTTATTTACTCAACTGAGGAAAAAACTGTAGTTACTTTTAGAAAAACTCTTTAATCAAAAAATCATATCTGACATCAATCAAAAGCTGAAAAATATATATATATAATCCACCTATCTAAGTCTTTAGTGTATATCAAGTGATAAACAAAGTAACTATAATGAAATAGCCTCAACACCTTCCCTCATTAAGTACTTTTGGTATTCACTAGTCCAATATTTTTCAAAATATAATCCATTCGCGGCTTGAATAATGACTTCGTCAATATATCAGCGAATTGGTGTTCCGAAGCAACCTGTTATATACCAATACATCCTTAAGTTACCAATTCTCTTACAAAGAAGTGCCTGTTTTAGATGTGTTTCGTTCTTCGGTGATATTCTGGGCTCTTTGCTAACTTAATAGCAGCTTCATTATCAACTGATATTGTAGGAATAATTTGTAAATCTATAATTTCCTGATAAAGTCGTTTTAACCAGATCAGTTCTCTGGCCCCTTCACTTACAGCAACTATTTTAGCTTCTGTTGTTGAGAATGCTACTGATGACTGTCTTTGACTGAGCCAGGAGATTGCACCTCCAGCATATTTACAAATAACACCTGTAGTTGATTTTCTGGTTATAGGATCTCCTCCATAGTCAGCGTAGTAATCGCGTAGGTAATCGATTTTCTAATGTTCTTGAGGCAACTCCTAATGCATACGCAATATCTGGTCTTGTTCCTACCATAAGATAAATTAGAGCTCCAACTACTTGCCTATAAAGGAAGCTTTCTTCTACTTTTTCAATGTCTTTCCCTGATTGGTCACTTTTAATAATTAGTGTAGTCACAGCTTTACAATTTTGCATTCCAAAGTGTTCCAAGATTCTTCTTGTATAAGCTGCCTGACTTACTGTAAGAGAACCAACATTACTAGTGTCAATTTCTAAACCTAAAAAATAGGAAACTGGTTTCGCACTACTTTTAAATTCTTTTTCCAAATTATTCATAAATTTATTTTTCAGTATCTATTTACTCGTGGCTAAAAGTCCATCGTCGACATAAAGTGCCAATAGAATAATATCATGTTCTTATTTCTTGATAAACAAGCATGGATATGCATCACTTGCCTTAAAATTTTGGTTTATAAGAAAGCCTACGAATCTTTTATTCCAGCATCTTGGAGCTTGTTTAAGTCCATACAAGCCACATTTGAGACAGCAAACTTTAGTAGTACCATCTTGATACCCCTCCGGTTGTTTCATGTATACTTCTTCCTCTAGGTGTCCATAAAGAAATGCAGTTGAGACATCAAATTGGCTTAAATTCATTTTCTCACTAGCAGCTATACAAAGCTCTTATTGTTCCAGATTTAGCAACAGGACTAAAATATTCTTCATGATTCACCATATATTTGTGAAAACCCTTTGACTAACAATCTAGCTTTAAATTTATTTACAAAGCCATTCGGATTAGTTTTAATTTTGTAAACCCATTTACACTAAATTGCTTTCTTCCTGGGTAGTAAATCTTGTAGAATCCATGTCACTGTAATTACTAATAATAGCTTGATAAGTCTGTGGTTCTTTAAGTTCTACAAGTGTCGTGTATACCTCCATTACAAAATCTTCAAACTTCTTGGGTAATTTTATTTCTCTATGATTTCTGAATCTATTCTCTATCAATATTGGCTCTTCTTCAAATCTATCTTTTAAATCTTCTTCGCTTACTTCCTAATTTTCTGGTAGAATATCGTCTTTAGATCTATATAAACTCCATTCATCTTCAATTTCAATATTTTTCTTATCTTCAACGTGTGAAAATTTAGTCCACCTAGTTAAAGGTTGTTCCTCGAAGATAATCCGGATCTTATGAGTTGTTGTTTTTCTTTATACCATACACGATATCCATCATCATTATCGTAACCAATTAAAACTCCTTTTACATCTTTTCTGTCCATTTTCTTTCGACATTGCTTGGGAATATGTACGTAACAGGTACACCCTATAACTCTCAAATGTTTGATGTTAGGTATTTTCCCCGTCCAAACTTCTTAAGGAGATTTTTCATTTACGCCAGAATTACCTGTTCTATTCAAAATATATGCAGCAGTATTCATCATCTCAGCCCATAAAATTTGCGGCAAATCGTTTTTTGCATACATAATTGATCTTGCAGTTTCAACAATTGTTCGGTTAGTCCTTTCTGAACACCCATTTTGCTCTGGTGTGTACAGCATGCTAAATTTCATTCTTTTGTAGAATTTGTCGAAAATTGCTGCTGGTGAATTCATCTCCATTATCTGAAAGTAGCTCTTTCATTACGTGTCCCGCTATTTTCAATTCATTCAACAGGATTTTTAGTTTTTCTGCAACTTCAGATTTTTCCTTCATAAAATAAACATATTTGAATTTACTAAAATCGCCCTTGAAAAGTGCAAAATAGCGATTTCCTGAGTTTGAGGTTATGAAAAGTCCACATACATCCGAGTGAATGAGTTCTCCAGGTGCTTTGACACGTTCTCTAGTTCCAAATTTCAATTTATGTGCTTTTCCGTAAATACAGCCTTCGCATATTTCACTATCTAATGGAACTTTTTCAATGATAGATTTCACGTGTCTTTTATTTTGATGTCCAAGCCTTTCATGGTATAACTGCAACAAACTACCATCCGAAACCATATTCACATCTAACATGGGCTTGTCAGGAATAACGTTTTGAAGAGCTATTTTGTACAAACCTCCGTACCGTTGTCTTGATTTCTCCATCAATTACTAGAGTACATTCTTCTGTTCTCGAATGAAATTCACTATATAGATTTTGTCTTGTGCAGCCAATACAGAAAAAAGATTCTTCTTTATACCAGGAACATACCACACATTCACTATACAGATACATTCAAACACAAACGGAACATAGGGATTTTAAGCATTTTATCCGAACTGCCTTTGAACTAGTCGACCAACATCCAGCTTCAACAGATTAAAAACACGATTATTACAATCGTTTATTTGGACACCTATAACATATCGTACAATTCCCACCACTCCGTATTCTCAATGGTGGGCGGTCCTTAATAAGCGTCAGTCAGTCAGTCGATCGGTGAGAGTGTTCAAGCCCATAATTTTGTTTCAATTTAAAGAATCCTATTTTGTTTTATTTGCGAATTTATTTTTATTTTGAAAGCCGTTATGGCCAAAAGAAATCAAAACATATTATCTTAACTCGAAACATTAATTGTTAAAGAGAATTTAACAATTAATTTTCGATTTTAACAACATAAAACGTAAGCATATTGTTTCGATATGTAGCGACGTTTACTACCCCCATCAAATAATTATTCAATACTAAATCGAAGTTCGCACTTCGCACACACCTCGTACATAACTAACAAATTTTGGAAGGAGAAAGGGTGCACTTTTTTACAGTGATTCTGAATCCAGCTGTCCAGATCAATACTTGATATTCATTGAAGTGAACGTATAGAAATGTTTTGTTGGTGGACTATTTAGATCGGCGAATACACTAAATCCCTATGTTCCGTTTTTATTTGAATGTATCTGTATACGGAATCTTCTATTATTATTGAACATTTGCCAATAGCATCAATGGATACACAGTTGGCTTTAGTGACTGTGTATGATTTATTGAAGTGCTCAAATGTCTGGAAAAGATCGTTTCTCTTGCAGATATGATTAGTTGCTCCATTATCTACAAACCAACTGTTTTGATCACAGTCTACATCTAAAGTTTCTTCATTGAGAGCTAATAGTGTTACATTTGCCTTTCTCTCTTCAGATTTATTACCATTATTGTTAACTGTATGCTTCGGAGGTCTTCCATCGGATTTCCACTTGACACATTGAGGAAATTTATGACCCAATTTCTTGCAATAGTGACATACTCTATATTTCTTCTTCTAGAAATTACGTCTATCCGTACTTCTTTCTGTAATTAAAGTCTCTTCATGTCTACTCTCCGTTTTATTAGATAATGCTTTTTCATAGGCACATAGCTGGTTTGTAAGATTGTTTACTGTTCTATCGGATTTCGACATTAGCATCCAGCTAGAGTTAAATGAAAAATATTCTTCTGGTAGTGTATCAAGTATCTTACAGATTAACAGTACTTCAGGTAAATCATAAGAACTAACTTGTCTTTGCTGATTTCTTGTTAAAGTTCTTGCCAAAGATTTTTCAGCTTTAATGTGTGTCATCACCTGCTTGTCGTTTATAACTGAAAAACTCAGTACATAGCTCATAAGTTTAATCTTCTGTTTTCCCGTCAAACAATCTATGAAGCTCTAACCAAACATCTCTTGCTGTAGTAAATCTCATTACTTTTTGAAGAGTTTCTTCAGTGATATTAGTTGTGAGCACCAGTGATGCACTAGTATCTGCTTTAGTAAAATACTCAATCGTCTTATCATACTCCATGCATTCTTCAGTAGATGCAGCAGAAGATACAGGAACTGGTCTGGTATTCCTCGTAGTAGAACATACAACTTATATTTCCATGTATTCCAATTTGCTTTACCATTCAGTAAACCTATTTGAACTTTCATCATTTCCATTTTTGTCCTTTAAGAATGTTCTTTAAAACAGGAACAAAAAAATGTTGAATAAATTATTTCTAACAGCTGCGCATGTCTGGGTCCATAACCTGTTGAAAGTTACTGTCCGCGAACTTGACTGTTTTTAAATTTATTAACTTAACTGAGGAAAAAACTAGTAACTTTTAGAAAAATGCTTTAATCAAAAAATCATAACTGACATCAATCAAAAACTGAAAAATATATATAATCCACCTATCTAAGTAGACCTTAGTGTATATCGAGTGATAAATAAAGTAACTATATTAAAATAGCTTCAACAAAATTTACCAAGAAATTTTCGATCTTTTCACATATACCTACACCACTGATTAAATTATAAATGTTTCTAAAGGAGCGTTTAGACTGCGTGGATCTGACTCGCGAGTATCATACGCCTATCACTCGAACAAGGAAATCTCACGAATTTGATTTATTGTGTGTCACGACTCGTTGCGAGTGGTGATTCGGGTCACACGCCGCGAGGATTAATTCGCGCAGTCCAAATGCGGAGCCTATATTTTATTTATTAGATCATCAGTAGTTTACAGTATTTTCAATCATAAAATTCACAGTCTGAATCAGAATCACTGTCGCTGCTTTCCTCATTTGAATTGTAAATTATAATAGGATTACTTTCTTCGAATCCTCTATTGAATATTCGCATTTTCTTAGTTTTTGTAGCAGTATTTAGTGCTCGTTGTCAGCTATCCAATACAGCCTCGTCACTATTACTATCAATGTGTTTATTGTAATAGTTTTGAATATTTCCCAAAATTGGAATTAAATTGAGAATGATAAGGAGGAAGTCTTGGGACACGATGCCCATAACTCGTTCATTCCTTATAGCTAACGATAATAATTCCGGTTTGAGCAATACTGTGGAAATATTACGTTTTTGTTCGTTAACCATTATTTTTTTCTATGAACGGAGCAGATGTTTGTTGGTTGCTTATTCGAAATTTCTGAATGGTATGTATGCATATATATATATATATAAAATCGGGACCCTATTTACCAAATAATTGGTGTCTGGGTATGAGCCTTTTACTAAATTCTTATAAAGCTTTTCCAATTTTTTTGCTTTTTGCCATTTTCTTTGCGCCCTGCCATGTTTTCCCTTTATTCTTTAATATTTCTGAAATAGTTTTATTCCATGTTTGTCTTGGTCTTCCTTTTCTTTTATTTTTTAATATTTTTGCTTCCCATATTCTTTTAGTCTATCTTGTATTTTCCATTATTTGTAAATGCCCCCACCATCCCAATTGTCTGTATTCTATTAATTCTACGATTGATTCTATTTTTAGATGACTTCTTATATCTGTGTTCCTAATTTTGTATTTTTTTGTAACGCCCTGGACTCTTCTTAAGTATTTCATTTCAACTGCCTGTATTCTGCTCTTTTGCGTTTGATTTAGCACCCACGCTTCACATCCGTAAGTTAATATTGGCCTATATATTGCTTTAAATATTTTTATCTTGGTATTTTTTGATTTTGATTTATTGTTTATGAATGTTTTGTTCATCGTATAAGAGTTTCATTGTTTTTTCTATTCTTTTATTAATTTCTGCTTCTTGTGTTCCTTGTTGATGAATTGTTATTCCCAAGTATTGAAATGTTGTCACTTGTTCTATAACTTGTCCTTCAATTTCTATAACTATTTCTTCTTGCCCTTCTCCTATAACCATAACTTTCGTTTTGTTTTTATTCATAACCATCCCGTTTTATTTCAAGATACTATTCCTTGTTTCTAGAATGTGTTTCAGATCTTCTTTAGTTTTTTGCAAAAATAACTATATCGTCAGCAAATGCCCCTTCTGACACTTTGTTAAGATCGATGTATCCTATTTTGAATTTTTTGTTTTTTTCCTTACATTTCTTTATTATTTCGTCCTTATAGGTAATGAATAGAGTTGGGCTTAAACTGCCTCCTTGTCTTAATCCTTCTGTGGTTTTAAATGCTGACGTTTGTAGATTATTGGTTATAACCAAGTTATTACTATATATCATTTGGATTAATTTTATAAGCTTACTACCAACTCCGCGTTTTCTTAGAATATTCCATAGCTCTCTTCTTGGTGTTTTATCAAATGCTTTTTCTAAGTCAATAAATGCTAGGTATATATTTTTCTTTTCTTTCCAGGCTTTTTCAGTTATTTGCTTTATAGAAAAAATATGATCTTTTGTGCTTCTGCCCTTCCTAAATCCACTTTGCGACTCATCCAACGTATTTTCTAATATAGTCTTCAGCATTTTGTCTATTATTTGTTCAAATATTTTCATGGCAGTACATAGTAATGTAATTCCTCTATTGCAGTCCTTTTTACTGCCTTTGCCTTTATATATCGGAATTATCAGAGATATGGTCCAGTCTTGTGGCATTTCTTCCTGTTCCCATATTTTTCTATAAATATTCAGCATAATTTGTTTTCCTTGTTGTCCTATATTTTTGAACATTTCTACTGTTAATTTGTCATATCCTGCCGCCTTCCCATTTTTCTGTTTTTGTAACGTTTCTTCTATTTCAGTTATACTTATTTGTTCTTCTTGTCGCTCTTTATCTTGTTCTTCTCCTCCTTGCTGATGTATATCTTGGTCATTGTTTTTTTCCGTCAGCACATCTTCAAAGTATTCTTTCCATCAGTTAGTAATTCTCCTTCTTTATTTTGTATGTGGTTATTTATATTTTGTGAGCTGTCTTTTCTTAGTGATTTCAGGACTCTAAAGAATAGTTTCTGGTTTTCTTTACTGCTACGTTCCATATTTTCTCCAAATTTATCCCATGTGTCTTTTTTGGAGTCTCTAACAATAATTTTTACTTTCTTTCTTTTCTTTCTTTTTTATATTCATCGTAGTTTTTTATTGTTTGTTCTGAAAGATAGCGTTTCCATGCTTCTTCCTTCTTCTTAACTTGCTTCTTTATTGCATCTGGCTGTTTGTTTTCTATGTGTTTGTTTGTTAGTTCCACATATCTCTTTAACTGTAGTAAAAGTATCATATTTTTAAATATATTCCATGCTTTTTCAATATTTTCTTCATTCTCTATTTTTATTTCCTCTAGTCTTTTTGTTATTTGTCTTTCGTATTTCTCCGCAGTTGGTTCTCTAAGTTTATACGATCTTATAATTTCTGTTTTACTAGTATTTACATTTTCCTTTTTAATATCTACTTCGTTATAGCTTCGTTATCTCTTTTTTTGAATAATTTAATAGATCTAGGCTGCACATAGGAATCTTAATGGTCCACGGTGGAGGGTAACTGTAATTAATTTGTGCTACACTGGGGAAAATGTTGTTAAACTCACTGATTCTTTTGGTGAATGATAATGGGAGGCTAGGGTGGTCATTGAATATATTATGAAAATTATTAGAGAAGGTTTGAGAGTACGTCGGATCATTTGGATTTGCTGCTAGTCTGGCTGCATATCGTAAGCTTAGGTTGTGTCTCCTGATTGTTAATGGTAATTCGTTAGCTTCTGAGCATAAACTTTCAACTGGACTTGTTCTGTAGGCTCCAAGTGTGATTCTTAGAGCATTATTTTGTATGACGTCTAATTGTTTTTTAGCGGAGGAGTACACGATGGAATCATAATCTAGTTTTGCTCGTATTAGTGATTTATATATGTTTCTAAGCTGTTTGGTATCTGCCACCCAATTTTGACCAGCGAGAACTTATATATTCATATTCTGTGCGCACGGCATTCTAAGCTGTTGGATATGGCTATTCCACGTTAATCTTGAGTCAAATACATAATTTAGGTATTGATTGTACTGGTAAGGAGTCTTGTTTTTTGGACGAAAAGCACATTATTCTGGTTTTTGCTCTGGAAAATTTTAATCCTGTTTTTTTGGACCATTCCTCTAGTTTTTTAATCGATTGCTAGATTATCTTAGCTGATGTGTTTATATTTTTTGTACTTATGTACATAAGATCATCTGGTGATGGTATCTGCTATGTTATTGATAGCCACTAAGAATAGTGAGACGCTTAACGTAGAACCTTGGGGAGTTCCGTTGTCTTGGGTAAAATAATCCGATAGTTGTTGGTTGGATCGAACTCGAAAATGTCTGCCTTGAAGGAACTTTTGGACGAAGGCTAAAAAATTCCCGTCAATACCCCCCCGTCATATTTCCATAATGTGTGGTATGCCTTGATTATATCAAAAAAACACTGCTAATACCTGACGGTAGCTTGCAAAAGATTCGCGTATTGTAGATTCCAGGCTTATAAGTTTGTCAACAGCACTCCGATTTTTCCTGAATCCGCTTTGATGCGTACTGATAAAGTTATTTGCTTCTAGATAGTACTGTAGACGATTGTTCAAGATCTTTTCCAATAATTTGCATAACGTTGAGGTTAAGGATATGGGTCGGTATGAGTCTGGGTCTGTTTTACATTTGTTGGGTTTGGGTAGTGGGATCAACATTATTTTAATTGTTCACACTTCAGTTCTGTTCCACCAATACACAGCGCATTACACGCACGCTTAGCTACTTTTCTATAAATCAAGTGGTAAATTTTTTTGGATTATCTACAAATCATCATTTAGAAAAATTGAGAAAATATTGGGAATTTCTATGAGATCAAATATTAGAGGAATTTACTTTCGTACTATCTAAATGGGATTGTAAATATACCCAGTTAAGTATTTGTTATCACCTATAATTCGAAACATGCGTATGTTCGTGAAATAGCCTATAACTCATTTTTATATGCATCAAGATATTTCATTATAAATATATTTTAAATTATGTTTCAAATTTCGCGCCAAAGCGACAATGCTTGTCACATCATCGCTGAGACACATGACATAAACTTTTGGAGACACGTAGAAGATTTTCGTGATAATTGTTGTTATAAAGGATTAATTTGAAGTTCTAAATGTTTTCGAAAACGAAAAACAAGCGGATTTCGAAGAAATTACTAACTTTCAACAGACCAAAGATGCCTATTGACAGCGTCTGGTTATTTATTGAATATTGTGTTCTTCAATATTCGTATCATGAAAACTACTCATTTACGTTAAAATTATGTGTTTTTTTTGTCTGTATACAGTCAAGATCCCAATTCAAACACGTTCTTAAACTTTAAAATGTATGTGAATACCAACCAACTAAAAGCAGAAACTGAAATAACCGGAAGTAAGCAGTGAACGACGTCCGCAGGCGTTTTGTTCAGGGTTTTCTAGGCACGAAACTCCGCCTCTAACACACCTTATACAATAAACAGTGAATTGTTCGTTTTAATATTTGATTGTGTGATTTTTAACGTGATTTGATTCGGTGCGATTCTTATCGATTTAGATTTAAATTTCGCGTATTATTAAATGCAATTATTTCATTAGTCCGGAGACCAGTGAAAAAAAATATTCACTTCGATTATAGTCGGGGAACTGGCTGGAATGTTATTATAGAATCAGCACTTTCTCTACTGGAACACATGGCGCTGAGACGCTCGCAAAGTTGTAGGTAATATTAGGTTCGTTCCACGAACTTAGGATCCCTGGACTACTAATCAGATATTCGGTTTGACTCCTTTACTTTGATCGCTATGTTGTTCTAATTTTAAGTTGGCTGGCCTGAGTCACGTGATTCGTACAGGACCGGTTTAAGGAATAAAGCAGGAATCATTTGAAAGTAAAATTTATACTTTACTAGTTACTGCATATAGTGTGTCTACTCAAGTTGGAATAATGGTAAACTTTTTTATAAATTTTAAGAAAAGTTTTTATTTATAAAAAGTTATGCATGGCCCAAAACCTGAAATAAAACCAAATATCAAATTTTTTTTAATGTGTACGAGGATTTTCAAAAAGTATGAATTGTTTGTTTTTAAAAATAACAATAAAATTTTAATTCAAATTTAATTAATCAGGGATTAAATAAAACAACAGTTAAATACTACGAAGTGCTACCAACCAGGACCTTTGAAGCGTATTGGCACTGGGAAATCTACAAATTGGAGAAAAAAGCAAAAGTAAATTAACGTAGATACAAAAAAAATCATATTATTTACTTATGAAACGTTACACCCCCTTTCAAATGAGAAACGTAAGTAGCGTTAGAGCAACCTCGTACAAAACAGGAAGGCATTTTAGCACAGTTTGTACTCCTAGAGTTCTAGATCATAAGAATAACACTATACTATTAACTACCTTAATAAAATAACACTACTAACAAAAGGTAATTAACCACTATTAATAAGTAATTAACTCAATCAAATACAATGCGAAAATTGCGAAATGTGTCCTGATGCCACTCCTGACACTGTCACAAATCACATTGCAACAACGGGACAAAGGAAACAGAAATTGGCAGAACGAAAAAAATATGATTTCGTAAAAATTCATCCAGCTAAATTCGAATTGGTTAATCAATTCTATTATGCTGTCAATTATTTCGCGCAACCAACCAACGTTCAATCCTCAATATCAAGGAAACGCATATGAACTGTAGCTTATTAATACCAACTTAAAATTAGCACAACATGGCGGCCATGGCGGAGTCATTTTGGATATTATGGGAAACATATACTATTACAAGTCTGTGGTTCGTTCCAACTGGCAATATAACAGTGCTGTATTGCGCTCCAACTGATTATAGTATCGTTCTTGGGACGGTACAAAAACTACCTTCTGGAAGGGGTGATAAAGTTGATGAGACCATACCTAATTCGAGTTTGCGCACTATACAGTGCTCGATACGACTCTAGAACGGTTCCTTAATGCCAGTTGGAACAAACCTATTAATTACCTAACATTTTCAAACCGTTTTCTAATAACACAAAAATTTATACAAAACGGATAAATGTAATTTAGAACAGGAATTAAACAGCAAAATATAAGGACACGTGACAATGTACTTTTAAAAAAAATGACGTCAGTGAAAGTGATTTTCCAAAGCTGAAATTCTCCAAACCATTGAATAAAACTATAAATTTCAGGAACGAAACAGTCAACTCATTTTTAATAGGACTACGTCAGTCTCCGTCAATAAAAGTGAGAATAGTAACTGCACGCGGCTTATCACAATTATTTATTTATCTCAAATATTTGTCTTTTATTTAATACAAAAAAATAATGTTAACTGTTTTCAAATCACTGTGAATAAAACGCAGTTGTGCCATAATATTTGGAATTTCAGTGTTGGTGATTATGGAATCTGTGTACAAGCAAAAAAGAAGCGTTATGCAAGCATATTTGAAAAAAAATTGGGATCTTGGCTCTTCTGTCCAGTAACCAGTTTGCAAAAACTACTCGAACTTTTTAAAAGTAGAACGAATAGAATTATGGATAATATTCTTTATGGAAGATTTAGAAATTGCAGGATACATAGTCGCGAGTACTAAACTCCAGATTCTGTTCTATTTCGTCCAAAATATCATTTTTCTTCACCTCTTTAACATCTGGGTGCCTCAAATAATGATATTGAATAAGTACCAAAAATAAAAAAAAATTAAAATTGATTTTTCTCGAGAACGGTGCATAATAGCGAATTAAAATAGAAGCAAATTTTTTGTGGGACATACCTTATAGTTTTTAAATTTAATGTAAAATTTGTCAAAAAACTGATACACAAATAATTTAACGAAATTTACCCGTGGCCCACGATTGAACCCTTGTGATGGCAATAAAATAACACAGGTTGTAGTAAATAATTTATCACTGCAGGGTTATAAAAATGTACCAAAGTTTGAAGTTTGTAGGTAGCTGTTTTTTTGAGATATGCTCAAAAAACTGACTTAACAGCGAGAACAGCGTCATCTTCAAAGAGCGCTAGGTCCCTTTTAAGTAACTTTTGAATAAAGGTAAATTAGGTTAGATGGACACATAATCATATCTAGTATTTGTAGTTTGCGTTTGGCATGAGAGTTTCTGATCACCCTGTATAGGCAGTTAATTGTGGTAAATTGAAAATGAGTAGATACAAACTTGCTTTATTGTTTTTCCTATTTATAAATTGTTTTTGAATACATTTTTGTTACTGTTATATTTAACAATGTTTATTATCGTCAAACGTATTCGGATAATAAAATGGAATTGGATGTTTTGCGTAAGTCAATCACAATATAGGTCACTATTTGGTCTAGCCAAAATATTGAACATCAAGTAGGTATCATATAAAATATAACTTCTGTCATTCTGACGATGATATGCTAATATCGAAATAATTATCGGAGGTAATACCACGAGTGCTTAAAAATTACCGAAAATTTCCATGAAAGCTTGTTGTTAATAATTCCACGAGTTCGAAGAACGAGTGGAATAAATTATTAACAACAAGCTTGAATGGAAATTATCCGGTTAATTTTTAAGCAAAAGCGGTATTTAGGGAGAATATTTCTCGAATAAACTCCACTATATTCAGATAGATAATGTCTCTAACTTAAAAATCTCAATAAAAAACAAATTATTCATTTATTGAAACAGTAACGTAATACATTTTTGTCAATTTCCCGTTCTATTATATATCTCCGAATTGATTCATGACCCCTAAGAAACTCTTCTTTGACGTTTCACGTTTATTATTTTAATGTTGTCTGTCAATGGTTGTCATGACAACGTGGAATTTCCGCTGAATTTCCATTTAATAATTTAGCATTCGTTGCATTGATACAAAATGTATGAGTGAAATATTCAATAATATTTTAGAATTTTCATTAATTTTTTCATTATGGAAATAGAAATAGTAATCATAGTGGAACTAATTAGAAACAGTTGGTTTCATTTAAAAAATTAATATGATTAGATTCCACAAAGGAAGGGTCCAAACAATATATTCAATTAATTTTTCTATTTAAAAACAGAAAAGGACTCTATTGTCTACCCTGATGGTCTGAGGATTCTTTCTTGTTATTTCCCAGATATTTTGACTGAATTATCCTTGAAAAGTAAGTGAAAAACAGGGTCTAGCAAGAAAAAAGGAGGAAACTTTAGAAAGGCAGCAACTGGATAGGTATAGATAGGAGATGATGGGCCGTATAAATAAGGAAAACAAGTACTTAGGACCTTGGGCGAATGCTCCAAGTAAAAGTAGAAGATCGGAGTTTGAACATCTTCTCTAATTTGGATAAATAATGATTTGCTTATACTCAAGAGAATTTTCTCAAGCAAAATGAGCATTAGTTCTGATGACAATACAATTATCTATATCCAGAATCATTGTAAATCCAAGATGGCCGCCGACACAAAATGGCGGATCAAATTTTGTTTTTTTGTTTAAATATTTTAAAATCATACTAAACACGAACACTAATACACTAGCACAACTGAAATCACTTTCAAAAAGAGAAATGAAATTCGTCATTTTCTAGTTGAACTAATTATCCTTGTTTATAAAATAGTGCACGATAGAGAAGTCCCAGGACTTCTACTTTATTACAGTTTAATTTTTTAAAACATTATAGGAGAGAGAAAATATTATTTTCTAGTCCCATCTAACGGAGTTCTCTAGATCTTTGTCTCTTCGTCGGCCTGTACCAAAATAACTAGTAAGTATTTTATATAAAATACAAGCTATTGTAAACGCCAGTAACACTTTCTCCATACGACTATCTTGATGTTTCTAAATTTTTTTCAGTTTTAGGATAAAACTGATATATTACTGGGAAAAGATTGAACTTTTGCTACTTTTTAAATTGCTGGCAACACTGTTTGCCGTAGAAATGAATCGTTGATTAATTTATTAAACAACAGAACAGCGAAGAAGCTCATCAACGGTCATTGTGCAATAAGAAAGACAAAAATGACCATCAGACAATGTTTAACATAAATACAATGTATGCTTCTCTCGAATAAATTAAAAGGAACGAATCAGGTCCACCGCGCCGAAAACGACAGAAAAACAAATTCCAATCGGTAAGTCGAAAAAAACCCCATTGTTTATAAAATAAATTCAAAATGGCCAACACTGACGTTCTCTAGCCTGTGAAGAAAGAAGATGTAGAGTAATTTTGTGTTTTTTCTTTGTTCTTCTGATAGAAACAGTCATATTCACATATTAATATTAGTAGATGAAAAAAAAAACAACAAATTAAAGCGATCTCGAAAGATTTTTTGATATTTAAACCTACACCTGACACAAAATAGAGAGTCAAATTTTTGCTTACTTAATAATAATTTCGATTGTTTCACTTCCATCAGATATTAAACAGTTCTCATTTTTTGACTCTTAATCTAAAAATGATTTCGTCAGAAGAGAATGGAATTTCTCTCTCAATTTGAAATTTTGATCACTTAACACTTAGCGATACTATTTGCAGAAGAAACTAGAAAAATTTAGCAATGAAATTAATACAAACAAAACAATACAAATCCCTTAACGGAAAAAAATAGCACAAGTAGACAGTATTAAATGCAATAGTAGAAGAAGAGGGAGAAATAGATAAACAAATAGACCAAAGAATAAAAAATGCTGGCAAGATATTCAACACCCTTGATACTACATTCCTAGGAAATAAGTAGGGAAATAGAAACAGAAATAGTTATACAAACTACCAGACCTTCTGTATTGAAGAGTAGTGAAAGATAGTTGACTTACCAAGAAAGTATACCAGGCAACAAAGTACGAGGAGTAAACACAAGAGGAAAACCCAGAAACATGGAATGAGGGAGTAAAAAGGCGACTGAGAGTCATCGCATTATATGGGATGGGATGAAAGAAAAATCTAAAGATAGGAATTAGTGGAAAAACTTATACAAGAAAGATAATTAACGAAAAAAATTAGTGCGTGCAGTCCCTCCGCGCGGAAGGAGTTATACTTCGTAATGTGGAAATGAAAATAGGAAAGGGTAGAAATTGATTTTTAGTGAAATCATATTGTTTCTTTAAGACAAACTTTATTAACATTGCTTACAATTCACAATTGATCGTCGCTGCATAGCAAGAATACCACGCGCATGTGCTTGAGATCTACCGACTCACTCTCTTTCTTTCTCCTACTTTCTACCTTTGTGTATCTTTCTTTCTCTCTTTAACGTTTAACGCAACCTTGTTGGAAGTCGCATTAGAAGTATCACTGACATCTGTTATCGAATGCCGAAGGTTTTGGTGGTATAAAGAAAATTCCAAAAATTTTTAGTGAAATAAATTTTAAAAGTTACCTTATTTAAGAAAAAAAGTTTACTTACACTATCTTTTTTTGATGGATGCTGAAGATTTTGGTCATGTGAAGGAAATGTCAAAATTGCAGCTTCTGAATTAATTATTTTTTAAAAAGAATACTTACACTGCCATCTGTCATTGAATGCCGAAGGTTTTGGTCATATGGAGAACATTCCAAAAAAGGAAGTTTTTCTGAATTACATTTCAAAAGTTACTTTATTTAAGGAAAAAAGTATACTTACACATCATTTGTTGATAAATGCCAAAGATTTTGGTCATGTGAAGGAAATTTCAAAATAATAAATTACTTTTTAAAAAGAGTACTTACACTGCCATCTGTTATCGAATACCGAAGGACTCACTCTCTTTCTCTCTCCTACTTTCTACCTTTGTGTATCTTTCTTTCTCTCTTTAACGTTTAACGCAACCTTGTTGGAAGTCGCATTAGAAGTATAACTTGATCAAAAAGTATAAAGGCTTTTGATTAAGAAGAAGTTCTTCACTGTATCAAGATAGTGCTTAACCACTTTTCATATGTAATTATTCAATTATGTAAATATTTTTATGAGTAGTGTATAAAACAATATTTAATTAAAAAATATTAAAAAAATGGTATTTTTAACCATTTTTAGGGTTCCGTACGTTGGAATGAAAAAAAACTGAAAGTTTTTATCATGTTATCATGCTTTTATTTATCTCCGTCTGTATGGTCGTAAGTAGAGTTTGCAAAAACTTCCATGGGCTATAAGTCACCACCTCTGCGAACGCTAGTTTGAGTTCTACACAGTGAGCTGAAAACTTTGGTATAATTTCCGACAAAATCTCATTGAGTTAAAATTTATCCAAAATCGGTTGCAAAAGCTTCAGCACATGTTCGTCTCCCTTGCCGACTTTTTGCATATATTATGCCGGCATATGCCTAATCAAAGGAAAAAGTCGGCAAGGGAGACCAGCAGATGCTTTAACTTCTGTATTTTGCTAATTTATCATTTGGTATTTTTGTAAAAGATTATACGGCTTATTAATTGTCATTAAAATATACTGTTTGGTGTAACGTGTAATATGTATTCATTCATATATTTGGGTTGTGCTCATCAGCCCAGGCACTTGAACTGAATCTTTGTACCATTTCCCATGTTGTCTACTTCCATTCCAGAAGCTTCGTGTCTTCTATAAAGGCCACTTGTTTGACTGGAGGGATTTTCAGTAGTTGTGATAGTTGTATTTATTCCTTTCCAAAGTGCTTCCGCCTAAGCTCTTGTAAGTTCTCGCAGAAGCAGAGTATGTGATTTCATCATCAAATTCACATTTTCTGTACATAGGTTCACTAACTTTGCCCATTTTGCACAGATGTTTCCTCAAAGTGCAGTGTCCAGTCACCAGGTCGGTAACTATCTTCCAATGTCTCTTACCCAGTTTCAGTAGCCTGGTTGAGAGATCCTTGTCTACCTTGTTCAGTAAACTCTTTGTATGAAGGTGCCCTTGTGTCACTCTCCATTTGAATTGGTGTCCCCTGTCTAGCCAGTTCCCGATCTCTTATGCAATCTTGTGTGGTTCCACAAAACGGTTTCGGACCCATGAAGTCTCCTTTAGAGCCTTCTTTAGCTAACTGGTACGCCATTTCATTACCTGCAATCCCCTCATGTGTCGGCACCCATATTAGAGACACTTTGTTGTCTCTTGCCAGCCTGTTGAGTGATTCTTTGCAGTTTTCCACCAGTCTAGATCTAGTTGTTGGATTACTGATAGCTTTAAGCAGAGCCTGGCTGTCAGTGAATATTTAAATTTTTTGTCCGGTATATCCTCTTCTGATGTTTTCATCAATACAGGCTATAGCGGCAATCGTCTCTGCTTGAAACACAGTCGTATATCCACCAAGGCTAAAGAACATTCTCTTTTTAGGTCCTTTTATACCAGCCCCAGTGCCATGGTTTGTTTTGGAGCCATCGGTGAACCAGATGATTTCTCCAGAATTACCTGGGTGCATCACCTGTTCCCTAGATGGGATGATAATATTCACTCGCTCTCTGGTGTCATGCTATCAAAACTTATGTGAAATATGGGTTCGTCTAGTAATGTCCCAGTTGTATCAGTGTATCATTCTCGAACATTTTTCGGAAACCATAAGTCTCCCGATTTCATCCTAAGAATTGCCATCATTGCCTCCGCCCTTATAAAAAGTTCTAGAGGAGGAAGTCCAATAAGTGCTTCCATTGATGCCGTCCCCGTGCTGTTCATTGCCCCGGTAATACCAAGAAGGGCTTGACTTTGGTTTGCAGTTAACATATTAACTGCAGAGGACACCAGACTATTGTTCCATAGGTGATCGTTGGCCTTATCACAGGTATGTAGAATCAGTGAGCCACCTCAGGTCGTATTCCCCAGGTTTTGCCCACTCTTCTTCATTGCCAGAAAAGCCTAGTCGCCCTGGTAGTAATTTTTTCCAGGTATGCCTTCCAATTCAGTAATAATATGTATATTGTTGGATGTTTACAAAAATGAATACGTGAACCTGACGGTAACATAATGAACCTTTATAATATGGATTAGATATAGTTTTTCGAAAATTGTTGTGAGCAACCTTAGTGTGTTTATTGTCTTTTATGATATTTTTTTGATTGTTGTTTTTAGCAGTCCTTGTACAGAAAAGATCAAGTTTACTCGTTCAAGTTTAAAGGTTAAACTCTGTGTGTATGATTTTATTCAATATTACTGACAAAACACAAGTCGCACGAGAGTTTTTGTGGACTCTATGTAACGGAGACTTCAAATGTAACTTTCATTGACTTCCAAACGACAGATTAAATACAAAACTTTGTACACCTATCAATAATTTAATAACCTTATTTCAATATCATGACCATAATTATTAGAATTAACGATTAACTTATTATATGTTATACACTTTCCGTTGTACAGCTAGCTAATGCTTCTAATTTAAATTAACGAGGTATCGTTTAAAACCTGTATTAGACATTAGGACTTGAACGAATGAATCTCTTACTTTAAAAAAATCATAAACTAATTTTTCACTACCAATAATAATTGGAATCGCTTTTTCCGTAAATAATAATTATTCCAGAGAAATCTTCCCACAAATCTCACTGAATGCTCTGAAGCTAATATAATGTGTATTCTCAATTACTCGCAGTCGGATATTGAATGAATTGCCGTTCAACAAGTGTAATTATTATTTCCATTTGATTTGGCACTGTAACTTTTATACGAAATACAATTTTTTTTTGAAGAGTTAATGACGAAATGGTATCTTTATAATAGATTTTATTGTTGAAACCAGTGATAGCAAAAGTTAATAGGAATTACCACATGCAGCTTGATAAATTAGAAGTTTTAAATTGAACCAGTTCCATTGTTGCTTAATGCTGTATCTAAAAGTTAAACAAAGAATTTTTTTTCGATACAACTAAATAAAATTGATGAAATTATGTATTTATATTTATAATATAAAACGATCTTGTGACGTAAGACAAATTAAAAAGAAAAAAAAACAGGCAGTCATGGGAATTGTCGACAAAAGAGAAAACACAAAAAAATTAACCTTTTCAAAAATTTTGCTTTACGCTCATGGTAAATGAATTTTTTTACAAATAAATTAATCCCTTATAAAAACTCTAACGTACGCCTATGATAGAAGTAAATTAAAAAAAATAAGCCCCTTAGAAAATTGTACCGTTACCCACCCAAAAAGAGTTGAACACGCACATGATAGAGTCGCAGTACGTCGCATTAGCATGTCGGTGACGCGAACCCATAAGGGTTATCCTTTAATTAATTTTTTAAGGGTAACGGAAAAATCGCAAAATCCATGCACAATTTGTTTTTTCTTTTATCTTTATATTGTGTATAATTCTACTGTATGTGTGTATCGGCTGAACCGATTTTGATGAAATTTTTTTGTGTGTTCAAATGGATTCGAGAATAGTTTAGATTCACAATTGGTCCCGGTAGGTGGCATTGCAATCGAGTTCATGATGAACAACTCCTAAATGTATAGGCCGATTTTGATGAAATTTTGTGAGTTTGTGTAAGTAACTGGATGGTTTAGATTCACAATTAGTCCCAGTAGGTGGCGCTGCAATCGGGTTCATAATGAACAACTCCTAAGCGGTTGGTCCGATTTTTATGAAATTTTGTGTGTTTGAGTAAGTAACTGGATGGTTTAGATTCACAATTAGTCCCAGGAGGTGGCGCTGCAATCGGGTTAATACTTACTGATCTTTTCCTAAACGGTTGGTCCGATTTTTAAGAAATTTTGAGTGTTTGAGTAAGTAACTGGATGGTTTAGACTCACAATTAGTTCCAGTAGGTGGCGCTTCAAGTTTCCATAAGGCCGAAAAACGCTCTTCTAATTTCAACTCTGCGGTTATGAACTAATCTCTTACTCTCCACTTTCGGATGACCCTGTACACAAAATATCATAGATACGATTCTCCTGATTGCTGCAATCGGGTTCATAATGAACAATTCCTAAACGGTTGCTCCCATTTTGTTGAAATTTTGTGTGTTTGAGTAAGTAACTGGATGGTTTTGATTCACAATTAGTCCCAGTAGGTGGCGCTGCAATCGTGTTAATACTGAACTTTTCCTAAACGGTTGGTCCGACTTTGTTGACTTTTTGCAAAAGAGTTTTTTTGGTACGATAATTTCAAAAAAACGCGTCAAATTCTCACAAAAAAATATGTGTTACGGTTCACCCGGAAATATAAGCAATAGTCAATAAACAACTGTGGCTTGGATGCCTAAAGGATTTAATTGTTACCTTAATATTATCATATTAGAAACTATTTACATTATGAATGGGTTCATTATTATTGACACTGGATAACTGGTTCTTATGTTAACCTTGGGTCTCTTAGTCTTTAACAAAAGCCAAAGGTGTCATGATTCTTCAAGCATTCAACTAACCTCTGACCTTGACCCCTTCTTCAAAAGGTACAAGACCTCTGTCGACCTTTCAAGGCCGTGGAGAGAGGGCATTGACTTTTGACCTCCTCCATTTTGTTTTTGTTATTTCCTTTGTTCACATGGTTGGTTAACTTTCGCATACTGCGGTTTTTGTGTACTAGGAAAAATAACACTAATCAGGATTTTCCTGTGCAATTCAGTTGTAAGGATTCATGAGTTCATGGATATAGCTCCTGATCAAACAAAACTCACCCAAAGGTCACATGTCATCTAAGGTAAGTAATACCTCTTTTTATGAGACTGGCTTAATTACCAGCAGTGTCTTTGAACTATATTTTCTTTTCAGACCTTCTTTTTCTTCTTATTCTTCTTCTTGTACATATTCTACTATTCTTCATCTGTACATACTTTTACTTCGTCTGTATCGGCTTACAACTTTAGTATAAGTCCTACCTGTAGAACGTCTACCTCAGGGATAGCCTTCAACTCATCTCCTACTCAGCTTGAGCTTTACCTTCGCCTCCCATCTCAACCTCACAGCAGGACGTACCCAGTCCGAGAAGGAAATTGTAGGTACCATCACAAGGACACTTAAGGAGGGAACATTCAAATAAGATTTTTCCAAATTATCATAAACTTCTTTCCTGCTAACTAGTGGTGAGAGTAGTGAATTTAAGTTCGGAAGTTGCAGTTTGACTATCTTTCCAAAATATTGTACATATTTATTAGCTGATTTAAGGACATATGAACGTCTACATAGTATATCTCATACAATCCTTCCTATCCTCAATGACATGAGTAATGTTTGAATGCCTAAAATAGATATCGAGTAGTAGGTAAAGTGATGTAAATAGTTAGTAACCTATCAACTAGGTAATAAGTAGCAATAATTTAGTGAAACCTTAAACTTACCAGGAAGTCCATGTAATCCCAGAAGTATACTTTTGCGGAAGCTTTCTTCAAATTCTAAATATATATTATACTCCATTTCAGATTACACTTTTTGTAAAAAGGCAAGCCAAGCGCTGTCATTTGTCATTGTCGTAAATACAGAATATTTACGCCTACTGAGTAGTTCGATTGTCCTTCCAACCATCGAGTAAGGCACCCTTCCGACCACAGACTAGCCCACCAGTAGATCTGAAATATTTTACCCACCCACTCTACGCAAACGAGAAGTCGGGAATATGTTCCACCACCCTCCTGTCCCTTGTAGGGTATAGTTGCCCTATATCCACCCTCCTTTAACCTTGTTGGGGAAAAGAAGGTTAACATATGTTTGCCCGTAAAACTGTAAGAAAAAAAAATCAGGAAATTCGAATTTTCAGGAAATATATTCCTTCTATCAAAAAGAGGTCAGCACATGACAACGTCTGTCGGGTCCGCTATAGTTGTTTATAAAATACAAAATAATAATTTTGACATTTACAACAAATATTCCAATCATCAAAACATTTCCAGGCAACGATTTCAATACTCGCGGAGAATTCTCTTTTATGTCTTGTATCGATTGAAAACTGGTGTCTCTAAGTGGTAATTTGAGTTATGCAAAAATAATTAAATCGGCCAGATCCATATCAGAGGAATACGGCGGATTTGTTGAATTTTTGCCAGAAATTAGGTTTCGTCCAACTTGATCGTGGCACACAGAAATTTTGCCGACCAGGCAAACGTTCGAACCTTTGAACGTTCGACCAAATGCTTCCACGCATTACATGTGATGGGAGTGGATTTGTTATGTTCGAGCAGTATCTTCGAAATCTCGAATGTTCGACTTACAAACAAATGAATTTATCAGTCGTACGAGTCCCACAAGGAAATATGCGTACAGAGTCTTGCGCAGAGCGTCATAGCAATCATTATACTTAGGTTTTTTAATAATACTACTGAACCAAAATGAACCCACAAGAAGCTGCTTTATAAACTACTCTACAGTACACATCACCTAAAAAATTACACATAAGATCTATAAAGTTGTTCGCCACTGTATATGGAAGATATTGCTATTGAACTTTTGAGTAGCGTTCGATTCGAGTGAAATCATTCGTACGAACAAAATCCATTCGACGTACTCGCGAATAGTCGAACGTTCAAAGATCCGGTTCCAGCTCGCTCAGACTGACACAACAATTTTTAGTCACCATTTTCTTTAGCGATGTTAAGATCAGCAAAATTTCCGGTTAGGGGTAGAGTACTCCCGGCGTCGGTGATTAGCCTCAGTTGCAGAAATAGAACGACGTTAAATAACCGAATAAAAAAAAGATCAGTTTAGGACGTTGATGACCGACAATAGTGAGGCAAATCTTCCACCAAATCTCGATCACTTTTGAATGCACTCAAACATACGTGTTTTTGATAAAGTCGAATCACTGTAATCCTTATATATGTAACTTTCGGCACAAGAAATTCCATTGGAAAAATAATTCAGTGTACCTACTCTCTTATTAGAATGTACAAAAAAAGGCTATTTTAATGTTTACGTGTTTTCGCCCCAACATCTCAAGTGACTGCTGAACCCATAGTCCGGTCAATCTCGAGATTCGAAGGTACATAAATTCACCTGGAAAAAAATTGACTCGAGGACAAATGTCAAAAAATGGGTTTTTCCCGATTTTCTTCAAAACAGTAAGTTTTATCGCAAAATTACCTCAAGCAGAAATTGTAGATCATAAAATTATCTATAAAAAAGGTATCAATAGTTTTTTTCCTAAAAACCACCGTTTCTGAGATATAACGATTCAAAAAGTTGTAAGCGTTATAATATGCTCATGTTTCCACGCCACCTTTGAGACAATTCGTGCATGCTAGGGAACAAAGCAGTCCAACTTTTTTGCAACCACATTTAGCACTGCATCCCTTCTTACAGTTGCAAAAAATTGTTTTCATCAGTTTTTCCGGCGCAGGTGGGAGCAAAGTCTGAATTGGTTCTAATGTATTATCGACCAACTTCCAGCCCCAATCTGTTGGGTCTAGCTGATAACCAAGCCACACTTGAACTTGATAATATACCCGAAAAAGATGTTGATGAGCAGCATCTGAGGTTGGAGGAAGACAAGCTAATTGCAGTTGTTTTCTATTCCGAGTGTTTTTACCATGTTACGTATCGATAAGGTAATGCCACTTTGCAACGCCTCCAACAAGGTTGGGCGACAATTTGCTACGGCTACTCAGTTTAGAGAGCACCTCAGGTGTAGATTCTGAGACCAAACTAGTACAAATTCAGAGAGTAGTCTTACCGGTTCTCGGGTAATTCTACTTGAAATTTATTTAAGGTGAAATAAAGATAAATTATGAAAATTAGGAAAGGTAAGTGGGCGACACTCTGAATAATACTAGCTTATTTGTTATTCACATCTGCATTATAGCGACAAATCCTGGAAGATTGGAAGGGAAAAAACTATATGAACAACGTTATTAAATTTACAAGTTGTATATTGATTAAACACAAAGATGAAATTAAAAAAAATTGACTATTTAATTTTAGTAGTAGTATGACGACATATGTTGTGTTGGAGAGCAATTCCAGAACTATTGTACTTTCCTGTTCTTGTTGCAGTTGTAGATACACTCGCAGAGAAGCTTGTAGATGTTGCAGAAAAAAAACCTTGTAGTTAAAGTTGGAGGCAGCTTTCTGGTACCAGATAAAGTATCCCAGGTAAAGTATTCCGGATAAAGTATTCCAGGTAAGGTATCCCGGATAAAGTATCCCAGGTAAAGTGCTCCAGGTAAAGTGCTCCAGGTAAAGTGCTCCAGGTAAAGTGCTCCAGGTAAAGTATCCCAGGTAAAGTGTCCCAGGTAAAGTGCTGGGGAACAAATATAGTATCAGGAACAATTTTCCAATTTAACTAAAATCCAGGATGTCTGAAGTATTGAAGTATGATATTACAGTACAGATAATATTTGATATTAAAGAAATTATTTGACAACGTGGTTCATACATCCTGTATTTTTTTAGATAAAAGAAATACTCAAAGAAATGAAATAAATAAATGAAAACGATAAAATCGAATAACCGATTCTGCACCGGTAAATACATACATATTTTAAATATGTCTATATTTTTAAATAGGTTTGAAATATATTCAAAGATAATATAAAAAAACTGAAAGAAAAAAAACAAATTCATATCGATATATATTATTCCTGGCACTGGAATGACATTGCTACATAATAAAGATAGGAAGGTAGAAGCTATTAAGAAAGGAGAGTTAGTTATACATTTAAGCGAAATGACTTACCACTCAAATGAATGCACTTCTAAGATAAGATAAGATAAGCCAGAAAGGCTTCAATAGCACATGTTCGCCGGAAAAGAAGAACTAAACCCCTTTGCCACTTGTTTAAATACACGAAATCATGTGAACAACCACCGACTTACGTATCATGTTCGTGTCACGCTCATACGCTTTGACCAGGAAAGGAATCTACATTTCAGTGGTGAATTCTTGATTCATATTTGAATTATAATTGGTAGAAGAAGAGACACGAGGTCGAAGTGGGAATTTCAATATAGACATGACTATTTTCCCGACAGACGGACCTCGATCAGCGCGCATAGAAACGTTGATTTCGACTCTCGTCGACAGTAAATATATTCAGCCTTGAAACATTTCTCGGTGTTGGGCATGAGAAAGGACTGGCTATTCGCCGCCCATACGATAATTTATTAATTCAATAGAGGGAAATAAAGTGAACGAAATTAACGTTACAACCAACACATGCATATCGATACTTATTTAAGCAGGTAGTTTCTTTAAGATCTCCGTACATACAAAGAAGAAATCGAATTCCGTTGGTGATAACTTCTTGTGGAGTTGAATTATACTTTTTTTAAAAACTTCAGCACATTTAACTAAATCTTGCTTCTCAAACATTTTAAAGACTGTTGTTTTACCCCTCCTGTAAAATGCAGATGTCGTATCACAAGCAGCTATTGCGTGTAAAAATAGTACATGATTTTGACATTTTGCAAAAGAGAATAGTTTTTTCGAGCAGTGAGTAATACGAGTAAGTCTACATCTTCACCAACAACAATAGTTGTATTTGTCAAATTAAATTGCTCTATTGCTGTTTCAATAATAGCTTTGTTCGTAGAGCGATCAGCAACCGTTTCCAACTGCAAATCGCATGCGCATTGAATATTTGGCGTTCGTAGAAGAATCACTGACAGTTTCCAATTATTAGTTGGGTGTTCGTAGTAAAAAAATAAGTGATTGCCAACTGATTGGGAATAGTTGGAAAAATCTCTGACTATTCTCCAAATTTTTAATCACGGTCATGCGCACTTTGAGTATTGTTGATAATAAAATCATAATCAGCCATATATATAACCTAACCAATTTTTTTTGTGCTTTCGGTTTTTGTATGTTATTTGGATTTAGGTGGGTACATATTACGAAAATATAAAATAATTTTTAAATAAATTGCTGTTTAAAATTGTAGATTCTTCTGATTTCAGTGATTCTTCCGACGCTTTTTTAGAAAGTGATATTTCGTCATCAAGTTCAAGTAGTGATACTGACGAATACGATGTATTGAATCGTCAACCGAAACATCGGAATGAACATTTTTTTAACCACGCTATTGGCGAATACAGCGATTTTGAATTCTTCGAACATTTTCGGATATATAGGGCAGTAGCAAATGATCTGGCTACCAAACTTCAAAAAAAAAAACTTAACAGAAACAGAAAAAATCACTAACTATTCGAAATGCGTTCGTACAACATAAAAATGGATAGCAAATCCCAAACCGTTGGAGGCGGCGCATGCGCAGTATGAAATAATCACCAACCGTTGCAAACTCTCTCTACGAACAAACCTAATAGTACATCGGCGTCGTTATTAGCTTGTTTAACCAATATATTTTCAGCAGTAAACTTTTCTTCCAACATTGAGTATTTGCAAGAAATTTCTGTTGACTGGTAGGAACTGTTATCAAATAAAATATGGGAAGACTAAGATGTTGCTAAAGTTCGACGACGTTGTTCTGCTGGTTTTATATTTGTCGTGTAATCATTATAGCCATCAAATATGACAGTAACTCCTGTACCAAAATGTCGACGTACATACTGAACGTATTTATCAAAAATAACGTTGAATGTTTCTTCGCTATCCGACACAACTCGGTGTAGTAAGGTTCCTCCATCAATGATGTATGTCGCATTAGCGTTGTTAATATCAATATTTACCTTTTCAAAACAATCCTAAATAGCAGACTTCTGTGTTTTACGCGTGCATATTATAACGCTTACAACTTTTTGAATCGTTATATCTCAGAAACGGTGGCTTTTAGGAAAAAAATTATTGATACCTTTTCTATAGATAATTTTATGATCTAAATTTTTGTTTGTGGTAATTTTGCGATAAAACTCACCGTTTTGAATAAAATCGCGAAAACCCCATTTTTTTTACCTTTGACCTCGAGTCAATTTTTTTCCATTTACCGGAAAGATGGGAGATTTTGAAATGTTGTTTTTAATTATGTTTTGAACAATTTTACTCACTTTCAGCTTGTGCATTTATGTACCTTCACTCTTATTTTTTGGTCTAATTTGACCGGACTACCATCCAAATGCCAAACTTTAAACTCATGACTGATGAGCTAGTATATTAAATATTTTTATAAATTATAAAAGTAAAAGTATTTTGTGTAAACGTTATGAAAATTTATATTAAACAATACGTACATATAGGGATAAAATCTATTTCGAATTAGCACCAGAATCAAGATTAACCTCAACAAATATGTTCGAACTTGAGCTACAACGATTCTTGCCGTACATTATTTTGCAATCTCTGTGCCGGTAATTGACAATTACCAGTGACATTCCAAACTAGCCTTCATATCTCATAGCTGACAACACTTGGAAATACGGGCCGATGGCGTTGAAATATGTGCGTATTGAAGAAAACGACGAAGAAAGATGAAAATAAATGAATTTCTTCCAAGTTCCAGTTAGATGGCTTAGAACGCGTCACTGAGAAAGAATCAGAATATCTTTCGGATTCCAGTTAGATAAATATAAACCGACATTCCAATATATTTATATAAAAAAATATATGTCTATTGGTTGATGGATAAATTGTATGACAGATAAATTGTATTAACCTAATTATTATAACAATCATTTAAAGGTAACATTCGGGATGTCTAATCATTGAACCAGACTTGAAACAACAAGTGTCATTTTTCAGTAAAACTTATAGACCGGTAGCCCATTACATCTGTAGGCTTTATTATTTCGAAAGGATGCCGTTTTCAATTGATGGGCTTAATGTGAAACAATGACAAGCCTCAAAAAGGTAAAAGTGAGATATTTTACTTTGAATTATGGAGGGTAGAAGGAAGGAGCACCATCTGAATGTATTAAAAAGTGTCCATCGAAAGGAAGGAAATTAAGATGGCGCCATAGTAGCAAGTGGAAGGATTTTAAAAACAGCGCCGTGAATTATTAGAGCAAGATACAAACTTGAAAAAGGAAATACTACGTAAATAATTGAGATTTTAAATACTGCATATTTCTCAACTACACAAGTCACGAAAAATACTAAATTTTTCAACCCAGCACACTTCACTCGGTTTATAACCCTAAATTCACATCATTTCCATTAGCTACACGAGCGCCATTTCGGTAAATCTTCGAATTATAATTTGCTGTTTACAGGTGGACACTTTTTCAACTTGTCCCCCATACAAGATGGTGCTCCTTCCTTCTACCCTCCATACTTTGAATGTTCAAAATAATTTATAAAATCCAGTAACTTTTATTGTTTTAGTTTAGATATGTCGTTGCATCATGCCCTATGGGACTATATATAATTGACAACAATTTTAATAAAATTACTCCAAACTTAAGAAAAAACAGCCTTTATTTAAAAAAAATGTGGCTTGTTACATTATTCCACCCAAAATCTTATTTAATCAACTAGCTCGGCTACCTTATCGGCAACATCATCCTCACGTAAACTATTATAGGTAGAAGGTATGATTCACTGTAGGGTGATAATAATGATCAGACATTTTCTTTTTTGCAATCCGAATGGGTTGAATATACTTCTGTCTTAAAGCAGATGCAGAAAGCACATTTGGACATCCCTTCTTGACAACAGTAACAAGGTTGTGGGTACCATTAACAGAATGCTTAAGGTAAAATGCTTTTTTGTTATCACACTTGAATACAAATGAAAAAACATCGGAAAAATCCAAAGATTGCTGTCATCAGTGCGAGTACTCTTTTTAATGTTCTCTAAGAGTGGTTGAACGTTGAGGAAATCTTCCTGCTTCATAACAGTTAAGTTGTAGGGCTTCTTTTTATTAGATTCTTTTATAACTTTGTGCCACTCCTCAGGAGAGTACACAAGCGGAGCATACTTTCTATGTCGTTTTTCGATGAGAGCAAAACCCCTGTCAGAGGGAAAGTGAGTGTGTCAGCTGACTAAAAAATAGTGTGTAATAGACTTACACTTTTGTTCCTTTACTAGCTGGAACCATAAAGACATCAAAAGCCAGTTTTTGTTTTGCCCGGAGCAATTATCCGTGAAAAAACGAAATGTTCCACTTCACATATCTTTGAGCTCAGAAATTTTATGAGTATTGATGCAACTTCATTACTTCCTCTTTTTGCAAGGTTTTCCGTCCAGACAAACATATGGCCAGCGTCTTCTGTACAATCATGGATTCCTAGATTATACATCCATATTTTCCTGCAATAAAATGCAGGACCAGTAGTCAATTTGGGAATCGATAACGCTTGCTGCAAGCCAAACGATATAACACAAGTCTTCTTATCAGTTTAGGACTGGGTTGTTTCGCTCTTCAATAACTGTTGCATTGCCTGAGCCTTACATTTGTGCAAGTTAAGTCCTGTTGTTAATTCGCTATAATCTTTTTTTTCTGATTTTGCTGACTCTTGCAAGTGTCTGATTTTGGCAGCTTGAAACTACTCGGAAACTACTCGGTACAGAATATCTTACAGTAAGTATGATCCTCAACTGGTTCAATTACCGCTTCTTGACACCAAGGGACATATCGTTTCGAATAGAGACTGTCTATATTCATGTTACGGTCCAGGTAAACATTATTTATGTTCTCTTGACGACTGTAGTGGCTTTGATACTTTGGAGTCGAGTCTATGTGGTTTTTAACACTTTGTATTTCCTAATCAGATATTTAGTTCAAACGGTTTGTATGCTTTCTCTTTTGTTCCTCTCTGGTACTAGATTTACTTTTATCTTCTTGCTAACAATATTTACTCTGCCCCTAGAAGTTTGAAGTCCATGGACATTTAAAAACTCTGTTTTGCAGACACGTGTAGTTTCACCATTAACATTAAGGGAGTAGACTGCATTGCTGTTTCTATTCGATTCTTGATGTTTTTGCTTCTTTTGGTAGTACCTTTTCTTCTTAACAATAATAATAAGTAACTATTTTGTAACTCCCATGAACCAAGGTTCCAAAACTCATTCAAAATATTGCTCTCGTGGCCCTGAAGCTTTTCACTACACTTCTTAGTGCAACTGCAAGGTGGTCCCAATTCTCGACCAGGCACAGATTTTTTCGTTTTGTCGCTTACATATTGTTGCCCTAAATTTCGTCGAATTTTTCTTTTTCATCTTGAATAACAATGTTCATTTCTTTGCCTCAATCGACTTAACACTGTGTGGGTTTTTTACTTCGCTCATGTGGATGAAAATTTTTTACATAATTTGCTGGTTACCATAGCAGCAATGTCGAAATAAAGCATCTGATTGGTATAATGATGACTGGTATAAAATTTTCCATTTAGTTACTTCTCATCTATTTATACAAGAGTGCGTTTATATTGCACAATAAAATTCTCAAATCGCGACATGAAAATTAAAAAATCTCATAAACCTTTATACTTTTGGTTCAGGATTCCATTTCTTTACTAAATGCAATTATTCAGTATTGTTTTTATATACAAAACGAATTCTAAAGTATCTTACAGAATCTGGAATAATTTTTAACACTTTTAAATAGTTGTTCATGTTTTCTATTTTTATATTGTAAAGTATACATGTGGATTTGTTTTATTCTATTTATATGTATTTGTACATTTTTGACGAATGAAAGTGCCGACGACTAGTGAACCTACTATTTATTGTCTATGTACGGTAGCTTAGGATTTAATCACTGAAATATAAATGAGACACCGAACACAAGTTACACTACCACTACACCAACGCTGATACTAGACATTTCACACTAACTGTCGCGCTTTTCGATATCGTTATCGTCTTCAGCTAACTGCTAGATAACCTTCGGTCTCTGAAGACGATAACATGGTTATCGAAACACGCGTCAGCTAGTGTAAAGTGTGTAGTGTCATTGTTGGTGTAGTGGTAGTGTAACTTGTGTTCGGTAACGAATATCGCCTACGATTCTTAGAACGTATGTGTATGTTAATTTTAAAAGTAGAAATATATCTGCACTGTTGCGTTGACGGTCACTATGGTTACATATCCAAAATTCTTGCAAACATGACTGCCCCTTTATGAGAATATCAAAAATGACTTTGTCGTAACCTAAGCTAACGAACTCTTATTGGAATTTGATGAAAAAACAATTTTGCTGATATTTGCAATTTTATTAATTCCCTACAGGATTTTTTCATTAGTCATGGAATACCCGGTATACTAATCTTAAAAAACACGTGTTCGTGATTAATTATAAATATAAAAAATTATTGAAATTATACTTAATTTGGATGCGCCGAATAGTCTAACCTGTATTTTTAGAATAATATTTTCGAAAAATTTAATTATTTTCCGTAATTCTACAGTACTTAATATTAATTTGGCACACCCTCTATACACCATGCCATTTGTAGAATATCAAAAATAAATCTGTAAAGTTGTTAGCGATCTCAAATAAATGATGCTATATAGTCAGTGTCTCATAAAAGCAAGTCATCCTCTCGTCCAAGTGATTGTTTCAGGGGCGGGTAAAATTCATATTTATTTATACAAATTGAAAATATTTTTGCGTCATCTTTCAAGTGTGAATAAAGGGTCATTGAGAAAGTATTCGATGCTAGACCTAAAATAGTATATTACGTAACAAGTCCTCGCAGACTTCCAGGACTCGCCTACGGCTCGTCCTGGAATCTTGTCTACTCGTCCAAAAAAACAGTTTCCGCTCGTGTTGTGTACATTTTTTTTTTCGGCAACCGTGTGGTAGGTATAACAAATCAATAAAACACGTTTCTTTGTAATATCTAAATGGACTAAAGATGGCGTCGTTTTGAATGTTTATGTTTGACATGATGACACTACGCTAAAAAAACTAATTTTTAGAACAAAATTAGGAACATTTTAATTGAATTTACTGTTTGGAACCTTACTTTGTGGAATCTACTCATATTACTAACATTCTAATTCTTGTTTTTATTAATATTTATATTGAAATTCGAACAATTGCTAATATTAAAGGGATTCAGTTTGTTTGAATGACAGCAACGATGTAATACTTCCCGACCTAGTCCGGGAAATAGGTACTTTCCGGACTAGTCCGGAAAACTGCCATTTTCTCACAAAAAAAGCGTCCGGGAAGTGGGTACTTTCCGGACGGTTGCCGAAAAAAGTACTTTATTTTGAAGATCTGCTCAAAAAACTGAAAAACAGTTAGGGCTTCACAAGAACGCGAGATTTTTCTTGAATCGAAAAATCGGGACAAGACGAGACATTTTTTAAAATAGTTTCTGGTCTGGTTAAATTTTTGTTCATCAAAGTATTAGAAAAATGAAAACAATCTGCATGCAGTCTCTTTGTAATAGACAGAGAGTAATAGAACCTAATTCAACATGCAATACCCTTACCGGGCGAGCAACTGCAACTCCAGAATTTTAAAATGATTTATATTATAGTTCACATATTTATTCTTTTGTTTGCCTACCCAACCAACAACGCCGGTATACAATAAAAATCCCATCTTCGGGTCGCTTGTAATTGCATGCATAGCCGTACCTTTAGGTAGGGTTGTCAGTAGGTACGATATTAAATGAAAAACATCGTTGCGACAAAGACTAGCCATATAATACAATATCATTTAATAATACTGTCAATTATAATAATCAATTATTTTAATATTATGATTTACTAGAACTATGGAACTTATTTACACGAAATATTGGTTATTGGAAAATGAAAAATCTTAAGAATTTTCATCTGGTCCGAACTATTGGCTCTATGGTTTGATCCATTAAATTGTCTAGATTTCCATACGAGCACAAGAAAGGGTTGATAGCCATAAAGCGGAAATAAACCATTGGCGTTACATTTTTCGGTAAAGACCTGAATGGTTTCATTTGTCGGATTTATTTAATAGCAAACTGTAAGACCCATCCCTACTCGGCAAAACCCTTAAACTGACTGCACGACACTGGCAACCGGCTTATCATATTAATAAATCCCCATCCATTGTTGTGAATTTTACGACCCTATTATATTTGAGGCGATACTGGATTTAATTTTGGTAAAATCGACCAGTTTAATCATTTTATTCCACAAAGAAAAAAAGGAAGACTCTCCCTAAATTTATAGTACTTTTGAATAAATAATGAGACACTTTGCTCCTACGGAAAAAGAAATATAGTATAATTTCCAAATTAGGAATTCGGCATATCTCTGCATTAACTTGTTCCAGAGCTTCTTCAAAATGTGCACGGACATCTTCGATATGTGATATTTTTTCTTGCCAACAATCCTTTCACCTGATCCCATATTAACTCTATAGGGCTTAGCTCGCAATGGTAAGGAGGAAGTATTATAATATTCCGGTTTTTGGCCATTCCGTCAATAGTATATATATTTATAATGCCAGCAGTTCTTTTTTTAACATATCCTCTTTAAATGTAATTTCTTTTTCTAAAAGCCACTAAATGATTTTCACTTTTTTCCAAGCGGCGGTAGGCAATTTCTCACATTTCCTTGAATGATAAGGGTGATTTTTGGCCAGATTATATGTTGAATTTTAGACCTGAAAAGATTTCTTGGCGAAATTACCTATAACAAAATGAGTCATATGACCGTCTTTGCCGAAATAATCAACACCTATCCTATCAGGTAAAGTGCTTGTCAAGATAAATGGTTGACTACAATAAAAGTTTATGAGCATTGCAGGCCGGATTCTAATTATTTTCTCGGTATAAATAGATCTATAAATGGAGAGATGATAAGCAACGGCTCTCTAATGGCGAAACCCAAATAAGTTATTATTGAGTCAGAACCATTTTTCGTGAAAAGAACTTCACATGATTTCAGGATATTATAAATATAAAAGTCACAATTATTGAGATTTTTAGAATCACAAGCAGGTACGCCCTTGGAATGGTCATTTTACAAGGGTTTATTGCTCTCTGCCTTTTTCATCATATGCCGATGAAAGGAAAAAGTTGGCAAGGACGTCGAACACTTGCTTTAGTTTCTGCAATTGATTTTGGACAAATTTGAACAGTACATTTGACGAGATATGAATTATAGTAGCCATCTGTGAAATATTTAATTTATCTTTAACGCGTCATAAAAATAACAAATTTTTTCTTCACTTTTGGCAACACAGACTGTAGAAATAACCTATTATTTTATTAGTACAATAATTAAGTTATACTATTGTACTAGTTAGTACATTAACAATGAAACACGATATCAACACCTTATGATAGGTTTTTAATCGCGGATGAAATTAAATATCAGATAAACTAGCAAAGAAAGGGGCTGAAACAACCTTTTAGAGGCCGGAACCCTTTTGCGATATCAGCTCCAATGTAATATTGGAAGAAATGCAACGCCGAAAAGAAGAGAAGATCTGACCATTGACCATTGGAAATATCTAGTAGAGCTTAGTCACGAATGCCTAAGACAGAGTAAGACTGGTGTCCTGACAGGACACTGTCATCTGAATGGACACCTCAAAAAAGCTCAAACTACTGGAGCAAGAAGAATGTAGATTTTGTGGAATGGAAGAAGAAACCTCCATTCACATACTTGCGGATTGCATAGCAATACAGAGTTCTGGGACACACCTACTGGATAGAAGAGGGACACTTACTTAAACTGAAGCCTGCGGTTATCCTTAAACTCCTTCGGGAAATAGGTCTAAAGGAACCACTAGTCTCTGAGACTATCCCCAGCAACTAAGTAGAAGAAAGGGGACACAATAGATCTTTTAGTTTTCAGTGAATGTCACATCAGTATACATACATACATCTAATCTCCTTAGATCTGTTATCTTCTGACGCAAGACTCACATTTTTTTTGTGCGCATGCTTCAATGTCAGCCATATTTTTCGTATTGTTTTTTGTAAACAAGCATGTTTAAATACCTGTGAAATTATAATTAAAATCAACGAATATTTAATAAACTATATTTATTCGAAAAAAGCAACAAAAAAATAAAATAATAAGTATCTTAATTAAAAATAAATTTTTTAAATCGGTGCTGTTAAGAAGTATGTAGGAGTGATACACGTTATAAAGGCCGAAACTGACTTAACGGTACAGCACCTGACAAGCACCGTCGAGTGGTCAATTTGACGGTTGTGAATGGGTTCACTTAACGCATCGACATGGGATCAGCACCGCCGCGATACCCGACTGTAGGCTTCACTTTTTATTGTCAGAGATATTGTACTGTACTGTACTAACCGAAATGTGCTGATAAGTGAGTGTACGACGTCGGCAAAGGATCAGCACACCACAAGCACCCGTCCGCAAAATATTTTCTCTGAGAAATGTGTTGTGGTTGAGGTGTTGACGTGCCTTGTCGGTGCCGTGCTGATGTTGTTAGGTAGGCGCGATTACATTTAAATACACATAAGAAATAAAATATGCTGGGGATAATCAGCCGCTGTTCCTATGAGGTGCTGATTCCAAGCTAACACATATTGTTTTATAAAGTTTCCAAAGACTTGCCTGCAATATCGCAAAAGAATATCAAATCGTCCGACAAAGTAAATATTGCACAGATTTTTAAGTCCAGCTTCTGAAAACTTAGACTATTGGGGAAGTCGAGAATCAAAAACGAATGACTCGAAAATAACAGTAAATACAAATTAACATCAATGCAACCGTTGATTTTGGTATTTGGTATTAAGATTGCGCATGGTATATCCAATAGAAGATTTAGCTTACAGATTTAATATATCTATAAAGGGTTTGTCTCAAAAATATTTACAACTTGGGTTTATTTAATGTAAAATGAATTTACCACTCAATTGAAGCCATTTATGTTCCCATCTAGAAAAAGAATAGCTGAAACATTATACCTAAAATATTCCGGTCTATAAAAAACATCCGAGTTATTGTCGATTGTGCTGAATTTTTTTGTCAATCGCCATCGAATTTTGAGCACCAAGGTAATTCATATTCAAATTATAAAGCTCATACTACTTTCAAAGCTTTAACTTTATTTTATTAATTATAATCGTGATTAATTTGAATGTTATTATTATTATTATTTTGCACAAGTAAATAAGTACTTTTTTCCGGGTTAAGATGGGAAACTTATGTGCGAATGGGTCCTATCCAGGACCCAAACATTGTTGGAATGATCCCCAAGGGGATGCCTACCAACCAAACCCACCTCAAACTCGCACGCCTCGTCGTCTTTTCCCTACCTTTCACTCCTACCTTTCATGCCAAATCGAGTCCTTCTCTCCCCCTAATCATGCTATCTCCCCAATCATGCTCTCTCCCCCTAATCATGCTCTCTACGCCACTTACCTCCATCCATTCCCCTTTCCCCCTCAACATTATCTCCACCATGTTCTCCCCTAGTTTGCTCTCCAACTTTTTCAGCACTTCCTCGTTCTTCCAGCATCTAAACACATGCCTCACATCATCCTCCACTTCACACCTTTCGCACACTCCAGTCTCTCTTTTCCCAATCTTGGGTAGGTATCCTACTCTCGACCCATGACCATGAGCATCTGTGTAAAGAATTTCCGGTCCATCCAATCTCTCCTACTGCCAATCGCTCCTTTTAGCGCGCCCTCATACTCCTCCCACCTTCTCTCCATTTCCTCCTCCATCCACTCCTGTACTTCCTCTCTGGTCGCACCCATCTAGTGTTTGCTCTTGGCTTTAGCCATCGCGTCCAATGGGTAGGATCTTGACAGCACCGCTGCTGCCAGTCCATCAACTGTCCTGTACTCCGGCACCTCCCTTAGGAGTATTCCTCTCTGTACCCGCAGAAGTGGCCTAACCCTCGCATTCACCCTCGTTCTTTCACCCCACACCTCCGCACCGTACAGCATACTCTGCTCTACCGTCCTACCAAATACCATCCTCTTCCACTCTCCTGGCCCCTTTCACATTACACATGCTGCCCTTACTTTCCCCTTCTGTGCTGCCTTTTGTGTGTTCCAAGTACTAGTACTGCTCAATCAGCTCACTTTGTTTTCCTTTTTGGCGAACGTCGATGACACTTTAACCACCTTTTTAATTGCTCACAATTATGTGCCTCCATATAGTTGTGAACCAGTGAAGCACCATCTATGATTTTTTTCTAATAATTTATTTGTTTGTATAGATAATGTTGCTTTGCCAGCTATTGTTTATCAAAACAGTACGAAACTTTTGAATTACCGCTGTTTCGGATGTTCGTGACTTGGGCGATAGAGTGGCCATTCGAGACTCTTCTCAAGGGTGGTTCTACTTCATGTTAGTGCTGCACTAAGTATGTCAGAGGTTGTCAGACTATAAGAAGCTTTAGGGCGCCACTATCTTTTAGACGTCGACGAAAGAACAAAATGAATTTAAACAAAAAGAAAACTAAGATGAAAAAGGTAGAAACACCTTGTAGAAATTGAAATATTAATTAAAAAAATTAAAAACTTACGTTATCCCGGACACGATCCCCTACAGCTCTTACAGCCGGGTGTACTAGAAATTAAATTCGAAAAAAAATTAGAACATTAATTTTATTCTGCCAGGAAACAACAAAAAAATGAGGCCTGTACTTTTTATGGTACTTATCTTAAGTAAATATCTTCTCTGGGAAGGATGTGCAGAGACGTGGACCTGGAGGTATCTTGAAGGTGTCTTTGAGGGTGTCTTAATAATCTCCTAGCAGCTAATGGTATCCTAGCTGTTAACGGTATCCTTAGTTATCAACGGTTTACTTAGTTATCAACGGTATACTTAGTTATCAAGGTATACTAGCTGCTGTGCTTACCACAGCAATTTAGATAGGAAAGATATAAAGACGATAAAAATGGAGCTCTTTCCTCGCTGAAAGTCGATAGCGAAAAGGCGTTTCGTTAGTGGCGTTATAAAAATGGAAGCGGTCGTTGGCAGATGTCAATTGTCTTATGGTCAGGGTTAAAGATTGGGGTGGCTAATGAGACGACGAGCGGGAATTTGAGAAAGATTTGCTATATAAATTTGAAAGTCGAAACAGGTCGATATAGACATGTTACAAAAGATATTTATATGCCTATTGTAGAATACGAGGTTTATATTCTAGTAGAAAAACCGGTCCTTAATTTTCGTTTTTGTAAATTCCCACGTGTATCTTCATATTTTTATTATCAATTTTGTATCCCTCTTAATAAGCAGGACTTTTTAAAAACTGCCGCTTATTCTACCTTCCAAGTCTGCGTATTCTTCGATTCTCGCTTATAACATTATTCTAGACAATTCCGAATAAATTATTATATTTATGTAAAAAGTAACACACTTGGCGAAATAACCGACGGTTCGGTTCGTAACAAAAATCAAATTTAAAGTGTTAATTGGTAGTTGTTACCAACGAAACAAGGAACTTCTTTTTATTCGCCTGATAAAATCAGTTATTAAAAAAAGTTAGTTGTCATTTCTCATACAACTATGCTACATAACATGATATAACGATTAGATTATTTGATAACAATTTATGAAAGATGTGAACCAGTCGGTAAATGCCCAACCTGTTTAACAGCTTAGATCGAAAATGTACAGGGTGGTACATGAATAATTTGATCACATTTCGATTGCAACTCTTGTAGAATTAAATTTCTCTTCTTCCTTTCATTTGACTTCAAACAATATGTTTCTTTCATAACTCTTTAATATCAGGAGAGAATTAAAATATCCACTGCTTACAGCTATATTGATACTGAATTCAACCACTAAGAGCCGTATTACAAAGCAAAGAATTTTGCCAGAAATTTCTCCTAAAATTTTATAACATTTTCTTAAAATCTGTATTACACAGGCAATGAATATTCCAAACATTTTCGGAGTAATTCATTCGATACGCATGCGCAGTCGGGTTATTTTGTTACAGTGTTTCTATGGGTGCCGGGACATGAGGAGATTACAAGTAAGGAATTGGTTTAACTGTTAGCTGAAGAAGGCTATAAAGGAGACTTCATAGATCCGGAACAGTTCTGTGGAATCCCAAAAGATTGTATAAGAGGAAAATTCCGGAACTGGCTAGACAAAGAACACAAATTCCTCCTTGTCGAAATGTCCAAAACTGATATGATCACTTTGGGAATGGATTAATATTCATGAAAGAATCCCTTTTATATACCTCTATGGATCAACTATCATCTTCATTATAAAAGTTTGCTTCCACTTTCATTGCACCATTGGCACATCATCAGGTTTTATCAAGCTACTAGAAGAGTTTCAAAATTTTAGTAAAATTTACGGAATGGTCCAGTGTTTCCAATTTTATGACGACTCATCATAAGCCAAGACTGGGTTAGATAAGGTTAGGTTCATGGTGCGACTGCGACTCACAGGAGTATTGCTGCTCAGCTCACACCTATTCATATTTCACCAAGCAAATTCAGCTTCCTAACAATCCTATTAGTTCATTTGGTGAATAAGAGAGAGACCCTGCCAAACATCAGAAATCTTATTCGAGCCGTGGCGAAGAAGCCACAAAGTATATACTCTGCTGTTTCATCATCCCCCAGACCAAGACAGCCCGTCGGATCTTTCGTCAATCCTTACTACATGATGCTGGTGCTACTCCATTGCAATGGAATGTGCACATTCATTGCCTTCACACTTTTGTCAGTCTTCCTATTGAGGAGAGTCATTTTTGACAGTTAAATACCAACTTCGACGTTACCCTCTTTTGAAGCCGCTTTTCTATCCGATTTTTTTTTTCATTTTCATGTTGTTGGTTGAGTTCCTCCAATGTCTCCGATGACTGGGACTATGGAAATGTTCGATCTTTATCTTAAATAATATGGAATAACCAATCATATACTTTGCAATAAGTTTTCGACGTTTAGTAGCGCTTAATTTTTCGTTCATGGAACTAACAGATAATTCTCCAATTAAACTGCTTCGTTAAAAAAATGAATTTAATTGGTGATACCTACATGAATGAACGTGAACCACAATAGACCGTCACTTGTTGCAGGGGAAGGCCCACTTACTTTAAACCTATCCTAACCTATAAATTGCTTTTACATTTATATTTTCAGGATATTGGTTTAAACTACGTGAACTAAATTTTATTTTTTGCTTCCCATGTTCGTTCCAATTCGCTTTTTAACTTAGTTAAGATAACAATCAATATATTACTACCAATACGGAATATTTCATATATATATATATATATATATATATATATATATACATATATAGTTAGTTATTCGTACATTATTTGAAAATTCCACGAAACGTCGACTACACGAAATCCATAAACCACTTGCGGTGATAAAATAATATACCGATCAGTACTATTGGCGGTACCATTGTTGTGGTATCGTGGTTAGTTCGGACGGGTTCTTTAGATGCTCAGACAGGTTGTGAAGGTCAAGGGTACTATTTGTTATGTTGGTAACAATGCGACCGGATAGTAGATTATTTATCGTCTTGTACTTCAGCTCCATCTATGATGGTGGCTTATTCTTCAGATAACCCCTACTGTATCAAGTTTTTTAAGATATTTTTTTTTATTGGAATTGCAAGACTGAAGCTTCGCAACTCTATAAAACATATTAAAACACTTATTTAAATCGACTTTATTTGGATATACACGTCTTTATAACAACTTTAACAACAGCTTGTTACCTCCCTATAACTACCTCATTCATTGTGAGAAGGTAGCGTAAAAAGCGTGGACAAGCTTTGACGTTAATCCTGTTTGGTGTACTCGAAGGGTAGTTTGATACTAATATATGATAGGGGGATTAAACTGAACTAAATCAGTATTTTTTTATAAGCATTTTTTGTCCTTTTATTTCAAATGGCACGAAGCATAATAATAGTTGGTTAGGTTAGGTTAGGTATTCATAGTATCGTGATAATCGGCCGATTTTTATTTAGACGAAAATTAGAGAAGCACTCCATCAACAAAACCATGTTTTCCACCTGCATGAACAATAATGTGTCTTTTCTTCCGCCATCGGTGTATTTCATGGGTTTTATATTTTAGTTGCACCAAATTCTTCTTGTGCTACTCTTAGCAAGAATCCAGCTTTTGTCCAAATATGCTTCAAGCTGGTATGATTTCTCTGAAATTCGATTCTTCTGTGAACAAAACCAATTATTTCATACAAAACCTTCTTGTTGTCTTTCTTTTCGAATTTAAACCCTGTCTCAAAACTCTCCAAAGACTGGATCTGGAAATTTCAAATAAATTTTTTCCTTCCAACTTTTCTAATGTTGAATCTAAGACATATTATTTTTTCACACATCTACAAAATAGCGCACGCCAGAGAGGTCGTCGATTTTATCGGTCTTCTATTGAAAATTTACATTTTATTACCCCAGCTTCTATGCATACAGACTATACCAAGACGATGTGGCCAGTGGCGCAGATGTGCTTGTTTCTTTTATCATTTTATTTTAATAAAAATATTTGGAATTTTAAATTATTGATAGACTTTACCTCTCCGGCACTGATTTACTATTTTGTGCTGTACAGTGTGTCCCATTTTGGGTGAGACTGCAGGGTTTCTCGGCTATTAATAAAGATAGAGCCTTGCAGTTTCCGCGAAGCGTTGAAACTTTTTTGTGAAACGTTTAATGCTGTCAAAATATTTTTAAACCTTTTTAAATTTCGAAGATACGGGGTGATTTTGAAATGATAGACTCTCCGGCACTGATTTACTATTTTGTGCTGTACAGTCTGTCCCATTTTGGGTGAGACTGTAGGGTTTCTCGGCTATTAATAAATATAGAGCCTTGCAGTTACTACTTTTTTGTGAACCGTTTAATGCTGTCAAAAGCTTTTTTAAAGCTTTTTCAATTTCGAAGATACGGGATGATTTTGAAAATCTTTGCTTTTTGAGGATGCCCTGTATCCTTGCTAGGGAGAGTTGCCGTGGCTAGAGGGAAGAGATGCCACAACGTGTTATTCATAGGGTAGAGATGTATACTGCGTTTTTTTGTTTCAGTTCCTCATGTCGACAAATATTACACTCGCTGGAATGCATTGAGCAGGTCTCGTGTAACCATTTTAGGCATTTTATACAATGAATCCAGTCTACGTTTTGTATTGTTTTGTTATATTGCTCAAAACATTTTACGCAGTCCGGTAAGTCATCATCATCACTGGCTGAATCTGATGAGACTTTTTCAGGACCAAGAGAACCAAGAGAGACCAAGAGAAGAAATTTTAAAATATAATTTGAGGCATCTCTCCCATCTACAGGATGCGGCGTCCCTCCTTTTAGATATGGAGAGACGCCGCACCCGTTTATTTACAAAAGTTAGGTCAAACTTAGATTGTCTTCCCCTGCACTCATATCAAAAACCAATTGTCGAATATTGTAAATTGTACCTTAGAATCCTTTCCCACTACTGGCTTACAAATCACGTGACATGATCTATACCCACGCGGCATCTATCTCACTTTTACCCTACATAAGTTATCAAAAAGATAAGAACGCTGTCATATATTTTTGCGTAGAATTCTGTGCTGAGTGTGAGTGTTGAAACAGTTTTTTTCAGGATATAACCCATCTTTATACTTTTCTTCAAGGCATATCAAATTTGTCATTTTTCCGCCTTAAAATCACATTATATATTTATTATTAATCACAGAACTTGCACATTGTTCTGCTCTGTTGTTTCACGTAGTAATATTATTGTGACGAATTTTATATTTTTAATGTTTCAAATATGACCATATAAAAAATCCATTACTGATAGGTCTGGTGACCTTGTAGGCCACAAAATTGATCCATATATTTCAATCCAACGATCAGGAATGTTCCGATCCGGGACACCATCTTTGAAAGTAAATCGAATTACCGTAAGCCAGCATCACATCATCCCTCACTTTTCTTCCATTTTACATCGTTTCAGGAATCAGTTGCAAAAAGCGATCATTCTAGCCGCTTCGAGAAAGCCGCATTAATAACCGAGAAAACCTGCAGTCTCATATCCAAAATGGGACATTCTGTACAATGCATGATAAAATAGTGATTGTAACCTATTTTTAAAGAACGTAAACATGTTCACATAAGCCACAACAATAAATCGATTTCTGCGAAAAATTTTTGGAAAATGGTAAAAATTTTGAAAAAGTGACAAAAAATTGGAAAAAGTGTAAAAATTTTTGAAAAAGTAAAAAATTCTCAAAAGGTTTCAAAATTTTTGGAAAACTGTCAAAATTTCGAAAAATTGTCAATAATTGTCAAAATTTTTTAAAAATGGTCAATAATCGTCAAAAATTTTGGGAAAGTGTCAAAAATTTGGAAAAATGGTCAATAATTGTAAAAAACTATCAAAATTGGTCAATAATTTTGAAAAATGGTCAATAAGTGTCAAAAAATTTCAAAATTTTTAAAAATGGTCAATAATTATGAAAAATTGTCAAAATTTTGAAAAATGGTAAATAATTGTCAAAAATTTTGAAAAAATGGTCAATAATTGTCAAAATTTAAAAAAAAATGGTCAATAAGTGTCAAAAATTTTTAAGAAAATTTGAAAACATGGTCAAAAATTTTGAAAAAATGGTCAATAAGTGTCAAAAATTGTCAAAATTTTGAAAAATGGTCAATAATTATAAAAAATTTCCAAAATTTTGGAAAATTGTCAATAATTGTCAAAAATTTCGAAAGAATGGTCAATAATTGTCAAAAATTTTGAAAAAAATGGTCAATAATTGTCAAAATTGGTCAAAAATTTTTTAAAAAATTTTAGAACATGGTCAAAAATTTTTAAAAAATAGTCAATAAGTGTCAAAAATTGTCAATGATTGTCAAAATTGGTCAATAATTATAAAAAATTGTCAAAACTTTGAAAAATGGTCAATAATTGTCAAAAATTTTAAAAAAAAATTAGAAAAATGGCAAAAATGGTCAATAATTGTCAAAATTTGGAAACATGGTCAAAAATGGTCAATAATTGTAAAAAACTATCAAAAATGGTCAATAATTGTAAAAAACTATCAAAATTGGTCAATAGTTTTGAAAAAGGGTTAAAAATTTTGAAAAATTGTCAATAATTGTCAAAATTTTTTAAAAAATTTGGAAAAAGGGTCAAAATTTTTCAAAAATTGTCAAAAATGGTCAATAATTGTAAAAAACTATCAAAATTGGTCAATAATTTTGAAAAATGGTTAAAAATTTTGAAAAATGGTCAATAATATTCAAAAACTATCAAAAATGGTCAAAAATTGTCAATTATTGTCAAAAACTGTCAAAAATGGTCAAAAAGTGTCAAAAACTTCGGAAGAATGGTCAACTATTGTCAAAAACTTTCAAAAATGGTCAATAATTGTCAAAAACTATCAAAAATTGTCAAAAACTCTCAAAATTGGTCAATAATTGTCAAAATTTTGAAAAAATGGTTAATAAACACGTAATTTATATAATCGATTTAGTAAAAATCGATTAATATTACAATAAAAATCGATAACAAAAAATCGATTATAAGAAAATAATAATCGAATATTTTTTAACATCCCTAATTGTAACCTGATATATATAAAAAACTGTTTTAATTATTAAAAGGGCGACTGTAGAAAAAAGTATGTGTGTATTTAGAGCGTAAAGTAACAGATTTCCGCTTCCGAAAGATCGCCGCGCTCCGCTCCGCGTCGTTCTTTCTCAAGCGGCAATCTGTTACTTTACGCTCTAAATACACAAATAACTATTAGCCTTACGTGGTAAAAATAAAAATTTATAAAATATTTTCATGTCAAGCACAACTTTTGTAATACTTCCTAGAACTTTACGAACGATATAAGAAAAAGGCGATAACAACACTTGTTGTGCAATATCCCATTATAGTCCAGTAAATGAAGGATGAAAAGTAGGCAAAGTGTACAAAAATTTTCCGTGAAGGGTGGGGTTTGACTAGTAATTGAACATCCAGAAACTTCATACACCTCATCGCCATTTGGGGGGGGGGGGGTATTCCCGGCCCCAAAGTTCCAAAATTTTAATAAAAGGGAAAAATTAAGAGTAGTTCATTATCTACAAAAATGGTCCTCATGATTTTTTTCGCAAAAACTGATGTTGAAAAACCATTAAACTCGAGAAAAAAAGTGAAGGCACAACCAAAAAGGAGAAATTCCCAGCTTTAAAATGACGAATCTTGGAAGACAATCCCATAATGTACAAACTTTTAGACAGTGATTGTTCACAAAATATTCCCTACCTCGAAAAACAGCAAAAATTTGGAAATGAAAAAACCAACTGAATAAATCAAGGGGCAAGAGAGATGGCCAATAAAAATTTATGAGATTAATAAAGACCTTTAAAGGACCCGTAATAACAAAAAATATTAAAAAAATATATTGAATAATTTGTTCGCCCGGTCATGAGTAAGTGAAAAGAACCCGCTCTTTCGACTCCGGAGCGGGAGCTCAACATAAGGATCCCGCTTGAGGGCCATTATCTCGAAAACTATCGAGTTTTCGGAAGGACCATTTTTCTAGATAATGACCTGATATTCATTTTGCCTTATATAAAAATTCTCTAAATGCCATATTTTAAGATATATTGGCGGGAAACCAATTTTTGGAACTTTGTGGCCGAGAATACCCCCCCAAAATGGCGATTAGGTGTGTGAAATTTCTGGATGTTCAATTACTAGTCAAACCCTACCCTTCACGGAAAATTCATGGACCGGTAGGTATAATCGCTTCTGGGACCCTCTATTTACTGGACTAATAGTCATATCAAATTTAAATGCAAGTCTATTTATAGAATGATGAAGCCAGCAAATATTTCTCTATTAGCAATTGTCTTTTTACGATTGCCTTACCAGACAAGTTGTTACAACTACAGTGCTAACGTCTCAACATAATTGACAATCATCTGTTCTTTCATTACATGGGTTAATGTTAATTAAAAATCCCACTGAAATGAGTATTTTTTTAATGCCTTTTGCAATGATACAAATGAAACTTTTAATAGTATTTGCAATAAAAAAATTTTACAACCATAATAAAGGTCATATTACACTAACCCTTAAAATTTCATAATTGGTCGCTATAAAATTATTTTTATTGACATTCCACAAAAATGTACAATCTATATTTTTACTGCATTCTTCTTATTTTTTAACAGTTCTCGAATAATTTTTGTAAGAAATAACGAGATAAAATAATTTTATTTTCAATTTTATATATATTTTGGAATTTGGGATGATAATGGTTAGTTTCTTCAGATCTATGGTCGAAAACGTCTCAGGAATGAAAATCGAGGAGGTGATTATATCTGTCTATTCCAATGTTTCACACGCATGCGAAAAAATGTACTTTAGGACGTTTTAAATGCTACTTTAAGCTCTTGTAATGGGGGATTTACCGAATGTGTACATTTTTATACCTTGTGAAAAAACGGTTAACGCCAAAGATATTTCATGCAGACATGGTAAATAGAACTACTTACTACTTTTAAAAAATTTATCGTACGCCTATGATACAGAAATTTTTACAAATAAATTAAACCCTTTGAAAAATTTATCATATTTTCACTTCAAAAAAAGAGTACAAATAAGTAGATATACATTGTGTTCATTTGAAAAGGACCCACCCTTAATATTTCAAAAATGGGACATATTAAAAAGAAATGCCGAAACACGTCAACTTTCAACTTGAGGGGGACACTTTTTGGCGCTAATGTCATAAACGTCAGATTCACCCCCTCCCTACTGGAGACACCCCTGACATTTTTTCAAATGGCAATAGGTATCAAGTCATACCTCATTTAAAAGGTCTGGTAAATCTCTATTCAATCATATTGTTTTGCCTTTGATACCAGCCTTCCATTGTTATTTAATCATTGTTTAAAATTGGCTCTTTTTCAACTTTTCGTATGCCCCCGTATTGTGTTATGATAGAAAGACTCTTTGAAGAATAAAAAAATCACAAATAGTAAAAATACAACTGTTAACAAGAAAAAACTGCTATTTAATCATGTTGACAAAGTGACCACCATTAACATTCAGGCAATAATTAGCGCCAAAAAGTGTCCCCCTCAAGTTAAAAGTTGACGTGTTTCGACATTTCTTTCTATTATGTCCCATTTTTTAAATATTAAGGGTGGGTCCTTTTCAAATGAACACAGTGTATATGAAAACATTACAGAATTGAGCTTAATAACAAAAATCTTTTGAAAATAATCCCAAAACATAGCTTGAACCGTTATAACAAAGTAACTGCCTATTCAGCAAAAAATACTCGTACTTTCAGAAAGTTTTTCAAAATGTATGAATTTCACTGGAAATTAATTGTATTCGTTGCTATAGCCACAAATAAGAAAGATCTTTCAAATAAGGATGTTTTAAGTAAAAGATGGCACTACTAAGCCTAAAACCACTAGTACTAGGAAGAACTGCGATTCCATTTGCCAAAGAAACAAACCTGCACTGAAGGCACTCGATTCCATAAGGGTAAATCCTAAGCAAGAATAGTATTGCGTAAGTACGTTAATCGCACTCGAACAACGTTTCAAGGTCACGGTAGTCTGGATACCAGGGCGAGAGCCATAAGGGCAACGAAAAAGCGGATGAAATGACCAGACAAGGCTCATCAATTCCATAAATTTTAGCGGAACACAAAATCGACAAACAGGGCCACAAGAAAGTGGATGGTACCGAAATCTCCAAAATGGTGGAAAATCTTACCAATACACAGGCAGGCAAAACAGTTCACTAGAGGATATTCGCCAAAATTTACGACAGACCTAATAAGCAAAGATAGGAAAACTGCCAAAGTCGTAGTAGGTATGTTAATATAACACTGTAAACTTAAAGCGCAAAGTGGTTGACAGACGAAGCCATCTGCAGATTCTGTCACCTAGAGGAAAAAACTGCAAAACACATCCTATGACAGTGCGACTGCCTGGCGAATGAGCAGTTTTTTGTACTAGGCGATGAGAAGCCACCGGCAAGAAACTACATGAAAGGTTCAGTTTCGAGGCAATTGGCTACATAAAAAGAGCTGGACTGGAGAATGTAATCTAGATGTAGAGGACCACGATAGATCTGAAGAGGTCGCAGTGGAATAGATCAATTAGGCACCTCATCAAATCTAATCTTCATCAGCTCCAGCATTAATTTTTTGGGATGCAAAAAAGATTTTGTCGATTGATTTATCCTGAGAAAAAGAAAATAATTAACTTCGAATATTGCTGCTACCCTTTGGATCAGCTGGATGTAAAAATTCATGCCAAAAAACCTAGTTCAAACCAGACAATACACCAGCTCAGTGTTTTGACCATGGCTAAAATCGAAGAATTAAAGTATCCACCGTATTCACCAGATATGGCATCTACCACCTTATTAGAAACCTGAATCAATTCCTTGGTGTTTTACGATTTTAACAATCGATTTTTTGGTAGCTTTATAAAATTTGTGCCATCAATAAATTTTCAAATAAAGTATAGAAATTGGATGTTGAACGTACAAAGAAAAACTCTTTAATTTCTCATAAAATGATACTGTTTATCGATTAGCCCATTTAACCAGCTGGGTAATGTACCGATTAGCGATATTTACATATTTTAAAAAAGAATATCCCAACGGAAACATAAACCTCTCACACGTATCGTAAAATATAAATGATAGTCGCGAAACGCGTTTAAAATTATATACGTTAAATAACACAATTTAGGCATTATGCAAAGAGGCCCTTTCGTAAAAAAATTGAAAAAAAATCTGTAACGCCGCAATCGATAGATCACGGTTGATTCCAGCGCATACTTTGGTTTTGATAGAAAGATTATAGCTGAACATAACCCTAGGCAATAATTGTGGGATGCTGCGTTGCAACCATGAAATGGTAATAACCCACAGTCGGCCAATATAAACTTTTGCCATGACACGGTGAACATCGGATCGATTTGATGGGCTGGCGAACCGTTCAAATTAGACATGCTATGTCATGTAGACAGTTAAGACCGCGGGCTTTGCAAATATTTTTCAAGTTTTCTCAAAAATAAAACAGCGGAAAACGGTTTAGGAGTTTAAACTTGCTGCGGTATTATTGAGGGTCATTTTGTTCATATTCAAATGCAAATGATCTGGTTATTATAAATATTTTACAGTTTAACTAGAATATCTATATGGATTATTTCCTCTAAGCTAAACTTTAAATATGTGGATTGAATAAAATATATACAGGGTGTTTATAAATTCATGCAAAACATTTCAGGAAGTGATTGCCCACTATAAAGAGTCTTTCCTATGACAAAATTGTCTCAGCACACCCCCTTCCGAGATATCAACCCTAAAAGGTGCTGAGTTGAATTGAGTATTTATTTTTTTTAATCAAATTGAAGTAGAGATGGAAACTTGAAATTTTGTACTTTCCGTGCACTCGCAATGACTAACCTCCGGATTTTTTTTAACATTCCTGTTACATTATAAGGAGGTGAAATTATCAACCCTTACTTTATTTAATATCAAATATTTTTTTCGAGATTGAGTATTGTGAAATAAAAAACTATTAGAGGAGAAGCTTGTATCTTGAGCCGGATTTTTTTGAGACTTCATTTTTCCCATGTTTATAAATTGTAAGCTAAATGTTTTTTACTAGCATATGTCCTATAGAGAGTATAATCATATAGTAAACGATTAATGTAATAAACCAAAAAGATATTTTTTTTGTTTAATTTTGTTTATTATTACAAATATGGTCCAACGTACAAACCTGTAGTGTGCCTTGGACCAAGTAGTCTTGTACCTTGAGACACATATAACAATTATCAAACATTTGTAAGAACTGCTATTCGACGTTGTATTTTTCGAAATCTAAATCAAAATATGAAAGCCTTCATGTCTTTCTGACAATCTCGCTTGACGTGGTGGTGCAAGTTTAAGTAAAACATCATCAATATCAATTTGAAATTGTTCACCACTTGGACCAGAAAATTTATTGCTGGGTAAAATTCTCTTCATGTATTGGACCATCAAATAAGGATGCAAAGCCCTGCGTCAGTAACATAGAAATGAATTTTGGTACCCGTTAATTTTGTCAGACAAAATGCGCCGATTGCTAAATCTGAAATTTTGGCTTCTGTGACTTTAGCCTGATAGTCTTCTATAGAATCCATTTCAAAATCATCTTCAGCATCCAAGTCCGAATCATCATTGTAAATAATATTAGCTTCAGAATTTTCATCTGAAGATGATGACGACTGCAGCATTTTTTTCCTAACCGTTTGTTTCTTTGCTTGTGGAGTATTTGTAATGCTTTTTTACTAGCTTCTATTTCTAACTTTTCTGGCGTATCAGTTAAAATACGACATTTGCATTTTTTTCTTTCTTTTGTAGAAGCAATTCTAGGAGCAGCTTGTGGAAATGGACAGACCATTTCTGGGGAAATTAATACGGGTGATACGTATGGAGCAACATTTGGTACTGACCGCGTTTCCCTTGATGTGGATGGAGCAGAGTTTGATGTAGTTGATAGAATATTGGATGATCTTCCTGTAGGAAAAGATGAGATTCCTTGTGATGTAGAAGTTTCATCATATGATCTATTTGTTACTGATGATTCCATGAATTCATGTTCTTGAAAGATATTCTCATTCAAGGGCAAAATACCTGACACTCTAAAACCGGATTGACTATTTGTAGGTGTAAATGCTAAAGGATAGGCTATTCCTGATATTTCAGCCACATCATATATTGAAATAGGTTTTCCAGGGTGGGAACGCATCCAATCGGCTCATGCTGTGTTGTGGTATGTCTTGTAAGGTCCAAACACGCTCCGATCCAACGGTTGGAGCTTATGGCTGGTGTGCGGAGGTAGGGTAAGCATAACTATTCCGTTCTCTTTTGCCAAATTTATTGCTTCGATGTTAACATGGCTTTCGTGGTTGTCTAGGATTAGCAGCACCTTGTTATCTGACGAGCAGTTCACATGATTTATAAAGTGGTGAAGATACACCTTTTATCATGAAATCTTTATAATTTACCCTTGGGAATATATATAAGGGTGGCACACTGTTTCCTATGGCATTAACACAGGCAATAATGGTAACATTTACGCCTCTTTCTCCTGAAGTTGCGCTTCCAATCTGCTTCATCCCTTTACAGGCCAATATTTTATCTGAAACCAAAAACAATACTGTAACAGCATCTTGAAAATGTTCTGACGATGGCAAAAACAAGAATAAAGAAATGATAAATTTAACCGGCATGTGAACATTTGTATTTCCGCTTTCATCCAAATTGTAAATATTATCAGTTGTAAATTGATATTTTCCTATAACTCCCTTAAGCTTTTTAAAAAATGTAGCAACATTTTATTTATTGAAGCTAGTGGACCGAGCCAAACTTGTCGCTTGAGGCTTTCTTAAACTTAGTGTATTTCTGCGGTTGACAAAGTACAAATACCCAAATTGTTTCCCAGCCTGACATTTGCTTTCGCAAGAAATGGAAATAGTTTTATTGTTTGCCTTTGCAAAGTCATAAGCAAGAACCCGAAGATCTCGACGAGTAAGACCATAATGCATCTGAGATGCTGTGACGAGATAGTCGCACAAGCTTTTCTCTTCATCTTCTGAAAAGACTTTTTTAACGGCACAATTTTCGTAGGATTTGTAAGTTTCGTTTGGCTCACATTTAAGCAAATATCTCTTTAAAGTGGATCGACACACTTTGAATTATTTAGATGCAGAACGCTCTGAAATATTATTATTTCTTACAGCATTTGCAGCAAGTTTTATTGCAGAAAGATCAGGACATTTCCTCTTTACACCTTGCTTACTTCCTGGCATCTGCAAAAAAAAGTTTTGAAAGATATGAAAAATACATGTCGAAAAAAAGACTAAAAATATGTTCACCTAAAGTGCGTACCTTGAGCCATGGCTTGTACGTTAGACCAGGCCCAAGGTACAAAACCTGCGCAAGGTCAAAGATACAAGCCTAATACATTTAAAAATATATATAATTTTAACATATAAAAAATAAAAATGAAATGCTGAAAATGATTTGTTAGCATACCTATGTATCTTTAACGTGAAGCAAGTGAAGACTGTGTAGGTACACAATGAAAGTAATTGTAAAATATTAAAGATATTTCAAAACACTTACTTTTAGAGACATATAAAACAACCACCTGCTCACAAGTCGACAGTTCAACTGAGCTAGGGATGTTAAAAAATAATCGATTTTTATATAAATCGATTATTATTTTCTTATAATCGATTTTCAGTTATCGATTTTCATAGTAATATTAATCGATTTTTAGTAAATCGATTTTATAAATTACGTGTTTAAATCGATTTTCGGAAACGGCTCGTATTATTTATTGACTATTTTTCAAAATTTTGACAACTTTTGACGATTATTGACTATTTCTCAAAATTTTAACAATTATTGACCATTTTTCAAAATTTTAACAATTATCGACCATTTTTCAAAATGATGACAATTTTCGACAGTTTTTGGCAATAATTGTCCATTTTCAACAGTTTTTAACAATAATTGACAATTTTTAACCATTTTTGATAGTTTTTGACCATTTTTCCAAATTTTTGACCATTTTTGACAATTATTGACCACATTTCAAAATTTTTGACAATTTTTTAGAAAATTTAACAATTATTGGCAATTATCAACTATTTTTCAAAATTTTGACCATTTTTAACAATAATTGTCCATTTTTGATATTTTTTGACAATTATTGGCCATTTTTGACAATTTTTCAAAATTATTGACCATTTTTAATAGTTTTTGCCAATAACCACCTTTTTTCAAAATTTTAACAATTATTTACCAATTTTGACAATAATTGTCCATTTTTGACAGTTTTTAAAAATAATTAACAATTTTTAACCATTTTTGATAGTTTTTGACGATTATTGACTATTTCTCAAAATTTTGACGATTATTGACCATTTCTCAAAATCTTGACAATTATTGATAATTTTTCAAAATTTTAACAATTATAGATCATTTTTGATAATTATTGACAATTGTTGACAATTATGAACCATTTTTCCAAATTTTTGACCATTCTTGACAATTATTGACCATTTTTGTCCATATTTCAAAATTTTTAACAATTTTTCAAAAACAATTTTTGACAATTATCAACTATTTTTCAAAATGTTGACAATTTTTATCAATAATTGTCCATTTTTGACAGTTTTTGGCAGTTTTTGGCAGTTTTTGACCATTTTTGATAGTTTTTGACAATTATTGGCCATTTTTTATAGTTTTTGACAATTATCGACCATTTCTTTGAATTCTAACAATTTTTGACAATTATTGACCAATTTTAACAATAATTGTCCATTTTTGACATTGTGTGACCATTTTTGATAGTTTTTGACAATTATTGACCATTTTTGAAAATTTTTGACCATTTTTCAAAAATTTTTGGCAATTGATCATTTTTGACAATATTTAAAAATTTTGACCATTTTTCAAAATGTTCTCAAAGTTTTTGACAATTATCGACCATTTTTGACAATTTTTTGAAATTTTTGAAAATTATTGACCATTTTTTAAAATTTTTGAAAATTATCGACCATTTTTCAAAATTTTAACAATTATTGACAATTTTTTGACAATTTTTGACCATTTTTGCCAAAAATTGTCCATTTTTAATAGTTTTTGAAAATAATTGACAATTTTTGACAATTTTTGACAATTTTTGACAATTTTTGACAATTTTTGACAATTATTGACCATTTTTGACCATATTTCAAAATTTTTGACAATTTTCATATAATTTTATTTGATTTTCAATCTGATGAATTGTTAATGAATTAATCTCTTAGGTTTATTATCGGAATATGAAAAGCATGTACTTTTTAAAATAATACAGAAAAACATCGATTTATTTTTTATTAAAATCGATTTTTGACAAATCGATTAATTTTTAATAAAGGAAAATCGATTTTTATTTAATCGATTCTTTTCCATTAATCTCACATCCCTAAACTGAGCTCACTTTAATAAAGAGGCGAATATCGGTGGTCAATATGTTAACTAACTACGGAGTTTGACGGAGATATAGGCGCTAAATTTAAAATTATGCTACTTGCCCAAGGTATAAGGTGGTTGAACGTACAAGCCTCTCCCCTATTTAAAATCTTGTTTTTTTTTAGAACCAATAGATTCTGAGAGAAAAAATTAAATACAATATCATGATTTTACTCTTTATTAAATAACAAACTACGTATTGAGAGTGGAAAACAGTAAATATGGAAAATGCAAGAAAAAAATTCCATTCATAATAAATGTTAGAAATGATAGCTTCCAGCCAAAATACATGAACGTAGTCTATGCCTTATCGATCGTCAAACACGCTCAAATATTCGAGACATATTACTTATAGTATGAGTATCCAGTGTTGCGTCCCTCCTCGACCAATCTAACAGTTGGGATAAGTTGCATCTAAGTATTGTCTAGAAATCCTCCTCGACCAATCTAACAGTTGGGATAAGTTGCATCTAAGTATTGCCTAGAAATCTTACTAAAATGTATTTAGCACCATCGTGCATGAACCACATGTTTTGTTTAATATTTAGTGGGATGTCCTCAAGAAATTTAGTGAGATCATTTTGGAGAAAACTGGTGCAAGCAATTCCATTTGATGGCTGAAGCAGAAAATGTGGCCCAATTAAGTAGACCCTTATAAAAAAATATTTTGAAAAAGGTGCTTTATAATGTTGTGCGGGTTTTCGTCTGCACGTGATTATTATTTTCCTCCTGTCAATGTAAATGAAGTGCAATTATCGCAAAATTACAGCGATAATTGCATTGTAGAAAGCGAAAGTGCCCTGCGATAAATGCACTGTAGTCCGATAATTGCACAGTTTATTATACATGGCAATACCATTGTACACTTTGATAATACAGCGACAATTTATAAGTAACGTCAGTTTGACAAGTAATGTCAAATATTTATTTAAAATGTGTCGCTTCGGTCGTGCTTCATTACAAGCTATAGAAGAAAATGTGTTGGAAAACGAACCAAATAACACAAAAGAGAACAGAAAATACGCGTGGCATTAGTTTATGAGCTACTGTGCTGAGAAAAACTATACTTTGGATGAAAAAACACAAATTATTGTTCTGGCAAAAATATTAACGGACTGGGTATCAATTTTAACCCTTTCACTAATATTGCGTTCAAAGCAGCCAGAGATGCGAAAAATGCGAAGACAAAAAGAGAGAGGAAAGTGCAGTTTTTCTGAAGTACGATGAATTCCAAAATATGGTTCGTGGTTGTGACAAAAACACCCCAGATGGTTAGCAGAAGAAGGTATTTTTTGTTTTTGCTTTTGAAGTACTTGGCGTGGAGGAGAAGACAACTAGTACTTTAAAAATAAAATAACTGCTCACTGCTCACCAGATATGAATTGCATCGAGCATGTTTGGACTGAAATGTCCAGGCAATTAAATCGACTTGAACAACATCCACAAACATTACACTATTTAGCTAACTCATTGCAAGTCATCTGGGCAGACATTCTACAGCAGTTCATAAATAATTTGATAGATAGTCTCAAAAATCGAGTAACAGCATTAAGGTGAGCTCGAGGTGGTCCTACTCGGTATTAATTTTCACAAACAGCCGTTGTAAATAGCATAATGAAGGAACTTTGTATGATATTATTTTAATTATTTTGGAATTTTTTCTTACACTCATTTTTCTTTATTGAATATTTGTTTTTTCAGTTATTCTCTGAATAAACTTTCATTCCACGTAAATACCGTTTTTTCTTTCAAATATTTACAAAGAAATTTCAGAAATATTTATATTATCCACTTCAATTGTTGAGCAGTGTAAATTTTAAGAGGCTGATTCATCATCTGTTCAGAAATGTTATTGTTTTTTAATTTATTGCAAAAATTAATTTGAAAAAATGAATCAACTGATTACCGAAATTCGCTACAACAACAACAACAACAATCTCAAAAACTAATAAATAAAACTGTTTAGTAGATGTTCAAAATGCGCCCAGCGAACGTATTGGCAACATCGTAATGTTGAATAAAAATTTAAAAAATAGGAGGCTGTAAATAACGAATTCATTCCATTTGGCTTTTCCTCCACTATATACTTATACATCGTGATGCGTAATATTTTTCAATATTACAATAATTTTTTTTTATTCTTCTGTATTGATTGCCGACATTACCTAGCCTTATACACACACAAATATATACTCGTCCAAGGTAGTAATTTCTAGAAAAAAAATTTCAAGGTCATTATAATGCAAGATATCAACTATTAAAATCTGAAATAATTAATGATAAAGTTGCGTTTAATTCTATCGCCTACATAAATATCGCCCTAAAGCCTTAAGGTACCTTCTTGTATATAATTATGTACTTGTACGTAATAATTTTGCAAAATTTATCTCATAAATATAGAACCTGTGCTCATCTGCCGGTTTTAATTTTACAACAATTTTTGTCAAGGCATAATTATCTTATTTAAATATATTCCAAGAAAATGCGGTTTCCGTCAGATAAATAGTACCGAAACTGTCAAATACTATACGCTTGTTTACTTAATATTCATCTGTCACGTAAGGATAAATAATCTAAATACTTGTATATATGTATGTACCTATATTGGAGTGACACTCACTGAGACCTAAAAGATCTATTATACCCCCTTTCTTTTACTTAGTTCCTGAGGAAAGTCTCAGAGACTAGTGTTCCTTTATACCTATTTCCCGAAGGAATTTTAGTATATCCGCAGGCTTTAATATAGGTAAGTTCTATCCAGTAGTCTCCTAAATGCTGTGCCTATGATTCTGTTTTGCTATGCAATCTGCAAGTATGTGGATGGAGGTTTCTTTTTCCATTCCACAGAATCAACATACTTCATGCTCCACTATTTTGAGCTTTTTAAGGTGCACATTCAGGCGACAGTGGCCCGTCAGAACACCTGTCAAAACTTTTAGTGCAGTTCTACTCTGGCTTAGGCATTATAAATACTTGTATTTCTATTAATGTACCGGGCATCTTATTAAGAGAGGTAACCCGCTGTATCTCAGAAACTAATAATCGTACAGCTTAGAGAAAAAAATCTGTACTCTAATCTCGCATACGAGAATCTGCTGGAAACTATTTTCAAGTTTCCTACTCCACCGCTAGATGGTGTAGTTCATATTAATATCACAAAAACATAATTTTTCTATAATAAATGTACCGTTATAGTACCAAAAAATCTAAATATTCGTAATTATTAGATGATTTTACGTAAGTTTGCACCATTACTTTTTCCTTTATCTTATAAAATAACTGGTAGGGGTGAGTGGGAAAGCTGACTCAATAAAACTGTTATAACTTTATGGATTTTCACAAACTTAGTATTATTTGGAAGGGAATTTAATGCCTAATAAAATATTATATTATCCTTCCATTCCAGTGGTTTTAACGGTCGCTAGGTGGCGGTGATTGAACAATTGTTTAGTTTTGTTTTCAACTTTTTTTGGGAATCTTCAAATGCGATGCTATATTTTTCAATCATTTACTTGAAAGCGGATGGAAAAAATGGTAAAAACCGCATCTCAACATCTATTTTTTAAGCGAAGATATGAGAAAAAATAGGTACCTACGTAACAAAAACAGCAAAAATAAACTACATTGACCTAGTAAAGTAACCTAAATATACTGCTCGAAATGCTTTCCATCTTTTTCGATGCAGATCTTTAATCTCTGCGTGGTAGAAAAGACAGCAGCTTCTATTTCAGCCCTGGGAATACTGTCAATTGCAAATACCGAAAGTTACGTCCGCCGAAAAAGGAACACTTGTAACCCTTTCTGTTGCGGTGTCTGCAAGTGGTAATTCCATTCCGCCATTCTTTATTTTCCAAGGGTAAACTTCCGTGACCATTTTATCAGAGACGGACCTGTTGGCAGCTTTGGAAAAGCCAATCCTTCGGGCTGGATGAAAGAAGATCATTTTGTTGAATTTATTAAACATTTTATCCACCTTTCCCACCTTTCAATAGCAGCTTTGGATATTTGTAAGGAAAATGGTGTAACAGTTTTATCTTTCCCACCACACTGCTCGCATAAATTACAACCGCTAGACAGAAGCGTTTACGGGCCATTGAAGAAATATTGTAATTCAGCTATTGACAATTGGATGGTGAATAATGCGGGCAAAACTTTTTCCATATATGACATTCCAGGGATTGTAAAAATGACACTACCTCTAGCTGCTACACCAACTAATATAACGGCAGGTTTCAAGAGGACGGGAATTTCTCCGTTTGATGAAAATATTTTCCAGACAGTGAATTTTTAGCTTCATACGTTACAGATAGGCATGCACCTACAAACCATGATGCAAACGAAATTGATAGAGGAAGCCTAGTGGACGAGGAAAATGAAGTTTGCAGAGGAAACGAAATTGACGAAGAAACCCCCGTTTATGGAGAAAATGAGGTTAGCGATATAATCAACAAAAATAAACCTACACAGGATGAAAGTTAAATCGTAACTCAAAAGGACTCTTCGTTAAAGATAATGAGTCCTGAAGAAGTCAGACCGTTTCCCAAAGCAGGCCCAAGGCAAAACGCCTGAAAGGCAAGAAAAAAGAAACAAACTGCTAGTTTAACAGACACTCCCCTAAAAGAAGCACTACACTAGGAAAACGTGTAAAAAAGAAAATTACGTCCTAAGAGAAATAAGATTGAGAAGAACAATATAAAAAGCGCCAAATTTAAAGATGGTCGAAGGTTTCTTTTCCGTGACAAAAGTCCAGTCGCATCTACATCTCGCCTTACAAAAGACTTAAGATCTTCAGAATTGGACGATGAGGCTGAATGCCTGGTATGCGACGAATTTTATCGTAATAGCACTAGTGCTGAGAACTGGGTGCAATGCACAAGTTGCCACAGATGGGATCATGAAAAATGTATCGGGAGCTCCAATCATATTTTTTATGAGTGCATAACTGTGACTCAGATGACGATTTTTAGGCCCACATGTATTAGTTGTTTTTTTTTCGTTACTGCGTTTGTATTTTAGAAAAATAAACGTTTATTTGATCACTACATAGTTTTTCATCATTCAAAACCTAAAAAGAATTGTTTAGTCAACTAACCCCATCATGTAAGTCAAATAACTTCGTAAATGGGGCTAGTTGACTTATCTGTTTATCATTTTAAGTTTGTCATATATATTTTCCCTAGTAGAAGGGATCAAAAATTTTCATTAAAATCAAATACACAAATAAATTTCCGACTTTTTGGAATGCTAAGGAGCAATAACGATCTTATAATAAATTTAATAAAAATAAACTTTTAAAAACTTAGTCAACTAGCCCCGGTCTCCCCTACATTTATTATAGAAAAATGATGCTTTTGTATTATTATTGTGAACTACACCCTCTAGCGGTGGAGTATAAAACTTGAAAATAATTTCCAGCAGTTTCTCATATGCGAGTTTGTCATACAGATTTTTTCTCTAAGCTGTACAATAAATAGTTTCTGAGATACAGTGGGCTACCTTTCTTAATCAAACACCCGGTATACAGAGGGCTGCATTTTGGTACGAGTGTTTGGGAGGTTGTACTCCCATCAATATTTTTTTATAGCACTTTTGAAGGTGTCGACGTCCTACATCTCTATAGATTGGTTGAGAAGCTCGTAGGAACCTACGTCAAATTTCCATTCAATTTGGCAACCCATTCGTTGTTTATGAGTGTTGAAGTAAATTTGGAATAGATTTGACATATTATTTACTAGCTCGGAAACTGAGAAATTATTTAAATGTTTGTGTGCTAATCTGTTGACAATCATAATTTTAAGAAATTCCAGTAACCTAAACGAGGCAGCATGGGGCTTAGTAATTGTTATTAATTTGTAAAGACTGTTGTTAAAAACTGATTTTATTGGGTTTTATCTGAAGCTCAAAATTACAAAATGTCACAAAGAACCAACGGCAACAAAACAAGAGCACAGCAGAACACAGATTTCGGAATTCGCCGCTCGGAACAACTCGGGTGATCCATAAAGTCCCGGCGTATTAAGGTCGAAACACACTTATCAGCACCTCATAGGAACAGCGACTGATCATCACCAGCAGATTTTATTTCTTATGTGTATTTAAATGTAAGCGCGCATACCTAACAACATCAGCACAGCTCCGACAAGACACGTCAACGCCTCAACCACAACACATTTCTCAGAGAGAATATTTTGCGGACGGCGTGCCAATACAATATCTCTGACAATATAAAGTGAAGCCTGTAGTTGGGTATCGCGGCGGTGTTGATCCCGTGTCGATGCGTTAAGTGAGCCCATACACAACCGTCGAGTTGACCACTCGACGGTGCTGTGACGATGCTTGTTAGATGATGTGCTGATAAGTGTGTTTCGACCTTTAGACTAATGCGTTGGCGATTTACGAAATACTTGCAAGATGTTTCTAATAAATTTAAAAATTTTTTTGGTTCAAAAAGATCATTGGTTGATTTTTGAAGAATGGGAAGGAAAAATAACCACCCAGTCCCTTCTTTATAGCTTTTTCAATGATTTTCCTTGCCCTTCTCGATAAATTAGGAGGCAAACTGATTATGAAATGCGCATTAGTCTAAAATACGTCGGGAGTTTATGAATCACCCGAGCTGTTCCGAGCAGCTAATGTGTCGGCGAATTCCGAAAATGCGTCTCGCAACCTACATCTGAGCCAAATCATCAGGCCCTGGACACTCGAGTGGGCGAAATTAATTGAAAATTGCTACGATTTTCACTGACATCTATATTTGGAAGCGGAACTAAACGTTAAAGATTTCAAATAGAGCTGGTAGATGGAGCCTAAGATGAAATTAATATGGGTATCTGCTTGTTGCATGGGTTGACGGTTGTCCCGATACCACAAGTATCTGCTACCAACTAACAGAACTAATAACTTTATTAACTTAGATGAATTATAAAAAGTATAAAATACAACGTGTGCATTAACTTGACATCCCAATTAAAATCACTTCTTCTTTTCTTTTTCGGCCTCCGTCCTTGTGCCATTCAGCCATAGGCCTCGTCTCGCCTCAGCACTAGTGTTTGCTTCCTGGCGCGTTTGGTTGGAACAGCCACATTAAGTTTCTGGAGTCTAAAATTAAATTAGGTTCAGCAATCATGCACGGAGCCATAGCAGCCATATTGTTTATTATTATTCTTCGCAAATAAAGGGCGTGCCAGTTCGTTCTTTCGTCGTTGTTTGTGCTTTTATTTTTTCATTTATATTTTTAGAGTATTGATGAGTTACTATAATAGCAAAACAAAATCAGTGTAATGTAAAGACAATAACTCTACTAATATAACTATCAGTTACAACTGATTACCTCTCAACTACAGAATTATTACGAATACAACTATTTAAATTTTCCACCTAAATTTATTTTTGAATATCCCGCGTAATATTATTTTGGAATTTCCCGCTTTTTTAAATTACAGGGTTAGCCTGGATCTGAACCTTTGGCATGAATCTGAACCTTTAGAAATGCTGGTAGTTCCGCCTCCAAATATAGATGTCACTAGTTTTGATGGTGTGGCCACTTTTTTATATACAGTGGCCGATCTATCTGTGTATATTATCTGTGCAAATCGCACAATGGGCGCGTTCAGCCAAGCTAGCGCAAAGTTAGCGCTAGCAGCGGCGCTCTGTGACAGCGCTTGAAGGTGGCTGAACGTCTATGCTCTGATGCTTTGTGACAAACAGATAAACACATCACATAACCTTTAAATTTATTTTCTAAATATAAAGCGCCTTCAATGGAAACCCGTATAAATTACTTATTCTCGGAAGAACTTGCGGATGAATATAATATTGTGGATACTATTGTGGAATAACACAAAAATTTTAACTTAGAAGATAGAATTGTGAATTGTTGTTGTTGACATATCGAACCGCTGACCAGCTTGGCGGAAAATAAATTCGCTAGAAAAAATGGCGACCGCTAGAGCTAGCGCTGTCACTTAGCGGTCAAATTCGCCCTCCGATTACTCAGCGCTTGCCTAGCGCTAGCGTGGCTGAACGCGCCCAACGATGTCAGCCGGTTGAGCGCGCATTGGTGGTCGTTTGAAATGATTTTAAATAGTGCGGAACATTAAACTATGTTTGCAAAGTTATTATTGATTTAAAAATAATTTTGGGGATTAGCGTTTCAGACGTTACTATGACATTATTGGATAATTTACTATTATACAATATTTCGAGATCCGTTTACTCGTAGTTTTCAACCTATCTTTATTGACAGTCGAATTGAGACCCTGTATTGACTACTAACAGCTCGATCAGACGATATAATTTCTTGGCAAAAACCACCATTTGTAATTTAAATAACCTTCTAATACATTAAATTCCAAATTCCGTACCTTAAAAGTAATAATAATACACACACGCACGCTCACACGAAGGCGTATGGTGTTTTTATTGTTCAACATTTACTACATCAAGTAAAAGTTTATGATAATCGCAGACAATTTTCTTAGTTGAAATATTAGCATAGAAACAATGTGGCAGTACAGCGTGTATCACCCACTAGTTCATTATCTTGGTGGGTGCCTATCCATATACCCGAGATTGATAGTAAATCAGACTGACTGCTTTTATTAGCTAGTTAAAATGCCAGGAATTCATATACGCGCAGGTATGAATTTTTAAATTTTTTTCTACATAAAAATTGAAAAAACAGTTATTTGAACAACCAAGATAAATAAATTGAATTACAATAAATTATTTTGTTGGTAGTTGTTTTATCCAACTAAATTTTGATTGATTTTTCCTATAACTTATTACAGCTACCTAAATCCGGTGAATACGGTGGATGCTAAACCAATTAATTTCTTGTATTCATCTATCAATTAATGAAATAAGTTGAGTGCTGCATTACTGCGACCAAAATAGGTCTATTCTGCACCTTCTGTGGTCAGTTAAAGCACACCACCTAATTCTATTCCTTCTATGAATGGCAGTATCTATTGAGGTTTCATAGAGATAAATTCTATTTGGGCAAGATTCCTTCGACGCCTTGAGCCCCATGCTGTACCGATGAAAAAATGTTAAGCTCAACAGTGCATTTGATTAAGTAAAATCAAATATAATTAAAAATTCCACAATATTAAATTATTTATTTTGGTCCTTGACCGGTTTCACGAACATGAGATCGCATCATCAGAAGGATGACAGTGATGGGATGTCAATATGTAAAAATGAAAAATACAACAGTAACTAGGATAAAATCATTATAACAGAGCTATCAAAGGCATGGAATCGATTATATATGACGTCATGGTGTTTGGACCTATTGCTGAGGATTTGATGTATTTCTATAAAACTTCATGAAATATCCTTAAAACTAATTAAAACAATATTAGGTGTCCAATAAACAATCTAAAAGTGGAGAATAAATTATATCTAGTTGTTCATTCATAAAGTTAGTTTCTTTAATAACTTTAATTTCTTTCACTAAATTGCAATATGTATCAAACGGTTATACTTACAACATGATCGACAAAATGTTAGCTAGGAAAAAATACAAAAAAGCAATTGAATCAATTTTTCCTAAACAAATTAAGGAAACCAACTACCAACCTTTAACCTATTTCGGCAACATTTCAAACAAAATTTCAAATATTGACAAGTCTACAATTGCCTTTCGATCTTATAACAATGCTGGTTTGATTTTATTGAATGCCAAAGATAAAACAAACATTTTGCAAAAGTGTGGTGTCTATAAAGTCAACTGTTCTCACTGTAATGCCATTTACATAGGTCAGACTCAAAGAAATTTAGAAATAAGATATAGTGAACACCTTAGTTGCTATAGGAATAAATATCCAAAAAAGTCAAACTATGCAAAACACTTGCTTGAAGAAAATCATACTCCAACATTATATAACCGCATCAAACTTTTATATAACTGTCAAAATTATTTACAGTTAAATTTTCTAGATGCATTAGAAATTAAAAAGCACATCCTTGATCCTGACTATAACTTGATGAGTGAACAACTAGATATAATAATTTATTCTCCACTTTTAGATTGTTTATTGGATATTTCATTAAGTTTTATAGAAATACATCAAGACAACATAACTCCTCAAGCAATTGGTCAAAAGACTATGACGTCTTATATAATCGATTCCATGCCTTTGATAGCAGTTATAATAGTTTTATCCTAGTAACTGTTGTATTTTTCATTTTTACATATTGACATTCCATCGCCGTCATTCCGTCGTTCCACATTGTAAGGGTTGAAACAATTGAAGTGCATTTGATCTCTTTCGGTTGAAGTTCCCGAGATATATTTTGGACTGGTTCAATCATAAAAGGCGTTTCCAGATGCATATTTATAGTTTCTTTCCTTCCGTTTTCATTCCGCCATTAAGACATATTGGGAAAGGTTCAGGTCCTATAAGAGGTGAGACCGCTGCCTTCCTGGCTACCTCATCAGCTATTTCATTTGTTTTTTCACCAGCATGGACTTATCTGGTTTGTTGAAAGCAGTTCCAAACCATCTTAGAGCTCAGCGCCTTCTCTTTTGAGATGGAAAACTCATGTTCGAATGGGTCCAGTACCCAAACAGTGTTGGACTCATCCCCCAGGAGATGCTTACCAACCAAACCCACCTCAAACTCGCCTCGGAAGCGCTACCCTCGCTACTTCCAGATGGGCGGCGGTCCCTCGCACACTCTCCGCTCACACCATCGTCTTCTCCCTAGTATCACTCCTACCACTCATGCCATATCGAGTCCTTCTCTCCCCCTAACCATGCTCTCTACTACGCTATTCACTTCCACCCATTCCTCCTCCCCCTTCAACATTATATCCACCATGTTCCCCCAATACACCGCGTCCCCTAGTTTCCTCTCCAACTTCTTCAGCACTTCCTCGTTCCTCCATCATCTAAACACATGCCCAACATCATCCTCCATTTCATACCTCTCGCACACTCCAGTCTCTCTTTTCCCAATCTTGTGGAGGTACCCTACTCTCGATCCATGTCCAGTGAACACATGTGTCAAGAAGTAGTTCACCTCCCCGAATTTCCGGTCCATCCAATCTCTCCTATTCCCAATCGCTCCTTTTAGCGCGCCCTCATACTCCTCCCACTCCTCTCTTCATTTCCTCCTCCATCCATTCCTGTACTTCCTCTCTGATCGCACCCCTGCAGCATTTATTCCTGGCTTTAGCCATCACATCCAATGGGTAGGACCTTGCCAGCACCGCTGCACCCCTGCACAACCCTCAGCAGTATCACTCTCTGCACCCGCAGGAGTGGCCTAACCCTCGCATTCACCCCCGCACTTTCACCCCACACCTCCGCACTGTACAGCATACTCTGCTCTACCGTCCTACCAATTACCCTCCTCTTCCAATCTCTCGGCCCTTTCACATTACACATCATTCTCCCCAGCCATGCTGCCCTTTCTTTCCCCTTCTCTGCCGCCTTTAACATATGAGTTTTAAAGGATAATTGGCTATCCAACCACACCCCTAGGTATTTCACAGACTCCTCCATACGAATTCTCCTTTCCTTCACCATCACCCCCACTTCCCTCGTCTTGCTCCGTCCTTTCACTAGTAACCCCACCGTCTTATCTTCTGCCACTTCCAGTCCGCACCGCTCTATCTTCTCCACAATCGTCCTACACATCATCTCCGCCTTTCTTTCTATCTCCGCCTCTCCCTTTGCCGTACATACCAGACACACATCGTCCGCATACACCATAATCTCAAATTCCTGTTCACATACTATCCCACAAACCTCATCAAACACACACTTCCAGGGCGTCGGTCCAAGAACCAGGCCCTGGGGCACTCCAGCCTCCGTCTCATACCTCCTCCCTCTGGAGTCTACAATCACACGCCCCGTCAGGTAGTCCTCCACCATGTTAACCAACCCCTGCCCCACTCCAAGCCTCAGCAAAGCGCTCAATACTGACCGTTTGCTGTCACTGTTGAACGCGTTCCCGACGTCGAAGAACACGAGTAGGGCCAATTTCTTGTTCCTCCAGCTGCCCTCCCTAGCCCTTTCCACCAAGCCCATCACCCTGACCAGTGCCGAGATGCATGATTTCCCCTTCGTAAACCCGTGCTGGTTTACCCTAAAGCCCCCATTCCTACCAACTTCCTCCTCAATCCTATCCTTTATTATCCCCTACATCAATTTACCCATACCACACAGCAGGCTGATGGGCCTGTAGTCACCCGCCCGCTTCCCCTCTCTAAATTTCTCCTTCAGCAGTATCACCCTGGCCACTTCCATCATTCCGGAAACTCTTCCTCCCTCAGCACCCTGTTGAATAGTTCCCAGAAGTAATCCCCATTGTCATCCAACAGCCTCTTCATCATATCACCATCACATCACCTCAGGCCATCTATCCCTGGGGCTTTCCTTACTCTAATGTTCCCCCCCCCCCCCCCTCCTCTACTTCCCACTTCTCTACCGCTCGGCGCCTTGATGGTTGCTTGATTGTATGAAAAAAATTCAGCCATGGTCAAAGCACTTATTTGAGCAGGAGCATTGCTGCTGACCCAAAGGGTTACAATCATATTCAATATAATAAATCAACTGAATACCTTTTGCATCCCAAAAAATTAATGCTATGACCTTATTTGCTCTTCACATGATCATTGCAGCTGAAAAACCAGGCTCAGTCAATTGCAATGGTTCTTGTTCAAATTTAGGTTCATGGTGGTAAATCCAAGTATCTCATCCATACTTTTGGTATCCTCTTGATATTTATAAAATTCAGTTGAACTGTCTTAGAAATTAAGCTCTATGAAATATATACCTGTATTATTTCTTAAATATAATTTTTAATCACACCGCGAATCCCAAATTAAATGTTTTTTTTTTTCGAAATAATTCACATTGTAGAATAATTACAAGTAAATTCGGCAACATCGTTTTCCGATGGGTTACAAAGTGACGAAAACAAGCGTACTCTTAGTTAATACTCGCGGCCCTCATTAGTATTCTCTGCGAATTAATCCAAAAACAGAATTGCAAAAGGAACCGACCATAGTGAAAAGAAACAACGAACAAGGTTCGAAACAGGACCGTATGTAAATAATTTTCGAAATACTAAAACAAATGTTAAAAATACTACAAGGAAATTAACAAACATGCCATTTCAAAGTCGATTGAATCAAACTAAATATTTTATTAAATTTCTGACTAATGATTCATCCCAAAAAAGAATTAGGCTAAAATTTTCACTTGAGACTTTATGGTCCCCACTTCTAAGTTTATTAGTATGCTGCAGAATTGTACTAGGTATTCACTAACCAAATTTAATTTTGCTGTCTTTCTTGCTTCATATTACATCTACAGTTCTCATGATTCATTTTGCACATTTTCTGTAAACGGACCCTGTACCTTTAACCAACTGTATATCAGAAACTGTTTTTGATAAGTGAGACTACAATTCCTCCATTTCCTGCTTTCCGTAGTTTCTTGTTAAGCTACAGAGAGATATAGCGCAATTTGAAGAACATGGAGGAGGAGTAAGATTGAAGGTCTTCGCTAATTTGGATAGTGTTTATTATGGAAATTTTCTTTGACATGTAGATCAGCAGTTTCATTTTCGGATATACCGATGCGAGATGGTAGCCAGATGAGTGAAATTGTTTTATCCTGTGCATAAATAATTTGATGATCAGTAAAAAAATTTTTCATAAAATTGTGATTGGGAGACAGTACAAATGGTTTTAATTCGACGTTCCAGCTACCGTTATCAAGACGAAAAAATTCGACAACTAGACATATTTTGAGGCTTAAGACTGCAAAAAATTTGGTGTACATGGTAGTGTGTTTAGTGGGGATATTTTTGGAGGATAGAAAAATTACACACACAATCAGCTTGCCAATGTGAATGCTGCACATTGTAGATAACCAAATGGAACTAATTATTTCAGGAGTTGTTATCACTGCACAGCCTACCCCTTTAGAATGTTTTGAGGAGTCTATATTTAATAAAATCAAATGGTTTTTGTTTCTTAGAATGCTCAGAATGCTCTCTTTATTAGTTTGCTGGGAGAGTCATTTTTATTAAATTCAGTTACAAATGTATTAAATATTGGAATAAGTTTGGTCCAACGAGGTTTGATAGGCGACGCCAATGGGTTAGTCTAGAAGAGGTCTATGTTATTAATAATAGAGAGGTAAGCATTCCAGGTACAGATTTTATGGATGAACGTTTACATGTACTTTTGGGATTAAACTGGGCTGGAGGCATTTGACGATACTGAGGCAACGTATGACTTGAGTAGTGATTTTCGTCTGATGAAGAGAGACGGTTCATTGGGTTCGCAATATAGGCTATTCACGGGGCTACAGCGAAAGACACTCAGGCATAGGCGTGTTTATTTTAATAATAGATAAAGACGATTGTTTGCTTTGTTGCCCTAATAACAATCTTTCGATTCTGCATGAACCAGCTCTAATTTGTCAACGTTGCATTTGGAAAATATTTGAATAAATCTGCAGAGTAATGTTTAGACATGAAAAGATTCAATATTAAACTTTATTTAAAGATTTTTTCGATCAATTAATTTGTATCCGAATAAATCTTACTGTTACTTCACTGATTTTCTCGAAGAGGAAGAACACTGTGGACGTTCGTCTGTTAGTAGAGATGCATTCCGGTCTCCGGACTCATTTCTGCCGCTAAACGACGTCATCGGCTACTGCAAATATTTCAAAATCGTCGGAAAAAGTGTTCATCCAAACGGACGAGACTCATAAACATCCAAAGGAGAATGTCTTAGAGATCAGGACCGGCTGTTTAATAAAAATCCCATTGCATTATCCTTTTAATAACCAACAATGGATGGATTTCTTTTATTCTACACTTGTCCACTTTGAACACTTATTCAGCTGGGATAATAAGGAAATACTATTAAGAAAACCTTATGTTGTGTTATATTGATAGGGTTCCAGAAAGGAACATACACAAATTTCTTTCTGTATTTGGTTAACAGTAAATTTAGAAAAAATTTGTAGAAGAATCTTCTTTGAGGTGATGTGTTGACACAAAACAATTTTGCCGACATAATATGTAGATATTACTTTCCATAGTTTTCCACTTTTGCATTTTTTAAATTTTATGGAACTTAAAACTATTTAGAGTAGATTCGGTACACTTTTCTTTTCTCCTAAGTTCTTCTTGCACTTTTCCATTGCTTATTGTACATAATTTTGTTCAATCATTTTTTCGAAACCTCAATCGACGATTTTTTCCAAGTCTAAGCTTGACGAAATATGGCGCTACTAAGTCAAAATATCACGAAATGATACTTTTTCTGGCGCTCGATGTGGAAAATTAAGACAATAGTATATTGTGTAACAAGTGCGCAAAAGTGGGAAATTAGCATTTGCGCACGTATTGCACACTGTAATTTTCCTACGACCACTATCCAAAACGACCTCCATCCAGAAATCAAACAATTTGATAAAGATATGCCTAATGTCACTTTGGCTATGCTTTATGTCACTTTGGCCATGCCCTATGCCACTTTTCCCACAGCTTTTGTTGCTATGAGAAATTGTTAATTTTGCGTATTATAACCCATTTGCAAAATAGTGTTTTGGATGGTGGTCGTAGGAAAAAAGCATTAATAATTTTAAAAAAGTGCAAATACTTTTAATTTTTATTTTATTTTGAAAATAATTGTCGGGTTTCCGGAAAAACCCAATCTATGTTACCACTTAATTGAAAAAACTAATGCGAATCTCAATTTTAACCACTCGCTTCTGTTTACTAATAGCAAGACTTCGTAGCACCTCTATCCCGTGATTTGATTGACTAATTTGGACAAAAAATGGTTACTGTGACTTAATTATAATAGTTAGACAGATAGCCTCGCGTACTTTTTGGTTATGATGAATATTATAAGCATGTAGTATGTATCTCAATAATTTTCGCAGCGCATATTAAAATTTTCGTGGAAATCCCTAATTTTTTTGAAAATAAATTATACATTTTCTGTTTCCACACTGGCACGTGGCTTCCATTTTGACGTGCAGAGCAAGAGGCGGAAGATTGAGATTGAATGCCGCGGTCGGGCTGCTACTCATCGTACCCGTCCCCATAGGTACCCATGGGTCTCACCACAGTTGTGTACAGCCATTGTACGATCCGTGGATTTAGTCCCTATCTGTTTAATATCTTCCGTTTAGCAACCATTAGGGCCATTTCAGCTTTCTTCGTTTTATTCAGCAAGTATAAATTCCAGGTTAGTGTAACATCCAGGATTATACCCAGATATACTCAACCTTCTGGCTTAGACAGCTACAGAGGCTTGGAAGTTTTAATCTTTCAAGCTTACTTTTTAGGCATTCCTTTCTAAACTATTTCCAATACAGCGTTAGGGTGTTTCTCTACTACAAGTATTGTCAGATCATCTGCATACCCCTGGATGCACAACCCCTTTCTGTTCCTTGCTCCCAAGAGTTCATCTATGAGGAGAACATCGGTGATAATAATCCTCCAACCCTTCATTATCGAAACTCTCCTGGAATCTCCAAACAAAAGTTGTCATTGCTGTCCTGTTGAAAAGTTCATCCACCGACTTGTAGTGTCGAATGCTTCACGCCTTGCAGCAGCAGCTATCATGTCGTCAAAGGAGGTATGATCGAATGCTCCTTCTATGTCAAAAAAAATTCCGGAGCCTTTTCTTGATTCCCTAGAACAGCCAATATTTTCGACACCAGTTGGCGTAAGACTGTTTCACAGGATTTTCTTGATTGGTAAGAATGTTGGTTATAATGTAGCCTTTAAATAAAAAAGTCAATAAGTTTATCCCATTATCAACAACATAAAAGAAGACATAGTTCAATGCTTCTTCGGTCTGGGAATAAAGACGATTTGGGATCTTTTCCAAGTAGTTGGGATGTATCCAGTTGCCTGTGATGTTCTCTAGAGTAAGCAAAGTACTGGAATTGGATGTATTTTGCTCTGCTGCATATTCGTTGGCATTATATCATCGGGTCCAGTCGTAGTATTACACCAGTTAAGATGCGTGCACAAGAGCGCCTTGAAGACGTATAGAAGCTTGTATGGAATCTGCAGAAAATAATTTTATGCAATATTAAATTTAGAAATTAAAAAATGTTGATTTTGTTTTTGCTAAGAATGAAAACACTAACAAAAGTTACATGCAACACTACTGCACACATAAGCACCCCCACACACACACCCACACCCACACGGATATATCATGACATCCTAAGAAACTGGTTATCTTATCAAGACAACGTAATTATTTCATATTATAAAATATTCATTCTTTGTTTAATTCTCTTGAAGTAAAGTTGTAATAAATATAATAAATTCTTTTTAAAAAGATAGTTTTTGAATTGAAATACATAATTCAAGTCTGTCATATTGTTGTATTCCAGATGATTTACGAGCAAATTTCAATAAACATATACAGAGGGGTCTATATGGAAATAAAAAATGAGGGTTGGCTTCCAGAGGATTGTTAAAGGAAGTTTTTGATACGACATTAAAACGGTATTTTGATGCATTTTAATAATAAAAATTTGTGACACAAAACTTATTTCAGAGCTTGAGCTTTGACTGATCATAATTATTTTAAAATATATACAAATACGAGCTCGTCGAGCGTTATACAGTTTTCAAATATCTAGCCTTAATTCTAATTAGACATTAACAAGAATGTTTGCCTGGGTTTTTAAGAAAAGTTTGTGAAGAATTTCAGAAATTCGTTTACAAAAATATCCCGCATCGAAAAAAAATCTACGAAATATTTTCCAGTCATTATGTCCGTCACATTTTTGATCAAATTTTTTTTGCTCCAAATAGTCAAGAACGGTTCAATTTCGAAGAACGATTTGCCGTATGAAGAACTGAAGACACTATGGAATGGCGAGTATCTGTGAGACCCGTTTAAACGTTGGAATCTTATTAAAAGCTGGGTGATCGCGATCCCATTTAACTTAAAATGTGATACGAAATAATTAAAAACTATTTATTTTATTTTCATAGTTGGTATCTTTGCAAATAATAATAGCTGTTCATTGTATGTTTTAGATAGCGTTTTATTCACGCAAGCAAGTTTAATTTTCTTCAAAGGATAAAACGATTATTTGGAATCAGATTCCATCCAAAAATGTATTTTTTCTACTACCGTGCGTAAAGTACATACTTTACGCACGCTACGGAGTGTGTAAAATTTCTTAAAAATTGTAGATATTAAAATATAACCCTTTATTGTATATTACCATTTTATTCTATCTCCTTCTAAGACAGCTATATTATTTTTGCTCATATTTAGTGTCCAACAAATTATCAACAGTTAGATAAAATATATATATATAAGTCTTCAGTCTATTTCAATCAAAATTTTGGCTAGTAGAAAAAATATTGTATGCAATTCGTGTGTAAAGCCCCTTTTTTGACTGACGTGATCGTCGACAATATTCACATTCGTCAAAAAAAGGTTACTTTACACACTTGCATAAATACCTATTTCTTTATCTAGTTGCAACAAGTGTATAAAGTGGTACTTTTTTCGGGAATAGAATAGTTGACGGCAATTCCATGAGTGAAAAAAGATACTTTTATGCATATATTCCATACAATATTTTTTCTACAGCCTTATACAAATAAGATGAACGAAATAAATATTTGGAATACTTTAGTTAAACTCCTCCAGTAAATTATAACTAATAACAAATGCGTAATGATTGAATTGGAAATTGTAGACTATAATATTAAGGAAAATTAACAACTAAATTATGTATTTTTGTTTTATTTCGAATGTACCTAAATATTGCAAACAACTAAATATAAATCTAACTTCCATCAAACCGAACTGTTGACAGTATAAACAAATCTGTAAACGTCAAATCAGATATAGTTTATACACTGTCCAAGGTGACATTTTTATCGTCTGGACCAATACATCAACCAACTGAGTTAACTTATAAAAAGCGTGAAATAAATGACCATTGTGGCACTTAAGCACGGAAATAGTTATTTGTGTATTTAGAGCGTAAAGTAACAGATTGCCGCTTGAGAAAGAATGTTGCTGCGCAACGCGGAGCGGAGCGCGTTGATCTTCCGAAAGCGGCAATTTTACTTTACGCCCGAAAAACACACATAATTTTTTCTACAGTCGCCCTTTTAATAATTAAAACAGTTTTTTATATTATCTTAGGTTATAATAGGAGTGCTAGAATAATCGTCATTTTCGCTATTCATCATGATTAACCTTAAAAGATCTACTGACTAGGGATGTTAAAAAATAATCGATTTTTATAGTAATATTAATCGATTTTTAGTAAATCGATTTTATAAATTAAGTGTTTAAATCGATTTTCGGAAACCGCTCGTTTTATTTATTGACTATTTTTCAAAATTTTGACAACTTTTGACGATTATTGACCATTTCTCAAAATTTTGACAATTATTGACCATTTTTCAAAATTTTAAGAATTATTGACCATTTTTCAAAATGATGACAATTTTCGACAGTTTTTGGCATTTTTCCAAATTTTTGACCATTTTTGACAATTATTGACCATTTTTGACCATATTTCAAAATTTTTGACAATTTTTTAGAAACTTTAACAATTATTGACAATTATCAACTATTTTTCAAAATTTTGACAATTTTTAACAATAATTGTCCATTTTTGACAATTATTGGCCATTTTTGACAATTTTTCAAAATTATTGACCATTTTTGATAGTTTTTGACAATTATCGACCATTTTTGATAGTTTTTGACAATTATCGACTATTTTTCAAAATTTTAAAAATTATTTACCAATTTTGACAATAATTGTCCATTTTTGACAGTTTTTGACAATAATTGACAATTTTTAACCATTTTTGATAGTTTTTGACCATTTTTGACAATTTTTCAAAATTTTAGACCATTTTTCCAAATTATTGACCATTTTTCAAAATTATTGACCATTTTTGATATTATTCACAATTGTTAGCAATTATGGACCATTTTTCCAAATTTTTGACCATTTTTGACAATTATTGACCATTTTCGACCATATTTCAAAAACTTTTGACAATTTGACAATTATCAGCTATTTTTCAAAATTTTGACAATTTTTAACATTAATTGTCCTTTTTTGACAATTTTTCAAAAATTTTCAAAAATTTTAACAATTTTTCAAAATTTTTGACCATTTTTGATAGTTTTTGACAATTATCGACGATTTCTCAAAATTTTAAAATTTTTTGACAATTATTGACCAATTTCGACAATAATTGTCCATTTTTGACAGTTTTTGACCATTTTTGACAATTTTTCGAAATTTTTTGACAATTATCGACCATTTTTGACATTTATTGACCATTTTTGACCATTTTTGACCATTTTTGACAGTTTTTGACAGTTTTTGACAAAAATAGTCCATTTTTAACAGTTTTTGATAAAAATTGTCCATTTTTAACGGTTTTTGACAATAATTTTATTTAATTTTTAATCTGATAAATTGTTAATTATTCACCAATTGAGTTAATTCGGAGGGCGTGTTTTGATTAAATAAGCGAGCGAAAAAGATTCCTTTTTTGCGCTAGAGCGTAAAGTAACAATCCTCGGCATTTGTCGACTTTACGATTTCATTTGAATATAGTAATTAGTCATTTTACGCGCGACTGTAGAAAAAAGCAATTTCTTTATTATATTTGTAAATAAAGTGGTACTTATGTCATAAATGTGGATATAACTCCAATTTTAATGTGATTGTGGATACAATTTTTTTTCTACGATGACTATTCAAATTCAGGTCCAAGTAGGCTTTTCCATATCCAAGTTTAACTGGAAAGTTGACGTTTTCCACAATCTGTAATAATTTGACACTATTGGCGCTCTAAAGCGGCAAAGTTACTTCAGCGGTTGCCTATTTCAACTTAAAAACATGGAAAATGGAAAAGTAGTAACGTGGCTAAAGGATATAATGTGTAGTAAGGGAGTCGACCAAGCACTGTAGTGGAACGCCTCTGATGCATAATTACGGTGAAGCAGTGTCGAACGCGGTTAGTACTTGGATGGGTGACCACAGATGGAAACACCGTCGTTGAGCCTGTACAGCCTGCAGCAAAACACTTAGACTACTAAGGTGAGTATCATATCACAGCTCGCGGGCATTATACCAAAAAGCACGAGGTATATTGTAGATATGTCGTCTTTCGGATGAGACTTAAAACCAGTGACTATAATATAGTAACTGGTAAAACTGAGGTCCCGAGTCTATGGATGTTGGGCTCGATAAAGACCACTGGTTGAAACACTAGTGGGTTCGGCAAAATTTCCAGTTAGGGGTAGAGTGCTCCCGGCGTCGGTGATTTGCCCCAGTTGCAGAAATAAACGACGTTAGATAACTGAATAAAAAAAATGTGTAGTAAGTTTTACTGAAAAATGACTCATAGTCCGGTCAATTTAGACATTTGAAATAACAAAAACTCCCGGAAAGCTGAAATTTCGTGGAGAGCTTGGGCTTACCATGAGAAAGGAAGTTTGAAGAGTCCCCATTAATCCTAAGTGCGCTACAAAAGTTATTCGAAGTCATTTGTAAAAATTTGAGGTTTTTTGGATTTTTTTCGAAAACGGTAGAATTACCAAAGTTGTGGATCTTAAGATTATCTACCAAAATGGTCCTCATGATTTTTTTTCTAAGAGTCACCATTTCTGAGATAACGCGATTGTAAGAGTCACGTTATACATGATATGCACACATTTCCACCTCACCTGTGAGGTAGTGTACGTTTTTTTAACGTGATTTCCACAGTAGGCCTATTCCACGAACTATTATTATGTAATTTTCAGGGACAATACTTTTTTAAATGCAAAATGAATATTGATATTGATATTGGATATTGACTTAAATTGTAGTTTTGATTTTTTTTGATATTTTAATCTGATTCATACTCTTCAACGTCTACTTCAACAGTCATGTCTTGTTCGATTTCTTCTTCTTCTTCCCCTTTCTCTTGCTGGATGTTCATCAATTCTTCAAATGAAATTGAATCAGTTGTCTCTTCATCAAAATCACATGAATCTTCCTCTGTCGTATTCAATTGGACATTTGAGCAAGACTGACCTCGGCAATTGGTACATGCTGGAGAACACAGTAATCCTACTTTTTTGCAGCCACATTTGCTACTGCAAAGAATTAAGGAGTTTTTCTGGAGTGGGTGGCAGTAAACTTTGAATCGGTTCCAAAGTATTATCTATGAATTTCCAACATGTGTTATGTTTAGACAGCTGATATGTAGCACTGCTAAATCTTTTGAACTATAAAAATAATTCTAACCAGTTGTCAATCCTACTCTCGGTGTAATTGTTTTTAAAATACCAACACAAAAATTATATATTTATAAAATATTCACATAAAAGTGTAATATTTTTCTTTTACGTTTACAAATATTTACTACAATATTACTCTTCCATAACCGTACCATTAGCGACGTTGGCGACATTGCTAGTTATTCTCGCATATAACACAACTCAGAGTGTGATAATGTTCTCAATGAATAAAGTCCATAATCCAATTATTATTCATTTTAACCTCCGAAATTTCCGCAACAACCACAAAAAAACACCAAAACAAACTAATACTTGATTTTGATTTGATTTTATCTAGGTTAAGAATCCGACATACGTTCGTTGCCCACTCACACCTCATAACAAAAAAAAATCAACTTGTGTGCGAACCGTGTCGAACCCAAATGTCGGTTAAACATTTTCTTGTGGAGGTTCCGTTATTCCAACACGAGAGATCGCTGTGGTCAATCGAAACCAATTTAAGTTCAATCTTAGGAGAGCAATGTAATGTTGAAAACTTGTGTGCATACCTTAAGGCAATCAACTTGTATACAAAAATCTAGTTTTAACTATCTTCTGTATGTTCCTTGTGGTGTATTAATTTTGTGTCATTTTTTATTTTGTAATAATATTTAATATTTCTGTACAATAAATTTAGCCATCGCTAATAACCCATTGGGTTGATGCGAATAGATCGGACCGAAAACAAGTAATCTATTGATTGAGCGAGAAATACTAGCTTTCCGTATAGAGAACCCTAATACCATTTGAAAAGTAGTTACTTTTAATATCTGATAGAGTAAAAAATACAAGGTGTTCTACTTAAATTGAGCAAGTTATTTACGTTATAAGATGTCCTTAAGTTTCCGCACTTTTTGAAACACCCTGTTCATTTTTACATGAGAGTAAATATACCAAATAGTTGTCTCTGGGCTTCAGAGTCACTCTTCCTAAACTTTCTTTTTTATGTCTACCCGATTATCCTTATTTTTCTTTTTTATTTACGTACTTACTACATTTCGAGAAATCCGAGATACCTCGACAACCGTAAAATATGAGTACTTATAGGTAATCTTGAAGAAATAAACATTATTTTTTAAAGTATTGTCTTTTAATAAAGTAGGGTGTGTCATTTGAAAAAACATAACTTTAATGTGTAACTCTTTTTAACCCTGTAAATTTGAATATTTTTTTAAAATGTAGGTCTCATCGACTTATAGATATACCTCTATATATATAGAAACATTTTTCTAGTTTGGTCTCTAAATTCCGTGCCGTATGTGGTGCCCCACCCTGTATAAATATGTGACTATGTGACCGGATCGTACTTAAAATATTGCAGTTAAAATATTGCCCACTTAGAAGCCCCTTCAGGAAACCCTAATGAGGAAACTGTCCTGTATCCTCGACTGTTGACAGGTTGAGTGGTATTTAACGTATGTCGATCATTTTGTTATCAGGGCGTGATTTTAATAAGTGAAATAAAACAAATTACAAGCCCAATAAAAGAGATCTTCACGTATAAGAATAAGTCTAATTATGTCCGACAGCCGAGCAACCCTAACGACTCTCTTCGACCCTAGTAAACGGTTAAGTTTGTTTGGGAATGTCTAGAGAAGCTAAAGATGAAGAAACCCACAACTCTGTTAAGTTTACATGGGTTTAAAGGAGGTTATTAAAGGATCACCCGAGTCCTACATTAAATCAGTGCCTATAATGAGGATGCCAAAATTCACCATTCGAAGAGATATCAGTAACTGGATAAGAAAATACAGCAAATTTACTTAACAAAATATGAATATGGACAATTTCCTTCGTAAATTTGATATAAATGAGAAAACATTTAGTAGGAATATACTGAAGAAAATATTCGGGAGAAACAAATTGGGCCAAGAAAAGTACTGAAAGCAAATGCTTTGTACAGACAACAAAGTGCTGAGCTAGAGAAAATAATTGGATTATGGAAAAAGTGCAATAAAACTGAATTCAGCAGCAGCAGAATTCAGCTGTATGGCTAAGGAAAGAAAAAGCAAAGGATAAGTGGTATGAAGCTGTAAGACTCGTTGTACCATCTGTGAAATTCTGATTCAATAAAAATCATACCCAAATCCCATTATCTACTTGACACCAAACATTCATTAACACCTAACACAGAACTAGAAGTACATACTACATATTTGTGATAAGAAACAAAAAGTAGATTTCCTTGAAGAAATAGAAATTAGGAGACACTTAAGAGACCCACAATATGAAGTCGTCAATGAACAGCTTCTCACTATTAAACTGTCTTCTTAAGTAACGATCAGCAGATATAGTTTTCCTTGGTTTCCTATATTATTTAGTTTCATTTATAACATTATATTATATATATTTGGAAAAGTCAATTTTAAAAGGTTTGAAACCAAAGTTTAACTAAACTGGTTTAAATAGTTAAACGCCCTTAATGTTGCCTTGGTATGCACAGAACGAAGTTTAGTTAATCCTGGAAGAAGTTTGACAACGTCTGTATCGTATGACACTCCAGAGTATCTGGGAAACGTATGTTCGATTTAAAGTGGGCTGTATGTTAATGTAATTTATTATTAATATTATGTTCTTCTCTGAAATGTACAGTCAAGTGATGAAGAAAAGCACTCACCTTATATCTAGAAGCTCATCCATGTGGATAAAGGGTACCCTTCTCTTCTCTCTTATGATTCTAACAAATTTAACACAAACCCGAAAACATTTATTGTTTTTGAATATGCCTAATTGTACTAACCGAAGGCCGTAAGCGTACTGTCTCTCCGTCCGTGTATGTGCCCGGCTTACTATTCGAGGTACTTTTCAATTTTTGACTGTACAGTTTCTCCCCAAAAATGAATAAATATTTAGAATCAATTAAAAACGTTTCCTTACGAACAATAAAACTGGGCTAGATAAAACAATAAAATGAATATATTATAAACTGAATGAGTTCCAAACAACGTCGAAAAATTTAGGAACTTTTTTGTGTGAAAAACGTTCGTTGGTGACAATGCTTGACGTTATTTGAGTTTTGAGTACTTTCGTTCACTGTCCGAATTACATGTATTTCATCGACAAAACGTGCAACAGTTTAAATAATTAGAATCAACAACTTTTTCTTGACAGTCACCTCATCAAATCTAACCAACCTTTCATGAGACATTGACATAAGTTACCCAAGTGTCAAAAAGAACAGTTTAAAGTTAAACTTCCTCCAATATTGGGCGTTTAAGTTCAAACTGGTGTAAGTTTCATAAAATCGATGGTGCATACCAACTCAAAATTATAAACTAGTTTAATGCTCACACGAGTTTAAGTGTAAACGGTGCATAAGGCCATAAATATTATAATAAAATAAAAGCATTTTGTTTAATATTTTTTTAATCAAGTTGATAATTTTAACCCTCTTTTCTATGGTATTATAAACCGACAACTCTTAAATTATTCTATATTGCCCTTGATTATATACTCAAGGATATTACACAGCCCTCGATTCTTTTTTCACAAAATTTCATATTTTTCCACCACTGGGGAACGGAAATTTTAGAACGAATTTTTCATGTGAATGTTCCTATTATTTATAAATATCAGTAAACGGAGCCTCGGCTCTTCAAATTTGGGTAATTTGATGCAAATATCGATATTTGTAGAGGTCATGTCTGATTGGCTGAAAGTTGTGTTGGAGCACCTGATTTCATGTCAATAATGTCAATTGCGACATATCTCTTATGCAATGACGATATTGATTGATAGATATTATTGACGTAAAATCAGGAGCTCCAACATAAATTTCATCCAATCGGACATGATCTTTACAAATATCGATTTTTGGATGTAATTACCTGTTTTGAAGAGCCGATGTTCAGTTTACATGTATATTTATAATCAAAGCGAATCTAAACATAACAAATTTGTTTTGAAATTTCCCTTTCCCAGTGGTAGAAAAATATGAACTTTTTAGGTTGTCAACTTGGACCGAAGTTCAATGTAGCCAACACAATAAACGAAAATGATCAAAATTACATATGAAATGGGGGTCACTGAAAGGGGTCACCTATAAACCTAATTTTTCAGTTTTTCAGATATAAAGCTTTAGGGAGTTTTGCTTTCTCATGTTTACCACAAATGTCACAGGTAATTGTCAACATTGTCAGTGCAAGCAGCATAGGCGTAGCTTTAGTTTGGTATTTGTTTTGTGTGTTTTAAATTTTCAAAATTATATTATAATACACTGGAAAGACATATATACAAACGGATAAAGTTTATAAAAATAAAACCACGCTATGACACCAATTTTATGACGTTGACTTTACAGTTAACAGACATTTGCCGTAAACCTGCAAAATTCCCTAACTTAAACCAGCTTTTTATCTTTTGGGTACAATATTTATTATATAAAACGTTAAGTGTATCTGAAAGAAACAAAAAGTAAATTAAATAGTGACCTCTTTCAGCAACCCCATTTCTTATATCATTTCGATAATTTTAATTTATTGTGTTGGCTATATTGACCTTATATAGATCTCTTCTATTGTGGCCGTATGTCAACCCTTACAAAGCTAGCTTCTCTTTTACATAATGTGCGTCACATCGTAAATGGTGGACTATTTAAGACATTTAAAATTTAAATTTTCAAATCGACATAGAAATCTTATTTATGGAAATAATGATAAAAAATAAATTATTCTCCAATATGCTTTTGTCCACCACTAAGTATTGACATTAAAGAAACATCATATGTTTTTTAAGTTTAACGACTCAATACTCAAACTTTTGTAGCTTTACCACATTTTTATAATACTAATGTCTATTATTTCTTGTTTCAGGTGAAAATAACGGTATTGGACAAAAACGACAGCCCTCCGTCCTTCAAAAACGTTCCGTTACACTTCTTGGTATCGGAGGATCTTAGTCCTGGACAACCGATAGCAACAATAAAAGCCGAAGATCCAGATACCATAGGAATTTTGGATTACACTCTACTAACAGGCGATGACGGTAAATTTTCCTTGAATAAATCTAGCGGAGTTTTACGATTGATGGACTCCCTAGACAGAGAAACTAAACAAATGTATAAATTGTCGGTCAGGTGTAGCGATGGTAACCAGTTTACAGACACTATCGTGAATGTCGAGGTAAGTTTCCGTTTTTTTTTGACTTTCTGTATTTAATAAATTTAAAATGTTTTCAAAAATGCACTCTCTTAAATCACGTAAAATGCCAAAATAAGTAATTTTATTCGAAAAGAAGCAAGCTTTCATTATAGTTCATTTCAGAAAGGTATAGAGTAATAAAACCTCATTAGGTATGCAAAGGGAGCACAGAGTGACCCAACGAATATTTAAGCCACTTTCATAGTTTGGCATTGATTTCATTGTAAAATTCTTTCTTTTTATCAAGTGCAGGTAGTACCACCCGGGTTGGGGTCAATATATGGGTTTAGCCTATTGTTACCCATTCACAAACACTGAAAATAGTGTGCCAAAGGCGTGCCGGTAGGATACTCGTAAAAAGGAAAGAATTTTATTTTAACAGAATAAAAATTAGGCATTATGTACATAGTATTAGGTACACTTATTTTTTATTGAACATTATACAAAAAATACATTATACAGAAATTAAATTATAAAAAAAAAGAATATTCTTCGTCATCTGAGGAACTGTCATCTCCTCTTGACGTTATAATTAACGGGTCGACGGTCCGATCAATCAAGTAGTCAAGATCTCACATTTTCTCCTCTTCTTTAATGACATGCTGGACTGCTTTTCGCCAGTTCTCTGGTGTCACCTCCTTAATGGCTTGATCAAACAGTACCTCAACGTCTTTCATTTTGAACGTCGTGTTGTGTCTTGCTACAAATCCTTTCACTTGCGCCCATATAAGTTCTATAGGATTTAGTTCGCAATGATATGGCGGTGTGCGCAGCACAGTTACACTATGTTTTTCTGCTATATCTTCCACGGCGTATTTCATAAAACGATGTTTGAGTAAATTTGCTATAGCTAATAGTTCTTTTTTTATCAAATTATATTCAAATTCAATACTTTTGGTGGTTAACCAGTCAATAATTTCTTGTTTTCTCCAAGATGAAGTTGGAGTCTTCTCTATGCGTCGAGAATGATAACTCGCGTTATCCATAACTACTACTGAATCAGCCGGAAGATATTTTATCATTTCACCAAAATAGTCTTCAAAAACATCCGAATCCATGTCCTCGTGGTAATCTCCCGTATGGCAAGACTGAAAGGTTAGCAAACCTTCTTTTAAAAATTCCTCTTCGCTTCCTATATGGACGATTATTAGTCTTTTCCCTTTACCTGAAGGCACCTTAATACCCGTTGAGAGGCCTTCCATGAAAGCTTGGCGAGCACTAGTTATATTTTTGTCTTGTCACATTTTTGGTACTGTATAACCTTCATTGATCCACGTCTCATCAAGATAAAAGATTTTCTTCTGCTCTGTTCTGTAATGCTTTATACTTCTTAAGTATTTTCGTCGCCAGCAAACAATTTCATCGCTTTCCAGTAAAAGTGCTTTACGGTTATGCTTTTCCCAGGCAAAATCCATATTTTTCAAAGTGGTCCATAAAAGTTTTCTAGTTATCAACGGGATACTGTCATCCTGGCCAAGCTCCATTAAAATCTGATCTAGGGTGGGTATTTCTTTTTTAAAATAAAAAGAGTGAACTTTTCTTCGAATTACACTTTTGGTGTTTTCATCAAGGACTTTTACTGGTCTGCCTGGACTTTTCTTGGGAGGCTCCACTTGGCCTGCCATCTTTCTCCTCCGCAATAATTTTAAAACGGTGGACTTTCCAACTCCAGTCATTCAGGAACATCGGTCGACAGTTTCTTGTGCAGTAAATTTCGGGTAATCGTATTTTATGCAATCGTGTACATTTAAAATAATAAGTTTTTCATTCACTGATAGTGGAGAATTATTGGAACATCTTTTCGTTGTTGTAAATGTCGCCATTTTATTACTAATCTTATAATACTGTGAACACTATTTACGGCTTAACAGCAAATACTGAACTGATGCGTTAAACTAAACAAATATACTTATAAAGGTCTAAAAATTTTGGGTAAGGCACCTTGCGGCGCATGGTTGAGCCGAATCTTGAAACAGGGTTGGAATTAGGCAGAGGCACTAATAAAAGGTTAAATAGTACCCGTTAAACGCAAAACGTAACTGTATAATCTACTACCTAAGTAATCCCTACACAATATTTCGATATTGACACTTCAGGCCAGAAAACATACTTTTCCTTATTCTCTTACGCAATTACTTGAAATTTTAATTTTACAAACAATACTATTTCAAGACCTACGCCTATGGCCGTCACCGAAATTGAGCCGAACTGGACGGAATTCCCCATTTTATTACTCTATACCTTTCTGAAATAGACTATAGTAGTATTCCCTGTATGTGGGTATGTATGTTTGTAATGCAATCTTCAAACAATTTTCATGGTGATCAAAACATCAAATTAAAATGAAACTTTGTACACTTCCCAAGGACTGTTCAAACACACCCTCAGGCTCTGGCGTAGGTGCATAAGCTCGCAGACCTAGGACAGAAATATCAACCTCCCTAGGATCCTATACAATGGTAATTCAGGCGGAGTGTGTACTGCCACTGGTTTCTGCCAAGCGGTTTCAAAAATACTTAACTTTTCCCGTGTAATGTCGAAGCTGGTATCAAAGACCCTCCTCGATACGAAGGTCGAGGTCAGGTCTGGATCTCTGGCCATTTTGGTATGGATGGCAATGAAAACGCAGACTCCCTAGCAAAGGAGTGTATCGCAGGTGATTTTATCGGACCAGAACCTGCAATTGTCATTTCATTAAGTTCTGCCAAACAAATACTGAATACCAGGAGAGCAATAAGGGTTTTAGACTTCTAGCATAATTTACCAGGATTGGTTGATACAAATTCCTTTATACATCATTTGAAGAATGTCTCCAAACATACAATAATAGTCATGACCTATGTGGTCCAGATAGTAGATTATAGATTTCAAGGCTGCCGATTAACCCGGTTAGCACTAGCACAGTGCCAGTAACTATAAGATTTTTTATGTATATCCCACATCTATGTTTTAGCTCAAAAGATCTAGGCTTCTGAGAATACTCATCTTCCGTTTTGGATCTAGGCCTGTAACCTGATCAGGATCTAGGTAGACCTATTTCAGGTGTTTAAGGCGTTGACGATTACCCTGCAATTGCAGATAATGTTTACTCAATTACAGTTACCTGTAAAAAATTATTGTCATATTTTAGTAAAGGTGATCAATAGACGTCAACTTAATAGTTTAATACTATTATAACGCTTTACAAAATTTGAAAAATATTTTTCAAAGAACAGAACATTCACTAAGAAGCAACAACTACTTCTTGGGCTATATGCCCCGACAGAGATTGAATTACACCCAACCATTCTGGTTTGCGATTAGAAGGAATAACATCACTTGTAGACCGGTTTCGGCGTATTTGCGCCTCATCAGTATAAGGTAGATGCTATTCGTCCAGAAGCCCTGAAAGCATAATCCTGGACTGGAGACAACGTTGAAGCCACACCAATACATTAACCTCAGTAAAGGAAATGCCAGTCCATCCAATCCAATAATTGAACCTTCCTGCCAATCTGTAGAAAAAGCCTTTTTAATTGTTTTTATAAACACTGTGCCATCAATCATTTTCAAATCTGCTATAATTTATTATAGCGAAGACAAAAAAGAAATAATTAGATTTTTTTATTTTTATTATTAAGTTTCAAAAAATTGAGTTCGTAAGAGCTTGAAAATTATAAAATCAACTTCGTACGCTACTGCCTATTTCCTACAGCAATTACTATCACACATTATAACATTTTATAATGTTATTAGTAACATCGTTAGCCCTATGAATAATTAAATGTAGTCCAAGTATTTGAAATTCTATTAAATTCCATTAAAAAATGTTCATTTTTAACGAAAAGACAATAATAATAATCTTGGTATGGAGTATAATCGAATAATACCATCAACAATTACAGTTCAATGCTCTTATGGCTGTTAGTCTGAAATCTGCTAGATCTGCATCTCTTGTGGCAACTATGATAAAGTGCTAACCAAGGCTGGTTTCCTTGTGCACCGATAACTACGTAGCATCTTTAGTGCAGGTAGATATAACATTTTTCGAACGGAAATGTAGTCAATTTATTTTCAGATAATTTTTTTACCCATTTCGAAAAAATGCTTGTTATTTGTGTGTGGAAAATTTAACACGCATTCAAAGGCTTTATTGAAATCAATAGTTAGATAAAAGTCATAATTTTTATAGAAAATACATTGTTTTTTATAGTATATTTTTACCCGATGTGTTTTGGGTGTATGTACGAATGTGAATGACTACATGAATTAAGTGGGGCGTTGTATCAAAGCAACGAAATTAGGTCTATAATGCCCCCTTTTATACTCGTTGAAACACACCCCCTAATCTTATAAACAGTTTTCATCATGCATTTTCCAGGCAAAGTATTTATAATGTCGGGTTTTTTTTACAATCGAATCTTCTGAGCGTAAGTGAAAACGGAAGCTAAAGAAACCAAGATACTAGATAAGATTAAGATAGATTTTTAAGACGAAGAATAGATGATGGAACCGATAAAATTATGACAGATTTGAAAGTGATGATATAGGAATTAAACTGAAATTTTATTATCGTTTTACTACGTGAAAACTGTAGACTCTTTGACGTCAAAATTGATCCAATAGGGTGAGTCTAAATAGAATCACTGCTGGTCAAAAAATAACGAAATATTAATCTTAAGGAACAAATGAAGAAAGTGGCAGAACTACTCACTACTGCAGCGATAAACCTATTTGTCGGTTGAACATGAAAGGAAAGCGGAAGGAACAGCTACACATATTATTTTCGAAGCAATGACTCATAGGAGATATGAACTCCTGACGCTTCCAAGGAAGAATTTCTCCAGGAAGGAGAAAGACTGTTAAGCCTCATAATGATAACTATAGACACTTCACATAAATAGTGCACCAAAAGAACATAGATTGAGTTGCCGAAGACTTGAAACCTTGCCAAGGCGTACTGAACTAATTAATTAACCAGCTGTGGGTTACAAACCATCTTTTAAAAGTTGCAGATTAATATACAAAATAGCAAAAAAGGAAATATTTAGAAGAGTTCCACCGCTGAGTATAAAAAAAATTAGTGCGTGCAGTCCCTCCGCGCGGAAGAAGTTATACTTCGTAATGTGGAAATGAAAATAGGAAAGGGTAGAAATAGATTTTTAGTGAAATCATATTGTTTCTTTAAGACAATCTTTATTAACATATTGCTAACAATTCATAGCAAGAATACCATGCGCATGTGCTTGGGATCTACCGACTCACTCCCTTTCTCTCTCCTACTTTCTACCTTTGTGTATCTTTCTTTCTCTCTTTAACGTTTAACGCGACCTTGATGGAAGTCACATTAGAAGTATCCCTTGAAAAGAATACTTACAATGCCATCTGTCATTGAATGCCGAAGGTTTTAGTCATGTGAAGGAAATTTCAAAATTACAATCTCTTAATAAATAACTTTTTGAGAAGAGTACTTACACTGCCATCTGTTATCGAATACCGAAGGACTCACTCTCTTTCTCTCTCCTACTTTCTACCTTTGTGTATCTTTCTTTCTTGCGATAAACATTTAACGCAACCTTGTTGGAAGTCGCATTAGAAGTATAACTTCAAAAAACAGTTGTTCGAAAAAATTTCAATTTCCTATAAAAGTGTTGTTTAAATCTGTTTTTTTTCTATAAATGTATAAATTTTTATCAATTGAACGTTTTCAGAAATTTTGCTTTCACATAGCATTAAAAAATATATGTATAGTGCTCTGCATTATGAAAAGAGCATTTTTAAAATCTTAAATGAAACTTTTGATTGATTTGTTCATTACTTCCAGTCAACTTTTCAAATCCTCAGCACCTCAGCCTTGTGGCTTTTTGTGCTCTTGGTTGCACTCCCTTAGACACGCTATTTCCAGAACTTTATATCTCCATCCAGACAATGTGTGACGTTGTTTACTCCTCTTCCATGCCCAACCGTCAAATAGGATCAAATATATGCCATTGGTGTGCAAGCTTCCTTAGGTGGTGACCAGTGAGAAAATCCTGTCACTTTGATCCCTGCTTATTTTTATTATACCGTTCGTCTTGTTGTCTTTCAGTCTAGACACATCACTCCAGTAGCTCTGATGTGTCATTTGAATCCTCCGAGAAGCAGTTTTTGATATGCCATCTGCTGCTTTAAGGCCAGTGAACTCCGTTCCAGACCCTTTCTTTGCATATAAGACATTACTATAAATAATCTTCTATTCTAAGAAAACTTCATGGCTACAAGGAAGTGGGTGGCACATAAATCTCTAGAAAGGTGGGTAATCTCACCAGGACAGAGACAGGCGAAACAGTTCATTAGAGGACATTCGCCGAAATTTACGACAGACCTAATAAGCAAAGATAGAAAAACTGTCAAAGCCTTAATAGGTATGTTAACAGGCACGCAAAGCTAATGCAAACGCAAAGCAGATTCTGTCACCTAGAAGAGGGAACTGCTGAGTACATCCTATGCCAGTACGACCACCTGGCGAAGGTGCGGTTTCTTGTACCAGGCGATGGGAAGCCACCGGCAAGAAATTACATGAAAGATTCCGCCTCGAGGTTGATTGGCTTCTTGAAAAGAGTCGGGCTGGAGAATGTAATCTAGATTCAAAGGACCACAATAGATTTTCAGTCACAGGGGAATAGGCCGATTAGCCATCATCAAATCTGATCTAAGAAAACTTCACAAGGAAAAATTGTCTAAGTAAAAATGCATCTCCCTGTAGCTTTTTAGTTAAAAAAATTGATTGGCATATAATTTTCCTATGAAGACAAAACTTAATTCCCACCTGGGAACAAGGTAAATATCCGAAGTCCAGTTAAACTAACCTAGAAATACCAAAAGAGACGAAGCACTTATTATTCGATCTAACAACCGTACTATATGCCAGCATTTCTCTGTTATAATAGTCGGTCTACGCCTCCTTCTTCTTTGCGAGTTGAGTGGTGTCCAAAACAAGTTCCGCATTTCTTAAAAATATCTTATCAATCTCTCTTTGTTCTTCTTGCGCTTCTAATTAACGATCTATTGACTTTGGATGTCGTCGCGATAAGATTTTCGATTAAGAAAATCTTGAAAATAATTATAATTTTTTTATTAGTATAACTATTAACGTCGAAAGTTTCTATAAGTACGTTCTTTCTAAGATTAAAATAATTCAAATCATAAACATCTGGCTGTTAGAATTAGAATATCTAAATGAGGGTTTGTTTAATGAAAAAATTTCCATCAAAATTATCTATCTATGGGTAAAAAAACAGAACCGTCTTTACGAAGATCACCGAAATATTTGGTTTGAATAACATTAGTAAAAATTTTTAGAATATTCGTGGATGAAATAAAGTGTCATCGTTTCTACAATACTTCTATAATTAAGGTAATTTGTTAGTTAATCACAGCTATTGAATTATATTAATTCCGCACGCTTTTACTTGTGTTTGCGTATGAAAAAATACAACCTTTTGCATTGAAATCTGTACGGAAAGTGCTTAGTTTCCGTCCGCTTATAGAAAATAGTAAGTTACGTAACAAGTCCGGAAAATCTGAACACAGTTCCCTTAGCAACACTAAACCACAATTGTATTATGACAGCAGATGTCAGTGTTTTGAATTATAATAATTGTACTATGACAGCAGATGTCAGTGTTTTGAATTGTAGACTAGTATAGTGAATACTTACTAGTTTTTGTATTAAGAAAGGTATAATGAAAAGTATCGTTCATAGCCGGGGATACATCTGAGAAACGTTACCATTCTTTCGCATTCGCTGTTATTGCTATCATTGCTGTTCGCTCGTAGTCATTCGCGGCAACGTTGTTTGGAGACTGGACACATTTACGTATTCCCTGTTCATTTCTTTTGCAAAATAGTATATTATTTTATATGGAGGAAAAGTGATACTTTTCATGACGCGCTCGTTAAGGTAATAGAGAGCAAGTCAGGAAAAGTAACTTTTCCTCCAAATAAAATATGCTGTTTTTTCTTCAAATGTCGACAAATTAATGTAAAAACGTCTCTTTTTGATAGTAATAATTTTTAAAGATAATTGGGTTCGCAAGGCGATTTAATTTTCAAAATGCAACAATTTCGCATTGTACATTCAATATTCATTTGAATGATAAATAAAAGTTTTAGTTTTGTTTTTAGTTTAATAAATCTTGAATTGTTGACGCTTGTTTTCTTGTTTCTATCTATGTTGCTATGATAACACTTTTCCCCCCGCTGGCGGGAAAGTGAAAACTAAAGCTCCGGCGGAGGAAAAATAAAACTTTACGGTCGCCTACACAGTCGACAAATGACAGATTTACTGACGTTTGAAGAAAATAGTATATTATTTTATATGGAGGAAAAGTAATACTTTTCCTCCAAATAAAATATGCTGTTTTTTCTTCAAATGTCGACAAATTAATGCAAAAACGTCTCTTTTTGATAGTAATAATTTTTAAAGATAATTGGGTTCGCAAGGCGGTTTAGACTGGTGTCGGTGAGTAGGCACAGGTTGTTGCTATAGTAATGTAACATAAAGCTGTCAGTGGACACTGTCAACAATATTAATTTATTTTTTACAATTATTGCGTCTCCGGTTGCGTTTTAATTCCGAATTGATAAGCAGTTTTATCGAGTAAGTTCACTTAAATAATAACCAATTAGTTCCTAAATTAGTGATTTATAGAAATGCAGTGAACACCGCCGGAAATTATGATTTATGATTTGTTGACGCTTGTTTTCTTGTTTCTATCTATGTTGCTATGACAACACTTTTCCCTCCGCTGGCGGGAAAGTGAAAACTAAAGCTCCGGCGGAGGAAAAATGAAACTTTACGGTCGCCTACACAGTCGAAAAATGACAGATTTACTGACGTTTGAAGAAAAAAACATTTACTTGCGTTCAATTCATTCGTGAAGATTAGTTGACGGTGTGAACTGCCACATGTGAACGCCTAACAACGTTCGCAGATATTCGCAGCTCAGATTTCCTTTTGAACTTTTCTGTTTTACCGACAGACGATGGAAAACGTTCGTTCGCTGTGCTGGCCCTTCGAACCAAAAGTTATTCGTTACAAATGACTGCAAATTACCATCTACACTTAACGAACGAATGCGAATGAATGGCAACGTTTCTCAGATGTATTCCCGGCTCATTACACATCCATAAATGCTTTTCCCGTGCTTACACGACTTCCCGTCGCGTGCACACTGGAAAAGCCTATTTTCTGGATACGTAATGAAATATACTATTATCTCACCATAATGTCACTTTATCTCTCTCTAATGTCACTTTTTTAAACTGTTTAACAAATACATAGTTTATGTACGAAAATCGATTAAAAAACGTCACTTTTATCAATGATTGTCACGCTAACAATATTATTGTCTACTACCTTGTTTTTAAACTAAGAGGAGCGATTTGAATTAAAGTTGGCATTTCTGCTGCCTAGTGATTGGTCAAATTGCAGCCCGTTTCACACAGCTCTTTTGATACAACTGACAATGACATTTGTCAGTTTTGTGTATATTTATATAAAAATATTCATTACGTTAATCTAACTGTACCACTTTTTTGTGTTTATTGTTTTATTTCTAACAAAGTATTATATTCCAACCAAGTTAAGTGCTATTTTTATTATTTATTCAGCATGATAAACAAAATCCATGCTTGTTTTTTTGTTAATAATATAAGTTTCCAAGTAAAATCTTATTTCTGTAAATATTTTCACATCAAGTTTTACATACATTACAGTACAAGCATTTCTCGATATCAAACCCTCTGTTTACTTTTAGTTTGTGCTATACCTAAGCATCAAACGTAAATAAAGAATAATTTAAACATACAATTGCATATTCTACGTACCTATTTATCCTAAAATTACATAAACTACTTATTATAACCATACATTTTTTCCCAACAATGTGACATTTGCTTATACTTTCGCCATGGCCTGTGGCCAACGATGTTTCGATATTTAGACAGACATGCCTTGATCCCTCATTGGCCACGACAACTACCAGCAGTACAATACATATTTCACGTAATTGTCAATTAGTTCAAAAAGTCTGAACACGACCCTTTCGGAACACACTCCGAATCTAGTTACTTTTAGTGGTGTTTTTGAGGTTTCCTATAATGCTCCTCCTAGTTTAAAAACAAGGTATAGGAATGGGATCCAGTGAAGTGCACGCTCCTGGAACGGCTTTATTAAGGATAGGGCTTTTTTATTTATTTCTGAAATGTTGTTAATAAAACGCATTTGGTGATACTTTTTTGTGATATGATGATTTTAGTTTTAAAATAGGTCTAAATCAGTTTTCTGATTTTGTGTATGGAAGTGTGTATTGATTAACAACAATTCCAATGATAAATCAGAAGTAAACCTGGATAAAAACTTATGATATTATCCTGATAACGCAGGTAAATGATTATTGGAAATTTCTCTTTCTAACATTGGTAACCAAATTTGACTACATTCGGCTGAAATACTAAATACACATTTATCCGCATTTAGTTGTATTAAAGCAATTTCCTTGATTTTTCGTCTTTTACTATTGGGCTCATTTTATTTAAGTCGGGCTTCTTTCAAAACCATTCGGTATAATTTTTTTTAAACGTAGGTATTAGTTAGCAGGAAAATTTTGTAATTGTTTTTCATTTAAAATGTATGTGTATAAAAATATATAGGGTGTTCCTTTAAAGAAATAGACGATATTTGCATTTAAAAAATTCTATATAAGGTTTCACTAATTAAACATTAATACCGAAAAAACTTTATATAAAAAGAAATTGTTCATCGAAAACCGCACCTCGTTATCGTTTCTGAGTTCCGAGATTCTTGCAGTTAAAATGGGCCAGAAATTTCTGGGACACCCAGTATTATGTGCGCCGAATCCCATTGAATATGATGCCCCCCTTCCCAAGCATGTTTGCAAATGTCTTACTTAAAGAACTCCCTATCTTTAATATACTTTATGTGTTCATTTATTCGGATCTTCAATAGTCTAGATGTTTCACCTACATAAAATTTGTCGCATTCACAGGGCATAGTGGAACCAAAGTCAGTGTAACGACAATAAAATAAAGCAATGTTGTCAGATATATTTTCTAGAATTCCTAGGCTCACTATACAAATGTTCTCCTTACTTCAGTAAACTGTTAGTTCGTGATGTTCTTAGAAAGCTAGTCTGGAAATATTTAAAATATATATACATAATATAAATTTATTAGTAAACAATAAAATAAGTCTCTCAAAATTGCTGGAAAAAGAATAATGAATTAAAAACAATTTTGAATAGCTGGCAACATAGCAGCCCTGCAATGAAAAGCTAATACATCCAGTCCAGTATTTGGCATAATATACCGAAGTAACCGGACAGTTTTAACTCGGCCAACTGGGACATAAAAAATGTTGAACATCAGGCCTGACCTGGGTTAGAACGTCCAGGGGTGTGCGTGAATTGTGTTGTAGAAAAATATTATCTCTAGTAATACCACTAGAGATCAAATTATTTCCGGAAATTTTTTCGGGCTCATGAATATTTTGAAAATTATCCCGAGTCGAAGATGAGGGATAATTTTCTGAAAATATTCATGAACGATTAACGATTAACAAAATTTTAGTAAAATGGAAAACATAATCATAAAATGCAATAACTATTACCTTGCGTGCGGAAAAGTCACTTTTCCTACGACAATGCGGGAAAGTGTGTTCTTTCGCACGATTTTTCATGGTTAAATTAACACTTTTCAGTACTAGTGCGGTAATAGTTATTTACGAAATAAGTAGGATAAGAGCCTAATCAACGTATGTATGAGAAATTTGCACGAGTACGTAGCACAAGTAATTGCTGAAGTACGTTTATAAAGCGTTATCACAAGTATATTATACAGCATTTTATCTACGCCTCTAAAATGTGAAAATAAATGCTAATTTTAATTTGAAATTTTTCATGACTTATTGAGAAAACTAATACACAATTCCACAATGCTTTTTGAAAAAAAAAGTTTTGAAGGAGAAATTTACCTTTCCAGAATACAATTTAAATCTCGCGCTAGAATAGTGATGGCGTCTGTCTATGACATCACGCTTTCGTAAACACTGCAAACACTTGACAGCTTGGAAGTTAAAATTTTATTTTCATGTATACCGATGATATGCAGCCCTACGATAAAAACTCCGAACAAGATATTTGTTAACGTTCCAATGGAAAAATAAAACGGCTTGAAATGTGTGGCTAAATCTTGTATACTTTTCGGCTTATACGTGGTTAATCAATGATCTCCAAAATACTTTTTTGTAAAATATTTATATATTATTTGTCCGGAAGAAATTTCAACAACTATTTAATATATTTATTTAATTACAGGTGACAGATACAAATGACAATCCACCGGTTTTCCTGGAAAGTGCATACTCATTTGACATTCCGGAAAATGCACCTAGAGGTTCCAGAGTCGGTCAAATTAAAGCTACAGATCCGGATTTAGGAATCAACGCACAGTTGACGTATTCAGTGATCAGTGATTGGGCCAACGATGTTTTTTCTCTCAATCCCCAATCTGGAGTTTTCACATTAACTTCAAAGTTAGATTATGAAGAGGTAAGACATTATTCTACTTTTTTTTAGTTTAAGTGCGAAATATTGTTACTAGCAAATAGTAAAACAATCTAAAGAGTATAACGTCGCGGCGACGAATTTTAGTTCTGAGTTTCATGTTGGACTCCTGAAAAGCAGTTTAAAAATAGGTCACAAAAGCTTTTTTGTTATTTTGTACTGATTTGGAAGTACTTGGAGCGCTTGAAAAAAATTCTTATTAAACGATGTTATACAGAGTGGAAAGTCTAACTGGAACAAATTCTGTAACTTGATAAATAAAGGTTTATCGCAAAATTCCTGAAACACGTCAATTTTTATTTTCAATGGGGCATATTACTAAGAGATTTGTTTGTCTTCTTAATTATCTGGGGGGTTGCAGACACCCCCAACTTTTTTTTTAAATGGAAGGGTAGGTTGATTAATTTTTTATTTGAAAGCTTTTTCAATTGCAAATACAATTTCATTTTTTTTCGTTACTTTTATAATATTATACTTTTTTCAAGATGTTATTCATGATCCTAAAAAATGGAAGACGCTGGTTATATACCACGCGGTACGAATATTTTATTAAAGATTATAAATTATATTTCTTCGAACTTACACCTTTATTTTACCAAACAGGTCATTAATAGTCCGTAATATGTAAGTTTATTCCTATCATTAGACGTTTGATTGGTGTTTGTAGTCGGCACATTCTTTACTTCTTTGGAAAATTTTACTATGTTGACATAAATATTTATCGTAAACTCTCAAATATACCAGAATGTTTGTTGTACGATACTTTACGGAGATGTGAAGTCATTAATTTTTTTAATTTAAAATACAAACTCGTTTATTTGAAATTAAAAATATTTAAATGGTTTTTCAGTCTTTGTACGACTGGTTTGGTGCCATTCTCCATTCGAATATCTTATACGTAACTACTACAACTTATGTCGCCTTCAGGATATTTTATTTTATTTGTACCTTCCTGTATGATATTTTTGGCATTTTTACAATGAAATTTACAGTGTGCGCCAAAATAACACTACCGAAAATGAAATACGCAGTAAATTTTTAAATTATAATATTTATATTTTCAAAATGACACCATTGCGACATACACAAGCCTCATACGGATTTTAATCAGTCATATTTACAAAGACTGGTTGCTGCATTTGCTGAAAATGGGTTACTATCTTTTGACGCAGTTCCGAAATATATATGAATCAAATATTGACTATCTTTGTATGCTCCAAATGCATGCATCTGGTTGCATCAAATCAGGCGAATGGGAAGGATATTTGAATTCCGTGCCACGAGAAATGTTCCTGAAGTAAGGCTGGGGAGCGTCTGCTACCACCCGGCTGGCGCTGGGGGTAGCAAATGGGATTTAAAATTAACTAATTTATGAAAAAAGTTATAAAACCAGTAACAGTTTCAATACTTTGGATACATTTAATGGGTGGAATTTCAAAAGAAGTTTTAAAACGGCTGGAAAATAGTTAAATGAAAATAACCCAAAAAACATGATAAAGGGAACTGGCAATGAGCAACTGGACAAAAACATGATGTAGTGTGCCCCTCGTATAATTAAAGTAAATTTAGGTTATTGATGAAATCATCTATTACTTATTTAATACTTTTATAATATTGGATAGATATGTTTATCAACAAACTTATGAAAGTATTAGTAAGCAAAAATATATTTAGTTTTGATATTGATGATATTACATTACATTATTAGAAAATGATGAATTATAACTTGAACTCCACTAGGGTCAAATGGCCTGACCGGAGCTTAAATAAAAATATTGTAATGTATTTGTAATATATTTAAATAGTTTTTAACTGTGGGATAAACTTTACACACTAATATGGTTAATTACTATCTATTTATTTAAAGAAACACACACTGTATTAAACTTAATTTATATACACACTATACTTAATGTCTACTAATTTATCTACACTCGGTATATTAATTCTAATTTATTTTCACCGCTTGAATATTACAATATTTATCTGCACTATTTAATTCACTAATTATTCCGAACTAACTGTACTGTACTGTCTACGCACTCGAAAACCCGCGTATATATAGTCCTTATCGGTTCTGGAAAGTTCTAGTATTTTATATCATTTCATATGCGTGAATACTGCAATAGACCAGAAGGTTCTGGAAAGCGCATTCACCAAAATTTATAATCGAGGGACAGGACCGGCTTTGAGTTGGTGACCTCGCAACAATATATATTATATAAAATAATTATAAAAGTTATAAAATACAACAAATAACTTTTAATTCGAGTTTCTAATCGCCATACACACCGATCCTTTACAAGGATGTTTCAGAGTATTCTAGACAATAAAGAGTACAGTACAGAAGAAATTCACACAAGATGAACAAAAGGGAACAGAAGCATAAAGGAAGACATTTAAATCGAAAGCGGTATCACAGAAAACAAAAGAGATAATTTATGAAATGATCATAAGATCGACAGTATTATCTAGAGTAGAGTTGTAGATCATGAATAAAAAGGAAGAAAAACAGCTAGATATATAAGAGAAAAATACTCGTAAAAATATATGGGGGAAAAAGTATATAGGGACCAGAAGAATAAATCTAGCTCATGGAATTGTATGAAAGTCTTCCGGTATTAACGGTAATAAGGCGTACAAGACGTACAAAATACTTAGGGCACATAGGGAGGCTAGCAAATAACAGAGGTACAAAAGAAGTATTTAAAAAAAGGGAACTGGATATAGAAGGAAGAAATGGAAACTGAAAAAGAAGTGGATTGAGGAAGTAGAAACATTCCTGACTGCTCAGTATAAATTTCAGGTTAATTGGTAGTTATTGATCCTACTTGAATAGTTTGGGTTGTTAGAATTTGTCCAAAATTAGTTGCAAGAGGAAAAACATGTGTTCGTCACCCTTGCCTTTTTTCTTTGATCGGCATATACCAGCATCACCAGGTTAAGTTATTGTTTGGTGGTTCATAGAGAACAATTTGACCATAAATTTTCTTTGGTTAGAGCTTACCTTTTAGTGGAGTGCCTGGGGCGTTAAAACCTAGGATCTCTCAGGGACTGAATGAAACTAAATGATTTTTGCGGGATTGTGTTGTGAATAACATAAATAAAAATCTTTATATCTATTTAAAAGTTGTGCATTTGATTTTAAAATAGTAAAAATTGGTGATTGCAATAACGTATGTCTGTGATGGAGAATTTTTTTCTTTGAAAGCTATTGCAAAAAATAAGTAAATTATGAATATTTAAATAAAAAAATTAAATAATATATAAAATATTTGTTTATTTAAATAGTTTACATTAAAAAAAACTCATATTATTATAACATTTAAGTAACATATAAGTAATTATGAAAAATAAGCAAACTGTTTAAAGAAAAAAAAATATTTAGAAAATATTAAATTTTTTTCAAATATCATCTATTCCATTTATATGATTCATAGGCGCTGTATTTAAACAGCTGTAATAGTTGCTCTGAAGGCATGCTACTTTACAGTATAATCCACTTTTCCGGCATCCGCATGCAGCTCCACATCCCTTTTTGCAATTGCAAAATGTCATTTTCAATAAATTTTCCGGAGCAGGTAATTGATTCATAGTTATTGGATGATAAACATTGGAATTTTCGATGAATAAATCATTCCCTAGCCATATCTGGATTTGCAGGTAAACCCGTTTTAATTGTTCAAATGCTGCAACAGATGTGGGAGGTAACGAAGATAAAAGAGCACTTGTGTCTTTGGCAGTTGCTTTGATGAAAGAATTGAACCTAAAAGTATTCAAATCTGTAATTTTTACCGAAGTACCATGCAGACCCAAAATACATGTAATACTAGCTTGAAATATATTATTTGCATCTTCATTCACATTTTTAAATACTGCTGCTGAATTATGTATATCATTTCGCTTCTCGAAATTTTTGGCAAACTTAATTTTTCTTTTATTGTAAAATGCTGAAGTAGTATCACAACCCGTGAAAGCATCTAAGAATAGAATATGTTCTTTACATGCTGGTAGACATTTTTCTAAACTTTTCCATGAAAATACTCGTTGGTTAACTTTGACTCGGGATGGTTTTAGAAAATATATTTCACGATCGGTAGGTGCCAATTCCGTTAACACAACCAAGACGTCAATGTCCCCTTAAACTACAACAACATTTTTAGATTCTAAACTAATTGCGGTATCTACAATTAATTTATCTGTATCGCTTTCCGCTTGGCATGTAAAAATATTTTTATCAGCTAATTTAATTCTTAACATTTCCATTAAGCGAGTTTTATTTTTATTATTTGTGAGAAATTTATCTTTTCGATTTTTAACGAAACATTTTCATCGAATTCAATATCTGTACTATTTTTTTTTAGTGCGCGACGATTCCTTTCAGCTGATTTAATACCGTCTTTTTTATATCCATCAAATACCACATACGCATATCATTTTGAATGTTTCATTTAATTCTAATTTGCAACGATATAACAACATGACTCCATCAATAACATAATGAACATTTTATAAACTTTTTAAATTAATCGGAACTTCTGAGAATAATTCGTAGAAAGTTGATTTTGTTGTCTTTCGCAGTTGCCCATCTTTGAACAGAGCAAGTGGATATGGTGCCAATTCATAATTCATATAATTTTTCAGTTCTTCATCAGTTTTTTTCAACACACAAATACGTTCAAACAACAACAATGGATCAACGGGAATAACATCGTCATGAATTATTATTTTATTATTTTTTGCCAATAGAGAATTTATTTTGTCTTTCCTTGATAACTTCAATTCACGTAAATTTTTCCTATCGGTTCTTCATTACTTTCAAACTTCCTTCAAAAGCATCGTATCAATTTATACTTTTATCTCCAGTTATTCCGGTGGCGATTGACATAATAGCATCTGTATCAAAAAAAGGACTGTGTTGCTTAAAAAAGTCTACCAATATTTTTACATCGGTATCATCCTTTTCTATTCCAGCATCTGTTGAATCACTGTGTTGATGACTTTTATTGAAAGGTAAGTCACAAAAATTTTCTATGCCTTCAATAATATCTTTATTATAAATAACTCCTCTGATCCATTTATATACTACACTTTCAGTGGCACTTCGTTTAAAAGGACATCCTTCGACGCTCATTCCTTTCATCAAAGTCTGCTCAATAGTTTGATCACTTGCAATACCGGAAAAAAATCCGATCGCCTAGATGTGAAATATCCTGTTGTAAATTTTATTGTATACTGTATACTGTGTATTGTATACTGTAATTCCTTCATATCTTGCAGGTAAATCTGTGCAGGCTTCGCAGAGGGAAAATGCCCTGATGCGTGGAATAGTGGAATCATCAGCTCAATACTATGTAAATGTGAATTCCAATCCCCCATACGGTCGGCAGCAATGAAGTCTTTCTATATAATACATTTGATAAAACACGACTTTAGGTTAAAATACTTTTTCTCAGTGTGATTCGAGAAAAGCTGTAAGCATTTATTATGGTTCCCAGCACAAAGCACCTATACTATAGAGTGTTCACGAACACAGTAGTAATATAAACCAAAAATGCGCCATCTTCTAATTGGAATTAGAACTAAAACTAAAAAATGGCAGCCATAGCGGGATATTTGATAATATGCGTCAGCGGGAAATTTAAGCGTACCTCATTTTTGATACTGTAAAATGTCATCCAAACTAAAAAAAATCAATTGTTCAACATTTCGCTCTCCTCTCGAGCTAAATTCTGAAATTGGAAATTTGTAAATAAATACTGAATATTCACATTTTATATACCTTCCTCCAAATATAATTTCAGTCAATATTTACAAAATTCTCAAATTAATATCATAGTTCTAAAAAAATTAATGTGAAAGGAAAATAATTTTCAACTTTTTTTATACATTAGCAGCCCTTTAAATGTATGAACAAGTTTGCAATATTTAAGAAGGTTTAAAGGAAACAACGGAAATAGTTTTATATTTATATAGTATATTACAATTTTATATATAGGTGACATAATAATCAAGAAAATTACATATTTTTTTTTCTTTTCAAACTTTTCAAATATTTCACATTGGCCTGTACCAAAACTTCATTTTTCCCCAAGTAAGGCCTGGAATCTTTACCATTTAATTTTTTGTTTACATCTTTACACCAATTGTGTAAAATTGTTCTGATAATTAGTTGACAAATTTCAAGTGATAACAAAACTTTGTGATCTGCACAAAGCAATGAATCGAACGAGATTAGTTTTTTTATATTATTTTTAATGCTTTGCACCAAGTTCATTGAAAAGGATTGTTTTAATAAATGATATTGAATTATTTTGACAATATAATAAAATGTATTGACAAAATTGACAGTAGGATAGCATAAACGTTTATGCCATCCATTTCCATTTTCTCTCATGACAATTAATTCATGTTCTGGATTTATATTGCCATCTTCATAAAATAATCTGGATGAACATGTAGGACAAGTTAGAACCTTTTTTTTAATCTTTTTTAAAATAAAACCAGTTATATAATTCTTGGCCAGGATACTTAACTTTTGGGTAAGTGTTAATAAAATGTTATGCTGTGGTTGGAGTGCAGTTATTGACAATAGATCATCTGTACATTCAGATATGGCTGAATTTCCCGATTTTAAAAATATCTTCATTGGCATTAAAAAGTTTTCAGATTTTTCATCCTCGCAGTTGAATGTTTTTTTATGTAACGAGCATGCAAAATTTATAAAAAGTGCTTTAAATATTCCAATACACATAGAAGGTGAAGGGTTCTTATAATGTCCTCCAAAACTTCTGACTCGACCAAAAAAATTTTCCAACGGATCTTGGTTAAAGTTTCTTGGCAAAATATATAAAAACCCCTCAGACTTCAAAGCTTCCCAAATCTGCATGAAATTGTTAATTGTGAAAATCCAATTTTTTAAATTTGGAGGTTTCTTTTGGTCCCGTTTTTTTACTTGTTGAAACTCCATTTTGGATAGCAAAGGCAATGCATCATTCACCCAGAAATTTATATGTTCTGATGTATCACTTAGTCCACACCTTAGAGATTTTCCCTTTTCAGCATTCTTTCGTCCTCCATTCACTGAATCAAACAGCCTATCAGAAAATAAAAGAAGTTCTGCTGTATCAGATGCCCTTGTTCCAATTTTTTGTCCACTATCTAAAAAAAACATCTTTATATTTTCAATTGTTTCAACATTTTGCCATTTACTCTTTTTCCTTATCATGGCAGAATCATCAAATACTGTAGTGAAATAATATAACTTACCAATTCTGCTAGCAAGCATTAGAGTTGAAGCAACTCGATGGCTGAAAATTTGTGCTGTCTGCTTGATTGATTGATTGATTTTTCTCAGCTTATTGTAATAAATATGCTCATCGGTAAGTTGGGGTAAGGCCCTTAAACCAGCAATTGCACATCCTGTGTCTTCTTCATACAGCTTTTTAATATGCTCCCATTTGGCTAGCTTTTGTATATTGTTGTCATAAAATTTAATATTTTTTTTAATAAAATTATTTCTAATCCCTTTTAATAAATGAGGTGGATCTAAAAGTGGATATATCTTGAATCCGGCAACTTCAAAAAACCCACCTGAGTATGGTATATTTTTGACAGATAATTGGCTTCTGTTTCATTCATTATTGACCTGATAGCACTGAAATTGTTTCCTACCTGGTCACAAATGATTGTTATTGGTTTAAGTCCAATCGTAACCAAATTTTCCAAGATTTCAATAATTATTAGTTTGATTTGGTCAGTCTTAGCTCCACCTCTGCTTGTAAAATTATAACAAACAGGTGCTTTCTTATTAGTTTTGATGCTTCGTATCATAAACATTAAAACATGGTCTGATATATGACTTGTTCTTTGGCCCATAACATCTTCAAACCCTTCAATTATTCCCTTATGCTCATTGTAATTCAGGAAAGGCATAATGGATATCTCATCAAATAAGAGAGCAACAAACTTGTCATGCTCATGCATTGTTTTTGCAACTTCTTCCAATGCTTCAAAGACACATGCATTTATTCCAGGACCAATATCAATTTTATTAATCAGCCTTTCTATAGTTGATCTACTAGGCAACACAAATATGTTACTTAGAAAGTAGTAAGTTTTTCGACTTTGTTTGTATAAAGAAAGTGCCATTAACTTCTCTTCTAATGTGAAACGGTGCAGCTTTTTTGATTTAGCTACTTCTCGGAACTGGCATCTGATAAATAATGCTGCCATTCTATTGAACTTTTCCAATTTTTCATCTAATTTTTCTATTGAAAATTTCTGAGCTTCAAATAATCTTCTCTTAAAAGATAATTTGGAATTCCTGGTAGAGTTGTATTTTTGGAACATACTTTTTATTTCTGAGTACATTTTACTTTTTCGTGGTGTCATAACAGTTTGTGATGAAATGCCACATCTTCTCAAAATATGTTTGGGAGTATTAACTAAAAAAAATTGTGCATAAATATTTGGTATGTAAGGAGAAAACCATCAAGGTATATGTATATGGCAGTTTTGTAAAAAAAATGATGTATAATAAAATATTGTGTTAGGAAATAATGTCACACAAAGCCAAAAATATTGGTTTAAAATTCAAGAAGATGCCACAAATGAACTATAGACACTTTTCTTTACAGACTAAGTAGTTAATAAATATTTAACATGAATGAAAAAATTATTTTTTGTTCATACCTTTTTCTCGTTTCATGGATGTGTGTTCAGTTTCAGTGGCGACAAATACTTGTGGCAAGTGTGATGATGAACATGACGCCAGAGTATAATTGTGTTCTGATTGTAAATCTAAATGAAAATAGAATATGTTATTTATACTGTATTTCTGCTTAAAGTTTACTTTGATATAATATGCTCATTACACTTACATAAATCAACAGGTTCTACAAAATCTCAACTGAACTGTTTTTGTATTATTTGATATTTTTATCAATTTAATTTTGTTATATGCCTCTATAGCTCAATTTTTCCAGGATTTTTTATACCATTTTCAAAAAATTAATCACAAATCAATAACAAGTAGTTTTTGAGTCAAATACAGTTAGTTATGATACTGTTTTGAATAACTCATCTACCTTTTTATATGCTCCAAGCTACTGCATTAATTGTAATTGGAGTTTTAATTTATGTATCATTTAGCTATTATTTTTTATGTTGTTGTAGAACATTATAAAATTGTTAATATTTTATATGTTTTACCATCTTTTTTATTTTGTTTTTGTTTGTATAACAATTAAACGATGTAATTTTTGTAATGTTTATTAGGGTTTCCTGATTGATAAAATTATCTATCTATAATACTAAAAACATCAGTTTTCAAGTCCCCAAACATTCATAAAAATTTACTTACCAAGAACATTAATATACGGTGTACTACTCGATACTTCCTTTTGTAGCTCACAATGGGTAGTCACAGGCATTTCCATGTCGCATGTGGTAATTTCTAAAAGAAAATTATTTAAAATGACCATCAAGAAAATATTTTTAAATTTGTTACCTGTCCTTGCTATCAATCCTAAGGTCGGTATGGCATTATTATGAAGTCTCTTATTTCCCAACGAGAAGTATTTACTTTCAAAGTGCAAGCGACATACCCTTTTGTTATTATAGATAGTCCCTGGGTCCAAATTAAGAAGCACCTCGTTGTTAATAAGTTCTAACCACTTTTCAAACCTTTCTTTGTCTTTGTTGGGTTTAGGAAACCGGTGATGTGAAACCAAATAATCACTGTGGCACTTTGGAACACAACACCTAATTGAATTCATGATTTTAGAGTATTCCAGAAAAATAAAAAAAGCCAACTAAACTATTGAAAATGTCCGTTAAGAAAATAACAAACTGTTTAAACAAATATAGAAAATCTCGAAGCACAAAAAGAAATAAATTCGGTCTGCGACACGACAAGAAATAAACAAAATAAAGATGGCGTGAAACGTAACAGTTTGTCCAGTCACTTGGTAATCAGGTCCACCAACTTCCTTCCGAAATATTACCAAAATCACACAGTGCGACATCTCATAATTGGAATAAGAAGTTTCCATTGTGTTCTGACCTTGGCAACCCACGTGAAATCTCTATAGTATAGGTGCTTTGTGGTTCCCAGTGTATGCCAGAGTTAGCTGTCACCTTCAAGGTTATTTATTTTTGCCCCTCCAGCATCAAAGGTTTTTCGCCGGGCTTCACTTCTTGTTTTTGTGTATTCTTTGACTGAACTAGCCAGAAAAAATTCGTAGTAAGCTGCAGCTGCCGTTCCCCCCACCACATTTGATTACCTGCTCAAGGTCCCTAGGACCCTTAAAATAAACTGGAATGTTGGAAATATGTTCGTCTTTATCTATTTAGGTAAAATTTAACGTATGCAAAAAAAATATGATTTCAAACAAAATATTATGCTCCAATATTGTGTGTGTGTGTGGTAGCAGGGATGGCCTCAGCCGAAGGCTATTGGTCACAGAACTTTTATTTTATTATATGCTCCAATATTAATTTTTCATATTTTTCTGTTTAAATAATGAAAAAATTAATTGCACAATATAATATTGGTAGAAGTTGCAATTTAGAGTATAAAAAACAAAATTCCGTTGGTTACATGTAAATTCATTCAGTCCCCGAGAGATCCGAGGTCAAAACCCCCGGGCACTCCACTATTTATTCTTCATCAATTATTTTGTAAATAATAATAAACAACTTTCGCGTTTTTGTCCACTCTGTATCAACTTGAATCAAGGGAATTGAAAGGAATGGGGGTGCTTCATTTAAAAAAACTGTGGTTATTTAAAAAGGTAATTTACCCTGTACAATAGGTTATTCATTCAAAGAATAGTAAAAATAAAATACCGAACTGTTTTGGGAATTTGTCATTTTTTCACATTACTGTTTCTTTAGATAATAATGGATTTATTCGTTACTTTATGGACCCACAGTATTGATCAACCACAAGAAAATGATTATTTCTACATAATACGATATAACAACATCGAATGTTTACGTTGGTAGACAGACGTTTGCTTTGTTTTAGTACCAAATATTTCATGTGAGCCTTGAAATATGTTAATTTTGTGAAGCAATTTGAAACGATACTTCGAGATGCTGCTTTCAAAACAAAGTGTCGTATTGTTATTCATCTATTCCGGTTAATGATCGAAGCCTCACAATATATTACTCTGTTTCACGCTCATAACTATATTGCAAACGATGTTTTCTAGCTCAACAACTGAATGTGTACGATCTTCACCAAATTAATTCGTAAGTGGACTACGACCACAATAATTGAAACAAATGTTTCTTAAGGTGCGTACTGACTAGCGCATTTTACTCCGAACGAACAGAACGAACCAAGCGCGCACCTCCGAACTCGCTTGTGCATACTGGTTGCCGAACCGAACAGAACGCGCTGAACGTTTTCCGTAGCTTGTCGGTTAATCTGTTTCTCTCAAAGCAAAGAATACACCAACTGACAAGAAGCGAAGCCCGGCGAAATTCCTTCGATGTAGAAGGGGTCGCAATAAATGTCCTTGAACGTGACAGCTAACTCTGATATACACTGGGAATCATAATAAATACTTACATCTTTACTCGAATCATACTGATAAAAAGTATTTTAGCATAAAGTTGTTAATGTTAATTTTTTGGGTGCTAATAATAAAAAACCGAAGTATGTTACATCGTTGAATTCCAAATAGAGCAATTTTCAATGAAAATATACAGGGGGTGCCATTTGAAAATAGAAAGTGAGGGGTAGTTGCCAAAGGACTGTTGAGTGAAATAAAGTTTCTGATACGTCATTAGGAAGGAATTTTGATGCTATTCACAACAGTTTTTACAGTATTGGATTATCTTTTAAATTAAATGTAAACGATATCTTGGGACGCGCTGTAGATGTCAAATATACCATTTAAAAAAATAATCTCAACCTACAAGCTCTAATCTAATTTGGGTCTGTAAAAACAATAAGCAAGAGGCCTACATGTGATCGCATGACATAATATGACGACTAATTTATAAGATGGCTTCCGCAGATTCGTTTTTTTTTTCAGAAGTTTCGCTTCTTGTCAGTTGGAGTATTATTTGCTGAAAGGAAATTAGTTGTTCGCATGTTCGCTGCTGCTCAGTGAGTACGGTTAGTCTGAATTTAGTTATTAAGTGGAAATGGAGTGGAGCAGGGAAAAGTGCTTAGAAGTAATATAGGACCCGCTAACAAGCACTGCGAATATCGCGAGCAAATTGAGAAAATGTGTGTTCGGTTCGTTCGGAGATAAATAATCTAGTCAGTATGCACCTTTATGATGTTTCATTGCCTATTCACTGCCGTTGACAAAATTCAATTTTTTCATCCGATTCACAAAATATAATAATTTCTGATTATGATGACGATCAATCATTGGTTGGTAATAGTTCGTTAAAAATCACTACAAACTGGTCCTTGGCTGCAATGACAAGAGACATTCAATCATAGGTGGTCTTGTTTATAAAGAAAACTTACAGCACTCCTAAGTCAAGCAATTTTTTCAACGATTCCCTATAGTTTTGAGTACAATATAGGCACGAGTTGAAGTTGACAATGGTTTCGTCTTTTTGTTCGCTTTATTTTCATTTTTTTTAAACGTCAGTACACCGAGTTATCCATGATATATTCCGTCTCGTCGAAAAGGGTATAAGGATAATGCTATGTCATAAATGAAGAACAATAATTTTTCAATCAGTAGCGTCACGTCAATAACGATCACAATATTTTTTTATTGTACTTTAACCGTAAAATCAATCGAAACATTTGTATACAAACTAATAACTTTGAAATATTCACTAACGGCATATGTTATAACAGTATTTTAAGTACCAATTTTTTTATATAAATTTACAATCGTTTTTTGCGTGTAAACATGTGAGTGAGTGATTCGATAGTTTGATGCAATTTTCCTCAGTAGCGGATAGATTATGTATGGGAAAATTAAAATGTTTTTATTACTTATATTACATTCATGTTAAATCGACTGTAGCGGAATGCATTCTTTGTGCGGAAAAATATATTTTATATATTCATAGAGGTACAACGCCGGAACGGTGAGAATATTTTGCGAAATTTGAAATTATTTTCACGTTTATCAAGTTTTTTAATGACTCACACTGCATTTTTTATTGTTATAACCTCTCTGTTGAAAACTGACTTTACAAATTTCGCAAGCCACGTATATTACATCTGATTTATTGTTGGTAAGTGATAGGGGTTGGAAGTTCCGATTATCAAATTACTTTTATTTTATAATTTTTATAATCTGCAAATATTGAACGAGTGTTTATCGTTTCTTGTAATATTATAGTCACTTATATAGTTGGAGAAATGGGGCTAGTCCTTTTATCTGATCTTACTGTAAATATAATTACAAAACGTACGTGTGTCTAGCCTAGACCGGGATAGTCTGCAAGCTGCTAAGTAATGGTGCATATACAAAACATGAAAAAATGGTAATTCAAGGATTAAATTATTTCAGAGACCCGAGGATGAATCTTGATTGAATTTCATCAGAAAAAGATTTAGTTTCAATTGCTCAACATAAATGATTATATTTTATTTTTATATTTTTAGTGTAGAATAAAGCAAAACCCAGTATTATACAGAGTATTTCAATGAAAACTATCCACCACACATAATTCTGAAGGCGTCACTTCTATGAAAAAACTCGTTAAAAATTATAAAAAGGGGCACGTATTTTTGCTCGTATGTAGACGTTATAACTTTATTGTTATAACATTATTGTATTGTTGGATTTTTCCCTACAAGAGGATTACAAAAATGTATAATACATAAGTGAAAAGTCAATCAGTTGTGAGTTAGGGATAATTCCAGTTTACTAATAATAACATTTTAATTTGTAACAAATCAGCAAAATAATACTAAATTATTTTATAAGGTGCTCAAATTGACTTCCATTGGTTTCCATACAATGATACAATCGATCCTCAAATGAGTTTCGAACATTATGTAACATTTTTGGGGTTATTTGTCGACATTCTTGAATAATTCGCTGCCCTAAATCATGTATAGATGCTGGCTGAGTGGCATAAATTTTGGTTTTCAGATATCCCCATAAAAAGTCTAAAGGGGTTAAATCGGGTGACCTAGGTGGCCACTCCAACATTGGGCCTCCTTTACCTATCCACCGAGCAGGAAATGATTCGTTTAAAAACCGTCATACATCGAGAGCGTATTGTGGAGGTGCCCTATCTTGAAATAGCTAGCAAAGCTTCTGACATGTTATCAAAATGTTCTAGTATTCGTGTTATTTCGGGATAAATAGCTTCTCTGTAAAACTCACCACTTAAGTTTCCCTCAATAAAATATGGTCCAACAATTTTTTTTATTATGGAAAGAAGTATTACATCTGGTCGATAACGACGACCAATCAGCAATTTTGTCTTATCCTAAATTATATATACAAACCTTATAACTAAGGTATAATCCATTGATGTCACTCAGTTCTTAACTGTGTTCTTAACTTATCACTGTGCTCTGCTTTCAACACTTTCACTTGTCACTCACACCAGGTCTGAAGGTTTCGTCCTTTCCAATCTTCTCTTTAGGTTGTGTTGATCGAGTAGCTGGAGCATCACGATGTTAACATGATTATGTAACCTGTCTTCGTGGTTTCGGGCATATCTCATAATTTCTTCCTTAACTGTTGGTACATGGAGGTCTCTGTACAGATTTGCATTTCGAATATAGTATGGAGCGTTCACAATAGTACGGAGTACTTTGTTCTGAAATCTTTGTATGGGTGCTATATTAGTTGAACTGGCACAGCCCCAAAGCTGTAGTCCATATGTCCAAATGGGTTTCAGAATCTGCTTATATATGAGCAATTTATTGTTGTGTTGACATTTGGGATTTTCTACCGATAAGCCAATACATTTTTTTTATATTTTGTATCTAGTTCTTCCCTTTTCTTCTTTACATGCTCCTTCCATCTTAGCTTAGCATCCAGGGTTATTCCGAGATATTTTGCTGTGTTTCCATATGGTACCTCCAGTCTATTAACTGCGATTGGTATGTTTTGATTATTCGTTTTGTATGTAAAATTTATGTTTACCGATTTTGATTCATTAAGTTTTATTCTTCACTTTTTGGTCCATTCGTTGAATTGATTAGTGGCTCTTTGTAACTTTTCAGTAGTTTCTTCCACATTTGTTCCTGTTGCAAGAAGAGCGGTGTCATCAGCAAATGTGGCAATTTTTATATCATTCATATCTGGTATGTCATATATATATAGTAGATATAGAACTGGGCCAAACACGCTCCCTTGTGGGACACCTGCTTTTATTTGTTTTAGTTCAGAGTATTCAGTTTCTTGTTTAACTCTGAAAAATCGATCTGTTATGTAAGATTCCAATAAGTTTGCAAATTTTTTTGGGAGAATTTTTTTCATTTTCTTTATGAGCCCCTCGTGCCAGACCTTATCGAACGCCTGGGCTAAGTCTATGAACAGAGCAGCGCATACTTCTTTTTCTTCATAGACTTTTACTATTATGTCTGTGATCCTGCGCACTTTTCTTCATAGACTTTTACTATTATGTCTGTGATCCTGCATTAGACAATAGATCAAGTCTATTGTCTAATGTTTTTCACGAAATCCAAACTGGTAGTCTTTTATGAGCATATTTTCTTCTATAATATTCTTGAGTCTCTCCAGAAATAGCTTTTCAAAAAGTTTTGATATCACAGGTAAGAGGGAAATTGGCCTGTAAGATTTAGCTTCGCTTGCGTTTTTCCCTGGTTTTAGGATCCTAATCACCTCAGCTATTTTCCAGACCCTTGGAATATGCTTCAGTCTGAAAACTGCATTGATCAAATTAGTGAGTTTCACAATGCCTTTTCTTGGTAGTTGTTTTAATATTGCTCCTGTGATTAGATCGTATCCAGGCTCAGGTTAGTTTTTATTTCATCGGCTACTTCTCTGGGAGTGACCAATTTGATATCTGTTCCTCCAGCTGATTGTCTTCCTCCAAGACAGTTCTCTGTTGCTAGTTCATTAGGCTGGAATATCCCTTCAAGGTGTTCTGCAAATAGAATTGCTTTTTGCATATTATTTTTTGCCCAACCTCCCTCTTCTTTCCTAATTGCTGGCGTTTTGGTGATTGGCCTTTTAAGTATTCTTGTTGCTTTCCAGAGTGAGTATTCTGTATTCTTGTCTTCTGTAAGTTCGTTTAGATATGAACAAACTTTATCGTTTTTTATTTTTTGTATTTCCCTTTTTAACTGTTGGGCGAGTCTATTGGATACTGTTTTGTCATTAGGGTTTCTAGAAGTTTGCCATTTCTTCCTTGCCTTTCTTTTTTCTGTGACTAATTCACATATTTCTCTTGGGTAATTGTTTCCAGACATTTTTCTTATAACCTCGACTGTATGATTCCAGGCTGATTGTTGGACATCTACAACAAACTTTTCCACTTCATGTTCCAGTTGTTGGATTGTTTTTAATGGTACATTGAGTTCTATTCTATTTTCTAGTTCTTCTCTAAAATGTTTCCAATTTGTTGTTTTGTTTGTTAATGTTGGATTACTATTCTTCATAATTATATTTTCACTAATTGTCATTATTATGGGAGAATGATCAGACGTTAGGTCATACGCTTCCTCCATTTTGATGTAATTAGCAGATATTTTTAGAAATAAAAAAGTCTAGCAGGTCAGGGATTTTATCTGGATCGGTAGGCCAATACGTTGGTTTTCCGGTGGAATGATACTCGCATCCTGGACTAGATGCTGCTTTATGTAGGTTTCTACCTTTTGTTGTGGTTAGCCTAGAACCCCATATTGTGTTTTTGGCGTTATAGTCGCCACCTATAAAACAACGCCATTCAAAATGCTGCAGAAAGTTTAAATAGTTATCTATGTGTAATTGTATATCTTGGAGGTGAATAGACTGCTGAAATAGAGAAGTTATATGGACCAGTTTCAATTTTTACTGTGGTTGCCTGGATATGTTCAGTTTCATATTTGAAATCCCTATAGTGTGGTAAGGTTTCTTTGATTACTACTGCACTCCGTCCACGAGCTGCATCGTGTGGATGGATAGTATGATACATTACATATCCTCTTATTTTTATATACATTTGAGTACTTAGATTAGTTTCGGAGATTAGACATATATCTATTTGTTGTGTGGTTAGGATAGGAATACTTCCAATTCCACTCTTCTTTGGAGTATTCCATTCGAATTACATGCTGCTATTCGTAGATATTTTCTATTCATTTCCGCGATATTGTAGCTCTGTTGCTACATCTCCCAATCTTTGTTATTCTATCAGTCAGTTCATTAATTAACTCTTCTTGTTTGTCAATTCTCTCTAGTAGATTGGATAACATTTCAGTGATTGTGGCCTGGCTACTTTGATGGTACTTGTTTCTCTCCTCTTACAGCTTAACTAAATGTTTTCCCTACTCTCACGTGGGGATTTTGGTTGCTTGTTGGTTTCATGACGTTTTTTCCTTTTCTCGCTTTTATTGTTTTGTTCTTGATTTCTTGCATTTTTTTGGCTACTTCACAGCCTCCACAACTTGCTGGATGGGATTCTCCGCAGTTTACACATTTGGCAGCTCCATTTGCTGTGTTTGTTGTACACTGTGGTGTTTCATGTTTTCCGGCGCATTTTACACACCTGGGTTTTCTTCTGCAGTATCTAATAGTATGTCCAAACTGTTGGCATCTTTTGCACTGCGGAATAATGTTCGATTTTCTCAGAGCCTCTACTGTAGCATGTTTTGTATTTCAGTTATCTCAAATACTTTCTTTGTGTCTTTCTTGCTTTCAAATGTGTTTGGTGTTTGACTATGAAACTCCCGCATTACGTGTGGGTCATTTTCTGCCCAATATCTAAAATTATGTCTGTTTACTCCACCATTTAATGCAAATGAACATTCGTCAGAAAAGGGGATATTGTACAATAAAGCTGGAGTGTCGTGCAGTCGTTCACTTATCAATTCACAAAACTGTAAATGCCGGTCTAAATCATCTTCATGTAGCTCTTGGACTAATTTAATTTTGTGAGGATGGAATTTGTGTTTATGTAAAATTCTGAAAACACTGCTGCGAGAAACACCCACTGCACTAGAAATTTGTGATATCGACTGTAATGTTGTTCTTCTAACGTAAGTTGTCCTAAAACGGCAACTTCCATAGCCTCGATGTTAACTACTCGTTGTGGTTGGTGTTTTTTATTGGCAACTGATCCTGTTTCAAATTTTTTTTGCATTAATTCAATTACGTACTTATAGGGTGGAGGGGAGTTAAAGTTATAACGTCTACATATGAGCAAAACTCGTCCTCCTTTATATAGTTTTTGACGTGTTTTTTCATAAAAGTGACGCCTTTAGAATTACAGGGTGTTTCTAAATCCATGCGACAAAATTCAGGAGGTGATTGCTCGTATGAAAATAAGATGGGTCTTTCCTATAACAAAATTTCCTCAGCTCACCCCTTTCCGAGATATCATCCTTAAAAGGTGGTGACTGAAATTGATTTTTTATTGTTTTTTCTAAAATTTCAAGCTAGAAACTTGAAATTCTGTCATTTCCAGCATTTATTATGAATCGTATTACATTTTACATATTTACTGTTTTCCACTCAATTTATTAAAAAAATTATAAATTATGGTGTTTATTTTTTTTCTCTGCAGCTATTGGTTTTGGGTATTGGGGTAGACTGAGGAAATTTTGTTATAGGATAGACCCATCTTATTTTCATACGAGCAATCACCTCCTGAATTTTGTCGCATGAATTTAGAAACACCCTGATTGTGTGGTGGATAGTTTGCATTGAAATCCAACAAATATCAGTTCTCTTCATAATCTAAAAAATCTTATTCGGACGAACTGCCAGAGAGGATGGATATCGATAGCCAAATTCTCTGACAAGGGGTGTAGTGTGGCGGTTTAGATTCTAAAAAAGTGAGTGACAGTAGTGAACGTTCAGAATCGATATATTTTGACAATTAGATTTAAGATATTTTAAGTAGCTATCAACATTTTATTTGGTAACGTACTTGTATTAACAAATATAAAACTTTACGTAAATAGAAAATATTCATTACAACGCGTCTATTTCCTATAGGCCTAATAGACCCACAAACCTAACCTAACTTACTCAAAACATGATTGGGCAATTTAGATCAAACCATTGAAGACTGTTACAAGTGCATAATGTGGTGTTTTTTTTCACGAATGGAAAAATTTCCATTCTTCATTTTCTTTCTCTAAAACCCTTATGCCGTTCGGCGTCGGGTTAGCCATTCTTTACCCATTTCTTCCAATCGCTTCTGTTTCTGGCCAGTCCTCTCATCTCTTCCATTGATTTCCGTCTTTTCTTGTTCATGTTTTCCTTGTTCTTCCTTTCTTTCTTTTCCTATCTCTTCCTGCCTCTGTAACTGCTTTGACTAACCTGTTTTCGTTCATTCTTACAATGTGCGCATACTAGTTCAATTGCTTGTTTTCTATCTTTGTCAAAATTGGTACCTGTTTCAGATGGTCTCTGATTTCTTTATTTCTACGTCGGTCATATTTAGTAACTCCTGCGATTTTTCGCAAATATTTCATTTCAACTGCATTTATCGAAGATTCGTGCTTTTGTAGGGTGACCCTCGTCTCACTTCCAAAAGTAGTTACTGGTTGGGTTATGCAGTTATAAACTCTTAATTTTGTTTTGTCGTCGATTTCCTTCTTCCCCATTACGGTTTTATTAATACTGTAATATATACTTGTGGCCTTTCTTAATTTATTATTTATATCTGCATCTATCTTTCCGTCATCTGTTATAATGTTTCCTAGGTATTCAAAACATGTAACTTGTTCGATTTGTTTTCCATCAAGTCTTATAAAGTTGCCTTTCCTTTATCTTCTTCTTTCTGGTTAGTAATCATATATTTTGTTTTCTCCGTATTGATTTTCATTTTTAGTTTTATTATTTCCTTATGCCATATATTTGCTAAACTTTGCATTTTACTGTTCGTGTCTGCTATTAGGACTATATCATCTGCATATAAAAGAGAGTCTATTTTGATTGGTCTTAAATTTCTATATCCTATTCTTGTCATTTTCATTTCGTGTACTCTTTATTAGCGAGTCCATTATAATTATAAAGAGTAATGGACTTAGGCTATCTCCTTGTTTAATTCCTTTTTCCATTATGAACGGCTCAGATCTTTCGCCACTTACTTGAATTTGTGTTATCACTTCGTTATACATTGATTTTACAACTTTGATGGATTTCTCAGCTATATTATACTTTTCTAAAGTTTTCCACGATATTTCTCTATTGATCGTATCAAAGGCTGCCTTTAAGTCTATGAACAGTAGATAGAGCTGTTCTCCTGATTGGAACTTTCTTTCAACTATCTGCCTTATTATGTGTACATTATAGTTTGTACTTCTACCTCCTCTGAATGCAGTCTGTTCATCTTCCAATTTACTTTTCTTCTCATTTCAAAGTCTTTTTTCTACTATTCTTGAATATGTCTTGAAGCATACTGATGATAGGCATAGTGCCCTATAATTATCTCAATTTGTATGATCCCCCTTTTTATATATTGGTAATATAATATTTTTAGTCCAGTCTTTCGGTATCGTTTCTGTAGTCCATGCATCTTTACATATCTTCCAAAACCACTTCTTACCTTCCTCGCCCAGCCATCTTATCATCTCAGGATTAATTTCGTCTTCTCCCGCAGCTTTTCTTATTTTGATGTTTTTAATGGCTTCCTCTACTTCCTCTTGGGTTATTTCATTATGATATTTCTCAAGATATTCCTTTTCTTGTATTAGTTCTTCCTCTTGGTCATTTTATGTTTCAGTTTCTTCCTGTTTAAATTTTTCCCTGAAATGTTCTCTCCATACTTTTTTTTCGCCTATCTCTATATGAATTTGATTATTTTTATCTTTTATTGCATATTCTCCCCTTTCTTTTCTTCCTCGTAATGTTTTAATTCTGCTCCAGAATTGTTTGTTATTCATTTTGTAGCTTCCATTTAGTTCCTCTCCAAATATCTCCCAACTTATCCTTTTTGCTTCTTTCACCGCTAGACTCGCTACATTTCTTTTCTGAATATACTCAAGTCTTTGTGTTTGTTTATTATTGTTCTTCCGCATGTTTCATTTGCTATGTTATATATTATATCTTTAAAAACTCTCCATCTTTCTTCTAAATTAGTGTTTTTTATTGTTAGTTCTGCCTCTGTATGTTCGTTTTATCTTGGTATTTCTTCCTTATTTCTAGATCATTTAATTTCTTAATATTTAGTCTATAATATTTTTTATCATTGCAGTTTAAGATTATTTCTATATCATTTCTGGTAATATCAAACTATGTTGTGTTCCTAATTCTCGTTTTTTTCCGTCCTGACATTTTTTAATTTATTTAATTCTGAATTATATACGATGTAGTCAATTATACTTCGTGCGCCTCTTTCAGGTGCTCCAAACGTACATCTATCCTTCATGTCTTGGTACCAAATTGTATTTCCTACTTTTAGATGGTTTATTTGGCAGAACAGTAGCATTTTGTTTCCGTTGTTATTCCTTATTTTCTCTCCGTATTCTCCTATGCTGCCTAATCCTATATGTATATCATTCCCCAGACTAGCATTCCAATCTCCCATAATAATTACTCCATTGTTTTCATCTTGAAGTTCATCCAGTTCTTTTTGAAGTTCCTTATAGAATTAACTCATTTTGGATATCTCTGTTCCTTCTACTTGTCGGTATATTTGGATAATATTTATTATTTCATCTAATTTTATTGTTATGGTAATTATTCTTGAGTTGACTTTTTTACACTTAACAATATGTTTACTACTTTTTTCTGCCACTACTATTCCGACTCCTTCTTTCGCTCTTCGGTCAGGTTCTACTCCAGGGTAATATAAGTTATATCCGTTTCTTAGTTTCATTGTTCCTTTGCCCTTCTTTTTCACTTCGCTAATGCCCAATATGTCTATCTCGCATTCTATCATTTCATCTATTAATTCATTTTCTTTTCCATATAAAGATGTAATATGCCAAGTGTCTATCCTAATTTCTTCCCCATTTTCCTTCGAGGAAATAAATGCAGTTGAAATGAAATATTTGCTTCCCTTTGCTTTGCTTCGCTTCTCGGTCTTTAATGGACCTCGACAATAATACCTCACTTTTCTACCTTGGCGCATAATTACTATTTTGCACTAGTGTGAAAAAGAACTAAAGAACTAGTTTTTTCCACTAAATAGAGTTCAATAAAGTTTTGTTTTTTGCATGAACGTAGAAAAAAAATGTTTTGAAGAAAAAATTGAACGTTATTTAAATTAATTTGCAATAAAAACAAACAAAAACAAATTTTTCAAGTAGACTCAATTTTTTGAAGTTATCGACAATTCCCTCTATAAAAAGAATTCGTTATTAGGTGGTATGTCTTTATGCGTTCTGTTAAGGATGGCTTTTGAAGAAATCTCGTCAACACAAACAATAATAAATCGTAGGCGAATTCTATTTTCTAATATCCTTTTATATAAAGTGGTCGGTCTTTCTGGTTAATGAAAAAGCGACAATTAAGAAATAAGAGAGAAGAAGAGATAAGGAGTCGTTAAATCGAGTACGAAAACGCGACAGCGCCTGTGAGGAATATCAATTGAATTCTTTACCACACACGGGGAGTAAATGTGAAAGTCTTAAAAATTTGCCGAATGTATTTCCATCTGCTATTACAGCTAATTGGACTGTCTACTAACGATTGAATTTTTCTAAAATACATGTGGGATTAATAATAATTAAAGATCTCATTAATAATATAATAAACGTAAGTTGTCTTTATTATTTCTGTAGAAAAAACAAAAGATATTTCTCTAATTTTATGAGAAATGGCTTTTCGTGAGATTATTCAAATACGTTGTGGATGTCGATCAAAAGTTTTTTACCATTAATTGGTTTGATGGTACAGGATGTTTGACATAAGTTTTTTTATATTGGCGAAACAATCTTGGACTACAATGTCGAGGTGGTGAAATCTAGCACATCAATACGGTATTCACAACGTGACATTTCCATTATTTAAATGATTGTTCTTTTCTAAGTAATTGTCGTGTTTAACATATTGTTTGTTTATACGAGGCTAGTTTGATAAGTCTAGGCTAGTCTAGTCTAGTGTAGGCTAGCGATAGAGTCATACGAGAACGTATAGCGTCTCTATTATTTACATATAAAATGTATGAAACAAAAAGATAATAGATTTGGGCACGTCGTAAATTAATATTAATTGATATTAAAACTTGAATTGCCAGAATAATTTCGAACTGTTTCAAACATTCATCTGAATTATACAGGATGTTTCACGACAAGCTTACACTACCTATATTTTGGAGACTACTTACACGATTTCTATAAAAATTGGGGTATGTGGAGAACAAGTTATGGCTTCCGGTTATACGGAAAGTGAACGACAACTTTGTTATTTTAAATGTAACACCTTGTATATTATTAACTTTTCGGATTCTACTTTAAATCTTAATGTCACTTTGTGTAGAATACCCTATATCTAAAATTTGTACTTTCCTAGATATTAAGTTTTTTAATACAAAAATTGACAGGTGCAAACCCTCATATTGAAAATTCTGTGTGAACATCCCCAATACCAAATAAAAAACGTCTTGTGGGGTTGATTAGTAGGACGGTCAAGGTAATTGGTGACATGTCGAAAACTTCTTTTTTGTATATAGGGTTCGTGAAAAAGTGATGAAAATGCAACTTCACAAATGTCAAATTTTTCCATATTCCCTCGTCTTATACCTATACTACGCTTATGTTACTATAACCTTACTTGTGAAATGACCGATTATCTTTCTTATTCCATGTATTTTTACAAACTACACATTTCCTCTGCTTCTAAGCACTTAAATAAACAAATTACAATACAAAACCAAATAAAAGCACAATTATAATTAAAATCATATTGACAGATCTCAAAAAGTAGTTCGAGGTTATAATATATATTGATACCTAGTATTGGTAGAAAATGAAAAATTCTAACCTAAAAGTTTGGTGATACCTATTTTAAATGCTTTTCACTTTTTTCTTACCTTTTAAACGTGAAATACTGCAAAAATCTTAAATATAATCATAATTACGATTATTGTATACGAGATTTGGCATCATGTAAGTAGAGTCTCGGCTTAAATATGTTGGGGACAACCAAAATGTAAACAAGGCTTGTCTATCTTTAATACGTCATTGGTTCAGACGGAGCTCAGCCGCTGACTGCCAGCATACTCAACATATTTTGTGCTTAGTCCCAACCGTTGAGCCCGGCTGAACAAACTCAATAATTATTCATAATTGACATGTAAATATAACTCGCTCAGTGTAAGTTAGCACTTGGACATTAGACTTCTGAGATGCGCAGTAGAGCATCCGATCGCTCGAGACTCACTGAAATGGAGGACCCCAGTCTCTGTTTTGACCGCAAACGGTTAATATCGCAGTAATTCCAGTGGCGTACTAGTATTATAGTAGTTTTTAGTTACATTAATTATTATCAGTAGTTAGTTTATAGAAGGTGACATTTTATCTTATATTTTAGTTATAATTATTATAATGGAGTTGCATATATCCGTTGGAAATCGGCTACTAAATCTGGAGACTATCATGACGACATGAACTTTGAAAATATCCAAAAATGGCTAAAAGAACACCTATTACCAAATTTGTCCATGGGAAGTTTTTGTTGTACTGGATAATGCATCTTACCACAACAAACTTGCGGAAAATATGCCAACATCTTCAACAAAGAAACTAGAAATTAAATCCTATCGAATTAGTCTGGAGTGCAATGAAATACTATGCTGCTGAAAAAAACGTAGTATTCAATTTTAACAAAGTTGCTGGCTATTGCGACGAATTCTTTAAGAATTTTTCAGTGGGAATGTGGAAATCAAGCCATGCACCAAAATGTGAAAAGGAATACATGAAAAAGGAACCTCTACTAGATCAAGTCATAGATGAGTTTATCAGTAGTAATACCACAAGTGACTGAATTTTCGCGATAAGTCTGTCGATTTATTTTATAACGAAACTGAGTTGCTTGAAGCTCAGTTGAGTTGTGAAAAAAAACAGAATTATAAGTTAAATTCAGTTACGAGTGGAATTTTATTAGACTATTTCACAAACAAAGTGAAAGGTAAAAAATCTGAAATTCGGCAGAATTAGAGGAAATATAATATTAGAGGAAATTATATTTTTCTTGCAATAATTTAGCGCTCGTATTCCAGATCGTCTTTACGACACATTCCTTGTAATCAGAACCATCAATTTTTCTCTTGTTGAAGCCCCAGTCCTTTAATATAACAGCTAGCTCTCGCCAGGCGTTGCTTCTTCTAATACGTATTTTCGTTCATCGCAAAATATAGTAAATTGCTTCCAAACGTACTCCCTCGATTTCTTCGTCTTTTTCGGTACATTTCCATCAATTTTTTCATTGATTAATTCGATGGAATTTATCCCAAATCTGCTCATTTTTAAATGCGTGCACGGCGGGATTATTTACATTTGACGTTTAAAACTGCCACATACACAAATCTGAAAACACCGAACTTGACAGGCCAATAAGGATCAAGAGTCAAGTTTGGTTCATTTGACAAGTGCGTGAAATAGTCATAGACATAGAAGAAAATTCTAGTGAGGATGGTGACTCTGATTTTGATTTTTCTGAAGACAGTCATGCTGAAGATGGTAGTTTAAACATAATTTTAAATTTTTATTTAGTAATTTATTGTTAGCGTTAACATCTTAGTTAAAAATATTTAAGTAAAGTCCGTCCGGAAATATGGGAGATCCTAACTTTGTAATCTGCTATTAAGATAAATAAATATTTGTGAACACCCTATTATTAAGTGATTATTTATGAACCCACAATTCAGGTAATACACCAATAATTATAACAAAGAATTGAATATTATTATGAATATTTCTCAGCAGCCGGCATATACCTGTTGAAGCAAAGTGCGAGGGTCGTACGAGAGTAGTCCGCTCAATATATCTATCTTTATTCAAGCAGTGTCTGTTACTTTTTATTCGCGTATATCTCAAGTGCCAACTTACACTGGGCGAGTTATAGCTAATTGTCAAATTTGAATTTGTCGTAAGTGTTTTTTGAGGTTACTTGAATTGTTGTTATCGAATTTTTGCGCCCGCAACACTAACACTGTCTCTTGAAAAGGATCCTACTACCCATTCAACAAGAAAGTAGTAGTTTAATTTGGGACACTCTGTAAATACATATATAAATATAAACGTAGTGGAATATTTGATTTTAAGTATTGTATCATTATCTTGCATGCATTCGCCTCTCCAAATTAAACATGAAGCTATCAAATAATGTACTACATGCTATCCTAGAGGCTATATGTCTAACTATTACGGTTGAGTCACAATAACCGTTTTTAATAATAATAATAATAATAAATCACAAGGGGCATGTTGAATTTGACCTAATTGTCACTGATCGTGCAAAATTTGAGCTTAACGTAATTGTTTTTTGAGATTACTTGAATTGTTGTTATTGACTTTTTTGCGCTAGCAAAACTAACACTTAAAATATCTTGAAAAGGATGCGACCTATTGAAGATATGATTCGACAAGAAATTTGGGTCACTCTGTATGTATAAACGCAGTGGAATTTGATTTTAATAGGTATTGTATTATGTATCTTGCATGCATTCGCCTCTTCAAATTAAACATAAAGCTATCAAACGAGCAAGTATGTTGACCTTAATTCAATTACATGTCACGCCATTCGTTTTTGCTGCAGGCAAACATCAAATCCAGTTGAAATATTGAGTTCGTACATAAGTAAACCGATCGAAATTACTAGCATCGATTATCTAGTTAGATATTAAGAATACCGTGTAACTGCAATTAATAAAAAAACTAGTAGATTTTGCGAACCGAAGCGGAGAGCTTTATGGTTTTCTTAAAAGGTTAGACCCGTTTGAAAACAGTGTTTGGAAACATTAAAATTGATTTGTCGTTATGAAGCCCAGTACGGTAGATATAAAATATTTCAAATAATAATAAAAAACTTGTGGAAATGCGACTGATAAAATAAAAGTATGTAAGGAAAAGCAGAAAGAAAAGTGCACGTAATAAAGTGGACGCCTTGCAACATATTGACACTGCCTATCCGTAGGTGACAATGCGTACAAAAACTCGTCAACGAATCTATCTGTATTCTATAAATATTACGGAACGCGAACGATTGAGTTAATGTTCTTTTTGAATTTATGTTTATTTTCTTGATATTACCTTTTTCAGAATTCGCTGCTATGTTCTAAGGACGAATGTCAAGTGGGTATGAAATATGTGAATTGTTATATAAATAAAACGATATAAGACATGTGGAGTAGTTTTTTTTATATAATTCTTAGATGCAAAAAAACTGGATTGGATGAGACGATAACGGTTAAAAATATCACATACTAATTTCTTATTACTTCGGTAGACATCAATAATTTTCTTTGTATCACAAATAAGTTAAGTTGCAATAGCACAAGATTCAACACTGAACAATTAATTCAAACACTATCCTTGGCCACACCAATTACTCCTTGATTAGCCAGTTTTACATAAATACACCGCTCTACCCTAGAAACCTTCAGGTCACATGACAAACAAACAAAAAATATGTTTGTATAACTTCTTAATATTGAGCTGTACCGTTTAACGGCTGGCACGATGTTTTCGCGTAACTAGGTCTAGACTGGTGAAAAACTGCAAAGAATCCCTCAACAGGCTGGCAAGAGACAACAAAGAGTCTCTAATATGGGTGCCGGCAAATGAAGAGATTGTAGGTAATGAAATGGTGGACCAGTTAGCTAAAAAAGGCTCTAAAGGAGACTTCATAGGTCCGGATCTTTTTTGTGGAATCATAAAAGATTGCATATGACGAGAAATCGGGAACTAGCTAGATAGGGAACACCAACTCAAATGGAGATTGACACAAGGGCACCTCCATACAAAGAATGTACCGAACAAGTTAGACAAGGAACACTCAACCAGGTTACTGAAAGTGGTTAAGAGACATTTGAAGACAGTTACCGACCTGGTGACTGGACTCTGCACCTTGAGGAAACATCTGTACAAAATGGGCAAAGTTAGTGAACCTATGTGCAGAAAATTTGAACCTATGTGCAGAAAATCTGAACTTGATGATGAAGCTGCTACTCACATACTATGCTTCTACGAGAACTTACAAGTACATAGACGGAAGCACTTTGGAGTGGAATTAATACAACCATCACAACTACTGAAAATCCCTCCATTCAAATTAGTGGCCTTTATAGAAGACACGAAGCTTCTGGAATGGAAGTAGATAACATGGGAAATGGTAAAAAGATTCAGTTCAAGTGCTTGGGCTGATGAGCACAACCCAAATATATGAATGAATGATGTTTTCGCACTAAAATGGAAACGTCTAGAACCTTCTCTGGTAATAATAACATATTCAAACAAGACCAGATTTTTTTGAAAAATACCTCATAGTTTGCAAATTGATTGTAAAATTGTCAAAAAAGTGATACACAAAAAATTGATGCTGTTCCCACGTTGAACGCTTGTGACGACAATAAAACGTGGGATTGTTGTAGCCAATAATGACTTGGAATGGAAAAGAATTTTACAGTTTGGGGTTGGAAGAGTTCGCCGGAAGAAATACGAATGCCAAAGTACACTGAAGAAAAATTGATTCTCGACAGTTTGGCTTGGGAAAAAGGTTGTAATACTCTGAGATGCAGTTGTACGAAACATGGTTTGCAGTGTTCCAATCTATGTTCTAATTGTTATGGACTGGAAAGTTGCACTAATGCTGAGAAGTCAGTAGATTCTGAACCTGTAGAGCGAGATCATGACAGCAGATTAGGACCTGCACGAGAAGAAGATGAGCAAGAAGAACAAGAGGAAGGATAGGAATTAATTGAACATAGAAAAGTGATTTAAGTAAACAAAATTTTTATACATTCTTTATACAAAATACAATCTTGTCATTTAAACTTTTGAATGAAATTTTACATTCATTATCCTAATATTGTAGTACCCATGATGAAAAATATATAAAATCAAGGTCCATTATATTATCGTTATTTAGAGCACACTAGTGATTTAACAATTTACTAAAAACACACTTTCACATAAATTTCGATACATACATTATCTAGACAGATATGCATTATACAGGCTGATAGAAGCAGCTCTTCTATAGTTACTTTGTATCCTGCTGAGTTACCACATAGTTTCGTAAATTAAAGGTCTCAGTCTTCTACCAATTAGGACCCTGAGAATGCCCTGATTGGGCACCTCAAAAAGCTTAAACTAGTGGAGCAAGGAATCCTAGGGCACAGCAGCTAGGAAGACTACTGGATAGAAGAGAGACACTTGTTAAACTTAAAAACTCGTAAACATATATTTGACTTGAGGAAGTACTGTCTATACCACAAGTGTTAATTGTGTGCTCTAACCAATTTGACAATCATTTTTGTACTATTTTAATAATTAATAAAAAAATGCATTATTTTAAGTGAGCGGTTGACAACTCACTTTCAATTCATGTAAATATTTGTTGTCACACTTGGGTTAAAAAACTAAAAATAGGGGTGCAGTGCGACCAAAATTTTTCGATATCTCTCAACCCGTTAATTTTATGGGGATGTAACAAGAGGACGCTTTTTTTAATGTTTGAGGAATTTAGGTGTGGCATTTGGAATTCGAAAAACCAAACATGAAAAAAAATTGCATCATCAACCATTAAACTTAGTCCATATCTGAGTTCACAAAGGTAGTGCAGATCTGTTTATAACGCCAGCAAGTGTGCATTTAATAAAAGGTTAAATTATTATTCATTTCCAATAAGTCGTTTAATTAAATTATAAATAAAAAACAATTTTTAGTTTCTAACTTTAAAGGTTGTTTAACATTAAGGCAAACATTTTATATGAAATACTATTATTATTCTTAGCTCTTTTACCATCTCCCAAGTTTTTGATAGGAACCCATGGGACTCCCTATAAATTCGCTTGATAAAGTTTTAAAGAATGCTCGGTACATTTGAAAATAATTGTCGAATTTTATCCCTATTTTGATAATAAATTTTTTTCATTGGCTGTGGCAATTAAAGAATCTTTTAAAAAAAACTAAAAGCTGTCTTTGAGCCCTAATCCCGTTTATATTTGATTGTTTATCACCTATTCATCATACTGTAGATATTTATGTTGATGAAACGTGAAAGAATATCACATTGTATCAATGTGTATAATGATTGGGCCAAACGTGTTGTGAGTGGTTCAGAACCACCGCTAGTTACAAGAGTTTTGACGACAAAAACTAGAAAGTGTAGCTCGAAATGTCGTCCCGAAAATAAAATCCGGTCCGGTCTGGTTGTCGTTTGTTGACGCATTAACGTTGATCTACTTTTTTCCAGAAAATACGATACGATACGAGATAGTATATTAAAAAGCAGTGACTTCACTTGTGTTTTTCGAGAATAATAATAATAAGTACGTCTGTCAAACTATAATATTATGAGTTTTAAGTGCATTTATATTTGAAAATTTACTAAAAAATATATTTTTCTACGTCAGTAAAAGCATAATTTTTAACGCATGCTGTCAGTGTCTAAAATGCCATTTTATGACACTGGTGTTAAAAGTAAAATACATTTAGCACTAGTACTAAAAGTGACATTTTACTTAGCGTTTTGTCATCGTGACAAACATAAACATTCAAATCGACGCCATTTTTAGTCCAATTAGAGCAACCTAAATAACACATTTTTTTGGTTTTTGCTTGTTTGTAGAAAAAATAGTGTATGCAACATATGCATAAAGTGTCTTTTTTCACTCATGGAATTGACGTCAACTTTTCCACTCGTGAAAAAAAGCACCACTTTTTGCACTCGTAAATATTGACATTTCTACCAAAATTTTAGGAACAAAAGTCAATATTTCCTTACATTTAATCGTCTCTAGACAACGAAATATAACTGTTAAAAACGGCTATTTGTATTACTAGGGAGGAAAGTGTGTCATTTTTCTTCTCGCAGGTTGTAGGGAGGAAAAAGCATTACAGTTTCCTTCCACCCACAATAATTATTTTTTCTTCGAAGGTGAATGTCAAGTCATTTTAGTTTAGAAAGTTCTTCTTTTTCGCACGCTTCTACTTTCTACTTTACCGCACGCAAGGTATTAACTATTGCATTTTATGTTATTTTATTGAAATTTTGTTGAATACTGCGTTAATAACTATTAATGGTTACATCAATAACCAAAAGGTATCTAATAATAACTAATAATAGTTTGAATCTAGTTATTTCACGTCTAATTAAATATTTTTCTTATTTTCCGTCCGCTCGTAGAAAAAATGATATTCCTAACAGATGCGTAAAGTTTCTTTTCCGCACTTGAATGCATGTCCGAACTCGTTCCAAGCTTCTGAGTTCAACATTATAATAAGCGGCGTCTACTTTTTTTGACAGAAGATAACTGTCATAGTATGCTGTGGTTCACTTACAGAGAATACTCTGACTGACATTTAGAGTGCAAAGACGCTATGTTTGTTAAACTAAATTGAATTTTCTTTAAATGGAGAGCGATTCAAGTGATATTGAATTTCCAAATACATCACTAAAATTAAGGAGCGAGCTAACATAGCGTCATTAACCTTACTATCACAAATATTTAAACACTGGTATGAAAAACAATATAGGGTAGACAATATAAGGCAAATATAGTTATTTTCCTAACTAGTGCGGAAAGTGATACTTTTCCTTGTCTACCTTGTTCAGTAAACTCTTTGTATGGAGGTGCCCTTGTGTCACCCTCCATTTGAATTGATGCTCCCTAGCTAGCCAGTTCCCGTTTTCTCCTCTTATGCAATCTTTTGTGATTCCACAAAACGGTTCCGGACCTATGAAGTCTCCTAGGTATATTCTAAAATTTGTTATTTGTTATACTTACCTACAGTAATTTAACAAGTAGTAGTATTTACAATTGTTAAGCTAAGCTAAGGAACATGTGGACTAGTAGGATTAATTTGTTGAATATTTTCCACAGTAACAATTTTGTTGAAAATTTTATACCAGTTAATTTTAGCCAATCAGATGCCTGAATTTTGACATGTTGCTATGACAATAACCTAATTTCTTCGGAAATTTCCCTGCGTAGAGGGATATTAATAAGTGGAAATTTCCCTCTGGCTTGACAGCTGTCAGAAATAATAATAATATGTCACCAATTTAATTTCTATTTAAAAAAAGTTTTGGTATAAAATTTTCTTACCGAATCTCCCAGGAGCACGAATTATTTCCGGAAATTTTCCTCAGTTGCGAATTTTTTAAGAAAATTCGCACTTCGAGAAAATTTCCGGAAATAATTCGTGCTCTAGGGAGATTATAAGTGAAAATTTCACACCTCTTCTTTTTAACCAATAAGATGCCTTAATTTTGACTAGTAAACATATGATCTACAACCATTAAATAATGTAGATATAGATACCTGAGAATAATGCAAAATTTCTATAAGAATTTTACTACTTTTCGTCACAAAATTCAACAAACTGTTTCCATTCACTTGATTTTGATTTTTTCCAAATTATGGTGTGAAATTTTCTAACCTAATAACACGCAAGCTTAAATTATTCCTGGAGATTTTCTTTCTGGCACGCTTCGCGACTCGGGATAATTTTCTAAATATTCGTGCCCTCAAGAAAATTTCCAAGAATAATTTAAGCTCTTGTGATATTATAAGTGACAATACTTAATACGGTAAATATGCAGCACCGATTCGGCCTATTGGTGGAGGCGCTAACATGGGAATCTCCCTAAGAAAATCGCAAAAAAGCTAAGCTCAAAAATAGCAAAAATGATTCCCTTCAAGGTCACGCGTCTGCTTCCATTCTAAGACGTTTTCTGAAGCGTTCTGAGACGTTTTCTGGAGCGTTTTGGGACACACTTGTCACCTGTCACTAGCCACCTGTCAAATGTCACCTGTCTAACGGCAATTTCGGTTCACCTCCAAGACTCCCCAAATTTGGACCAAATTCCTCAAATTGACCCACGCGTGACGTCATCGACTTCAGAAGCGTTCTGAGACGTTTTCTAAAGTGTTTTGGGACGTTCTGAAGTGGGAAAACACGTTTTGAGACGTTCTGCTCTCGGGCATTGCGAGCTGTTCGTTGATGATGCAGACGCAGGAACACTTCAGAACGTCTCAAAACGTGTCACTCCACTTCAGAACGTCCCAAAACACTTCAAAACGTCTCAAAACACTTCAAAACGTCTCAAAACGCTTCAGAAAACGTCTCAAAACGCTTCAGAAAACGTCTCAGAACGCTTCAGAAGTCGATGACGTCACGCGTGGGTCAATTTGAGGAATTTGGTCCAAATTTGGGGAGTCTTGGAGGTGAACCGAAATTGCCGTTAGACAGGTGACATTTGACAGGTGGCTAGTGCCATGTGACAAGTGTGTCTCAAAACGCTCCAGAAAACGTCCCAGAACTCTTCAGAAAACGTCTCAAAACGACTCAGAACGCTTCAAAAAACGCCTCAGGAAGACTCGGAATGCCTCAAAACGCTTCAGAAAACGTTTTAGATTGGAAGCAGACGCGTGACCTTGACGGGAACCATTTTTGCTATTTTTGAGAGCTTAGCTTTTTTGCGATTTTCTTATGGAGATTCCCATGTTAGCACCTTCACCAATAGGCCGAATCGGTGCTGCATATTTACTTAATAGGGTCATTAAGAATAGGATAATTGGAACTAGTAGGGTTATTTTCTTCAATATTTTCAACTGTGAAAATTCGAAATTACAACTTTTTTTCCGTTTTTAATCTGTGTGTATGCAACCAAAAACCTCTCCTCAAGACAGGTTCGACACTTTATAGGGCTAATGATGCCCACGAGACGAAACGAGACTTTGAAAAATCTCGTCTTGTCTCGCAAGAAAAGTGGAATGTCTCGTTCGAGTCTCGTCTCATGTCTCGCGCGAGAGTCTCGCAAAAAATTGGCATAATATACAATTTTATTTATGATTTGCGTGTTGTATTAGGGAGTAAAAATGGGATAGATTTTTTCAATTATTATGAATTTATCAAAATTTAAATAAACATTAAACACGTCACAAGAAATACATAATAATAAATTAATTTTTTTATTTCTATTTTTAAAATTAGTTAAAAATATGGATTGGAGGGTTTTTGGGGATGCCGAATGTGAATAATACATAAAAATAAAATCTTAAATAACCCCTGTATCTTTTCGGAGAAAAATCTAACCTCTTTTATCTCCTAAAATCTTTAATGTGCCAAATGATCCATTTTCCTAAGATACCTAACATAACATAAGTGAGGTGTTTGGGTGGATTCATGAAGAGCAGTAGATACCTATAACCATCTGACTTGGTAAGCTTACTGAACAATATCTTCCTTTTGAACCCAGTCATTTAAACATAAAAGGCATCTAGCTGATGTATTATTCATCCGGTTCCGATGTTTTCTGATGGTTAAAGAAGCCCGGGAAAAAGCCTTTCTGACGGAACAGTGGTAGTTTAGATGCTGAGAAAATCCTTCGCCATCGCACTCAAAACCGGAAACTGAGAATAATGGCTTTTCCATGGTCTTTCCATCGTAGTATATTTTTGTCTTGTCACATTGTGCCAAATAAATATATTGTTGAAACTCCTCCATCACTTCTGCGTTAGGCGAAAGGCGTTAGGCGAATATTTAAAAAAAATGTTTTTTCGTTTCTCCGAGGCAATGTTATTGTAAACACAGTCTGTTCGTTATTATGCGGATTTAAGAATATTTGGCATTTTTATATGCGATATTTCGAGACTTTTGCGAGACTCGAGTGAGATTCGAGACGAGACTTATGAAAGTCTCGTTTTGTCTCACCAGGAAAATTTAAAGTATCGTCTCGAGTCTCGTCTCGAAAATGAGACGAGACTCTCGCAAACCAAAATATCGTGGGCATCACTATGTAGGACACCATCAACTTTTGAACAGAACGAAAGATACAGTACTTGATATTTTTTTGAAAACGAGCTGGAGCTGGAAGCATCATTTATTAAAATTGATTACAAATAAATTATTTAAAAACCAAATTATCATTTAACACGATCGTCCAAATTAATATGAATTGAATAATTAATTATCAAAAAAAGCTGTTAATCAATAATTATTTATAGGATTGTGTAAAATTTACATTTCATGAATATTTAAAATACCGAACACACAAAAGTATTATAAACTACACTGAAATAATTTAAAATATAAGATAAGGGAATTTATTTTATGGTAGCTGGGATGTGACAACTCTCTCTGTAATATTCTTGGGAATGGAGTTCGGCATCAGATAAGTGATATTTGACTCTATTACTGAGATAGAGTAGAAATTAATATTAAGTTGAATTCCAACAACTAGTTAACTAGATGGTATCCTGCTTTTTATTGGTAATATGTAATTAGAACAAATTTCCGTACTTATAAGTGCAATACAGAGACGTTTTGGAGTCTCTAGTATCAGGTCCGGTTTCCAAGAAATTCAAGGAAGTACAAATTCGTCCTTTTTGTTTTTTTTAGCCACAGTATGTTTATTTCTAAAAATGATGACAAAAGTTATTTGAACAGTTTTTTCAGCTTTCATACTTGAAATTTCAGTGCACTGTTCCATTTTTTCGAAACCATCATCAAATTTAATTTTTAGATACGGACATTATAATATGATCTTTTGAAAGTATTCTTAACTTTGAATTCCGCAATATGTAACACAGTATCTACTCTAAGTCTATCAGTACGGTCCTGGATTTTAACAAAACAGTTTTTTGTAGAAAAATCCGATTGAATCGCTTGGTCTCTATGCTCTTCTAGCTTCTTTAAAAATGGGAATTAAAAAAATGCCCTGGTGGATGATATATTAGTTATGTCTAGATTATAAATTCAGTAGAATAAAAAATATGAAAGTACCCTATTGTACAAATAACGTTTGGGAAATAATCTTTAGGAAACCGGACCTGATACTGGGGATTACAAAAATAAAAAAGCTGAATACCCTGTATAGCTATCCACTTTGATTAAGATTAACAAAAAAAAAACAGTAAAAAGTATCAAGCTGGAATCAATTTGTTCCTATTTAACGTTGAGTTATTAAAACCGACTACAAACAAATTATTCAAAAAGTAAATTATCACCGAACACGATCGTCCAAATTGATATGAATAATCAAGAAATATTGAATAACTATATTAATTTATTAGAATGTATAAAATTTACATTTCATGAATATTGAATACCTGAACACTGAAACAAACTCTTGTATAATCTTAAATATAATACGAGGAAACTCATCTTATGGAAGCTGGGATGATGCAGCTCTCAGTGATTATATATTGGAGCTGTCTTTATAAAGGTAGATTTTTCTACAATAGAGATTCTGAATATTTTTAGGTTCCTACATTAATACCTAACATAGACTCAAACATTCATTATAATAATGGTATAAATGAAACTAACTGTTTCTAATTAATTCCACTATTTAATGAAAAAATTATGAAAATTATGAAAGGATATTGATAATTATTTCGATATTGACATGATATGTAAATTCATTTTAATGTTTTCAAATATGTCCAAACCGTTAAAAATCATCTATTTTAAATTCCGTTTCAAATTTCGCGCCAAAAGGTTAATTTTAGTCACATGGAAGCTATAACGTCATATGTTTCCAAACACTTCTAAACTGATGAGGTGATATAAATTTTTTCGTAACAATGACTGTCAGTTTAAAGTGCTAGTACACATATCTTATGAATAGAAATGGACATTAATAACGCATTCTTAATTATTTTGTATGTTAATTCTTTTGTTCACAATTTTTATGGTCACTACCGTTCGTCGCCTATCAGTGCGCGAATTCCCAACAATCGCTGTCGGAGACGTGTATAACCTTAGCGTTTTATTATTGTGTTTTATATACTCGTTACATAAATAGCTATTTAGTACCTATATCGATATATAGACTAATACTTGAAAATATTTTCAGGTTCAACATTATATATTGGTGGTTCAAGCCCAAGACGCCGGTCATCCTGCTCTATCTAGTACATTGACAGTGTATTGCAACGTTTTAGATCTCAATGACAACGCTCCACTTTTTGATCCGATGTCATACAGCAATGAAGTTTTTGAAAACGTTACCATCGGTACTTCTATTCTTACCGTTAGCGCTACAGATGCTGATTCTTGTAAGTACTATTTTGTAATAATATTCACAGTTAAATAATTACAAAGCCTTTGAGAAGAATTCTTAAATTATTAAGTTTTTTTTTGAAATTAAAACAATGTGTTAATTAAAATCAGAAATACAAATATGTTAACAGTATTAATGGTTCTTTCATTTGTACAGTAACTAGAGTTGTGTTTGTTTCTCAATATTCTTGTTGATCTAAATTCAATCTTCCAGTAATTCCACTTCTTAAATGTATCCAACTTCATCCTGCTAAATTGATTTCATACTCCTTTGCTACGCTAGTGTTATTCTGGTGGGTATTTGAACTGTTATTTACTGCAAACATTTTCAACATGGCTTCTACACTCTCTCCAACGCGTCTCGCAAGAGTCTATTGTGGCTCACACCTGTTCATATTTCACCAAACAAATCTGATCAGCTTATCTAGGAAATGATATTTCAGGTCTGAGGACAAGAGAGAGACCCTGCTAAACATCAGATACCTGATTTGAGCCACGACGGGACAGGCACAAAGTATTTGCTCTGCTCTTCCATCATACTCTAGACAGTTACGGCACGTCGGATCTACCGACAGTCTAAGTAGTGCCATATGATGATTCAAACGACAGTGGCCTGCTAGACAACGTAGGTCATACCTGCTACAGTCTAGCTCTTGTTTCAAAGGATGTATAAATGACTTTAAATGAAAAAATTTTGTGTAAATTATGCCAGAAGCCTTAATCTCTTCTTGCAGTCCAGGTAGCTATTGTTTGTTTGGCAAAACTGAATGAGATGCCAATTGCCAATTCTGATCCTATAAAACCACCTGCGGCACCCTCCCTTGCAAGGGCGTCTGAATTGCCTTCGACGTTAGACAGTAAGAGCTTTTAAAGCCGCTTTAGTACCCGAGAAATTTTTGTTTGGTTTTCTCCAATCTCCACACATAAATCAATGTTCAGCACCAAAGCCTGAAGGTGTTTTTGAACCAATAGCTATCTGTTTTTACGGAGACACCTCTATTCTGAATTAAGACGGTAGGTATAAGGCAGATGGTAGTTTACTGCTAGAGGCATTGTCAGAGGTCATTCCCAGGCTTTTGTAGAAGAGAAGGTGTAAGTTGATGGACCCGTGTAACAAATTAACTTGATTGGTGTGTCATCCACTCTATTTGCCCGATTTGTGTATTGCATAGGAAAATAAATGGCATATTTTACTGTTCTCACTTTTATTTATTTTTGTAGTGAAAAATAAAGAAATCGTCTATTCCATTACTTCTGGAAATGAGAAGGAAGATTTTGGAATTCTTCAAAACGGTTCTATTGTTACCAAAAATCAGTTAGATAGAGAAACGCAGGCCACATATAACTTGATCGTGACTGCAACGGACCAAGCAGTTATACCAGAAAATAGGATGTCATCTACTGTACAAGTAAGTTTATAAATACATTTTCCTACAACCCTTATTCAAAGAACACTGTTCTGTACAATTGTCCATTCTTCAACAAAAAAATATATGTGTGCGGAAAAGTCACCTTAGTATACTCAAAGTACTTACTTTGCGCACATCTATGTCAATAATATAGTATAATCAACCGTTGGCGTTTTTCCTTTCTGTCAAAATTCGTTTGTTTTATGTTTTATGAATTGACAATTTGTGCTGGGCGGAATTTTTAAGTTCAAAATTCAAAATTAAGTTATTATAAACTTACATTTGTTTTATTTCCATAAGTATGTGTATGTCATACATACAGACTACAACTAGTTACTATTGCTGTGATGATCATTTTGATGTAAGTAATTATACACTGTGTTCATTTGAAAAGGACCCACCCTTAATATTTCAGAAATGCGACATATTAGAAAGAAATGCCGAAACACGTCAACTTTTAACTTGAGGGGGACACTTTTTAGCGCTAATTTCATAAACGTTAGATTCACCCCCTCCCTACTGGAGATACCCCTTAAATGTTTTCAAATGGCGTTAGGTATGAAGTCATACCTCATTTAAAAGGTCTGGTAAATATCTACTCAATCATTTTGATCTTTTTCGGTTGTCAAATCCCAAATGATAAAACGTCAGTCACCACAATCAGCTGATAGGTATCATTTTATTGAAAACAGTTAGTTGGTTGGTAACACAAAAGAAACCAGATTTCTCTCTAGAATAGAGCATTTCCAAGTGACGTCATCCCGCGCCATTTTGTCAGCTGATCACGGACAACCTTCAGAAAGATGGATGAAAATAGCATTTTTTACTGATTTTAATATAAATCGAGAGCAAAAAAGTTATTTGGTTTTGGTAAATTTGTGTACTAGTGTATATTAGTTGGATATTATAATAATTTAAAAGTGTAAAAAAGCAATTGTTATGAGTTTTATCGTGTTGTATTATTCGGTTTGAGGTTATATTAGAATTTAATGTGAAGGTTGTCCGGTGACAGAAATTCGTCACAATGACAGAAATTCGTCACAATGACGTACTTGGAAAAGGACAATTGCGCTTTGCAGGCAATAGATATGGCGACAAACCGATAAAATTGCAATTGCATCAGATTGCAGAAATTGATCAGCTGGGTCTCAACTGCGCTTGTTTTCGAACAATAAATCTTGCGTCTTGCATTTCAGATTGTATTGCACCATGTCAAGCGACCTTTAATTTTTTAAAAGAAGAATGTAACGTAACAATTTTTGTTATGCGATAACTCTAGTTTTCATTGCAAAGTTCAATACCGTTATACGCTATTAACGTAAGAAAATAACGTTTTACGGTAATACCGGTTGCGCTTTCGATATCCCTCTATTAAAAAGGGTTTATACGTTACCTGAAAGGACAGAAAAAATTTTTCTTTGCGGAAAATGTGACGAAAGTGATAGAAAAACAGCTAAGTACTGTATTTGATAAAAGACACCCAGACAAACATGTTGATCATAAGTATGTGTCAATGTTAGTCAAAAAATGTTTGGAAGCAGGTTTTGTCTTGAATAAGAAGCGTGAGGGGAAAATAGTTCTAGATGAAAACTCACAAATAGAAGTAGGTAATTGGTAATTTTGCTATGGATCCAACAACATCCATAAGGAAAGTAGCAGCCTCGACACATCTTTCCGTTGGTTCTGTACATAACGCTCTTCATATGCACAAATTTCACCCGTAAAAGATACACCTATTGAACGAACAACATGAAGATGAACCCGATCGTAGAATTGAATTTTGTGAAATGATAGCAAATAAGCTTAACTTCACTACATAATATTTGTTTTAGCGACGGGTCTACCTTCTTTTTAAATGGATTAGTCAATCGGCATAACTGTCGCTCTTGGGATTATACAAATACACATATTTTTCGTGAAGGTCATTCCCAAACACCCCAAAAAATAAATTGGGCTGGAATTTAGAAAACGCTGTTATTGGGCCAGTATTCATTGAAGGAAATTTGAAAATGAAAAAATGAAAAATATTTGGAACCAAAGGAAAGTGGATTGGTCAAAGAGGTGTTATAGAGTGGCCACCTAGATCTCCAGTATTAACACCACTCGATTTTTTTGTGAGGATATTTGAAATCTGAGGTCTACAAAACACAACCAATATCTTGATGATTTTCGACAGCGCATTATTCAAGTTTGCAGAGATGTAAAAAAGGAAACATTTCAAAGAGTGCGACAGGAATTTGAAAATAGACTTTATTATTGCCTGAATGTTAACGGTGGTCACTTTGACACATGATTAAATAACAGTTATTTCTTGTTTACAGTTGTATTTTTACTTCTTTGGAGAGTCTTTCTATCAACATAATACGGGGGCATTCGAAAAGTTGAAAGAGAGCCAATTTTAAGCAACTATTAAATAACAGTGGAAGGCTGGTATCAAAGGCAAACAAAATAATTGAATAAATATTTACCAGACCTTTTAAATGAGGTATGACTTTATACCTAACGCCATTTGAAAAAATTTAAGGGATATCTCCAGTAGGGAGGGGGTGAATCTGACGTTTATAACATTAGCGCTAAAAAATGTCCCCCTCAAGTTGAAAGTTGACGTGTTTCGGCATTTCTTTCTAATATGGAATCTGAAATATTTAGGGTGGGTCCTTTTCAAATGAACACAGTGTATATAAATGTAACTAATAACCATCTAATCTCCATAGTAATGTCATTACTAAATGTATCTGACTCAAATAAATGTATTCCATCAACCGACACTGGTATGGAAAAGGCTAGAAGATATCACCTGATATTTCAAAAGCAAATTACGAAAAGCAACATGTATTATAAATTCATGAATTGGAGGAAAAAACAAAATTAAATCATTTTCAGAAACTATATTGGCGTATTTTGCCTTTAAAAAGTGTATATAGAAAAAGTTGCCCACTCGGCGCTCGTGGGAAAAGTACCTATAACTTGTTGTAGAAACTACTGTTTTGTTATTTTTTCTTAAATTCACTAAATATATTTTAGGTAACGATAATATTGAAAGACGTGAACGATATGTCGCCCGAATTCATCACACCCAACGAGACCACCGTATTCGAGAACGTTCCTATCAACACCGTAGTCATGGTGATCAAAGCAATAGACAAAGACGAAGGCAGAAATGGATATATAGAATATTCCCTTTCTAACGATCCTCTTACCTATGGATTGTTTTCTCTAGGACCTGTCGATGGCTTGCTACGAGTTAGTGGAAAAATTGATAGAGAAACCACCAATAATTATACGCTATTGATAACGGCAAAAGATAGAGGAGATCCTCCGAAAGTTACCAATATGAAGCTTTTTCTTAAAGTATTGGATGAGAATGATAACAGCCCCGTCTTCGATCCGAAGCAGTACAGCGCTTCGATATCGGAAAATGCCTCTATTGGCGCCAGTGTAATGCAGGTTAGTATTTGCTTCTTTTTAAAGACTCCTCCTAGTATCCGTTTATTTAACAACCTTTGGCCTCCGACCAATTCGGTCACCTTTAATGTATAGAAATCGATAAGGTATACCGTTTACTCCCTGCCTTAAACAATGAGTTATCGTAACCCATAAGCAGGTTCGAAGTCGTAAATATAAAAGACGGAGAGAGAATAATATATTGCCATAAATCAGATCCATCATCAAATGACATTGACATCAATATTTTTATGTTGGTTTGACGAGGATGCTTTTTCACGTCAGGTTTTGAAAATAATTAGTATTTTTGCTCTATTTACTTCTACTAATTACTTTTAATTTTATTACAGGTATCTGCAACAGATGTAGACGACAATCTAAATGGCCGCGTTAGATATTCAATAAATTCAGGTGACGACAATCGAGATTTCACGATAGCCGAAGATACCGGAGTAGTACGAGTGGCGAAGAACCTCAACTACGAACGAAAATCTCGCTACGAGTTGATAGTTAAAGCGGAAGATTGTGCCGGGGATATCAGTGGAGCTGCCGTTAGATCTGACACTGCGAAGATATCAATTTCCGTTTCCGATATCAACGACAATCCTCCCACTTTTTTAGATTCTCCTTATCTTGCTTACGTTATGGAGAATACGATTCCACCTAATGGAGGCTACGTTATTACCGTGCAAGCTTTCGATGCAGACACGCCACCTTTCAACAACTTGGTCAAATATTTTATCAAGGAAGGCGATACTGACATATTTAGAATAAACGCATCTACCGGTCAAATTTCGTTGTTGCGTGCATTGGATAGAGAAATTCAAGACGAATACATTCTTAGCTTGGTCGCTATGGATACTGGTAAGTCAAAATTTACCATAGAGTCGCAGTGGAAGGCCGAATAGACCGACTTACCACAAATCTAACTTAACTCAAAATTTACGCTATGACAATCCATTCAAGTAACTTATTCCCAGTTTTTCAGCTTTTTGCGTTTTTCGAAGTCTTAAATTTAGTTACTCAAACCACTTGGACCCGAAACAAACTACCGAGTGTAGTTACATACAATAAAATCTCACTTCAGTACTCTCAAATTTAAACCTAGAAAACTTAACAATTTCTTATATTTCAGGTTCACCACCCCTGACCGGCACCGGTACTGTTCGAGTAGTGGTACAAGATGTTAACGATCACAGTCCGGAATTTAAGAGACAGTCGTATCAAGCAGTTATTAAAGAAAATTCGGCACCCTCGACTTGGGTTCTATCTCCAATAGCTACGGACAAAGATGTCGGCTTAAACGGAAAGATCCGTTATAGTCTTTTAGGTGACAAAGTCGAAAGATTCAAAGTAGATCATAATACTGGAGCGATAACAACGGCCGTTTCTCTAGATCGAGAAGAAATTAGTTCGTATTTTTTAACGTTGATGGCGCAAGATTGTTCTTCGACAGAACCGAGAGCTTCGGCCGTAAATTTAACAATTAATATCGCCGATGAAAACGATAATTCGCCAACTTTCGATTTCAGTAAATACGAAATATACATTTCCGATCAAACCAAAGCTGGACAATTCGTTTTCGGCGCAAGAGCTACAGACGAAGATTCAGGTTTGAATTCGAGGATCGTATACAGACTAATGGGAGAGCACGCGAGAAATTTCACCATAAATGAAAATACGGGAGTTATAAAAGCAATTTATGATCTACAAAGATCATCTACTAGCATATTTAACCTCGAAATAGAAGCTTCGGATTGCGGTAAACCTCCAAGGAAAACAAGTACAGAATTAAGAGTCCATCTCAAACCAGGTCACTCTTTTCCAAAATTCGCCACACCGACCAAAACAAAGTTCGTCCTAGCCGAAAACGTAGAAGAAGGTAAAATTATAGCTAGAGTAAAAGCTACTTCTCCAAAGAAAGGTCCAGCTGCAGCGATTAGGTACGCTACTGCCGGAGGAAATATTGGAGACGCTTTAAAAATAGATAGAAACAGTGGCGAAATTCAAATAACAGGACATGGACTAGATTACGAAGTTTCCCCAGTTTACGAAGTTTGGATCGAAGCACAAGATTCGGACAGTCCGCCACTTAGAAGCGTCCTTCAACTAACCATAAACGTTACCGACACAAACGACAATCCTCCAATAATGAACACCTTATTATACAACGCTTCGGTTCTAGAAGAAGAAATCCCTCCACTTCTCGTCGTTAAAGTTTCTGCTACAGATGCAGATTCCGTCGAAAACGGTAAAGTCAAATACAAACTTTTAGATGATTTCGAAGGAGCATTCGAAATAGACGCCGAAAGCGGAGAAATATATACAAACACTCTTTTAGATCGAGAAGATATAGCAAATTACGAATTGATAGTAGAAGCTACCGATCAAGGTTCACCGCAGCTTTCCAGCACAGCAACCGTTCTCGTTACCGTTTTAGATAAAAACGATAATCCTCCACGATTCACAAGATTATTTAGCGTCAACGTAACAGAAAACGCGGAAATAGGCTCATTCGTCATCAGAGTTACGAGCTCAGATCGAGATATAGGCGAAAATACAAACGCAACTTACGTTTTCACGGAAAATCCCGGAGAAAAGTTTAAAATAGACCCCATAAGCGGTAACGTAACCGTAATTGGACACTTGGATAGAGAACAGCAAGACGAGTATATTTTAAAAGTGGCCGCAGTCGAGTTAGCTTGGACGGCGGAAACACCAATAACAATCACGATACAAGATCAAAACGATAACGCGCCAGAGTTCGAACAATCCTTCTACAGTTTCAACTTCCCGGAACTTCAAAGAGCCATAGTCTTTGTCGGACAAGTTATGGCAACAGACAGAGATAAACAAGGACCAAACTCCGTAATAAGTTATTCTCTACAACAACCTTCCGATCTATTTACGGTGGATCCAGCTTCTGGAGAAATTTTCAGCAAAAGAAGCCTTCGATACAAATACACCTCTCTTGAATCTTCGCCGGAAAATACCTACGCTTTAACCATACTGGCTACGGATAACGGAAAACCTCCTATGTCTTCCGAATGCTTAGTAACAGTCAACGTTATAGATGCTAACAACAACGCACCCAGCTTCGAACAACAGGAGTATCTTACACCGGTACCTAAAGATGCAGGTGAAGGTCAAGAAGTGCTGAGAGTGGTAGCCAAAGACGATCTCGATGTTGGCGTCAACGCCGATATAGAATACACCATCATAGGTGGAAATGGTTCAAATAGCTTTTCAATTGATAAAATCACCGGTTGGATAAGATTAAAAGAAAAAGTATCCAGTGTCGGTACTGTTTATATCCTACGGATTCGTGCCACCGATAAAGGAATTCCACCACAACAGACCGAAACGACAGTAACTTTAATAATAACCGGAGAAAATAAATACAGCCCCGTATTTACGGCGGTCAGTTACCAAGTTATAGTACCCGAAAACGAACCGTTAGGCTCCACTATTTTAATAGTCAGCGCGTCCGATAGAGATCAAGGTCCGAACGGTATGGTTAGATACAAAATATCCGCCGGCAATGAACGTAAAGAATTCACCGTCGATACTGTGACCGGAGCCGTCACGATTCTTCAACCTCTCGATTACGATGCAATCCAAGAATATCACTTGAACATCACGGCGGAAGATCTTGGTTTTAAACCACGACGAACAACTGCTATGTTGACAATTACCCTCACTGATATTAACGACAACGCTCCCACGTTCGACAAGTCAATATTCGAAGCTTATTTATCAGAAAATTTGCCATCAGGAAGTTTTGTTTATAAAGTTACGGCTGTTGATATAGACTCTCCGAAAAACGCAATTATAGAATATGCAATATCCGACGGTATCGACAAGGAAGTTTTCTATATAAATAAAACAACCGGAGTTATAACTTCAAAAATTACGTTCGACTACGAAGAAAAAGATCAGTATACTTTAAATATAGTCGCTGCTAACCCCGATTCTTCGATGTTCGGTACCACCACGGTTAAAGTACATATCACAGGAGTGAATGAATTTTTCCCCAGATTTATACAACCCGTATTTCATTTCGACGTATCAGAGTCCACCGAAGTCGGAACTAGAGTCGGTACCGTTCAAGCAACTGATCAAGACAGCGGTGAGGATGGTAAAGTGTATTATCTCCTAATCGGATCCAGTAACGACAAAGGATTCAGCATCAACGCAGAAACAGGAACAATTAGAGTATCGAGAAATCTCGACAGGGAAACTCAGAGTCGAATTGTATTAACAGTAATGGCAAAAAATGCAGGAGGTATACGCGGCAATGACACCGACGAAGCTCAAGTGATAGTTACCGTACAAGATGGCAACGATCCTCCGGAATTTTTACAAAACATATACGAAACGGAAGTATCCGAAGGAGTTAGCGTCGGTACTAAGTTAATATCGGTCAAGGCGATAGATAAAGACGTCAGATTACAAAACAATCAATTCAGTTATTCAATAATCGGTGGAAATATCGAACAAGCTTTCAAAATTGATCCTCAGACTGGAGAAATACAAACGTCCAAGGCGTTAGATAGAGAAACCATCGGAATGTATTCGCTAGTAGTCGGTGCTATAGATACAGGAATACCTCCTCAAACTGGTACCACCGTCGTAAAGATCCACGTAACTGATGTCAATGATAATGGTCCGGTGTTTGATCCTGCACCGGTAGGCTATGTACTAGAAAACAAACCGGCTAACACTAAAATTATGACACTTTCCGCTAAAGATCCCGATCTACCACCGAACGGCGCACCGTTTACTTACCGGCTCGTCGGAGGAAAACACAAAGATTTCGTTCGTATCGACAAACATTCCGGAATCGTCGTTTCGACAAGAGTAATCGACAGAGAAATAATTCCGGAACTAAACATAATGGTAGAAGTCGAAGACAACGGAATGCCGAAATTGAAATCGCAGCATGTCGTTAGAATACAAGTGCAAGACGAAAATGACAGTCCTTCTAATTCCAGATCGGTACACGTAATGGTATACGTATTTAATAATTCGTATCCTATAGGAAAGATCGCCGATGTCCATCCAAACGATCCGGATTTGATAGGGGATTATAAATGCAAAATTGTACAACCGCCTCTACCAAGTATTTTAACTATTCCATCGGGTTGCAACCTATATACATCCAAAATCACACCTAGTCTAGGATACTCCCTCTCCGTTTCCGGTAATGATGGCAGGCATTCGGATGTTATTTCCACTGCCAGTGTAGAATTTATATCGTTCTCTAACAAAACTATAGATAATTCTATTACATTACAAATAGCAAACGTTACAGCAGAAACTTTTCTCACGCACTTTTACCGAGGTCTTTTAGATATACTGAAAAGTATTATGAATTTTGACGACACTCTTATTCTATACAGTTTACATGAGAACAACGTCGGTCTGGAAATAACGATGGCGGTCAAGAACGGTAATAATTATAAAACCAAACATCAGCTAATCGAAAAAATCCAAAATAAGCGAGAAACTCTTGCAAATTTATTTCAAACTAGAGACGTTGTGGTAGGATATTCACCTTGTGAGGAAAATACTTGCGAAAACGGAGGAATTTGTCTGGAATCTTTAGAAGTAAGAAAAACGACAGTAATAACAGACAGTCAAAATTTAATCTTAACTTCCCCACTTGTAATACACGAATACAAATGCCAGTGTGCTAGTGGATTTACCGGCAACACTTGTAACAGAAGACAAGATCCTTGCGTACCTAATCCGTGCAAACAGGGTGGCGTATGTCGAAGACAAGGTTCCAACTTTCACTGCGTTTGCCCGCCCGGAAAAGATGGACGTCATTGTGAATCGCAAAAAGATTTTGCTTGCTTTGATAATCCTTGCCAAAATGGAGGTTCTTGCAGAGAAACACCGGACGGATCATCTTTCTTCTGCCTTTGTAGATCTGGTTACAAGGGTAATCAATGCGAAATTCTAGCAGATTTTTGTAGACCCAATCCTTGCTTACACGACGGACTTTGCATCAGCCTGAAACCCGGTTATAAATGTAATTGCGTCGATGGAAGATACGGTAGGCATTGCGAAAAAACTACTTTTGGTTTCAATGAATTGTCTTATATGAGTTTCCCATCTTTGAATACCGCCACCAACGATATATCTTTCATATTTTCCACTACGAAGCCTGACGCTTTGCTCGTTTACAACTACGGGCTGCAGACTGGCGGTAGAAGCGATTTTGTTGCGGTTGAACTTATACACGGCAAAGCGGTATTTTCTTCAGGTGGAGCAAGGACAGCCATAACGTTAGTTAGCGTCGAAGGACAAACCAGTAATTTGGCTGATGGTAATTGGTATAAGATAACAGCCACACGAAATGGAAAAGTTGTTTCTTTGAACATTGGAAGCTGCACCGAGCACGGAGATGTTTGTGAAGACTGCAAACCTGGTGATGATACTTGCTACGCCGATGGAATTGGTCCCAGTGGGTAAGTTGATATTTCATCATTAAAAACAAAATTAAAAATTGGAAAATACAAATGAATTAACCCCCTTTGAAAATGTTATCCTACTCCCATCAGTTTCAACAAATAAATAAATCCGTTATAACAATAATTTTATCGTTACCCAACTAAAAAGAGTCCAACACATATATGATATAGTTGAGTCACATTAGCATATTGTTGACGCGGTGACGGTTATGCGATGACGTTAATGTCACTAACCAAGTTTTGCCCTTACCAATTATCGCTAAAAAATGGAAGCCAGCACTCTTAATATTTATACTTTTTATATTGTTGCAGGACCTTAAACTTCAATAACCAACCGCTGCTAATTGGAGGATTGATTAGCGCAGATCCGGTTCTCGAGAGGCCCGGCCAAATCCACACGGATGACTTCGTCGGATGTGTCCACAGCGTATCAATCAACGGTCGCCAACTTAATCTGAGTCAGCCAGTAGCTTCCGAAGGAATCGTTAACAGATGTAGTCATCGCGGATCGTGCCACAGCGATCCTTGTCTAGGATTTGGAATTTGTATCGATCGTTGGAATGCCGCAAGTTGTGATTGCGGTTCGAATATAATAGCACCGAATTGCCAATCCGCCTTACAACCAATCAGCGTAAGCGAAGGAGGTTTCGTAGAATTCGCCATTTCGAAAAAACATAGAAGAATGCAGCTTCTAGATCATTTGTATAAAGGATCGACGCTTTGGAGTCATCAAAGAAAAGCTAGATCACCGGTAGACTTGGGTAGTAAGATAGGATCTGTCGGAAAAACCATAAGCTTACTTTTCCGAACAATTAAACAAAACGGACTTATATTCTACGCTACTAGCAATAAATACTATACATGTATAGAAGTAAGCAACGGACGGATCGTTTATATCAGTAGACTTTCATCCGTGATTAATGTGACGGATTCTCAAGTGGTAAATGACGGTATGTGGCACAATCTAACGCTGCATACCTATGGCCGAAGTATTCGAATAATACTGGACAATGAAAAATTCGGTGACGAATTAGAATCTTCGGGAGTGCACGATTTTCTAGACCCTTATTTGACGTACCTCTCAATCGGTGGAGCCGCAGTGGAATATTACTACGTTCATGATGTTTCTCCCAATTACTTCGAAGGTTGTTTTGCCAATTTCACCGTAAACAATGAAATGCAACCCTTGAACGGTTCAGGAAGTATATTTTCCGAAGTACACTATCGAGGAAGGGTCGTCAGAGATTGTAAAGGTCCTATCGGCGTCGGAACAGTCGCAGCTCCCGATCCTCTTAGTATTGGAATAACACTCGTTATAGTTTTCTTTGTCGTCCTACTCGTAGCTATATTAGTATCTTTCGTAGCGTTCCGACTTAGAAAACAATATAAAGAAAAAGGAAGTGCTTCCAACAGTCCTTCTGGAATCCAAACTAAACAAAACGGTAACGGTGGTATGATGGGTTCGAACGGATTAAACGTATCGAACGATAACGTCTTAAGCAGAGTAATGCATGGAAATGAAAATTCAATGTCTTACCATACAGACGGAGATGTAATACGAGGTATCGGAGGCCATCCGTTAGTAGGACCTGAATTATTATCCAAAAAATACAAGGAACGCGATATCCTTCAAGGCGAATTACCTAGACCTCAACGGCCCGATATAATCGAACGAGAAGTTATTAATAAAGGACCACCGATAAGAGACGAGCATCATCCTCCGATGCCACCAGCCTCAAATCATAGTCACGATCACGTCCCCACTGATTTAAATTCGGAGATGCCGGAACATTACGACTTGGAAAACGCCAGTTCGATCGCCCCGTCTGATATTGACATAGTTTATCACTACAAAGGTTACAGAGAAGCCGGCGGGGTAAGAAAATACAAAGCTACACCACCTCCGCTGACCGGCTATCATCACAAACATCAAACGGGACCTCAAAATCAACATAGACACTCTCCTCATCATCCAACGGGTTTTCCTCCGAGGGCACCTCCAGTTACTAGTCCCAATTCTCGACCGCACCAAAGTACGCCCTTGGCCAGGCTGAGCCCGAGCAGCGAAATGAGTGCTCAACAACCTAGAATATTAACGCTGCACGATATCAGCGGTAAACCTTTACAGAGTGCTTTATTAGCAACTACCTCCAGTTCGGGTGGAGTCGGTAAAGACGTTTTACATAGTAATAGTGAACGAAGTTTGAACAGTCCCGTAATGTCGCAATTGAGCGGGCAAAGTTCTAGTAGTAGGAAAGTAGCCGCACCACCACCAGTTACCTCATCGCCTCCAGGAATGGGGCTCACCGCCGAAGAAATAGAAAGACTGAAATCTCGCCCTCGCACATCTAGTTTAGTATCCACACTCGATGCGGTTTCGAGTTCCAGCGAAGCACCTCGCGGGGGCGGAAATAACCATATGAACCATTTACGCCATTCGCCAGTGCCAGAAACGCACCACAGTAGCACCACTACCGACGAAAGTGGTAACGATAGTTTTACGTGTTCGGAAATCGAATACGACAATGCCAGTTTAAGCGGAGAAAAGTACAAACCTAGTGAATCCAAATCGAGTTCGGGTAACAAAAGTAATATACCACCACCCTGTTACGACGGATTCGATTCGTCTTACAGAGGTTCTATGAGTACTTTAGTAGCTTCTGACGATGAATTGGGGGGTCCTATGTATAGACCGGATACGGGATCTCCCCCTACGACAGCGCTGGGTTGGGAATATTTTCTCAATTGGGGTCCGAACTTTGAAAGCTTGGCTGGGGTTTTTAAGGACATTGCAGAATTACCGGATACTGTAAATAGTCGAGTGCCATCTGCGTTACGATTAACAAATGCTCCTAAACCGTCCGAAGAATACGTGTAAATAAATTATGTGTGTGTGCAATTTATTAATTACAAATATAAATATGTAAACATTTAAAAACGAATTTATAAACCTTGTATCAAGGGATGATATTGTAATTTTCTTGCCATACTTTTTTTTGTAATATTTTACTTGTAAATTGTTTAAATATGATTTCATTCGAGATACCTGTGTAAATATTTAAATACTAAAGTCATCGAATTAGAAAAAACTTCTATTTAATGAATAAAAACTAACTGAAAATAATGCGTCTATTTATTTCAATAAATTACAGAAACTTTTTGTTTTCTTTGTACATAAATGGGTAACAGACGTAGAGAAAAAGGAAGAATATTACTTTATGGACTGAGGAGTTGTTAACTGCAGGGTTATTTCTTAGTTTTGGTCTCTACAGGATTGCAGATTGCTTCAAAGCATCCAAATTTTCCATAAAGTGACCTTATCTTCCTCCGCATGCGCCACTAACCTGTCTCTGTGGAATTAGCAAACGCTGATCAGCTGCGGCACGGATGGGCCACACGGACAACCCGCTCGCATGTAGAGCGTCGGCGTCAGTGTGTCTCCCCCTTTGTACAGTGGAAAAGTCCTCGTATCTGTGAAAACGGCATTAGAAGGGACTAGCATAACTCTTTATTAATCCCTGTGAAGTTTTCGGTTCGCTTAAACTGAGTTGCTTATAAAAATGAAACAAGTGCGGTTAGTTCGTTTACACACCGTCTACTTATGACAGATATATGTCGCTGTAATCTTTAATCGTAGCAATTTGATCGTTGAGACTTTAAATTGTACAATTTTTATACTCAGCGTCATCGCTTAATTAGGTTTGGCAGTTTTCAGTGTCTTATTAATAGTGGATCCTTTCACATTGTTGTTTTGGGATGCTATTAATTTTATGAAAGGAATAAGAATAATAATTCACCATATAGGTACCTATGTAGTTATAATTTCGTCAGTCAGTTACATTTTTTTTAAATACGAATAACGATTTGGTTTATCTAGTTAATTCTTGCATTTTTTTCTTCGTGTATAAATCAATTTGTGAATAATCCAACAAGGTAGTTTGAACGAAATTGTGCAATATACTCGGCCACTCTTCGTCTAACATCATTAATTTGTGCATCGAATTTGTCATTTCGTCCAACAAATTCAATATATTATGTTTCGCTTTAATTCTCATTGTATTTTCTTCCTAAAAAGAAAAAATTGTGATCAACTAAATTCATCAAAAAAGTTGAAAACGTCAAGCATGTTTCAGTATTACCACTTTCTACACAAGATGGGGTGGATAGAGAGAAAGGAAGGGAAAAATTTGACATATGTCAGTATGTATCGTCATCGTCGACTGAATTCATCACTTACCTACCACTGTAAATAGATGTAACTATCTAGGCAAGAACAACATCGTTAGTGGATATGAGACAAACTGGAATAGAAGGAAACGAAATAATAGAAACGCCCTTTTGGGGACCGGAACCCTTTTTCGATATAAGTACAAAAATAATATTGGAAGAAATAGGTAAAACCGATTGTATCATTGGAAAGATCTAATAGGGCTAAGACAATCAATGATACTGCTGGTTAACTACAACCAGGTGATTTCAAAAGAATGCATACAGTGAACGGCTAAATTATGGAATATTATCATTATTTCGAAAACCGTCGGGGTTTAAGGGAAATCCCGAAACAGGTCGATTTTTGTTGTAAAATACCCATGTTATAACGTACATGGAGTAGAGATGACGTCACCGGTTTAGGTGTAGTGACGTAATCGTTAATTTTTTTAAATAGAAATCGGTATAATGTGACACCTCATTTGAACGAGAATTTAATTCTCTATTCAACGACATTACATTTTTAACTGAAATATTTTTTTAAGGGTACGAAAAGTAAATACTTAAAAAAGCAAAAATAAGTAAAAATAATAATGGACACAAAAAGTTCTCTCATAAACACTGAAACTTTTTATCAAATGTTAATTCAAGCAAGTGATAGAGTTACTGAGATATTTATTGTTGTAAATGTTTTGATTTTGTGAATTGTCATCAGTTGTCAATTGTAATTTTTACTTTTGAATAGTAAATTATGGCTCACCTAAATGAAACACAACGAATAGAAATATTAATCCTTAGCGGATGCGGAGATAAAAAAGAACACAGAACGAGGTATGCCATCAGCCAATCAGCAGTAAGTAAAATAGTCCGAAAATTTAGAGAAACTGGGCACGTTAAACATATTCCAAACGCTGGGCGTCCTAAAATTGAAGACAACGTGAAACTTGATATTTTATTAAATGTGCATGACAATCCTCACAGTAGTTCAACTCAAATGGGTGAATATGCTGGAGTTTCCCAACGATCGGTATTACGTATTTTAAAAAAAGAAAAATACCATCCCTACAAAATTCAACTACATCAGGAATTGAACGACGACGATCCCGATCGCCGGCTTCAATTTTCTGAAATTATGCAGGATTTATGTATCCGCAATCCACTTTTCATCAATCAAATCCTTTTTTCCGATGAAGCCAAATTTTTTATACATGGTACCGTGAATCGTAAAAATTGCAGATATTGGAGTCAAGAAAACCCACATTGGAGGACTGAGGAACACACGCAATATCCTCAGTAAGTGAATGTATGGGCAGGGATCATCAATGACAGAATCATTGGCCCTTTTTTCTTTGAAGAAAATCTAACAGGAGAACGTTATTTAACTTTTTTGAGAAATCAACTTATACCTGTCCTTGCTAACATGTATCCAAATGCCAATAAACCAAATTTACCTAGTGAAAATATCTGGTTTCAACAAGATGGAGCCCCATTACGCACGTAAAGTACGTCAATTTTTAAATAATTGCTTTCCCGGGAGGTAGATCGGAAGACGAGGTTTTATAGAGTGGCCAGCAAGGTGGCCAGATCTAACACCTCTAGATTTTTCCTGTGGGATTACATAAAATCAACAGTTTATGTCAATAGACCCCAAAACTTACAGGACTTGAAAGATAGAATTAGGCATGAAATGAGTCTAATTACTCCAGAAGTCATCCGCAATGTACTTGATGAATGTGTCAGTAGATTCGCATATTGTCAAGAAACCGATGGATGGCATTTCGAAAATTCAATTTAAAATAATTGTTATGCATAATTTGGTTACTTTAAAGTACATTATTAATTAAATCATTAGTTGTCATTTGGTTGAATTTAAATTAAAAAAATTGTTTTCGTACCCTTAAAAAAATATTTTAGTTAAAAATGTAATGTCGTTAAATAGAGAATTAAATTCTCGTTCAAATGAGGTGTCACATTATACCGATTTCTATTTAAAAAAATTAACGATTACGTCACTACACCGGTGACGTCATCCCTACTCCATGTACGTTATAACATGGGTATTTTACAACAAAAATCGACCTGTTTCGGGATTTCCCTTAAAACTCGACGGTTCTCGAAATAATGATAATATTCCATAATTTAGCCGTTCACTGTATGCCAGAGTAAGACTGCACTGAGAGAAATGACAGGTGTTTTAACAGGACATTGCAGCCTGAATGAAACCTCAGAAAGCACAAGCTAGTGGAGAAGCAAAAACGTAGATTATGTGGAATGGAAGAAGAAACCTCCATTCACATACTTACAAAATGCACAGCCATACGGAATCCCTGGGAGTCTACTGAATAGAAGAGGAATACCTACCTAAACTGAAGCCTACGGACATCCTAAAATTCCTTCAAGGGATAGGACTAAAGAAAATACTAGTATCTGAGACCTTCCTAGGGAACTAATAGGAGAAGGGGGCACCATAGATCTTTTAGGTTTTAGTGTCGTTTCAGATTCGTCTATTGAACAGTTTATAGTCTATTTAAAAGGAAATGGATTCCAGCTACCGGCAAATATTACCTCAGTAATATCAACAAACAGCAAATGTATCTTGGACTCTGTAATAAGATACATAAAAAGAACCAATATTAAAATATAAGTAAAAATTCCTTTTAAATTTCCTCCAGATTTAAAATAGTATGTGGCAAATGGCGAAATCTGATGCCATCCCTCCCAACACACAGTGAATGTTCATCCCAATTTATAAATTTCTATATACATATTAATGTAATAGGTATCTTATGGAAGTTTTAGGGATTCAATTTAATAAAAACACACAGCATAAAAGAAAATGTACCTGGATTTGTGATGGTTTTTTCCACTGTAGAGCTTCTTTGCTGATGACCGTTTTCAAATCAATATCAGCAGTAAGTAACCAGTTTTTTGCATCTTGTCCAGCAGCGTTATTACTAATATCAATTCTCATACGAACTAATAAAGGTTGTAGAAGACACCCGGGTAAAGACCACAGAACTAAATCGCTCAAGCCCTGATATTCTTCATTCGCCATTTTTATGTCTTGTTCTGAAACCTAAGGTAATTATGTAAATAATATTTTTTTAATAACTCGTAGGAGATGAAAAGCTGGACTTTGTGTAAAACGTAATTCTACCGGTGTATTTTTACTAATATTAGAGTTGACAAACGTAAAAAACCGTGCTATGTGCTTCGTCGGCAAAAGTTCATGCGTTTCCGGCGTAATACGAGAGAAATTAATGTCAAAATATTAGATCTTTGGCATGCATCACGACTTGTTTCAAGTAATTGATTAGGATGAACTTTAGTTATTTGCTCTTCTTCTTTTTGCTATGGATGCGTTAGCATGCGTTTAAAAAGTGCACCAATATGACGCAAACATATTTATAAGTGGTTGATGTAGCTGCTGAAAAAACGTTATCTCTTTGTGTCGAAATATTTTGTCTTTTAATATAAAATATCTGCATCAAGAGACGTTAGATCAGATGAACAAGACGTTTGTTCCTCGGGAAATTAGTCAAACAAAGTAAATACCTATCCCTATGTTACAATCCTGCAAGATAAATCGTTGCTTTAAGAGAATTTTTACTGAAAAAAGCGAGTTATTTTTTGAATGATGACATCACGATCTATATTGTGATATTGCCTAATAGTTACCCGACTCCCAACTACTACAAACTATCATATCCATCTAGATCGGGTAGAAAAATGAAACATTCTAATATATTAGATATTCATTAAACAGTCTGTTTCTTGTAGAATATGATGTAAGGCATTCATTGTATGAAATTCTGAAGCCGAAAGAAATAAGTAAAGATAACTACGTCCATAAATTGGAATTTAGTGAGGTTATAATAGAATAAAAACTGCACCTGACGAGAATTTCGTTAAGCTGGTATGTTTATACTACGAAGCAACCTTAATACTATCTAAGAATGTGAATTGACACAATTTAGGATATCGGAATAGTTTAAAAACTAGTGTATCATTCTGTATAAAGACAACGGACGAGCTGGAAACCGACCTATAGCGGTGGTGAATGCTATAATTTATATTTAATTAATGTTCAATAAGACTGATGAAGTATGGAATAAATTCGATATTTCGTTCAATTGATACAGAAATGGCTTGCTACATAGATGGACAAGTCAAAGACAGGAGTCTCACTGTAAACATTAGGGTGTTTAATTTTTAGGCGATAAATTTTTTTCGGTCCTACCTGAAAATCTGATAATTAATAGAAAAAAAAAATTAAGTCAATTAGAGGCTTCACTTATTCAAAAATTCGATTTCCCATATAAATCACACGAGAGCGCTGCAAAAAACAAACAGGGCCAAGAGTTCATCAAAGAACTATCGCCAGAATTCACGGAATAACTATTAAGCCAGAATAGACAAACAACCAGGACCCTGGTTGGGCTCCATAAGCAGGTTTTGCCAAGAAGATGAAGAACCTCAGCACACATACTGTACTACGTGAAAGCCTGATTGATTGGTTCGGCACCACCAGTCAGAGGCTTAGAGACCTCGGCACCTCAGCCATTGGGCTTTTTGAGCTCTTGGTTATACCGTTTATGTGAAGAGACTAGTAGCCCTTATCAGGCGCAATAGTCTTTTCACTAAGTCCTTCTTGGAGAAATTCTCTCTTTGATACTCTAGTCCTAGGAGTCTATATCTCCAATGAGACAGTGCTTCACATTCGAAGATAATGTGAGAGACTGTATTCCTCCTCTTCAATGCAGATGATAGGATACTCCTTATATATGCCAATTGTATGCATGTGCTTCCTTAGGGTACAGTGACCGGTGCTGAGGTTTAATATTTCGTTAGTCAGCGACTCCGAGGGTTTTTTGACCAGGAGTTTGCTGTGTTCCTGTTTTGGCACGTGTCTCCAGTACGTCTGATGTTTAGTTAGAATTCACCGAGATGTACAATCACGTGCAGCAGATTTTGATATTCCAAATACTGGTTCAGGACCAGTGAATGCAGTTTCAGACCCTAGCTTTGCTAGGGTGTCTGTCTTTTCATTGTCTACAACACCCTTGTGTCCCGGGACTCACTTAAGAGTTACTCTATTATGGTTTGCCAGTCTATGTCGATAGCGTAAATTTCTGCCTGGAATTTAGATGCAAACTTCCCCAATAATGCGTGGACATTGTACATGAGTCTAGCACCATGTACTCCAGCTCCTGTTCCTATGTAAGTTGTAGATCCGACTGTGTACCACACCAACGTTCTTTCCTGACTGCATGCTTCCATGCCACCAAACTAAGGCTCCGTAGGTAACCATGGGTCTCACCACAGTTGTGTAAAGCCAGTGTACGATCCGTGGATTTAGTCCCCCTGTGTTTCATATCTCCCGTTTGGCAGCCATTAGGGCAATTTTCCCTTTATTGGTTTTGTCATGTAGGTGTGAATTCCAGGTTAGTCTTGCATCCAGTATTATGCCCAGATACTTGACCTCCTTGCTAAGACACAGCTGCACGTTGAAGAGGCTTGGCAATTTTAGTCTCTCAAGCTTCCTTTTTCTAGTGAAGGGAATAAGCGCAGTTTTTTCAGGGTTCACCCGTTGGTATTCCCTACTACACCATATTTCCACCATTTCCAGAGCTTGTTGCATCAGCTCCAGTCAGTGAAAACCTGACTAGGCTAAAGTTTTCGACGATAGTCGTAGTAGAACGGACTCTAACATAACATAAGAGCACACACAAAAGGTGCGTTCCCTGAGATCTCAGCTCACATCGGTAAAATGCGCGTTCTTTTTTATTTACTCACTTAGAAGTGAGCTAAGATTTCTCCTCCCCCTTCACCGATTTTGAATGTGCTGTGCGGGTACATCAGATAAACTAGAGTCGGAAATATAGTGGAGGGGATGTAGATATATTTGATTTGTTTGGATTTTAAGCAACATAGCCTTTTTTTTGGTTTTGCGATTATCACTGGTTTTGAGTGAATGTTATCTATGGAATCACGGAAAGAATAACTTCATTAGATGCTGATCATAGATAACCGACTCATATGATGCTGATACGAATCGGCTTAATATTGTAAATCTTTTCCTTGAAAATGCGTCGGCAAATCGCACGTTTCAATTGAGAGTGTCGTTCTTTTTGGTGCTTACTCACATCACTATATCTCAGATCACATTAAATGAAGTGAGCTGAAATCTCAGTCAAAAAGAACGCACCTAAAAGATCTTCAAAGGTGGTAATGGAGAGTCTGTTAGAAGCGCACAAGTTCCATATTGATACTAATCTTAAAAAATCGTTTCTAAGGGTTAACAAAACGTGCATCAGTTAATTAAGGTTACTTGTGGTCGACAAAGAAACACCACTAACGAAAAATAGTCAACAAATCTATTATAAGATGAAGAGGTCTTCTCAATGGAAAAATCACAGTACGAAATAAGTGAGTCTCTCTATACCATATTCCCTTCAGTAAAAATGTTCATAGAATTGTGAGTGCAATGATGCAATAAACGTTATACTACAATAACGTACCTCTTTGTTATTTATCATCCGTAAGCCCCAATGAGACAATCTGAAAATCGCGTAGTTTTTCCAATTTTTTCCACCGATAGGATTACCTTCGGAATCGATATAGAGCGATGATAAACCCTGAATTTCGGCGAAAGCATTAATCTGTCCCAAATAGGTCAAGTTAGTTTCCTTAAATACAAAATGTCCTATATTCGGAAATCGATGTTTGACTTTGTTTAAAATTCCAGTTATGCTATTAAAATTGACGTAGCTAAATCTGATCGTTGTAACGTCGTGTGCTTTACTATTATTCCATATTTTATCGATAAATCTTAACGCACCTTGACCGTAAACATTAAGATGTCTACCGCATATTTCGATTAAATAATCACCCCCTAAAAATAATTCAATTCCACGTATAAATCGTTAAAATCATATATAATTCTTTCAGCATACGCAATAGTTTATTGCATAACGGAGTGGAAAGCTTTGCATTACCATTGGGAGATTGAGAAACATGAAATAAACTTTCTAAACAGATTTGTATAATACAATGACCTGCAAAATACAACCTGTAGATTACAATAGCAATATAAACCGAAATCAGACCAGCCCCATTTCTGAAAATGTGCTATATGACTGCTGGAACGCTACCGAAACGTAGAAATATAAAAAAAATCGCGAACTTATCTTAAAATTCGCATTTAATGGTCTATTTTTTTGGATTAAGTAGTTGCTTTGGTAACTCACCGTGTTTCAAAAAATATATGATTCTCAAAAATGGGTGAGCGTATTGTCAGAAATTTATGATTGCAAGTCAGTTTATTTTATTGAAATTCATTTTTTATTACGCGGAGACTGTCCATATAAATAAGTTGAAATATCACCGCCAATGTTGCGACAAGTAAAAGTTTTAGTGTCTTGTCCAAAGAGCTAAGGCGATGCTGTCATTGACTATAAAATTAATATCTTCAGATTGTTGACATTTATAATCAAATAATTTAGAAAATTTGAAAAAAATACAAATATATTTTGCATTTAAACAATTAGCTTCTTACCTTGTTCTCTATCTTTTGGTAAAGCAGGAGAATATTGTTTTTTAACTTTGGCCGTGGACGCTCTAGAAAAATGTTTAGTAGGTACTGCCTTGCTATGGCCAGCGCTTCTAATATTTCTTGTCATTATCTTAGTTTCGCTTATTGAGTTATCGATATTTGAGGTATCAGATGAGGTTGTAACTTCCGTCAAGGTACTAGAAATCGCGACGTCTTCGCCATTTTTCAACACACTTTCATCAATTCCCTCAGACTCCAATAGATTTTGACTAAAAATGTTTCTAAGGTAACTAACAATTTGCAATTAAAAAATAAATAAATAGGCATTCGAAACAGATGTGATAACCCAAATAAATGAGCCTCTTCCACAAATCCTATCATACGTCCATGCTATATGAACATTTTTGCTAATAAATTAGCCCTATTTAAAAATTTAATTGTACGTCCATGTTACAGAAAGTTTTACAAATAAATTATACCCTTATAAGATTTTATGATACGCCTATGATAGAAGAAAATTTTTGCAAATAAACTGAGCCCTGTTAAAAGTTTTACCGTACGAGCTGTTGAATGGAAAAAAATTTATGAGCGAATAAATTTTTCGATATTTCCCGCAAATAGTTTTGTCTGAAAATTTAACGAGTAAAAATCTGAGATTGATGTTCTGATATTCTTTGAACATCAATCTTCGAGTTTAACGAGTTGAATTTTCGAAGACAAAACTTTTTAAGGAAAAATCGAAAAATGTATTCGATTCAATAAATGATGGTCGCGTTATATTTGATAAGATTATTTCCCGAATCAATATATTTTTAATTATTAAAGGTACAATTAAAAACGCATTCTTTATATACAAAATTTATAGGCATTTTTCCAGCATGTATAAAGTGTTGCCTATATTTAGGTGCTGTCAGTCGATACTATGTGATTTTATTCGCAAAGGAAGGAGGCTGAATTATCAGCGAATAAATTTTGACAGATAAGGGAAATAATCACCAATAAATTAGCCCACATTTTTTGAAGGTCCATGATATAGAAATTTATACAAATGAATTAATCCGCTATAAAAATTTTATGGTACGACTATGATACGAAAATTTTGCAACTAAATTAAGACCTGTTAATAGTTATTTGTATTACTAGGGAGGAAAGTGCCGCTTTTCCTCCAGCGGGATGTAAGTAATCATCCAAGGGAGGAAGTGGCACTTTTCTCCTATGTAATACACATGATTTTTCCTCCTACCCACTTATTAAAACTTTTTCTGAATAATTATTAATTTTAATGTCTTCAGCTCATTGCTTATATTGTATATATTGTTTTTCATACCTGTCTTTAGATTTTTGTGGTAATAAGGTGAATGAGACTATGTTGGCTTGTTCCCTAATATTAGGTAGCCTATTTGTAAATTCAAAATCACTTGAATTCCTCTCCATTTCTCAAAAAGTCAATGAAGTTTAATTAACATAACAACTGTACACTCTAAAAGACAATCGCAATGTTCACTTTCAGTGAGCCACAGCATACTATAGTTTTATTCATGAGTCAAAAAACGTATCTACAAATCCTGAAGTTGAAATTTTGATTTAAGAACCTAACGTTGAAGTAAGATAAGATACGTAAGAGGCTTATGTGCTTCTAAGAGCCTCTCCACTACGACCTTCGCAGATCTATTGTGTATGCCCTCCTGTTATTCTAGAGTTCCTTGTCTAGACTCGTCCTTATTACTAGACTTCGAATGCCAAACCTCAGGTCCACCATATATTGGGAGGGTTGTGGTTTTTCCTCACCTATCGTAGAAAACCTCGGCCTAGTCAGGCCTTCGCAGTAGCACAGTATATGTGCTGAGGTTTCCTCATCTTCTTGGCAAAAGCATATCGTTGTGTCTGCCAATCCGATGTTATTCATGTGTTTGTTAAGTCTACAATGCCCTGTCAGGAGCCCAACCAGGATCCTGATTGTTCTCCTACTCTGGCTCAGTAGGTACTCCGTTAATTTTGTGTACTGACCCAGCACTCACCTATTGCTACGAGAAAACCTCTGAAAAAACTCATAGCAGGTCAGGCGGACTTGGGATTTGAACCCCGGTCCTTCCGAATGCAAGCCGAGAGCGTAACCACTCCACCACTTGCTCGGTATTTATCTGCATGGAACTGATTGCTTTTATAGCCACTTGGCTGTCGGAGTATATAGCAATGGTCTTTTTCTCAAACTCTTGCCTTAATAGCTCTGCTGCACAGTGGTGTATTGCTGCAAATTCTGCCTGGAATATCGTCACATGTTTGCCTAAGCACAGTGAGACTTTTGTCTTTGGCTTGGCTATATATATTCCTGCTCTTACACCTTCCTCGGTTTTAGAGCGATTTGTGTAGCAGGCCATTTCTGCATAAATTGGAGGTCCTTCCTCTCTGCCTGTTATGACTGTTTTGAAGTTTTTCCCGAAGCTATACTTGGGAATTATCTCGTCCGATGGCGTTCCCATTATGGTGTCGATTTCCACTATTTGTAGTATACTAAGGTTGAAGTAACATTCATAATTAATTTTTACCAGAATACAGGATATACAAGGTGTTATAGAAATTACAGAAACAATTTGAATATAATTGATTTAAGAGTTATATCATTTGCAACAAAGTAGAATAAGAGGGAGGAAAAGTACTTTTTCACTACTAGCCTTTAAACCTAACTTTATTGACTTTTGTTGAGGTAGAAAAGTTGTTCATTATTAAACAAGGTAGAAAAATACAGAGCCTACTTGATTAGAACTAAATACACACAACTGTTTTTCGCCTACCGAATAAACCAAAAAATAGGAGATTATAACAAAAAACTTCGACATACACTGACGTTTAATTAAAAAAGTTTCGTGAAACGTCAAAGTAATCAAGAGACAGATGATGAAAAACTTCAAAAATCGTAGCGTTATCAATTTTCCGCCCTTGGGTTGCTAAACAATATTTTCCGCCCTATTTTTGGAGTTCATATGATTGATTTTCCGGTAATGTAGGCGAAAAATATTTTATTGTACACGCTATTAAATAGAAATGTTCACAAACAAATTAACCCCATTTTATCGTTATCCATTCAAAAAGACGCGCAGTCGAGAAGCAACATGTCACATTAGCATCATGGTGACCAAAATTTGCTAAGGAACAAATTAATCTGATAAAGGAATCATTGACTTCTACATGTAAGTACAATATAAATTCACAAAAATGACACCTACCTTCGAGGAATTTGTTTTATGAACTCCTCTTTAGCGAGTTCAACGTCAAATCCAGATTCACTATCCGAATCCGATTCCTTGGATATACAAGAATAAGTTGGTTCGGTAACGTCATTACTGCTAGTAACAGAACTAACACAACTGTCAATGGTTAGTTCCGATGATTTTTCTTCAATTCTATCAATAATAGGAACTAAAATGGGAGGTAATTTAAAATATTCATTCGAAGAATTGGTATTTTGTGAGGTTTCAGTGTCCTGCGATAAACTTCTCGATACATTCAATTTTGTTTCTTGCAGCAGAGGTATTTTAGTAAAAGACTTGATGGATGTTTTATTTAATGGAGTCATGATAAAATCCAAATCCGGTTTAAGATTATTCAAACTTTTCTCCACGACGTTACCGTTAGATGTTAAACATTTCGTTTGGGATCGTAAAAACTCCCAATTAGTTCGCGCATTGGATATGACTTCGTCTCGTCGACAAGTTAACGATACGTCATTTGTAAGATTCATAAACAATGAACATGAGACTTCTTTGTTTCTTCTCCAAGCCATTGCTGCTTTTCGTACTTGATCAGTTATTTGCATTGAATTAATTTTATTCAACAGAGGCAAATAAGATACCAAAAAAGACATACAGTCACCTCTCAATAGTACCGGATTATTATCTATTGATATTTCTTTAATACAGGTGGATTTTGCCAGACTACTCATATCTTCTACACTACAAGAATAAAAATATTAAATTACTTACATTTTGTGTCAAATTTAGTAAATCTAATATCTGTTCTCTTTAAATAACTGCCAAGATATCATATACTTACAATTGTATCTCATTGTTACTAACAAATAATTTTATTAGATTAGGAACTTCGGCAAATCCAAGTAATTTTTTCAATCGGTTTCTTCTTAAATTAAGTTCTTGAAGAGAATTAAGACCATCTAAATCTTTCACTCCTATTGTTCGTATTTGATTTCCTGCTAGGTTTAATACTTTCAGATTGGCTAAGTTTGATAACCCTACTACTTGTGTTATTTGATTACCATGAAGATCAAGAACTTCTATATTTGAAAGATTTTCTAATCCTTCTATTTTCTTTATCCTGAAATTGACACGAAATAATTTTCAATTGACTATTAGTTAAATGTTCTATTATACTAATGTTGAAATGTATTTACCTGTTTTTTCCCATTAATAAAACTCTCAAGTTAACCAGCTCATCTAAATATTGAATCTGTTCCAGTTGATTATCATAAACATCTAAAAACAATAAAGCAGGGAAACATTGTTTGGCTACCATTTCCAAAGTGGTAATTAAATTGTGCTGTATTGATAACAGTCGAAGTTTAGGTTCTCCATCAATAATTGGTATTGAAACTAATCCTCGCCTATCTAAACTAATTCTATCTGGATGTACTTCTTTTTCTGCTTGTATTCGTGATACATGATACAATCCATCAGCTTGTGTATGTAAAATAATTGATCTACAAAAAGCTGCAGTATCATGTATTACCGATGCATTTAAAGTGCTATGCGATCTTACGCAAAAAGTCCGTTTATTTTTTTTAGGTAAGGCAGATCCTATTTTCAATAAATTCTTTTCAGAACGTTCTTCATTATTATCAATGGGGTTTTCACTATTTTGGTATCTAAATCCTTTCTTTACCTAAAAATTAGGATTAAAAACATTGGTACTCAAGGGATAGCAATGAACTTACAACCGAAACTATGTTATTACTAATTGGCATTTATTATTATTCTATTTAGTTAAACATTAACTAGCTAACAATCCATTCATTTTTAAATACATAATTTAATTTATTAGCTTTATTTATTTGATTATAAATGCATGACAGCTAATCGACTGATGTTTAATAGAGATGGGACATGTGACCTCAATTATAATTCGCGATACTTTTGACTGAAGAACCGTTATGCCACAGAATACCCCACTCAAAGAGAAGTGACACCGTCATTGATATTAAAAACAGGCTCCATTATTAGGGTGACGATACAATCATTTTATTGTTGATGGTTGCTATGTGAACAGTACCCATTTCACTTGCCACAGGTAAAAATCTTTTATAAGTGAATGTGAATAATTTCCAAGTACGTCATCGTTACGAATTTCTGTCACTGGACAACCTTCACACTAAACTATAATATAACCTCAGACCGAATAATACAACACGATAAAACTCATAACAATTGCTTTTTTACACTTTTAACTAATACACACTAGTATACAAATTTACCAAAACTAATTAACTGTTGTTCTCGATTTATATTTGAATTAGTTAAAATGCTATTTCCATCCATCTTTCTGAAAGTTGTCCTCGAACAGCTGACAGCATGGCGCGGAATGACGTCACTTAGAAACGTTCTATAATGGTGATAATCTCAAAAGTGTTCCCACGTGATCTTCACTTTCATTCTACCATTTCGTTTCATTTGAGTAGATTTCCTGTTTATTTGCAACAAAGCTGTTGGTCAATTTCTGCACCGACGCCGGGAGCACTCTACCCCTAACCGGAAATTTTGCCGGACCCACCAGTGCTCCAACCAGTGGTAGGGATCTTTATCGAGCCCAACATCCATGGACTCGGGACCTCGGTTTTACGTCTCATCCGAAAGACGACATATCTACATTATACCTCGTTCTTATTAGTATAATGCCTGCATAGATTAACAACACTAAAAATTTAAAATGCCTGCGAGCTGTGATATGCTACTCTCCCTAGTGGTCTAAAGTGTTTCGCTGCAAGCTGTACGTCGTAGTGTTCCCCAGTGGTCACCCTTCCATGTAGTAACCGTGTTCGACACTGCTTCACCGTAATTATCGCATCAGAGGCGTTCCACTACAGTGCTGGGTCTACGCAATAAAGCTGTTAACATAGGTTTAAGTAGTGTAATTAGGTCTGTTCCAACAGCAATCAGAAACTGTCAGAAATGATCAGAGAATAGTCGACCACTGCAATCAGTGATAGGAATTACGCGAAAATAAACTAGTTGTTTGCTATGACCAGATATTCTCTGATCGTTTCTGATTGGGGTTGGAACAGACCTATTATTTAAATCTCTTAACTGTTTTTCGCAGTGTGAGTTGTTTCGACAATTTTATATGTGCGTGGTAGGTGCCGATGCTATCAATCAAAATCACAAATCCTTTACAGCATCAAAACTCTCTTATTATTTATTTATTTTAGATGGAAATCTCAGGAGGTGTCGCTTCTCTATGAATGGGGTATTCATTCATTCATTCATTCATATATTTGGGTTGTGCTCATCAGCCCAGGCACTTGAACTGAATCTTTGTACCATTTCCCATGTTATCTACTTCCATTCCAGAAGCTTCGTGTCTTCTATAAACGCCACTAGTTTGACTAGAGGGATTTTCAGTAGTTGTGATGGTTGTATAAATTCCTCTCCAAAGTGCTTCCGTCTAAGTTCTTGTAAGTCCTCACAGAAGCAGAGTATGTGGGTGGGTGTTTCATCATCAAGTTCACATTTTCTGCACATAGGTTCACTAACTTTGCCCATATTGTACAGATGTTTCCTCAAGGTGCAGTGTCCAGTCACCCAGTTTCAGTAGCCTGGTTGAGAGTTCCTTGTCTACCTTGTTCAGTAAACTCTTGGTATGAAGGTGCCCTTGTGTCACCCTCCATTTGAATTGGTGTTCCCTATCTAGCCAGTTCCCGATTTCCCCTCTTATGCAATCTTTTGAGATTCCACAAAACGGTTCCGGACCTATGAAGTCTCCTTTAGAGCCTTCTTTAGCTAACTGGTCCGCCATTTCATTACCTGTAATCCCCTCATGTGCCGGCACCCATATTAGAGACACTTTGTTGTCTCTTGCCAGCCTGTTGAGGGATTCTTTGCAGTTTTTCACCAGTCTAGACTTAGTTGTTGGATTACTGATAGCCTTAAGCAGAGCCTGGCTGTCAGTGAGTATTTCAATTTTTTGTCCGGTATATCCTCTTCTGATGTTTTCATCAATACAGGCTATAGCGGCAATCGTCTCTGCTTGAAACACAGTCGTATACCGACCAAGGCTAAAGAACATTCTCTTTCTATGTCCTTTTATACCAGCCCCAGTGCCATGGTTTGTTTTGGAGCCATCGGTGAACCATATGATTTCTCCAGAATTACCTGGGTGCATCACCTGTTCCCTAGATGGGATGATGATATTCACTCGCTCAGTGAATATATTCTCTGGTGTCATGCTATCAAAACTCATGTGAAATATGGGATCGTCTAGTAATGTCCCAGTTGTATCAGTGTGTCCTTCTCGAACATTGTTCGGGGACCATAAGTCTCCCGATTTCAGCCTAAGAATTGCCATCATTGTTTCCGTCCTTATAAAAAGTTCTAGAGGAGGAAGTCCAATAAGGGCTTCCATTGATGCCGTCCCCGTGCTGTTCATTGCCCCGGTAATACCAAGAAAAGCTTGTCTTTGGATTGCAGTTAACATATTAACTGCAGAGGTCACTGTCCTCCTCCTCCTCCTCCTCCACCACCAGACTATTGTTCCATAGGTGATCGTTGGCCTTATCACAGTTGTGTAGAACCACCACCAGAACCACCTCAGGTCGTATTTCACAGGTTTTGCCCATAACTCTTCTGCATTGCCAGAAAAGCCTAGTCGCCCTGGTAGTAATTTTTTCCAGGTGTGCCTTCCAATTCAGTTTGGAATCAAGGGTCACTCCCAGATATTTGACTTCTTTGGATATTTCTAGTTCTTCTCCGAACAACAGTACTCTACCCTGCGGGAGAACTTTTCTATTCGTAAAAGCAACTAGTTTGGTTTTTTTTGGATTAACTGAAAGGTCCTCTGTAAGGCACCATTCCTCCACAATTCGCAGTGCTTCCTGTAGGACATTCATAACCACCTCCGGGAATTTCCCATTGGTGACAATCACTATGTCGTCCGCAAAACCCTGCGTCCATATGCCTTGATCATTCAACCTACAGATCAAGTCATCCACAACTAGGTACCACAAAAGTGGTGAAAGTACTCCACCTTGAGGACATCCTTTAGTTGTCCTAACGGTGTATGTTTTATCATGCATATGTGCTGTTATTCTCCTATGCTCAAGCATGGATCCTATCCATTTGCATGTGGTACTGTTAATCCATCTGTTTTTAAGGGATCTGTTAATTGATGACATCGATGTGTTGTCAAAAGCACCTTCGATGTCTAGAAATGATGCAAGGGCTACTTCCTTATGATTCAGGCTCCTTTCGAGACCTGAGACCAAATTATACAGGGCAGCTTCACCTGATTTCCCTGCTTGATAAGCCCATTGTAGTCTATGTAGGGGGATGCTCTTAAGCGCTCCTTCTTATAAATACATATGTAATACTTTTTCCATAGTTTTCACCATGAATGATGTCAGACTGATTGGTCGGTAGGATTTAGCCTGGGTGTACGTTTCTTTTCCTGGTTTAGGAATAAACACCACCTTAGACTCTCTCCATGCAATTGGTATATACCCTAGAGCATGGCTGCTTCGAAGTATCAGAACTAAAGGACCCATTATGATGTCTAGTCCCTCTTGCAGAAGCTTGGGGAATATGCCATCCGGTCCTGGAGTTTTGTAGGGGTCAAATGAGTTTACAGTCCATCTGATAAGATGGGGTCTGAATATCTTATTCGTGAGTTCCCAGTCCTCTTTGGTTGCCTTTGTTTTGGCAACCGGCCTGTTGTGATAGCTTGACTCTATCTTTACCGAACCTGGAAAGTGCGCACTGAGGAGATGCTCTAGAGCCTCTGCCTCAGTATTTGAAAACTTTCCGCTCGGTAACTGAATAGAACCAAGTTTGTTAGAAGTATCCCTTTTGAGGATCCTGTTGATTCTGACGCTGTCAGGGACACCTTGCATGTCCTCACAGAATTCTCTCCAGGACTTCTCCTTGGATTCTTTTATTTTTGTATTGTATGTACCTAGTTTAGCTTTATACGCTTCCCAGTTACCCGTTTTTTCGCTTTGTTGAAAAAGCGTCTTGTTTCTTTCCTTAGCGATGTCAGCTATTTATTCCACCAGATGGCTTGTCTAGAAGAGCGACTCTCCTTTATCGGACAGTTGTTATGATAAGAGGTCAGTGTACACTGTTGCCGCCATACGGCTGCTCCCTCTAAATCCTCAGCAGTTTTTGGTCTGCCTAGGTGTGAACGGATTTTAGAAAGCAGGTCCTCTTTATAAGATACCCAGTCAGTGCTCTTAGGATCCCTGTATGTTCTAATAACCGATTTTTCTACGTTAATTTCATAGTATATTTGGGCATGATCAGATAAAGATGGTTCATCCGATACATGCCACTTGCGAATCATTTCCCTGACACGTAAAGTACAAAGTGTAACATCTATCAATGATTCCCCCCTTGATGTTCTAAATGTAGGCGTATTACCCACATTCGCAATATCAAGTTCAGTAGTACATATATAGTCAAATAGTTTCTTACCTCTGGTGTTGTTGTCTTTGCTGCCCCAACTGCTATGGTGTGCGTTGGTATCAGCCCCTACAATGACATCCAGATTATGTCTCCTTGAGTATTCCATCAGGTTCTCCATGTTAGTCCCCGGTAGTGGTTCTTCTGAATCGATGGGAAGATACAGAGACACTATTATTGTCTCTAGTACTACCCCATCTTTTTCGAGTATAATCTTTGCTGCCACCATGTCACCCGTGCATAGTTCCATAATCGGCATCAAGTTGTATTCGGATCTATAGCAAATACAAGTTCTTATTTTAGTACGATCAGTTCCCATTATCAGTACCATTCCCCTAGTATTAAGCCCCAGTATCTTACCTTTGTTTATCCAAGGTTCTTGAATTAGAACGATGTCTATGTTTTCAGCCACCACCCTTTGTTGTAGGACAGCGGTGGCTGTATTTTTGTGCTGCAAGTTAACTTGTAGCGCCTTGAAGGTCCTTTGAGGTTGATGGTACAGGCACTCGATCAGTCCCTGTTTCCTCCTCGGTCGAGTTTTCCGCTGGAATAGATAGTACGGTCTCCATTGAGCCCGCACCAATCCTTTCATGGACTCCTCGTCAATCCGGAGACTCACATGCAGTCCCCTGTCGGATGACTTGGAGCCGAGGATCATCCAGCGATCAACCTTCAGCCCTGGATTCTGTTTCTCGAGCCTCCTCAACCCCACTTTCACATCCTCTTTCTTAGTCTCAGGAAGTAGGGCGAGGACTCGTTGCTGCTTTGGAAGTTTATCACTCTTGATGAGCTTCCAGTTGGTTTTCTGTGACAAATAGTCCCTCGTTATAATGAAGGACTCCTCATTGTCACAGATTAGCCCGTAGTAGCCGTCCATGTATCGACTGGCTTCAAACCTAGGCGCCTTCGCGTCGATCATGTTAGTTAGGTTCTCTTTGATAGACCCCACCTGATCATCAGAGACCACTGTCTCTGGGAAATTTTTTGGGGCCACAGCTGCCTTGATCCCTTTGAGGGCCACGCTGTATTTAATACCAGTTTTAATACAGGTACCAGTGGTACGTTTGGCCCTCTTATCTTTCTTTTCCTCAGGAGTGCTCCTGGCTGACACAGTTCGCTTAACGCCCTTAGTCTGCTGGTTTACAACCTGTTTTGATGTTGAGGGAGTCGGCAGCACCACATTTTTGGTGTCAATACCTCGTTCCCTCATTTTTTTCAGCTTATTACGCTGGGCACCTGAAACTTTCCCGAACGAAGCTTTGCTTGCCACAGGATTCGCTATAACGTCTCCTGGTGGCGTGGTTTGATCTTGGGCTCCAGAAGTGTCTGGCTGCGTTGGAGACACTTCTGTCTCCATTGCTGCCGGATCTTCCAAATCCCTTTTACTAGGAGTTTCTATAGGCTCCGTAATAGGTTTTTGTTTCTCTTGGTCCATATTTGTTCCCACGAGTATAGGAGAAAGAAGGTCGGTACCTGCAGAGCTCCTTGTACAGGTACAAGGCTAAATGCAACGGGGTGCGCCAGGTGCCCCGAGGTTAGTGGTCTCGTGGCCGAATAACCCACGGCCATCCATCCCTTCAGCGACCACTTAACGTTAGGATTTGGGAGGTTATTATAGTGGTCCTCATCCACACAGGCCAGGCAATCAAGCCAAGCCCCCCGATCCACATAGTTCGGCATGCCCCTCACAGGCCTTACCCTAGTAAGGGGGTTGTTGCTCTGCTATGTAGTTTGCGGTATGCGTCACGAGCTTGTCAGCGATTGGGTATTCGGTTGGCAATGTTGGGCGTTTATAGCCCTCATCCTTCCTTATTCACCAACAGACCAGTTCTTTCATTTGCATGACGTCCCTGGACTCCCCTATCCGCAACCTGGGGACGCTCCCGATAGGTAGCTCAACCCATCACCCTCCTATGTAACAGGGCAATGCACAGAGAGTTGAAATCTTGGACAAGCCGTAGCAAGTCCTCGAAAACTCAATGAACACGGGATGAATTATTCTATATATGGTATTCTGTGGTTCTACTGACATCTTAAAGCACTTTCGAATGATAAAACCAAAGAATACACCACTTAGTTGGCGTATTCTGTGATAAAACTCTCTAGAAAATATCGTCCACCTTTAACAGCAGAGTCGATATTTTCACTATCAACGACTATCGATAATCCGACAAATACAACTTGTCTAATGATAATTATAATCGAATTCCAAAATACGCTGTAAAAAACGGGCCTCCTATAATTAACTGTAAATATAGATTATTCATTTATTGGGATGATGGTGCGACGATAGAAATTTTGATTCAAAATGTGTGTCTTTGAAATTCGTCACAGAGGTGCTCGGGTAACAAACCTACTAATAATTCGTATTATTCGTATTATGTCTAATTAAAAAACGAAATTTTCAAAACTGATTCCGCTACAGTTCAATTGTATTTGACAACCGCTGTATTTGCTGTAGAAACATACAGGAAACATAAATAGGAGAAAAAACATTTTCTTATTCTTGGTATACGTCTTGATGATTTGGAACAAATTGTTTTGGAAAATTATAAATGATTTACCATACCTCCTACAGGAAGGAATGCATTGGGAAGTGGTAAAGAAGGCACCAGCACCCATAGTCAATCCAGAATAATAATAGATGTTAGGTATCACAAATTCGCTTCTTGAAATGAGTAGTGATAATGTGCTGGTCAAAATCAATTATAACCATACAACTTCCAGCTAAACTACAATGGGATGGAAACATACAGGAAATATAGAACGTGCTGGTGTGATACACTGACGAATCTAAAATTGACAAAAGAATATGAGCTAGAGTCCATATGACTCTAAACATAGGTGGATCGCAACTCTGCGGAAGCTCGCATCCAGGTGGAAATCCTCCACGCTATCGACACGTGTCTGCAAATGAACAAACGATCCTTAAACTCTATGGCAGTCAGGCAGCACTAAAATAATTAGCATGTCACCAGATTAGATCTACAATCTAAACTGGTGTGTTACTGATGTTTACAACTTGGCCTGGCCAACGACAATAAGGTAACGCTTAAGTGAGTTCCGTGTCAAAGAGGTATGTAAATTGGGGTAATATTCACTAAGGTAACTGTACATAAATCAGACACCGACCCAAAATTCGACATATTTTTATAAAACGTTACAAAATAAAAAACCCGTCTCTGTAAGATTAATGAAATCTGAAGATATCATTGGTCTAAACCTTTGGCGGGTATATTTAAAAATACCCTACAAGTTTGTGACCTAAGGCCTAAGGCTGTGGTCGGAAAGTAACTAACCGTAACCACGGTTAACCGCTTCGATTGACCGAATAAAACTGAAAAATCTAGTTGTATTCGGGCCACAAAACCGGTAAAAGTACGCAAAAGAAAATATAACCTATTCCCAAAACGACCCCAAATTTTATATTTGTTACTTCAAAAAACAGTTTTTGGAATTTTTGAGTTGTTTTTAAACATGTACAATCGCGCTGCTTTTGTGTTTCACCACCTTCTTTTGTCAAGTTTTGATGAAGAGTCTTCAGATGATGACTATATACAGAATTCAGAATTTTGTCACCAGAGTAGTGGAATTGTATACTGATGGAGAATTTCAAAAGAATTTTCGAATGTCTAGACTAACACTTGACCATATGCTGTCGTTAGTTAAGGACAAACTGGTTCGTGATAATAACATGGGAAGATATCTTGTTTTTGGAAAAAAATCGGTTTTGTGTTTCTCTTCGATGGTCGAATGCATGACAAATGACAGTCGAAACCAGAAGTAACCGGGCTCCTAAGGCTGGTTACTAGTTTGTCAGTTCATTAACTATATTTCAGGAAACGGCGCGTGTTCCAAAACTAACCAGATTTTCAGCAACCACTACTTTTTAGTTACTTTCGGGACAGTAAACCGCAACCAGTTACTTTCGGACAATAGCCTTAGACTCAATAACTTAAAAAATCGTCAGTGCTGCTCTAATAGTGATTGAGACTAAAGTGCAACGTTTGCTCTAAGGTAAGAGACGATCAACGATATTTTAAACTTACAAATAACATACTTGCGTCAGTCAAATAAATGTACCAATTGTTGTATAGTAGATACAAATGTAATATTAAATTAACTATTTTATTACCTATATTTTTTCGATATTTGACTTCTCTAAATAGAAAAAAACTTAATGTCGAATTTAGGGACAACCGAACAACCTATGGTTTTAATTTCGACATGTTCTGTCGAAAATAGGTACATAGTTCGTTTTATTTATTTTGTGCCATCTCATCGTTATTTTCAAAAGGAATCAATTTACTTTCTTTTTTTATTTTCATACTCATGTGCCTACCTAAATTCGACAGTGATGTCGAAAATAGGTACATAATGTACATATTTTCGTCTTACGGAAAAATAATGTAAAATAATAATTATTTACTTAAGTGTTTCTTACTTTCTTAAGTAAACAATATTTAAGTATTTATATAGATGATGTTCTTATAACTATTATTTTTAGATGACACCAGAAAAATATGGTAAATACCGCAAAGAAAATTTGAAAGCTGCTTTAAATACCATCAAGAGTGGGACACCAACCGCAACTGTGGCTTCAACTTTTGGTGTTCCAAGAACCACCCTTATTGGAAAAAATAGTGAAAAATTTCCAGAAGAGTGCAAAAGTGGTGATTCTTCTGTGTTAACAAAAGAGGAAGAAAAAATTTTAGAGATGGGATTCCCTGTAACTAAAGACCAGTTATTAGACAGCGTATCCCTCTTTGTTAAGTCGTTAAATAAAAAGCATACCTTTACCAATGGTAGACCTGGCCGACATTCGTAAGGTGGGGTTTTTGAAAAGGAACACCGTATTGTCTAAACGAATGGCCCAAAATTTAACAGCAACACGGGCACTGGTTGCAGAAAATAGTATAAGAGGCTGGTTTAATGAAATCGAGGAATACCTGTTAACGTTCCAACACCTTTTAAAAAAGCGTTGTTTTGGCCTGACAAGAATTCTGTTAGCAAAGTGAGGTAGAGGAAAAAAGAAAAAATACCAGCGGTGACCACTTCCGAACAATGGAAGGCGTATTATACAAAAAAGGAAGAAGAAACAAAACAACAAGAAGAACTAAAAGAAAGTCCAAAAACAAAGAGAATAAAGTAAGATTAAACGAGAAAGCGAATATGTACCTGCAGAAAAAGCGCAAAAAGGAGACTATAGAAGAAAAACAGGAGAATAAAGAAAAAAAAAAGATGTGAATAAAGAAGCGATACACGCAAGCAAGTAGGCGATTATGTAATAGTTAATTTTGAAGGAACATATTTTCCCGGTGTTGTAAAAAAATTAAAAATAAAAACCAGGCTTTCATAAGTACAATGACGTCAAGCGGTATAAATAAATGGAAATGGACCCAAGAGGTTGATGAAATTTGGTACGATTATGATGAAATTCCGGAAATACAATGTAATTTTATTATAGTTCTATTTTTATCCAAAAATAAAATTGTGGTTTCTAATTTGCTTATTTTAAGTACTTACTTTGTTTTTCTGAAATTTAATATGTCGAAAATAGGTACCTGACTCTGTCGAATTTATATCAGAACATGGGAATTATATGTCGAATTTAGGTTCAGATGCAGTTCTAGATAAATACTCCACTTTTTTTATTTTATCTTCAAACTTGGGGAAATATGAAATAAATACATAATTTTTTAAAGACCATTGAGTGTGTAAATCTTATTTAATTCAACAAAGCGTTCAACAGAAATATAATACCATTACTGAGTGTAGGGATACGATTGACGTTTAAACTGAGCATCTAGCCCGAGCATTGTTTGATTTCACAGCCACTATTCAGCGCTGTATTAAAACAATATAATTAACATAATTTTTGATTAGCAGACCCCTGGACGTTAACTTTATGATGCTTCTGATAGCGTTAGGTTCTGCGGAAAGCATATCATTTGAAGGCTTATTGTTCATACTAAAATCGCCTCGTTTCCAACTAAAATGGTCCGCGATCAAAAGTCACCGCGCACTTATTTCCATATACCTACTCCACCAATCAACGCAAATGAGAGCTATCGCCATATGGACACAATGTGCTTGGCATGGAAATCCTAAAATTGAAATAGCCAGTCTTAGCTTAGTAAGCTTTTCACCCTTTTTACTCCGTGAAAACAAATTTAGTGAGGTACAGAATAAATTACAACGCACACTTTCAACTCGGTTTCGAAACAAGGTTTTTGACGGAAAGTATCATATAAAAAAATATTTATTAAATAAATTAATTAAAAAAAAAACAATTCAGTATAAATTAACTAATTTTTTTTAAACATCTTCATTCAAATGTCGGTACACAGTTTGAAGTAGTCCTTGTTTAGGTCCACATTCGCCATGAATATCATCCAGACCTATCTGCCATATCATTACACCGGCTACATGTTGTGACCTAATGTATTTAGCCTAAAAACAACGGTAACTAGTTCTTTCAAAATAATTTTAAAAAAGTACGTGAAATCATATTGTCAACATAAAAAATTATAATATATTATATTATATTATATATTATATTATATATTATATTATAATTTTTATGCTGGTAACCGACCATTTTGAAAATATTACAAACCTTTGCTGCAACTGATCGTTCTTCATCATAGCTTAGCCATTGGTCGTTATAATATTTATAAGAAATTTGTTGAACGTCGTCCCATACTTGAGTATATTTGGTGAAATTTAAACATATCTAAAAGATAGAGAAATGTAGTGTTACAGATGAATGTATGTGTCGTGTATTAAATGAATTTATAGTAAACTAGCGACCCGCTCCGGCTTCGCATGCAATTTACATACAGTCAACTCACGCTAAACATTAGACAGAGATAAAAGTTAGGTTAACACAGAATGCGCATATTTCTAAATGCACAAAACAGGCTTATACATAGCAAAGCAGAATGCTAGTGGACACTGAAAGTCACAGTATTCTGGGAAGGACTTCTGACATAATGCCTTCAACAGTAAACTACGACCTGCCTTATACCGTCCTAATTCCAAATAGAGACGAATAGGCCCTCCGCAGGGATGAACTATTAAGAGCAGACAGCTGTTGGTACACAGATGTATCAAAATATGCAACCGTATTTCAGGTGGAAATTTACGCCATTGCTTCATGTGTGGAGACATTGGAGCAAACCAATCTCACACATAAATTGATAAAAATTTTCACGGACAGCCAAGCGGCTTTGAAAACACTTAGCTCTGGAAACTGGTTTTAGACTGCCAAAAAAGACTCTCCCCAATAGGAGAACTCAATAGAGTATCGCTGGTCTGGATCCCTGGCCATTCTGGCAATGAGAAGGCGGACTCTCTTGCAAGGGAAGGTGCCGCACGAGTTTTTTGGACCAGTACCTACAATTGGCATAGCAAAAAGCTTTGCCAAACTAACACTAAATACCTGGACAGCAAGAAGAGCTTTATACTTCTGGCATAATATACCAGGATTGGTTCATTCAAAGGCCTTTATGCATCCTTCGAAGAATCTCTCCAAACAAATGTTAGACTATAGCAGGCATGACCTACGTTGTCTAACAGGCCACTGTCATCTGAATCATCATATGCTAAGACTTGGACTGACGGAAGATCTGACTTGTCGTCTTTGTCTGGAAGGTGATGAAGCAGCAGAGCATATAATTTGTGCCTGCCCCGCCGCGGCTCGAATCAGGTATCTGATGTTTGGCAAGGTATCTCTCTCGCCCTCGGACCTGAAATATCATTCACCAAACAAACTTAATCGGCTTTGTTAAGTAGCTGAATTTGTTTGGTGAAATCTGAATAGGTATGAGCCACAATAGACTTTTGCGAGTCGTAGTGGAGTGCACTCACCACAAACCTACCTAACTACCTAGGTTAACCCATTAAAACCCGAATTTTTTTTTTCGAAAATCATCAATTTTTTGGTAAATATGATCTCCATTGAGTTAAATTAAAACAAATTATTTACCATTTTCAAAAAAAGTTTCGTAGTTTTTTTAAAAACGGACGTTGCCATATGGCAACGCTAGGTCTTTATGAGATCACACAGACTTTTTCAGAAAATTACTACACATGCATTGTTAAAAACATTTATTCAGGTTTTTCAATCATTTTTGATGAAATATAAAATTACATTCCAAACATAACCCGAAATTACATTTCTTACACATTGTCCGAATAATTGACGAGCATCACCTGCACATCTCTTTTTTTTTATATCTGGTGTGGGTATCAAAAGATGATCTCTTCCATCATATCTCAAATCATCACTAATTCTGTTCAAGGAAATGCTATGTCTTGATGTAGCTGGCCTTCCTCCCCCTAGAGGCGCAATTCCATATCTAGATAGATAGATATTTCCAATTTCACGTCTGAAGTCCAGTTGTGGCATTTTTGTTTCCACAGATTTTCGATAAATAACCCAAGCATTTACAATTGATACATCAATCAACCATGTAAATATCACCCACCACCATTTTTTTGAAAGTATTGCAATCCTATATCGACTGACATCTCCATCCATTAGGTCAGTTCCACCCATTCCACTATTATACTGACTAATGGCAAAAGGTCTTGGTACTTGAATATGTTTGTGTTCGGCTTTCGAATATCTTTTTGCTTGAGACAAAGGATTCACACCATAAGCATTCGAAGCCATTGTTACTGCATTATTGTCCAACCACCTTATGAATATAATGCCATTACTTTTTTCAATCACAAAACAATAATCCCCTTTGCGTCCCGTTTTGATTAAATCTTTTGAAGATGTAAGAGGGCAGGACTTTGGTACCCTATTCTGTCTGATAGTTCCGGCAGCGTTGTATCCTTTCAATCTCAAATATTTTAGTAAACTCTTGCTGGTAAATAGATTGTCAAAATAGAAATTAAATTGAAAGTTTTTTTCTTTTTCAATTTCATCCAGCATAGAGATGAAAGGTGCAGTGCACTTTCCAAAAATTTGCTTGTCTACATCTGAAGACTTGGAGTCTTTGCCTTGATACATATCAAAATTCAATAGGTACCCTGAAGCAGCATTTATGCACCACATTTTGAATCCGAATCTAATCGGTTTACCCCGAATAAACTGTTTACATCCATGGCGACCGTAATACTTCACCATGGACTCGTCGTAATTTAGATTCTTTTCTGGAATAAAGTGCTTCAAAAAATTTCCTTTTAGTAGATTCATTAGAGGTCTTAGTTTATAAACTTTATCCGTTACATCTATGTTATTATTATCTGCACAATGGATGTATTTCATTATTTGAAAAAATCTATTTCTTCTCATCGATTTACTAATAGCCTGATTATTCATGTCGGGGCGTGAATCCCAATAAAATCGCTTGCCTGGGTGTGGATTGTAGCCAGACACCAGTAAGATACCCAAGAAACATTTTATTTCATCCTTGGTTACAACAAAATCAGGTGCATTTTTAGAAGAAGCATACCTCATTGATTCCTCTACCAGCAAATTTATCACATTCTCATAAAAAAAAAGTTCAAATAGTTCAGTTGGATTCATATTTTTGTACAGTTCATTTTTATTATCAGGAATCATCATGTTATTATGTTTTGGTGGAACCTCTAAATCTCCAGATATCCAAGAAAAGTTTTTGTCTAACACAATACGTGGCGTAGTACATGACTCATCTTGTTTGTTGGCCCCATCATCCATGTCAATATCACCACCTATTCTTTGGTTATTGTGTAATACAATTTCAGCCCTTGCAGACAGTTGGCGTCCTGGTAATCGATTTATATCGAAATCATCTTCTTCGTCCCCCGATTCTTCATCTGTAAGAATATTAGGCTCAGGAGGATCAATGAATATCTGATCCACTGGTAAATCATCTTCATATACCATTTCGAGAGCTTCTTCTAAAGTAAAACCCTGCCTGAAAAAAATAAAGATGGAAATAATTGAATAGTTCCGTATTGACCTAGCGTTGCCATATGGCAACACTGAGATAACGGTCACTATAAATGTAACTTAAAAAATAATTTTATTCATTTTACAACATTATTACCAAAGTTTCATGTTTTTATTTTATACTTATTACGAAATTACGCAAAAAAATAATAATATAACCAAAAAATATTACTCACTCGAATCGAATGTCCATTTTGGATATAAACACAGAAGTTCGCTGTTTACAAACGTCTCATAACAAAGTGCAAACACACAATAAACAAATAGATTAGAAAACACGTGTTCCTAAAAGCTTACTGAAACGACTTCTAGCTCCATCTCTGTTATAAAAAGAATATTTCATACCTTAGGAATATTTTTGCAGACACCTGTTTCGCGTTGCCATATGGCAACGCTGGGCTGAAATGGGTTAACACTATACATGTTTGTGACCAATGACGAATTCAGTCATTGTTTGTGGCTTTTGGTTTGCTGTTCACTTCTATAGGCAGCCATATTGATTTATTTTGCGCCCCTAGCGATGGCCTGCGATTGCATGCGTATATGCAAATTTTTTATACCTTAGGTTACTAGTACATTATTGTAATTTTCCTAAGGGTTCCTGTTTTTTTTTTGTTGAAAAATTATATACTTGAGCTGACTCCGTCAATGGTGAGAATCGTACGAAAATCAGCTCAGTAATTTTTAAGTTTATCGCACTCAGACAAAGAGACATACTCAATTATATATACATTACACGTTTGATTCACGATTCAGTTTCGCTGGTATTTACCTGTTTGTAAGAAGGCGTTAAAGGATGCCCTCCTCCGGTGATGGGCGAATGAAATGCATGATCGCTGGCATTAGCCAATGTGAATGTACGTCCATAAAACGGTATTCCAACGTTGATTTTATCTTTGGTAGCACCGGCGTCTATCCAATTTTGAAGAGACACGGCCGTGTTGAGATGACTCTTTTCGTATACACTCTCCATTGGGGAACTAAAAAGAGCAGCGTTATGGCCCGTATAAGCACTCCAAGGGCCGTAAAAATTGTAGCACATTATGTTAATCATATCTACTTGCCTAAAAGAGAGTAAACATTAATTTATCTATATAGAGTTGTTGGAAATGTATATTGGTTGCCAGAACCACTGTTCTTCCGATGATACTACTCGAATAGGTACTTACTCCATAATATCTTTGACCTTATAACCCTCAGATGGGTTGGGATATACGGCTATGCTTAATACCCAGTTTTCTTCATGAAGTGCTTGTTTCAGTTCTTTTAATAGATATACGAAATTGTCCTGAAATCAAAATATTTTAATTCAATATTTTCATTAGGATGTGCAAACTACATTGACGATAAAGTACTCCTTTCAGTTTCTAAGGCCCGGTTGTATGAAGCATAGTTAACCTTGTGTTCAGGGTTAACCCATGATCAAAGCTATTTGAGTGTTGTACGAAACGTGGTCAAGAATTATTATGGTTAACCCATGAGTTAACTAAGCAATTTTCTGAACCACCAAAAGTGATGGTTCAACTAAAGTTCATGGAGTTAACGTCAAATTCTGATATGAAATAAGCTACTGTTCTATAACCTATACATTTACATTGGAAAAAATGGATTATTTTTCTTTTTGTACATTATTTTGGGAAATTAAAGCACGATCGACCACTAGGCCGAGTCAGTTTTCTTGCACTCAATAACGTTTTTATATTTGGAAACCAGTGCAATCAAAGTTGATACTTCAAACGAACTAAAATTTGGGGTTCGCTTATTTTCTTTATCTGCCATGCTTTCGTTTCGAAGAGAATACACAAAATAAGATCCACTCCACAAAGTACGCTGCTTTTGGTTAACTTGACATTAATTCAAGTTAGTACCAATCATTTTGATAGAATGCATAAATGTTACTAGAGAGTCGTATTACCAACAAATATTAATTTGACTGTGGTTCCGCTGATGACATCCTGAACTTCTTTCGTAAAACGATTGATTGGTTTGACTATGGTCAACATGTGAACCTGGTTCAGTTGACCAATTGGTTAACTACGTTATATACAACTGGCCCTTAAACCTTCTTAATTTCTAAAACTTTACCTTTAACAATTCAATACTAATAACGTCTCACTATCAGAACGCAGAACTAAACTCTCTAATACTTTAAAAACTCTTCACTTCTGTCAATTGTCCCGCTTTTTATACTTCTCACCTATTCCAGACAGTTCTCAACATTTCTAGACTCTTCGATTACAGTTCTAGATGATTCCAGATGTATGTCTTCTTCTTTTTCTTTAGTTACCTCTACATATTCTCAGTACGTAACATTGCTCCATCTTTTCTAGTTATTCGTCCCGAAAAATCTGACTGCTGGGGTCTCGTTGAAGCCAACAGGGTGGATCGGGCCCGCAGTAAGAGGCTAACCTCTCGACACCTTGGGCTTACTCCTCTCTGACAATTGGACAATTGGATGCGGTAGAATAGGTAGTTGATTTTCTTGAGAACGGTGTAGGAGCCTTCCCAGTTTCGTTGCACAAACCTTTTTTGGGCTTGGGATTGAAGAGCCATACGGGGTCACCTCAAACTTGTGTTTGTAGTATGCACGTCGAGTCTAGCCTTCACTTTATCGTTGCAGAGCTTCAAACGTTCACGAGCAAAATTGTGGACCTTTTCCAATTTTTCTTTCAAGATTTCTATGTACATAGGAGGTGTACTCTTCTGAAGAACATTGGGAAGCTTCATTTCTCTGCCTGTGACTAGCATAGATAGACTATAACCGGTTGATTCGTGTTCAGAACTTCTATAGTCTAGCAGAAATAGAGGAACTAAGGTGTCCCAATCTTTTTGGTTTTCAGAGACGAGCATTGAAAGATATTGGCAAATAGTTCTATGATGTCTTTCTACCATTCCATCGGACTGTGGTTGGCGTGGTGCGTGCTTTCTTAATGTCTAATGCCATAATTCGGATTCAAAATTTCGTCCTTGATCAGAATGCAATTCCAGAGGGACTTTGCGTGTCTCGCAATAACGTTTGTTACAAAAGCCTCTGCTACTGTCGTCGCTTCTTGATTAGGAAGAGGTGCTATTTCGGGCCATTTGGAAAAATAATCCATTTCAACCATCAGGTATTTGTTTCCTCTTTCTGTCAAAGGAAGTGGACCGAGAATATCAGTCGCAAGTATTTCAAAAGGTTCTCCGGGAAGATACTGTGCCATTTTCGCAGAAAAGAGGAAGAAGAAGAGAAGGAAAGACGTGAGGAGCAGAAGAAAAGACGCCGAAAGGAGGAAGAAGAAGAGAAGGAAAGACATGAGGAGCAGAAGGAAAGACGCAGAAAAGAGGAAGAAGAAGAGAAGGAAAGGCAGGAGGAGGAGAGGCGTATACAAGCAGATGTAGGAATTATGAATGGCCTAACACAAATTCATGAAACATTAAAGCTGGAGGTAGGACAGCTTAATAATAGAGTAGACCATTTAGACCACCAACAAAAAAATTTAAAGTCTAATTTTGAACAACAAGAAAATTTAAGATCTGATTTAGAAAAACAACAAGAAAATTTAAGATCAGATTTAGAAAAGTTAATTAGAAATGAAATAGTTAATTTGGAAAGAAGAAAGAATAATTCGTACCCAAGCTTCAGTAACTAATATTGAAATTGAAGGCAAGACCTCGTCCTCTTCTTTAACCGAACTTGTCTTCATTTAAAGTACAGGGACCTCTACATATCCTCAGTACAGGTCCGACGTAACAGTACATTATATTATATACCACTGGTTTCACCATCCAACCTTTAGTCTATGCATAGATAGCTGACAAGTTTGACACATGCGGCAGCGCCAGCTATCGGAAACATTACGCGAATTTGTGTTCTAAACATATTTTAGTGTGCTTTTGAAAATAATTCATCCAATGACTATTCTATCCTTACTTCATCTTTCAGGTACGGTTTCTCCCAATCAATATCTAATCCATCGAAGCCGTGTGTTTTTAGAAAGTTTACAGAGCTATTAACGAATCGTTGTCTTTTTACGGGATCCGCAGCTACTGTCGAAAATATAGATGCAGTTGTATCTCCAATACTTATCAATACTTTTAGGTCCGTATTAAGTTTTTTCAATGACAACGTCCTATCGTACATACCTAAAACAAGGTACATTAGCTATTTAACCAAATAATGTATTAATAAGGACTATTAACAATCAAGATATTTTAATGCGTTAGATTCTTTATTGCCCTTTTAATAATAATAATAATAATAATAATAAATGCTTTTATTGGCCAAACATACAGTGCATACAAATAAAAAACAAAAAAAATAGGTTCATAATGTTACACAGCAGTTTGCCAAATGGCACGGTTCAAATTTCTTGAATGAATCAAGAATTTGCTCTTCCACTCAACCAGTTACCAAATAATAATACCTATACACTATACCTATGAATACAACTCAAAATAAAGACAAACTACAAAAACAATAAAAAAATAATAATAAAAAAATAAAATAGTGAGAAATCCTTTACCAAGAAGAGAATTACAAATCCATTATGATTTAATATTAACATTTTGGATTGAAACCAGAAATTACAAGTTTTATGAAAAAGAAAATGAATAATACTATTTCAAATGAAACCAAAAGTCTCCTAGCAACCCCAGCCCAGCAGAAAATATTCAAAAATTCAACATTGATAATTATTTCGACATTAAAAATATCGAAACCACCATCAACCCCGAACTCCCAAACACCCCCTATCAAAGTGGAACCACTCAGAAACCCTCAGCCTCACTCAAAATAATGATATTAGTAGATTCCACAAAGTAAGGGTCCAAACAGTAAATTCAAAGAAAAATAAAATTAATATAGATACTATAGGTATCCATCTTCCATTACACTTTTAAGCTACCATTAAGCAAATTACTCTTAATTTCACGTTTAAATCTATTCAATGTGAGAACTTTTAAATAATCGGGTATCCAGTTCCAAATCCTAACTACATTAAATGAAAAGCAGCCCTCAAATAAGGCGGTTGAATGTTTAGGCATCGTTAAGCGACCAACTTGTCTCAGGTTTAGATTGTGTACGTCAGTTCTAAATCTAAGTTTATTGTACAAGTACGGAGGTTTTTGTGTATGTAAAATTTTATAGTATAATACACATTCATGTACCTTGCGACGTTCTTCCAAAGTAAGCCACTGCAATTCTTTATAATAAAATGAAGTGGGTGCTCTTCTTCTTAATCCACATATAAACCTGATGCAACAGTTCTGAATACGCTGTAACCTTAGTACGTCTCTTTTTAATAATCTAGGCCCAAAAACCACATCGCCGTAATTTAACTGTGATAATACAAGTGATTCACATAATAACATTTTTGTTTTTTTCGTAAGCATTGTCCGGCTGCTGTATATTAATTTGAGATTAGCAAAGGCGTGTCGAACGATTAAAGTTACATGGGACGAATAGCGTAAACCAGAGTCAATGATCAATCCTAAATTTTTTGCACTATCGTCTATATTAATAGTATTATCATCAATTTTCAAGTTTATTAAGCTTAAGCACCTCTTCCTGGCCATTGGCTTTCCAAATAAAAGTGCAACTGATTTAGCACTATTCAGTGATAGACAAAATTGATTGGATATAGCTATCAGTGACTTTAAATCTTTATTTGCATGCTGACACGACACAACCGCGTCTTCTTCATTAAAAGAATAATACAACTGCGCATCATCCGCATAAAAATGAGACGAACAGTGTTGCAATTTCTTATAAAATAAATGTGTATAAATTATAAAGAGAACTGGTCCAAGTATAGACCCTTGAGGCACTCCACAATTAATTTTTTTAAATGCAGAAGACCTATTGCAGTAGATAACTGCTTGCTGACGATTACTGAGGTAGCTACAAAACAAATTTATAGCACTTATATCTAAACCAATGAAATGTAACACGGAAAACAATAACTCATGATTTATACGATCAAAGGCTTTGGAATAATCTAGCAAAACTAAAGCTACTAATTTATTAGCGTCCAAAGATGCATGGATATCATCGGTTACTTTTAAGAGAGCTGTTGTGCAACTATGTAATTGTCTGAATCCGGACTGATGAGTTGGTAAAATATTATTATGATCTAGGAATTCAATAAGTTGTTTATTTACAATTTTCTCAATCACTTTTGACACACAACATAAAATACTTATAGGACGCAAATCTCTAAGACTAGCTGGATTCTTATTTTTAGTCAATGGTAAAATATATACACGTTTCCAGATAGCAGGATACACACTTTTTTTTATACAAAAATTGAATATGTGTGTTAAAAACGGTAAAATAACTGGACAACAATATAATAGCATATCGATGCTAAGTTGATCGACACCAGTGGCTTTAGATTTGATTGACAGTAATATCTCGTATACTTCGGAGTCGCATGTTTGAGCAAACTTATAATTGTTAGTATTTTCAATACTTTCATTGTAGTATGATATTAAATTAGGATCAACGTTAAATTCACTTTTAGAAGAATCAACAAAAAATTCATTAATACTATTTAGGTTCTGCAAATTTTCTGGTATTAAAGTATTAATATTTTTACTGTAAATATTTAATTCTTTCAAGACCTTCCATAGTTTTCTACTTTCCCCGTGACGTACACGAAATTCCAAGTAGGCTTTTTTTTCTCTGGCTATAGCTCCATTCGTATAATTTATTAGCTCTTTGTAATAATTCCAATGGCTTAACAATTTTGTTTTCTTATATTTATTTAAAGCTTTATCTCTCATAGAAATCATTAACCGAATATTATCCGTTAGCCAAGGAGCTTTCTTCTTTTTTATTTTAACTGTTTTGATAGGAGCAAGTTTGTCAAAAATGTTTCTCAACTCATTATTAAATATTGATACTTTATCGTCTATAGTCTGAGCATAGTAGACTTGGTTTAAATCACTACTAATTATTTCACGTATCAATTCATCATTACTAAGAGAACGGAATTCTCTATACCTATACAGGAAAGGTTGAATCTTTGATTTTTCTGAATAGAGAGAACAGGACACCAAACAGTGATCAGAAAAAAGTGAATGCACTGAAGGTTGTCTAACATCTGAATGATTTGAACATATTATTAAGTCAAGTAGCGACATACCAGTTGCACTACATCTAGTTGGTTCATTTATTATTTGTTTTAGATCTAAAGAATCTAAGAATTTTTGTAGCTGCTTACATTCTATACTTTCTGGATCTAGATTGTCTATATTGAGATCGCCTAAACACATTAAATATTCGTACTTGTGAATAATCTCACTTACTACATTTTCAAGCTCATCAATAAACAATTGAGATTCATGTACATGAGGTGAATAAAGCGAACTAATGGCTATCTTTTATGATTAAACTCGATTTCAATCCATATTTGTTCAGTGGAGACACGTATATTAAGAATTAGTTTACATTTAATATTATTTTTCAAGTAAATTGCCACGCCTCCTCCTCCACCCTGGAGACGATCTTTTCTATAGAGTTTGTAACCTGGCAAAGATATAATTTGATCTGCAATTTCTGGTTTCAACCAAGTTTCCGAAACAGTAATAATGTCATATTTGTTTGAAACAGTATCTTTAAATTTCTGAAATTTACTAATTATCGAACGTGTGTTTACATGACATATTTTCATAAAATTGGACATGTTTTTTACAAATAATATCAAGAATTCACAAAACTAACTCTTTTTTAATATGAAAAACAGATTTAATTATTTAATAATCGATTTACAAAATTTATTTGAAAAATATTAACCAAATCAATTAATGGGAAAAAAGTATGCTTGTGAAAAAAACAAAAATACAATAGGTATCTAGATACTAAATACTTATGCTTATTTTTTACTTCTTAAATTGCGCTCGAATTTTGGACTATAATTAATTTTACACCTTTTGCGTTTTTGATTTTCAATATTTTCTTCCGATTTTTGTATATTCGTTTCCGTTGCTTCTGATTGTTTTGTATCTTCCTCCAAATCGTTAATTCCTTCTTCAGATTCCTTTTCCAATATTCTTAATTCTTGGAGCGAAAACACTTTTCCATCAATTACCAATTTATTCCCTTTAATCTTTGCTTGTAAGTTTTGTTTTTTGGCGTTTTTAAGATGATTTCTCAACACATTTTGTGTTTGTCTATCTTCATAGCACATATCATTGGTAATAAAAACACCAGTATTTTTTAATTGTTTAATATTTTTAAAGATGTTTTGTTTTTCTACATACGAAATAAACTCAAGGACAATGAACGTGTTAGTTACAAAACTTTTCCATCGACTGTATTGAATAAAATATTATAAAGTAGCTCTTTTCAACTGTAATACAATTTTTCAAACAAGGAGTTAATTTCAGTGTACTTTTGTTTGTTTGCCTATACCAAAATCGTTATTAATAGAAAACCATTCATTAATAGAGAGTTATTGCAACGTTCGTTTTGTAGTTCCCTTAATGAATTCTCTTTTATTTTGACATATACGCATGCTCAGTGAGTCCAACTTTAAGGATTTTCCCTACCTAAAATACAGGATTCATGTACTTTAGTTAAATAAAGGCAAATAACTTTTTTTAATTCCTTTACTTTGACGGATCTGCCACCATAAACTGGATGTTTTGTGCCATAAATACAAAACTGTGAATGAAAACAAATTCTTCAAACTTCTAGGTTCGAGATCTGTCACTTTCACAGGACATATAATTTATTCAGTTCTGTGGTTACTTTCAATTTCACTTAAAGCGCTCTGCAATAGTGCACTTTTGGTATCGCCTTAAAGGATACTTTATTAGCGGATCTTTTATTAAAGTCGGCGTTTTTTACCCATTTGCAATAACTCTCTAATAAATGATTTACCGTACATTAATATAGCTTTAAAGTGTACGTAACGGTCCACGGAAATAACATATTAAGGAATCATTATTTGTTAACATTAATAAACGATTATAGTATAGGCAACCAAATATATTAAAATTGGCGTTTAGTATAGACAACTAAGCATACCTACACACAAAACAAGAGAGCCATATTTTGGAAGCAAGTTGAATTGTGTAGGTTGAAAAGTGCATTGCCACTACTGTGAAATTAATCTATTTCCTTAAAGATTTAAATAAATTATAACTTACGATGTTTTATATCGACGTTAGTCTTTTGGTATGTTAAAGAACCATTTATATCCAGTTTGACAAAAGCGTAGGTCAGGTGTGTACACAACGTCGCATTAAGTGATTCCGGTGGGGCTACATTCAATCCGTATCCATTTAGATAATAACAAATGATATTTCCTAAAAATAAAATAAAACTTGAATTACCTAATTTTTGTGCTGGTATTTTAAAAACAATAGGGTATTCAACTTCAAATTTTGACCACATGTTTTATTAGATAATATTATTAAGTGGCAAATGGGATTCAAAAATATAATAATTTTAAATTTAGTCTTTAGATTAAAAGAAAAAAATGAAAACAAAAATTTACAGAAATTATGCAACTTATAATGCAGTTACGTCACTAGTTTGAATGTGAAGTTGTCTATAGTCTTCCTTTGCTGTTCCGTGTTTCAACTTCTTCTTTCCCATTTATTTGGGATGTTTGAGTGCTTGATTTTTTTAAATTATCATGGATTCAGTATTTATATCGCGTTTTGTACCATATTGTACTAATACATCAAGAACATCGGCTAAAAAATTCATTACAGTGCCGAAAACAGATGAGAGAAGAAAGAGTTGGTTTGCAGCTATTAGAAAGTCTTTTGTGTACAAACTTCAACAAATTATTTTTGTTGTGAAGTCCATTTTAATGTAAGTGAAATACGTAATTACAGAAAATAATTAATAATTCTTTTGATAATCATTTCAAATATCTATCAATTGAAATATCTTTTTTAATTATGAGCTCAAAGATGACTTGGAATTTGCTTTAACGTACACTGTTATTTTATTAATAAAAGGAAGCTCAAACACGAACTAATCAAAAATTTGAAACAAGATTAAACCAAATGCGAATGCAAACAACGAAACAACTCACTGTCACTCTAACCTGAATTTCTTCTTCAATTTGGGTGACTGCACTATCTTCTGATTATTTTGTTCCATGTCAAAATATGTGACTGACTTCAATTTAAACTAGTGACGTCAAAATCAAAAAGGCGGGTTTTAAGAAATTTTCAAAATATAATTTTTTAAATGGGGATAAAAACAGAACAGCACCATTCAATTTGATAAAATAAAGTGCGACGTAATTTGTTCCCTTAGAATTAACGATCTGGTAATCATTAACAAGAATCTATTTTTAGTTGAACACCCTATTACAATGGCAGTAGGATTGCTGAGATCTGATTATGAATTTCACTATAGTAGTGTGTTGTGTTCGTACATCTTATGTCGTCGGCGATCTGACAATACCTACAAGTGACATTTTTTCCAAATACTGATATTTTATGCAGTTATCGCTCAATATTTATTGCGCACAAAGTGAAATGAATTGCTATACCTTCAGATCAATTATTTGGTTACTTTATTGAAGGAAAACAATATCTGCTATCGACTCGACCTGACCTGTTACTAGGTGCGACAATATCTGCTATCTGTGAGTTCTTCATAGGTTAGACAGCCCGGTTAAAAGACAACCGGTATTAAAGTTGATGCTTGCACTGTGATAATAGTGGAAAGTTAATTACTTGTCTCAATGAAGAGTAAGTACTGTTTTGTTAATATTCCGGTATAAATATCTTTGTGGAACACAATAATGATGACTAAATTTGTTATTCTTAATGTGGCATGTACATAGCACCTATGGGGTGTTAAACCGATATCCGGCTTTTGGTATTTTATTAAAGTATATTAGTGCTACTTTGCAAACATTAATTTAAAAAAAATTTAAACCGAATTTCTTAGGAGAAAACTGCAAATTAAGAATTCCTAAATGTTTGCAGCTTTCACTACAGATACGTCACATACTTAAATATGAAGTTAGCCACTTTCTGATTTAGACATTTTATGAACAAATAGGCAGTTTTTAGTTAAGTTTAGTTGGTTTTTCTGCAAAATTTTTCAAGTTGGAATAATGTCAATATCATATAAATCTTGTTTTGTATCATATTGCACGAACACAACAGTTACAACGCCTCGTAAAAAGTTTTTAACTGTGCCTGCAGTAGAAGTAGGACAAAAATTGTAGTTTGAGGCTGCTAGAAGAAAATATAAACAGACTACAACTAGTTTCTTTTGCTGTGATGATCATTTTGATGTAAGTAATTTTACAGTGTGTTCATTTGCAAAGGAACCACCCTTAATATTTCAAAAATGGGACATATTAGAAAGAAATGCCGAAACACATCAACTTTTAACTTGAGGGGGACACTTTTTGGCGCTAATATCATAAACGTCATACCTCATTTAAAAGGTCTGGTAAATATCTATTGAATCATTTTGTTTTGCCTTTGATACCAGCCTTCCATTGTTATTTAATCATTGTTTAAAATTGGCTCTCTTTCAACTTTTCGTATGCCCCCGTATTGTGTTATGATAGAAAGACTCTTTAAAGAATAAAAATTTACAAATAGTAAAAAGACAACTGTTACTTAGAAAAAACTGCTATTTAATCATGTGGTCAAAGTGACCTTGACCACCGTTAACATTCAGGCAATAAAAGTTGAAAAAGAGCCAATTTTAAACAACGATTAAATTACAATGGAAGGCTGGTGTCAAAGACAAAAGAAAATGATTGAATAGAGATTTGCCAGACCTTTTAAATGAGCTTTGACTTGATACCTAATGCCGTTTGAAAAAATGTGAGGGGTATCTCCAGTAGGGGTTGGGTGAATCTGACGTTTATGATATTATGTTTCGGCATTTCTTTCTAATATGTCCCATTTTTAAAATATTAAGGGTGGGTCCTTTTCAAATGAACACAGTGTATATGTATTGTGTAGCCGTAAAAATAAATCAGAAGTAAATTTAAACAACTCCTAAGTCGTTCACATAAGCGTAACATATACTTCATCACGATTTTAAAAAAGAAGACGACAGAATTGTGGTAGCTATGTAGCTAACTTCTCTTTTACGTAATGTAGGTCACATCATAAATGGCGAACTATTTAAATCATCCAAAAGTTGAATTTTCAAATCGACATAAAAACCTCGTGAGAATAAAAATATTAAAAATAATTGATTCCTCATTATGATTTTGTCTACCACTAACTATTAACATTGAGAAAACATCATATTTTTGTTAAGTTCAACACCCCATGTTCAATAACATTAAGCAGTTTCTGTTTCTTTTCTTCCGGTATTCTTCTTTAATAATGGGTGTTTATTATCTTTATTATGTAGACAGTAATTATCTGAAGAAAACCATACTTTATTAATTTTCAAGAGATATGTGAGAAATCTATTATATTTGTGATATGAAAGCATGTTTTTGCTTTAGAAAGTATGAAATCGCGGGCGTAAAAAATTCTAAACCTTGTTGCACAAGGATCAAATATACCAGAATTGACTCGGAAGCAATACTGCAATTTGGTTCCTCATAACAGTATTCCTCTACCGATTTCACAAAATGATACTACCCCAAATCCAGAAGGGGTATATAATTATTTTGGTAATGAAAATGCACTAGTGGAAACTAGTTCTGAAATAGTTGAATCGGAAAAACGAGTGTTGGAAGATATGCCCCCTATTACTACTTCGGAGACAGTAGTTGACACAAGTGATATAGATAATATTCCCATGGTACTAGTTGATGATTATTCTCAAATTCTGGATATTGGATTAGATAATGTTAATTTGGATCTTCCACAAGCTTATGAAGAAATTGATTGTACTGTTGATGATATTATGTATTCACAACCCAGTACAAATGTTAATGATAATCATCGTGAAACCAATTATATTAATTATCAGCCTGAGTGCCAACCCATTTCTGATGGTGATGTCGATTATTCCCCTGCTATTGAGCCCGAAAGCGAAAGTGATCATTCCCGAAACGATGCTGAGATGGAAACCGATAGCTCTGAGGAAGATGTTGACGCTGACGTTCATGGTGAAGAACGTAATAATAATGCCGATGACCAAGTAAACAACAACTAAGCTGCATGGGGTAATATAAATTATGGGCGAATAAAAAAAATATAGCAAACGGAAATGATTGGAAAAGAGTTAAAAATCATGAAAGACGAAGATTATGTAGGTTTTTCCCGTGACAAGCATAAAAACTTCAAACATGATATTCCTCGAGCAGCAAGAAAAATAGTAGAAGAGCCCTGTGTATCGAAAATGTGTCTGAATTCAAAGAAAAGGTTTTACAACACTTTTACCGACGCTATGAGACAAGAAATAATATTTCCAAATTTTGGAAAACCATGTCGTGGGATCAAAGAAAAGTCTCAACATGTCAGCCTTCAACCTCCATCTAGAAAAAAGAAGGAAATTGAAGATAGTAGACGGAAAATACCATGGTTTATATACTCCATAATGGCAAAGAGTTAGCTCAAGTATGCCGTAAGACATTCCTTAATACTACGAGGTTAGGGCGATTCACAGTGGAGAGTTGGATAGAAAATAGTGTCTATAATATGAACGATTCAAAGAGTGAACAAAACAAGCAGCGTAAGAATACGAATTACAGAGTGAATGCTCTTAACGAAAGTAAATAATTTTAAGTTCGTTTTTCGACGACCTCCCCAAGCTACCTTCTCATGGATACGAATAAATTATTTTTGGAGCAACAATTCACTACACTAAAGCAGCTGTATGATTTTTACAAAGCAGCCAGCGAAGAAAATCAAACTAAATGTGTCAGTATTAAAACTTTTAAACAAATATTCAAAGAAAAAAATCTTAGTTTGTTTTCCCCAAAAAAAGATCGTTGTGACATCTGCATTGAGTACGAGAATAAAAATATTGATGAAACTGTATGAAAAACACATCGAAGACAAAGGAAAAGCTATAAAAGGACATAATAATGATAAGGACAAAGCAATGAAAAAGGAATGTATTTTACTATGTATGGATCAACAAGCTGTGAAAATGGCTCCATCGCTGAATGCGACCAAAATATACTTTAAGAAAAAGTTGGGATGCCACAAGTGTACGATTTATAGTTCTGCTAGTCACCAATCGACAGGTTACTGGTTCACAGAAATCGATTGTAGGCTGCAGGCCTCCACATTTGTTTCATGTGTCATAGATTATTTGGAAAGGCACTGCTTGGAACAAAACCTACCAATCGTCATTTATTCTGATGGATGCACATTCCAAAATCGGAACAATATTTTATCAAACGCTCTGCTGAATTTTCCAATTATGCACAAAATCTCCATTACTCAAAAGTGTTTAACAAAGGGTAACACGCAAATGGAATGTGATTCTGTGCATAGTTGCATAGAACGAAAACTAAAGAATTACCTAGTGATTACGTCAAAGCATCAAGGGAAGCCAGAATCAAGCCTGGGCCATATGAAGTCCTTCAACTCGAACACAGTTTCTTTAGGGATTACAGCAAATCAGAATTTCTTCGCTATTCTACGATAAAGGCCCTATACTATAATTTCAATGAAAACGGTGAAATAAAAGTAGAGCTCGATTTTAATGAAGATCTCAGCCGTTTTGAAATACTTTCTCTCCTGTAAAAAAACCTGCCTTGCACTTAGCAGGTGTATTTTCAGATCGCCGACGATATCTTTTTTTGGTAGATGAAAGAATAGAGAACATGAAGGACCAAGTCATACGTTCACTTCAAAAAAGTATTGTCTGAATGAAGCATATACCCGTTGAAAATTTAAATCTATTGCGAGGGTTCAAGCAATATTCAAGAAGAACCGTTGGCCATTCATTGTGAGAACATTTTTTTCCGAGTTTTAATGTCAGGTCCACAGTTAAATGACAAACCAGGATACGACAAAAGTGCAGCTTTTTGAAAACAAAACAAAATGCCAATAGACAAAATGCCGATAAAAAATTTTTGTTTTAGATTTGTCCACCAATTAAAATTAGTATTTCTTAATAGAGGCAAACACAAAGTGCACAACTATATTATTTTGGCGAAATATAATACAGATATTTCTTACTTAATGTTCTATAGATGTTAAGGCTTACTTGTTCAGAGTTTCTTGTGGTATGAAAGATCTCAAATCAACTGCTAACTTTGTAAAACTTCGTTTAATAGTGTTTTTGGAACTTTAGTTTCTTACGTTAGGTTAGAGCGAAGGGGGTCGCGCAAAATTAAAAAATATATATATATACAGGGTGTCCCACGAGGTTTTGGACAGTATATATCTCGAAAACTATTTGAACTACAATATTGAAATTTGGCAGTTATAAATCGTAGGTAGTATTAAACATTTTAAGCAATCAGCTACTTTGCTACAATGTCACGTTTCGGGTCAAGTGGTATCATTTTCAGAAATGTTAATGAGACAACCTGTATATTGTACCACTACTCTAAAGGTCTCTCTTATACTAATTCGGCGATACTTATTTTTTTGTGTTAGGTACCTACTTAGAAACGACAAACTAATTTTTATAAAGTTTTTTATTTGAAAAACAAAAAGAATTGGGATACAATAACACTTTTACTACAGTTGATGCTCAAATTGATGTCCATCTTCATTAATGCAACATTCAAATCTTCTGAGTAAATTTCTTGTGCATGCTGCTTCAATACTTTCTGGTGTAACAGATTGGCAAACTGCTCTGATTCTGTTTTTTAAATCATCTACATCATCAGGAGCTGTAACATAAACTAATCCTTTTAAATATCCCCAAAGAAAAAAATCTAACAGGGTTATATCTGGTGAACGAGCGGGCCAATGTATTGTACCATTTCTCCCAATCCATCTGTCTTGTAAATACACATTCAGATGTGACGTTACTCACTGAGCAAAATGAGGAGTTGCACCATCCTGTTGCCACCACACAGTCGCTCTCTCATTTAGTAGAATGTCCTCAAGCAAATGGGGAAGAATATTCTGGAGAAAATCTAAATACCTTTCGCCTGTCAAAGTCACTTCATAAAAATACGGCCCAATCAAGCGGCCATCAAACAAACCGCACCACACATTTATCCCCCAAATAGTTTGGAAATGCGTTTCTCGCGTCCACTTGGGATTTTCAGCCGACCAGTAGTGACAATTATGTCTATTTACTATACCGTTGTTGTGAAAACGGCTTTAGTCGCCCCACAATATTTTATTCAAGAAAAATGGGTCCTCTACGATTTTAATTGACATTTCAGCAATGAAATCGAGTCTTCTTTTTGGATCTGCAGGAGGTAGACCTTGCGTTAAATGTAGTTTGAAAGGATGATATTTGTATTGCTTTAACAGTCTCTGAATAGTAGATTTACTTATTCCTAATTCTTGTTGCAGACATCGAGTTGAAATGTGGGGATTGACTTGGATATAAGCAAGAATATTAATAATATTATCTTCCGTTGCAATAGGCTTACGTCGAGAATTTTGATGTTTTCCGGTTGGAAAAGAACCATGTCTTAACTTTTGTTCTACATAAGTGAAAGTATTTTTACCAGGAGTTGTTCGGTCGGGGAAACGATTTCTATATAAATATCTAGCACGTCTTGTATTTTTTCCACATTCTCCATAGATGATCAGCATATCGACATACTCGTCATAAGTGAAATGTAAAGGCATGATAACTTTCAAGTCACAAAACTTTTAACAACAATAATACAGTGAACGATTGTTCACTGACACTGAGAGCTTTTGAAAACTAGAATAGCTGTTACTATAATATGTTTTTTGCTTCTCAGCTCTCTTTGTTTTTCAAATTCAAAACTTTATAAAAATTAGTTTGTCGTTTCTAAGTAGGTACCTAACACAAAAAAATAAGTATCGCCGAATTAGTATAAGAGAGACCTTTAGAGTAGTGGAACAATATACAGGTTGTCTCATTAACATTTCTGAAAATGATACCACTTGACCCGAAACGTGACATTGTAGCAAAGTAGCTGATTGTTTAAAATGTGTAATACTACCTACGGTTTATAACTGCCAAATTTCAATATTGTAGTTCAAATAGTTTTCGAGATATATACTGTCCAAAACCTCGTGGGACACCCTGTATATAAATATTAAAAAAGATCATACAACATTAAAAGGAACTAAAGTTCCTACCGTGTGTCCCGCGACACGTTCTACTTTTTTTAAATATTTATTTTTAAAATGACGGAATGTCAGTATAGGTAAGACCTTCTTAAAGTAGTTGTCGTGCGATGGGCCTTGTATCAAAATTTTTTTGAAATTTTGTATACTTATTAAGGAGATTCTAATACAATTACGATTAAAATTTTGAGTCGATTGACCGTCTCTAGCTCGAGATAAATTTCAAGTTCGTATAATTAACAGGGAGTACAATGAAGTGTTTCTTATTTTTCCAGTTTTTGGAACTTTAGTTTCTTATGTTAGGTTGTAGCGAGGGGGATCGTGCAGCAAAAAAATCTGACTGTTACGTTATATGACGTCATGTTACGTCATGCGGTGTTACATGCGGTATAGTCGGTAATAGGTCTAGCGCTGGGGGATCGCGCAGCGAAAAGTCTGACCGTTATGTTATGTTGTGTTACGTTTTTGTTTCATTCAGAGTAAAATAAATTCTTACATTAATATGTGTGTATTTATTTATTGATTCAATCGGTCAATTAAAAATATATATAAAAATATTAAAAAGATCATACAACATTAAAAGGAAGTAAAGTTCCTACCGTGTGTACCGCGACACGTTCTACTTTTTAATTCCGGTCCGACATTTTCCAAAAACTAACTGTTAAGCGATTAATTTGATCTGCGTTTTTTGGAAAAAAAATTGACCGTTTCATTGTTAAAGTATAAAAACGCAGAGTTTGAGAAATTATTAACAATCTACATGCTGGGAATTCTAATAAAAACATCTTGCAGCACTGGACCCGAATAAAGTTGTACAATTTAAAAATAATAATACTTCCTCGCTTTTTAGAAATCAGAAATCCTGAGACATGATATAGGTTGGTATGATGAAAAATTATACGATACAGAATTCAGTAACAAGAAGGGATGAGATCCCTACACCATTACCAGACTTTGAAATTATAACATTCAATGGTATACATACGGCTCAAAAGCAACAGAAGGGACTAATAGGAGTGTACTTGCCAGGAACCAAACACTATGAAATTTTGATAAAACCCCAAGTATCATTCAAGCGGAAATACACGCTATATGGAAGTGTGTCCAGTTCAATATTGATAAAATTTATAGAAGGCAAAGGATTATCATCATGTCGGATAGTCAAGCAGTCATTAAAGCACTGCGTTCTTGTGTAATCAGTTCTAAAATGGTATGGAAATGCCTAGGAAAACTCAATGAACTAGGCGAGAACATCATCACCATACTGTGGAATCCAGGACACACGGGAATAGGAGGGAATGAAATAGCGGATGAACAAGCAAAGACACCCTTTGTAACCCTCTCCAATGTAATATTGGAAGAAATAGGCAACACCGGAAAGAAGAGAAGATCTAACTATTGGAATTATCAAGTAGGACAGACAATCAAAGATACTCCTCTCAAACTACAACCAAGTCAGAAAAAATGAATGCCTGAGCCAGAGTAAAACTGCACTAGGAGTTTTGAAGGGTGTCCTGACAAGACACTATCGCCTGAATGGGCACCTTAAGTGGAGGAAGAAGAATGTAGATTCTGTGAAATGGAAGAAGAAATCTCCATTTATATAGTTGCGGATTGCAAAGAAATACAGAATGCTAGTGCACAAAACCTAGGAAACTACTGGATAGAAGAAGAACACTTACTTAAACTAAGGCCTGCGGATATCCTAAAATTCCTTCGGGAAATAGGACTAAAGGAACTACTAGTCTCTGAGACTTTCCTCAGGAACTAAGTCAACGAAAGGGTCTCAGTAAATGTCACCCCAATTTAATACGTACATAGTAGTACAATCACCGTACAGTAACTTGGTGTACGGTGGTACAATTTAAGCGGTAAGAGTAACCACGAATGACGTTGCCGGACTGCAAATTGTGAAAATTGTTGAAAGTATTTGTGTAGATAGACGAGAATTATATGTCGTATCTCTATGGGTATATAGTCTGTGACGAAAATTATGGCACATTATGTTTTAAGTAAAGGGGCTACTACCATTAAGTTAGGAAGAATCACTCAATGGAGTTTGACAAAGCTATATTTCAGTTAGTATTACAACTAGACCACAGACGTCCAAACGATACTCCAGCTCAGCCCATACACGCTGAAATGTATCTTGGTCGATACTGTTAACAGCATCGGTAATGCGTCTTCTAAGCTCAGCCAGTGTTGTGGGTAGTGGTGGTACGAAAACCAGGTCTCTAATGGACCCCCAAAAATAAAATCGCACGGTGTAATATCAGGAGAATTGGGAGGCCTTGCAAACAATGACAAATCTTCTGCAGCACGACGGCCTATCCAACGATGAGGGAGTTCCTCGTTTAGATACCGACGCACTTCATGATACCAGTGAGGTGGAGCTCCATCTTGTTGGTATATAAAGTTGTTGGAATCAGCCGTCAGTTGCGGAAATAACTACAGTTGCCATATATCGAGGTACGACATACAGGTCACAGTTTTTTCATAAAAGAAAAATGATCCATACACTTTTGTGCTGGAAGGCACAAAAAATATTCAATTTTAATCCCTTTCATGTTGGAGAATTACACAAGGATTTTCTGTGCCCCATATCCGAATATTGTGACGGTTCACCTTGCCACTTAAATGAAATGTCGCTTCGTCGCTGAACACCAGACGGTTAGCGAATCCGTCATCCTCCATTGCTTCCTGCATGGCACTACAAAACTGTGTTCGCCTGACACAGTAATCTTGTCGAAACTTTTGCACCATCTGTATATGGTAGGGTTTGAATCACAATCGCTTCCGCAAAACTTTCGAAACAGTTTGCTGCGAAATACCAAGTGCACGGCCAACTTGACCGGTGGATTGTTGTTGCGAACGCACAAAACATTGTCTAACCTCATCCACTGTTGCGTCTGACACTCGTGGTCTTCCGGTGCTTTTACGTTTATCAAGTACACCTGTGATCTTGAATTGTCGATACCTGACGTCGAATTGTTGATACTCTGATGACCTGGAAAATAAATTTCGTAATCCCGTCGGAATGCACGTTGCACTGTAACAACAGATAAACATCGCGCGTATTCTAACACAGAAAATGCTTTCTGCTGCATAGTCGCCATTTTGATTACTGCGGACGTGACGTGGGCGTGCGCATGACAAGCTGCCTCCGCAAGCGCGAGTTTTAAACGCTGACTATAGCCATGTCATCTATTGATGATTCTTTTGTAGTAACCCTGTACTATGGATATGAATCAAAGCTTTTCGACGAAATTGTACCACGACAACTACCTTAATACCATTTCATTTACTCAGGATGGTCTTCTAGATGAAATGGCGTTTCAACAAGTCTCTTTTTAAGGATCTGTTCTGTTAACTTATGATGGATCACAAACAAAGTACATTTAACCATACAAAGATAAAATGATAAAATTATCTAAACACTCAAACAAACTGTAAATTTAAATATCAATCTTGTTTTTTGTTCCTATTCCTATTTTAAATCTAAAAGATAAAATATTTATGTGATACGGTCATTTTAATATTATAAACAATTTTCGAAAATAGTTCACCTTGTATATTTAAATGTTATTGGAAATACCAGTAAATTTGTATCAAATTAAAATAGCAATCTACCTCGAGATTTTTTGTCAACATTAGAAAGTAAACTAAACCAAATAGATAACTGATATTTGTTATTTAATAAAATGTATAATCGGTGTATGGTCTACTAAATATATTCAGTAAAAATAACTCTACTTACTCTGAGCTACACTAGAAGCCGCATTTAAAACTATGTGACCAAATACAAACAGTACAAGCAAGTTCATTTTTAATTTGAGCCAGTAATGTTCCAGTTTTCTGTATAAATCCACTTTTTAACTTGATGGGGAAAAACCTTTAGTTCGCTATCGACTAAGCGATGCGTAAAGTAGGGTATATACCAAATGATTTCGTAAAAAAAAAGAAGATAATTGTTTATAGATTTTTCGGTTATCACAACTATGTATCATGTACCTATAGATAATTATTTTTTTTGTATAATTTATTCAGTCTGTCTACAGTATGCATGATTTTATAATTATACGACGAGCTTACACTATCTATATATTGGAGACTTCTCACACGATTTCTATAAAAATTGGCTTAGATGGAGAACAACTTAAGGCGATATTATGGTGAACCGAAAGTGAACGACAACTTTATTATTTTAAATGTAACACCCTCTATATTATTAACTTTTCGCATTCTACATTAAATTTTAATGTCACTTTGTGTAGAATACCCTAAATCTAAAATTTATACTTATCGGGATATTAATGTTTTTAATAAAAAATTGACTGGTGCAGACCTTCATATTGAAAGTTCTGTGTGAACATCCCCAATCCCAAATATAAAACAACTTGTCGGGTTGATTAGTAGGACGATTTTTGTTCGTAAAAAAGTGATGAAAAGTTCAACTTCACAAATGTCAAATGTTTAAATGAAAGGATAGAAGTAAAAAATATAGTTGTTTCAATTAAAAAAATTGAGATATTTGACATTCGTGAAGTTGAACTTTTTACGATCCGTGTATACAAAAAAGATGTTTTCGACATGTCACCAATTACCTTGATCGTCCTTCTAATCAACCCGACAAGATGTTTTTTATTTGGTATTAGGGATGTTTTCTCGGAATTTTCAATATTTTATTTAAAAAATCAATAACTCGATAAGCATACATTTTAGATATAGGGTATTCTACACAAAGTGACATTAAAATTCAATGTAGAATCGAAAACGTTAATAATGTACAGGGTGTTACATTTAAAATGACAAAGCTGTCGTTCACTTTTGGTATAACCGGAAGTGACATGTTAGTCGAATTATTTTCCATAAATTCGCCACAACTTGTTATCCATCTAAGCAAATTTTTATAGAAATCGTGTGAGTAGTCTCCAATATACAAGTGTAAATTCGTCGAGAAACAGCCTGATTGTTTGTATACAATGTGAGTTATTTATTTACATTAAAAATATTCAAAAAAAAGTAGATAGACTCGTGGCTACTCTTAACGAGTAGGCAAAAGGCAAAGCAATTATTGTAAGTCCCCCATCCCAGCGCCGCTGGTAAACGTGTTTAAGGTTATGCGTTCTCCCACTTCAGAATCTCAATAAAAAATTAAATTAAACGAAAATATAGACTTTCACAAGGAAAATTTTCGATATTCAACAAGAACAAAATATTATTTACGAAAAAATGAACTCCACCCAATCAAACACTCAACTCTTCTGAGTCAATGAATTATATTTTGTATTTGCATTGCTTTGCATTTTTTTGGAAATTTTAAATTAATTTTATTCCGTGAGGGTATAAAACAACAATCAACATTAAAAAAAACAAAGTTAGAGATAATTACCAACAGAAATAAGAGAATTAATTTTACAACAGATGCTCTACATGACGGCCGTTTGTCTCAATACACAATTTATTCTTTTCTCTAAAGATCGTGTAATTTTTGCAAAAATTCCTGCATTATTTCTAATTTCATTACAAGCGTTTTGAATTATTTGCCACAGCTGATTACGGGTTTCTATTGGAACATCATAAACTAATGATTTTAAATAACCCCAAATACAAAAATCACAGGGGTTTAAATCTGGAGATCTTGGGGGCCAATTAACTGGACCACCTCTTCCAATCCATTTATCGTGATAGTTATAGCTCGAGATATTGACGAACCTCTCTACTGAAATGAGCTGGGCAGCCGTCGAGCATGAACCATAAATTATTTCGAATCATCAGGGGAACCTCATCTATTAAATCAGGTAAAACATTTTGTAGGAAATTAAGATATTCTTGTCCTGTTAAACGTCTAGGAAGCACTACGGGTCCTAGAAGCTGATTACCGATTACACCTATCCAAACATTTATACTAAATCTTTGCTGGTGCTTTTTCTCTACCGTTGCATGAGGATTATCACCAATGTAGGCATAATGATGTGCATTATGTAAATTAAAAATTCCGTCTATGGTAAACGTAGATTCATCGCAAAATAAAATATTGGAAAAGAAATTAGGATCCTGATTTTTTTTGTTCCGCAAAAAATCTATGCGGGCAGGGAAATCACCATCTACCATGGCATGAACTGTTTGAAAATGGAAAGGATGAAGGTTTTCTTTATGAATAATATTTCATATGGATGACTTGGAAATGCCAGGATACATAGCAGCGAGTCTTCTGGTGCCAACCTCAGGATTATTTTCGATTTCAATCAAAATATCGTCTTCGTATTCCATTCTCACATCAGGTCGTCTACCAGTTTCAGTATTTTTAGGTACTACTGAGCCACTTTCTCTTAATCTTTGGTGTACGGCTACAAATGTTGCGGAGCAGGATGCCTTCTGTTTGGAAATTTTTCCGCATATTTTCGCTCTGCTGCACGAGCATTACATTGTACTTCCCCATAATCTAAATGCATAATCGAAAAATAAACCATTTTGATCAAATTAACTATTATTTTTTACCTTTCACACACAATAACAATAGTAACTGTTTAGAATCAAAATAATTTGACACATTGTCAGATTTTGTTGATTTTTCAAAGCCAACTTTATATTACAGATTCAATTTTATAATCCAACATGATTTTATGTAAGAAACACAAAAAGTTTAAATTTATTTTTCTCGAAAACGGTTCATGATATCGATTTGAAAGAAGAGAACATTTTTTATGAAAATTATCTTGAATTTTCCAAATTCGGTGTCGGATACATAAAAAACTTGAAAATAAATTTTTTTTAATAAAATTACCTGTTGGTCCCCCCGACTGACACGCTTATGATGGATCTGAAAAAAATTTATTTACAGCGAACGACTGGTTTGTAACTGTTTATTGATTATACCAAGTTTGAATATTTTAAGTAAAGGTATTTTTGAATAATTTGAAGAAAACTCATATGAGGACGTCTTCTTCAAAGGGCTGTAGCTCCCTTAGGAAGCATTTTCGGATTAAGGTAATTTGAGCTAAATCGACTTAACATCACCTCTAGTAACTTTAGTTTCCGTTTGGCAGGAGAGTTTCTGGACACTCTGTATAGGGGGCCTCCTGTGCTTATGTATGATTGATTGCCTGCAAAAAGGCATAATTCTAATGTATTCCACGAATCAGACAAGATTAGATTAGATCACAAGGGGGGTTCGATTGGCTCGGTTGGTCTTACCACACTGCGACCTATTAGATGTTTTGTATATATCCTACATCTATATTTTAGTCCAAGAGATCTACGCTTCTGAGAAAATCTTTTATCCGTTTTGAAAACTAGGTCCGTAACCTGATCAGTATTTGAGGCGTTGACGACCAATTATCCTGCAATTGCAGATAATGTGTTCCGCCGTCTCATCATATTTCACGAATACTGGTCCACGTTGAATTATTTCCAACAATTAAAAAAAGAAGGGAATGGAAAAAAATTATTATTTTCTGAAAATTTCGAGGAGAGTAAAAGTGTTCTCACGTGATTTTCACTATATTTTTTTGTTAACGAAAACTTGACCACCCCCAGATCTAGAGGACAAAGTGGAAGCGATATTAATTCTTGGTGAAACTAGAAGTAATCTGCACGCAGCCGAACGAATGTTTAATGACAGGCGTCCAGATCGGCCAAGATCAAGGAAATACCTAAAGGAGCTATTAGAAAAATTTCAGAGGACGGGAAACGTTAATGACGATAAGCGAAGTAGACGGCCAAGCATCATAGAAGATAAACAAATTGAAATAGTTGCGGAAATGGTAGTGAACCCATCACAATCCACCTCAAAAGCTGCAGATACTTGTGAGGTGTGTCCAAAAACTGTACAAAGAATTTTAAAGAAACATAAATTTCACCCTTACAAAATGAATATGCTTCACCAGAAGATGATCCAGATCGAAGAATTTTGCGGGAAAATAGATGAGAAAATATCTCAAGAACCCGATTATCTCAAAACAGTGTGTTTAAGTGAGGAGTCTACCTTCTTTCTTAATGGTAATGTGAACACTCAGAACGTGCGATACTGGAGTGACACAAATCCTCACATTTTCCATGAAGGACACACCAAGTTCCTTCAAAAAGTAAATGCGTGGGCAGGGAATATGGGAAACTACATTGTTGGAGCTGTATTTCTGAACACGAATTTGACCGAGGAAATATATCTGGAAATGCTAGAGAATGCTATTGAACGCCTAATCCTTGAAATACTACTTTTCAGTAGGATGGTGCTCCTCCGCACTATTATGGACCAGTAAGGCGATATTTAAATGAGCAGTACCCTGGTAGGTGGATAGGACGATGGGGTTCAATAGAGTGGCCTGTTCGTTTTCCTGATCTGACACCAGTCGATTTCTTTTTGTTGGGTTGTGTTGAAATTCATAAAATAGTTTGATCATGATGGTGTCGTTGAACAGGACTTGGAACGAGGTATTGCTTGCCATATGATCCCATTTGAAATTATCTTACAAAACGGCGGCCATCCGCCATTTTGAATGATGACGTCACGAAAACTACGGTTTTCTGGGTGATTACAACTTGTTGAGATCAAATGAATGCATAAGTCAAAGTAAAACTGCTCTAAGAGTTTTAACAGGCATCCTTACGGGAAATTGTCGCCTGAATGGGCACCTGAAAAAGTTCAAAATAGTGGAGGAAGGAGGATGTAGATTCTGTGGCATGGAAGAAGAAACCTCCATCCACATACTTGAAATTGCACAGCAATTCAGAATCCTAGGGCACAACACCTCGGAGATTACTGGATAGAAAAGGGACATTTACCTAAGTTAAAGCCTGCAGATATCCTAAAATTTCTCCGGGAAATAGGACTAAAGGAGCTACTAGTCTTTGAGACTTTCCTCAGGAACTAAGTAGAAGTAAGGGGGCACAAGCACAATAGACATTTTAGGTCCCAGTGAATGTCACCCCAATTTACATACATACATACAAGTTCTATGGTTCATGAAATATATAGGGGGGGAGGCTTTAGACGGGCACTTATAGAAGAACATTTGTAACAATTGAATTTATTTTAAACAATTGGAAGATCTGAGTAAAGTATTTTTTTTAATTGAATTTGTTATAATAATTATTATTTGTTTGTAATAGTTAAGAACCATTTTGATCTTTTTTAAACCGTTTTTCGTTGAAACTACGCTTTAATTTATTCAAGTAAGATAAATTATGTACAGATTTTGTCGAGAGTACAAGCTAGTTATAAATAAATTCGTACTAAAATGTTACATATCAAAAAATCCCTTTTTGCACATAACACAATGTGAAATTTATTGTTCTCGACACTGATTCATTAAAACAATAAAACATAACCCGATGGGACTTGTGAAATTAATTTTGTATAAACATTTCGATGTAAAGTTTCATCATAAATATGCTAATTTGAAAAATTCAACAAAAGTTGAGTAAGAAGTTTGATTACAAAAACAATATCGGAAATCGATAAATTAAAAAAAAATTGTTAATCTTTGGCAACTTCAGTCCAGGGATTATGAGTAAAACTTAGGTAATCTCCATTATTATTTTTATTCGGGCATGAGAATCCATTCGAACCACGCGAAGTAGTTATAGTTTTTCACACGGAGATTGGATAAACTATACAATCAGTTCTATTTTGATAGACTGGCCTTCCACTGTTTTAATAAATGAGTTATCACTCGTAGTGGATATCACCACAAAAATCAGCGTTGGATGCCAATTTGTAATGATTAGATCGACGTTATCCGTCGGAAGGTTCTTAAAGCAGGATCACCTCAATTGCCCGTCGAATTGAGGCAGGAAGATAGTTTAATAATCCGTAAAGGTATCCCAGGGTCGAAATTTTCACCTAAATTAGGTTGTTGCTTGCAACTCTTGTCGAAGGAAGTCAATTTGGGCGCCAACTTATTTTTCATTATGCCCGGTTGCACCGTGTGGAATTTAAGCACGCCTTTCGTAAGTCATGCTTAACTTTAAGAAGCACTTAAATGTCTCGCTTGTTGCACCGCTGCAGCTTAAGCATTACTTAGTAAATAACCACTTAACCCCATTGCGTACATGGCAATACTGAGTCGATCTAGTAACTTATTAGTGACTTCAGATTTGGCTTTGTATCGAGTGACAGTAAGCTTTCGCCCACGTCAAATGTGATCGATTAACCTATAAGGGTCATTCTTAATAAATGAAGAGCCGAGCTTGATGATGTTTTTAAAATTCTATTTCGAAATTTACATTTTTTATACTTCAAGAATGTTTATGTAGTACTATTGTAAATAAAATGCGAAGGTTCCGGCCTCGCAGAGTAAGAAAAAACTGAAGTTTTTTTTAAGGGATTAACGGAGGGGATAATATTATTCACGGAAAAGAGAAAATGGAGGTCAGCATGTATTAAGTCCCGTTAATATTGAAAATAAGCTTTATTAAGTACTAAATAAACTAAAAAAACCTCTTGTGTACTTAAAATTAGGTATTTTAACACTAGTAAAAATTCTTGTATCCTTGCAGATCATCGATGAAATAAAACGTATCTTTTAGTTCGTCAAGTTGTGGTGTACTTAGAATTTTCTTGTTTTTGTTCAACGTTCTTTTGTTCGATAACAGATTTATCAGGTTTTTCTGGAAACTGAAATACCTGATAGCGTATTCTCTTCATAAAGGTAACAGTAAATTCATTATCTTCATCTACCGATATTACTTTAGCAATACAATGACGAACAATTTTTTTGTTGGAAAGTTTCAAAATTACAAACGAGTTAATACTAATAACTTTCTTAAGGTGTTTTTGGGTATACCGGATTAGTGGGATTTCTTCATCACTTGAGCCGTCGGAGGGTGAATATACTTCATAGTAGCCAATGCGATTATGTGGAATTATTTTTGTGTTGGTACCTATAAAATAAAATAGAAATTAAGAACTTGATGAAATTGTAGATCACACCTGTTGCTTACCGTTGTTCTTAATATTAGGCACATCGACATTCAAATCGTGATTCTCATTGCAATTATTACACAGAGAAAAAAATTCGCTAGCCATTAGCGAATATTCACTTGCATTAGCAAAAAAATTCGATTAAATAGGGGACAAATGACTTATTCATTTACCACAAAAAAAACCTTATTGCTAAAATTAAACATTTACAGTTAATACAAAGATCACTTATCATAGATATATTTCAAGTTGTCTATTTTATTTACTATAAATTATTTAGTCACTTACAGTTATCGACCTAGATGACTTGCTAGTAGCTATTTAATATAATATCGTTTATTAAATCTGACATATCGTACACCAATCCTTAGTGATTTATTTATTTATCTCTAATAACCTTATAACCTATAATAGATAAAATGTATATTTACCCTAGTATTACAGGTTATCAGGTCGTATTGAAAAGTTTATTTACAGTAATCGATTTATATTGCCCCTATTTTAACTGCCTATAAATTCTAAACGGTTCAGGAGATAAGTATGCGGTTTTCACGGAATTGTTTGATTTTCGTAGCTACAAGTTTCGTTTGAATAGATTGATTTTCTTCTATCGTTCTCGTTTACGTCACAACAAAAATAGCGCATTTTTGACAATTTTTTTTATTGACTTTGTTAATGGAACGACCAGTATATTTTTTGTAGTTTGCTAAGTGATCTTCACCTATCCAGCCATGGAAACTTTTCAAAATCGGTTAGCAAATGACAGAAATTGTAAAAATCCACCATTAATGTTTTGACG